>CM033740.1:18537316-19737316 GCA_019671005.1 Hibiscus mutabilis | reverse complement strand
AATTGTGCTCTTATTTTGGATAACATAGTCATACTTTTAAATTAGAGAAGATAGTATTGGTTTTAGATCATAGTGATTATTCATGTGCACATGGAATATACTTGATTTTACAATTCATTTCTTAGAGATACTTGATAATTGTAAGAAAAGGAACACTAGTCTTTTAAAAATTCTAATCTAATTTTTAGGAATGAAACCTTTATAAGAGGGGTTCGATAATGAACGTCTCTGCTAAGGAATTCAAGAGTTAACACATCAGAATCATTCAGGATATTAGATGTATCAGGGGTGTTTCAAATCCTTTAGGCCTACAAGGGTATTTTGGTCATAAGGGTATTAAAAAGATTTAGACTTAATAGACAATTTTAGAATTTCCCAAAGGCATTCACTTAATTTCGGGACCTGAGAGTATTTCAATCATTTTAGAGCATGAGGGAATTTCAGACATTCCAGACAAATCAATCATATGGAGTATTTCTGATAAATTGGTCTTTAGATGTTTATTTTGAACTTAGAGAAATCTAAGAATTTTGCAAACTCGAAAAATAGAAACTTCTTCTTACTGGATTTCCATACAAATTGGGAAAATAACGGTTGAGTCAAGAGTTCTATCATGTTAAGAATGATTTCGTAGGTTAATTCCACTATAAGGGGTATGCAGGTCATTTTCACACTCTGGGGTTTTTTCGCCATTTCACATCTAAGTATTTCAGAACTTAAATCCTTTTAACAAGCATAATCAAAATTGAAGGTTAACTTTCTTATCATTTATTCACTAAACTTAGAAATTCCTACAGGTCATCATTTTCTTATTTGAGTCTTTCTGGTCTTAACCAGTCTATTATCTTTATACCGTAATTAGTATGACATTAAAAATAATCAACGCTAATCAAATGACCAATCATATTCATTCATGCATTAACTAAATACCAATGAGTCCCTCAAAGCATGCAAGAGGTAGTAGAGTATTTCCTCGACTTCGAGCTACATCGGTCGATCATTGGAACTATTTTCGATCGCTCTCGAGTTTCAATTCGATATCCCTCAGCATCTCAGAATTTGGCGAAATAGACCTCAAAACAGACTTAGGATGTTGAAAAACCCAAGATATGAATTTTTAAAAAAGTACTTTTGATCAACGGTCTACAGTAAAAAGGGTTATTGGGTCGGGTTGACTTGGACCGTGTCGATGGGTCGAGTATGGTCCAAGGTGAATTCAAATCATGGACATGGGTCAGGATCTGCTAGTTTTGGTTTGAACTGGGTTAAGGCTCACGAGTCCGGTTCAAGGTTCTGTTCACGTTGGGTCTAATAGGCCGGTCAGGTTCAGTTTGGGATTAGTCGATTTGGGAGTGGATCGACTTGATAGTTTGGCCTCTAATGGTTTAGGCCACTCGGCTAGTGGACTCACCCAACCCACACACACAAACCCCAGACCAGCCTCTAACACAAGTGTTGAAGCTAAAATAAGGGTTTACCACATCCTAATGATGTCGGTTGTGAAACGCATCCAAGACAACGGCTCACTGCAGCCATACCTAATGTATCCACTCAAATTCAAAAGTAAACCAGGAGTAGAAAGGAGCTATCCTTACCCAACTTCAGCAACGGTAGAGCAGACGATGGTGCACAAGAACTCAAATGGTTACACTCCACTATTTTGTTAACGACGGACAAAGAGGGAATAAAAACAATAGGAATTTGATCGCAAAAAGACGATGAGCACATCGGAGAAGTCAGCGACGCTCACGGAGTAGATTGGCGGTGAGGGATCTCAAGGGGTTGATGAACGAATTCTCACCATTTTGAGCAAACAGCGGCTGAGATCAAAGATCGATGGCTAAGACTTTGATCGCCTAGAGATGGTGGATGTGAAAGCCACAGAGAATGGATGGAGCTTCATCGGGGTTTGATCGGGAAAACATAGGAGATAAGAGGCTAGGCTTTCGAGGAACCTTCAAGCTGATCTCCACGGTGTACGACATTAAACCCAAGCAAGTGAAGGAAGATGACTTGGTCGGAGCAAGGCGGCGGTCCAAATGGCGTTGACAGTGACGACAACTGACCGACGATGACGAAGATAAAGGAGGAAAATGGTGGTGGCCGTAGGAGATCAATGAGAACCTTCTGGATATTCCATCCATTCTCGATATCAGGTGAGGGGTATCAATGAGGGCTTAGGGGTTTTGGTTGACTATTTAATTCGTAATAGGGGCATAAAAGAATGGTTTAAATAAAATCAAGGCATACCTTGACTAATAGATGCCTTAGTCTTGATGGCTAAAGGGGTACGGGTTTGATACCCTTGGAGCACCTCCCATATTTTTTGTCCTGTAATAAATATGGGGGTTACTATCAAACTGGATGAATATTTTTTTGTCTTGTAATAAATATGGGGGTTACTATCAAACTGGATGAATGAATTCAATCGAAAGAGATTGTAAATATTCTATGAAGGTAATATATTTATGATTAGGTCTTGGTAAAAAGCTACAAGATAAGCTTTCAGTAGTATTATATATGTGAGAGTTCAATTTTGGTATTATAGTAGAATAACTCGTTGACTTAAATAATGGAGATATAATTAATCAACGAAAAGTCAGGAATTAGTTACATATCATTTTAGCCCACATCATATAAGTCCAAATGGTCCATTCTCTAGCTCAATTCGACTTGATACAGATTTTAAAAAATTACTTTTTTGAGTAATTTTATTTTCTCTTGTATAGAATAATTAAAATGATTTGGAATTTAATTGGTTCCGGAGTGGTATATTAAATTAATAAATCATTATATAGTTTTAATTTTTTGAAAATTAATTTAATAATTTTTGGATCATTATCTAATGATGTCCAAAATATAATATTAATTTCATAAATCATTGTTTTTGAATTAATGGAGTTGAAAATTAAAATAGAAAATTAAGTAAAGTTTTACATAAATTCTATAACGGTAAAGTTGTCATGATTTTACCGAATTAGAATTTGACTATGTAAATATTATTTAATAGAAGAAAATTAATTTTATCATAATTTATTAATAATTAATTATGGATTAAAATTAATTTGGGTCTATCTATTTATTGATTGATTTAATTGAATATTTAGATTTTAGTCTTAAGTATTTAATTAATACAATTAATTAGATAAAGTTCAAGTCAAATATAATTAAATAAAATAAAAATTGAAAGCCAATTTCATGGTTTGTTCAATTGCTGTGCGTGAAAGCACAATTCAATTCTAAATTGAATTTTGATTACGTGTTGTAATTCGTGTTATGAATTTAATTAAAATAAATATGTGGTAAACTTATTATATAAGTTAGCATATTGATATTTTAATTAGATTGGTACTCTTAGTTAATTCGAAAGTCTTCCTATACTCCCTATAAATAAAAATGCTTAGCTTCACTATTTTATATCTAGAGAATTCCCACAAAGTCTTACGCATATACTAGAATATAGAGAGAAAATTCTTGAAAAATAATTCTCGGAATTATTTGGAATTTTTAACAAGAAAAATTATTGAAAAATAACTATAAGTGTTATTTAGAATTTTTGGTTTTTTCCTTTGTTCACAAATTGAGTGGTGCCCCCACACCTAGCATCAATGAGTGTGAGAATATCATAGAAGATCTTTAGGTTGGAAACGTAAATCTAGTAGAAGTTCGGGTCATGGAAAATAATCCGAAGACTTACCAAGAGATTTCATCAAGCATAAGATATCGCTGCGACATTGGATTCTCAAATAAATAGATACTTAATTATGGATTGTATTTGTTGTATTAGATATCACGTTTGGTCCATTTTAAATAAAATTTTAAAAGTTTCCGCTACGTTTTTTTCTAATTTTTCTGAACCGTACCAACACAAAGTAGTGAGGAAAATAATCTATTCACTTCCAAACTCATAAGATTCTAAAAAGAAGACAATCAATGAAACAAAGAATCTCAAGACTCTCAAACTTAAGGAGCTTATTAGGTTTTTGCTCACTCATAAAATAATGTCAAAAGAAAGAGGATGAGAAAAAAAGAGATGACAAAAGAAAAAAAGAGTGGTGTTCTCTAAAATCTTCTACAAGCATAGAAGAAAGTTCCAGTGAAGAGGATGATAAATATAAAGATGAAGATGAAAAGATAACCAAACTTTTCAAGAAAATTAGACAATTCATGAAGTTCAAGAAAGAAGAAATAAAGCATGAATCGAAGAAGAAAAGGGATCCCATTATTTATTTTGAGTGCAGAAAACTGGGACATGTCAAGTATGATTGTCATAGAATAAAAAATAAGGGATCATCCAAACACAAGAAGAATACATTTGTTGCTGCTTGGAGTGATGAAGACTCCACTGATAAAGAAGAAGTAGCAAACCTTTTCATCATGACCATCCGATATGATTCAAAGGTACTCTTTAATTCACCCGATTCAAATTCCTATTCGTATGATGATTTGCATCATGCCTATGATGAATTAGTTATAGAATTTGAAAACTTGATTTAAAAAATAAAAAGTTAGTTTCAAAAGTTATAATTTAAAAATGATTTGTTTTCTAAAACTAATTTTGAACTTGTAGGTAAACTTGATGAAATGCAAGTGAAAATCAAGAATTTTAAACAAAAAGAATTTAGACTTGCATAACATACTTACAAAAGTTCAAGAAGATCATAAAAAACCCGATGATCTTGCAAAATAAAAAGTTTTGTTTACCAAAAGTTTTGAAAGAAAAGTTGAAAAAGTTTCAAATTAAATTTTGTTAAAACAAACTATCACAATAGACAGATAAGTTTCCCTTGATTTTTTGAAAGTAAAATTGATTAGGAACGTATGAGTCCCAAAAAGACTTATTTTTTCTTCTAATAAGGATGTCATTGTAAAATGGATTCTTAAGGGAACTAAATTTTTTGAGATAATGTCAATGGATCCAAAGTAATTTGGATACCAAAACTTGTATAATTGTCTATTGTAGGTGTGTGTTGGAGCAATGATGAGAAAAGACAAGATGTTTGAATGCTCTAGTCACACAAATGAAGAAAGATGGGTAACCTCCAACCTTAATCTCTTTGATTATATATTTGGTTGTCTATTTTGATTTCCAAATGTTCGTGTATTCATGCATGTTAAAGTAGTTTTTAATTGCATGACATTATGTGATGTTGTATGGATACGTGGTTAAACATGTTCCATCATAGTATTGCATAAAATCTAGAAAGTTCTTGGATTATTAAATTTTTTGTGTTCTTAAATTGATTTTTTTATGATGAAATTTAATAATTTTCTTAAGCGTTAAGTGTTTTGAGCTAAATTTTAATGAAATGTTTTAGTAAGGGGGAATTTTTATTTCTCCAAAGATTTTGTTCTTAAACTTTCATTTTTAACTTACTGTCCATTGCTATTATGTACTAACATTTGGTATTAAACTTAGTTTGAATTATTTTTAATATAACAAAAAGGAGTAGAAATAAGTAAAAAAATAATTTCTAAAAGAAAAAAGTGGATCTTAAACATATTTCAATATATTTTCTTTTTCTAAATATCTTTTTTTAAAGAAGAGTATTTGTCAAGGACAAATTTAGTTAGGATTTTCTCAATTATGAACTGTAGAAAAAGAAATTTCTGAGGTTTTAATGTGTCATGTGATAGAAGAACAAGTAAAATAGGATACTCGTAAAATTTGGTTAAAATCCAAGGGAAATTAGAATGGGAATTCAAGGCTAAAGTTTAGTGACCAAAATGACAAGTTTTAAAACTTGGGTGATAGAAGTGGAAATATAAAAAGTTGAAGGACCAAAGTTGTAATTTCCCGAAAGTTAGGTGTTTTATTTTATAAATAGATAGAGCACGTGTGGATCGAATGAGGAATTACTAGTTTGATCCGATATTTCGATTATTGGGAAAATCGTAGTCAAAGTTTAAGTAAAATTTGGATACCCAGATCGAACTGAAAAATTATGAAATTTTACCATATGATAGAGGAAGGTTATAAAAGTCATTTCCAAGTGTTGAAGAATTTGTCAGTAATCATTTTATCCTATAAATGGATTAAACAGATTATGGAGAAAAATATGATATAGTTTCCAGAAATAAAAATACAGAATAAGATATCGAATTTCGATCGAACTACAAAGTTAAACGTGCTCAAACATAGGATGGGTGACCTATCGGGAAGGTCTTGTGTCAGTACTTGAGATTGATAAAAAGGAATCAGTTCGAGTTAGTATTATGTGTATGAATATCTCGTAAAGGATTATTAAGAGAATTTTATCCGATAAAGATTTTGGGTAAAATTATCAGTATATTGGACCAAGTCAAAAATTTAAGTTTGACTCTATAAATATGGAGATACGAAATTTTTAGAATTTAATTGATAAGCCCGGTGAAGGGGAGATCGCAATAGAAGTAGTAAGTGAATATCGAGAATTTGGATCGAATCGAAATTTTAGAAACTGTTCCATAAGTCATGGAAAAATTATAAAATATTATTTTATGAATAAATTATTAATTGGTTGATTGTGATCTAACTAGAATAGTTAGATTTTTTACAAAATGGTAAAAATTTGTGATTTAAGTGACAAATTTTGGTAATTTGGTCACAATGGCAATTTTGAAATATTTTGAAAGTACCATAGGCAATATGGTAATTTTCCATGTGAAAGCATTACTCTAGTTTGGTTAGAGTTGAATGGAATTTAGTTGGGATTGAACTAGAATGACAACTTGTAAATTATGATTTAGTTGGAGGTTAATTTTGGAATAATGATTAAATTGAATAAAAATTCCATTTAATATATACATGTGGCATAAATTAAGAAAAGATGAACAAAAGTGTTCATCTTCCCTTCTTCACTTTCGAAATTACATGGGGAAAGAGAGAGAAACTATACACAATTTTTTGGCAATTTTGAAGGCTTTAAAGCAAAATTCAAGGTATGATCCTTTAGAATAATTTGTTCTACATTCAATTTTCTACATTTTGGTAGCAATATTGCATGGTGTTGTGAAGAACCACTTGAATTATTGATGAGAAAGAATTAGGGAATTGATGTGCTAAGTTAAAATTAGGACTTGGATTACATGAATTCAATGTTGTTTTGATGAAATTAAGCTTGGATTGTGTTTAAGTTCATGTTTGAAGACATAAAACCTAACCCTAGAATTTAGGGTTTCATTAGGGGTTTTGAAATTAAGGATGAATATGAAAGATTTATGTTTCTACAAGCTTGATTTTGATGTTTGAATGGAAAATTCTCAACTTATCTTCTAAGTGACTATTTGGCATGTTTGGTAAATTAGGGAAAATATTGTGAAAATTATTCTAGTGGTGGATTTGTAGAGATTATGAATTTAGAATCTTGATTATGACATTGGGACTAAAATAAAGTCCTTGCAAAGTTTAGATACCTAATTTACCAAGTAGGAAGAATTTGGGGATTTAATTGTTAATTATTGGAAACGACGATTATATGTTGGAAAAATTATCTTGAGCATATTAGAATGTTGTTTGAATGAAAAACAACATTAGAAAAGTTTAGTGGCCATTTCAGAAAAAGGTCAAAATAAAAGGAAAAATTTGAGAAAAATGATAAAAATGTTGGATTGAAAAATTAATACAAGTTTCCCAACTTTTGTGTAGAATTAGTGACTAAAATGTCACTTTAGAAAAAGTTAGTGGATTGAAGGACATTGGGTAAAAGTTAGTGGAAAATGTTAGAATTATGGAGAAATTGTGATTTGGGCTTGAATAATTTGCAAAAGTTGCAAAATGGTCACTAGGGACCAATTTGGATATCTTAAAAGTTAGAGGACTAAATCTAAATTTGTATGGAATTGGTGTGTATTTATGTTATTAAGGATGTTGGAGATGTGAAATTGATATTAGAATGCTAAACCGATGTTAAATTGAATTAGTAACCATTTTGACAATTTGTCAAAGTTAAGGGACCAATTCGGAAATGAGATTTTGGATAAGGACTAAATCTGAATTTTTAGTTGTAATGATAGAATTAAGGTGGTAATGTTGAATTGAGGACTAATTGGCAAAGTTAAGAAATTTGGATCCTTACCTTTGCATTATTAGTGACCATTCGATAAAGAAGGAAAAATTAGAGGGAACAATTGCGAATAATTATTTGATGAAGAAGGTGATCAGTTGGTGGTTTAATGCAAATAATGGGACTAAATTTACAAGTAGAGAAGTAAGGAGAAGTTAGTATAAAAGTTGAAGTTAATTATGGAAGCTGTGTAGAAAACTGGATTATGGCAGTAAGTTTGAAAATTCACCATAAATTCTACAAAAATGGTTAGATGGTGAATTTTATACCGATGTAAAGATTTGTTCGTCTAGTTTCGTTTCCAACAAACGGAAACTGATTCTGAGTTTCGAGTCAAAAGATATGAATTTTTAAGTGACAAAAGGTTACAAAATAGAGCACCAGGCTGTTCTAAATCTCAGCATTGTAATCGACTTAGAAAATTTTCCATAAATCGTAGGAGTTGAATTTGGGATATTAATTTATATGGTTGAAAATCTTATTGAATCTAGTTTCTTCTAGAAAAAACATAATCAAATTCCGAGTTGTAGATTATTTTATAGAAATATTTCTTTGAAGGTAGTGCAATATGCCAGAAAATAAGAATTTATACATTTTGTATCTAAGGTTAATTAGTAAACTTGAAAAGAGTTAATGGACGTTCTAAATGGTTATTAAGGACCAAAATGAGTTTTGGACAGTATAAGGAAGGAAAGAGGAGATTTGTATATTTGAATGATTAGAATTGATAGTATGTTTGAAAAATTGTTAGATTTGAATCTAACAAATGTTGTTTATATTCATGTGATTAATGAAGTTTGGATCCGAATCAAAAGAAGGTTCGAGGTACCATGAAAGAAAGGATAAAATATAGCATAGTGAGGCAAGCTAATAAATGGCCCAGGTGAGTATATTTTATTTATTTACTATATATGTGAGATGAATGAATGCATTTTTATCTGTTTATATATATGATGTGAAGAAGACTTGCAATAAGTCAACTTTGATAGTAATGAAAATGTATGCTGAACAAAGAAATGTTAAATGGCATATATGATACATGGATATGGAATAATGATTTATCTAAGTTAAATCGGATTTCAGATTTTGGGTATGAAATGCCCATTATCAAGTTATGGTTGATAGTTTTGATGAATTTGGATATGGCAGATGAAAAAAGGGGATGTGAATTGCCCTATTATATGAATAACGATGATTGATCTATAAGAAAATAAATGCCCAAGTATTAGTGTGAGAGTCTTTGGAATAATTGGATATCCAAAAAGAGTCATAGCAGCTGCGAACCAACACTACGGTGCTGAGATAAAGTTGGCACTATGATGCTGAAATAAAGTAGGCACTACGGTGTTGAAGGTATTAATGTAGGCACTACGGCTCTGAGATAAAGTAGGCACTACGGTGCTGAAGGTAGAGGAGAAAAGAGCGTCCTCGAGTACGTACTCACCATTAGAAGCTACGGCGTTGAAGACACTACGGTGTCGGACTCGTATACCATACGTTCACATGAGAATCTTTGGTATAGTTGGATATCCATAGGGTCTTAGCAGCTGCGTCAAAGCACTACAGTGCAGGAAAGACTCTACGGAGTCAGGAAAGACTCAAAGGAGTCAGTTCAAGCACTACAGTGTTAAAAGGCACAAAATGTGCTAGGATGAGGAGCAAAGGGCGTCCTCGAGTACGTACTCATCTCAGTCGCTTTGGCGATGTAGACGCTACAGCGTAGTAGACACTACAGTGTTGTGATGACTCGCGTAGCATGGCATCACATGATTTTGTACTTTGGGCTATGATAAAGAAAATGATATGCAAATGGATGCATAATGAAAGTATGACCATGATAAAAGAAATGATATGCAAATGATTGCATAATGAAATTATGACTATGATAAGAGAAATGATATGCAAATGATTGCACAACGAAAGTATGGCTATGTGGATATAATATGTAAATGATTACGTGATAAAGCATGACTACTTGACGATCATGAACTATTGATATCATGATTCTATGATAGAGTTGACAGATGATATGAATCACATTGAGAGCATGTATATGTTAAAGAAATTATTGTGCATGTGAGTACCTAATGAACATAGAACAATGATGACATGATTTTATACTTTGGCTATAATACTTGAAAAGCATTATGGCCAGTAGTTAAGCTAAAAAGTTTAATGTACATAAGATGGGTAGGATAGATGGAATCCTATGATTACAATAATATAATGGTTAAAAAGAGCTATATATGATTAAAATGTTATTAACTGCAATTGGAAATCGCTTGCCAATCTGCAGGGTTGAGTTAATTATAATCATTGGTTTGTATTGTTATGGTTATACCGCACTAAGTTATATTTAACGTGTGTTTTGTGTCACACGTAGGTACTTTGGACGAGATAGCAGAGGAGGAGCTACACATCAATGGATCAAGCTAGCTGATATTATCAGTAAGTATCACCACATCCTAGTCTAGTGGGGCATGTATAGATATTAAATAGGTAACCATTCTGAATGATCTAGCATTATGACTTAGTTTGAAGAATTAAAAATAATTAAAAAGATGCTTTAAATGGTTTTTAACTTAGTTGATTGTTTATCATGTAGTGATTATGAAAACTGAGAAAGGGTCAATCACTGAATTACTTTGTTGAGGTTTTTTTTTTAAAATTACAAGTCAGAAAATCAGTTAGTAACATCTTTAATGTGTATTCGGATGTCGAATATACGTTGAGGGTGTTACAAATTTTCAAGAAGTTTTGTTATATTAAAAGGGAGAAGATTGTTGAGTATATTTTGATAAAACAAAGATTTGCAAATTCTTTTGGACTAAATTGAACATTTCAAAAATAATTCAAAAGTTCTCAAATCTTGAAAAATATGTTTTAATTTACTTCCTAAGGTTTGATATTCTTCTAAGACTTTAAAAATCTTTTGAAAGTAAAAGCAAGCCAAAATTAGACATTTTTAACAATAGGTTTTGATATCCCTTTTGAGGTTTCGATATCCCTTTAAATGTTTTGATACCATTGTGCAAGTCAATATTTTCTAGATTACTTATTGGTTTCGATACCTCAATAGAAGGTTTTGAAACCTTCATTAAGGTTTCAATGCCCTACTTTAATGTTTCGATATCTTTGCTTTTAACGGTTAACTTTTATGCTTAAAAATGTTTAAGGTTTTGATACCTACGAGTAAGGTTTCGATACCTCTGTACATGAAGAAATTTAATGTTCATTTTTAATGGTTCTCATCAGCTATAAATCATTCCCAACGGCCATAAATGGCTAGGAACTCATTCCGCGCTAAATATACAGGACAAAGACAATTGAAGAAGGTTACTACACCTATCCAAGCTTAATGATCAAGAGAAATGTACACACCAAATTTTATTCGGTCCATTATATATAATAATATTAAGTAAACCCATAAATAAATAAATAGTCCACCCTTTATTAAATAGCAGCCCATTTACAAATGAAATGACCTAAGCCCAATACAACATGACCCAAGACCTAAACCTAAAAAAAACATAGCAACTCCAGGGCCGCTTGCCCTCAGCCGTCAAACCTGGGCGAGATCTGACGTCCTAGAACATCTCTAGAAGGGGTCACGCGGATCACCACTCGCGTGTGCGCCTCACACTAGTAGATGGTTCACCTTTCACATGTGTTGTACATGCTCTCTAGAAGCCTCATCCTTGGCTCCTTAGCTGTCCACACACCCATGCGCCCACGTGCCACCTCTCATCGAGTTGACTAAATGTCCTTTTCATGTCAGAAGGCCATACTAACTCTTCTTCCATCACCAAAACATGCAAGAAATGGAAACAAAACATGAATCAATCTAAGGAGTGTGTCAAGTCAGATCAATAATAGGTGATAGATTTGTTTTATATGAAATTTTGAATCAATTATATAAACCAAGTCAACCCCAATGTAAAAGGACACAATTTTTCAAAGAGCAATACAAGAAAAAAACATTTCAAGGTATATTTTTAGCATTTTAGTTCAGATTCAAGGTACAAAAATAAAGGAAAGGGGATTAGGGTTTAAATCTGGTCATTCCAACCGTCGCTACCTCTGGTGGCCGAGGTTGCTGATAAATCATAATTTTACGTGATTTTCATTTATAAATACCTATGTTTTAGCATTCTAATTTATCTCAAAGTTCTTGTTTGTGTATCTATTTGATTTTCTAGGTGTTTTAAAGGCTACAGGACAATTCATGCAAAAAAATGAGAGTTTTAGCACAATTTGGGAATTTAGGGAGATTCAATCGGACAAGACAGTGGAACTCGATGCATAAGGCGTGACCACGCTTTGGCAGAACAACAAGGAAGAGGAATTCTACTCCAAGTGGATTTCTATCTTATATTATATTAAGAGTAAGACTGGATTTGAATTGTACTTTGATGTAACTTCTCCTTGTTGATGTAAAGACTACCACTATAAATAAAGTCATAAGGGAAAGAGAGAATATATGTAACACCCCTACCTGGTCTAAAAGAAACTTGAGTCGAAGATGTCACCAAAAAACATAAACAAAATAGAGAAACGAAGTATCATTCGAATTAAAAACATAATAAAACCATGCAAAGAAATTCATTTATTAAATGGTTAATAATTAAATTAATGTCTATTCGAACTTGAAGGACCATATTAAAAAGTTTCAAAAGTTTATGGACCAATATATAAATTATTAAAATTTCAAGAACCTATTTGTGATTACCTAATGTAACCCCCTTCACCCGGTCTAGTCGCAAGACCGAACCGAGCGAGCTATATTAGGGTTTGCCGAGACAAACCTAGAAGATTTACATTTAAAATAGACCATTTTTCTTTTATCTTATCTAAATGCATCATTATGTCCTAAGGTGATCATACTGGCTATGGTGAAGATTGCAATTCAATCGGGCGTCAAATTGACATCCAATTATTTGATTTCGCATTTCAGGGACTAAAACATAATTTATAATAAATACAAGGACTTACATGAAATTGAAGTTACCAAACCTTAATTAGTCATATTCCATACATTTAGGTTAAATTACAACTTAAATTAACCATCCAAACTCATTTAATTGCATATACAAGAAAAGATGACTAAATTGCAAAGAAACATACTTCAGAAAGCAACTTAACCAAAATTAATGGATGGCGTACCGGTACAAGGACCCTCTATATCAAAACGGGGTCAAAATGCAAAGGCGTACAGATATGGTCCTCAAGCGTATCGGTACGGGTATGTATTTTCAAAAATATGGGATTCTAGTAGCTAAAAGTCGTACTGATACGGCTTCTCGTGTACCGAAACTAGGCTTGTTTTTTAGCTATGCGTACCAATACGGTCCCTAGGCGTATTGGTATACAAAGTCAATTTTGCTTAGATTGAGCCAAGATAGGTCCCCGTGTACTGATCCCTGAGGACCTGTACTGGTACAGACAAACCTGTAATGACCTCTTAGTCCAACATATGACACTTTGGCTCAACCTAACTTACTCAAATAAGCTTCTAATCATCATACAACTACTCATACATCAACTTCTCAAACATAGCAGCAAGGTAGAAGATTATTCTCAACATGGCATACGCAAGACAAATCCCTATAAGCATGATTTCCACCCAAGCATGCTTAATGCTTCCTAACCCCTCAAAACTATAAGATAAGCTTCATACAAGTCCAAAACATCAAATCAAACTTATACAAACAGGAAGTACTAAAAATAAATCTCCCAAACATAATTTGGTCACATTTCCCCTTATTACTACTTAGCGTTTATAAAATCATACTTTGAAATTGTTCCTACCCTTGGATCACCTCTTGCTCACTAGCCGTCTGAATTGGGCTATTTCTCTGCATTGATGAGAAAAGAGCGTGTAAGCTTTAAGCTTATTGAGTGAATCACATAAACACTCATCAATGCATTTAAAACCATTTAATTCAAACCAAGTATACATGCTAATGAAAAACTCATCCCATGCTTCTACAATCTCTTTTAAATGCACATTTAAATCATTTGCAACACATTTATCATGGATTCCAACATAATCCTCAATTTAAGCTTCACATGCCCAGATCTCAATATAGCAAGTGATAAGTGTTCAAAAGTACTATTTTTCTTACCTTTTTTACTCATATTATTGTTAGACTTAGGCTCATATTAGTTGCATAATTAGCCATTCATGCATTAATCCATGTTTCCTTACATCGTTGAGCTTGATTACATAACTTGGTTGTTTTTGTGGGAAAAGATGCTGCTTTGGTGTGTTTTGTGTGTATGTGCAGGATCACTTGCCAAAGCAAGGCTAGAGCTAGTTGCCAGGGCAATGCATGAAGGAGATGCCGAGCTAGTTGCCAAAGCAATGCATGAAGGAGACACCGAGCCAGTTGCCAGGGCAATTGTCGATAAAGAATAAAGTGATATGGTAGTCGAAATTGATGACTAGACAAGCCCAAGATGACGGGGAGCAAAGCTAAATCCCAAAGGAATTTGATTTCCATGAAGAGATTAAAGAAGAATTAAATTCCAAAAAGATAGGAGAAGTTCTAGAAGGAATATAATTATAATAAAGAATTATATTCTTTAAAGATAATTTAATTCCAACTTAACTTCCTCCTCAAAGAAGGACTTTGACCTAGCCCTATAAATTTGAGGCCATGCCGTCAACTCCAAGAGGAGAGAGAGGAGAGAATTTTCGACAAGCATCTAGGGCAAGGAGGATTTCGACAAGCTTCATCCTTCATCTTTTTCTTTCTTGTTCAATTAGGTTCATGCTAGGGATTCTTTATCTTGTGTTTCTTTGGAACCTAGCCATGAACTAAACCTATTTGGCTATGGTTATTGTGTTTTGTGGTTGTGAGAAACTATTGGATTTTGTTTAGGTAATAAGAGTTTGCACTTTTCTATTCAAGGTTTATTCATTCTTTGTTCTTATTCTTGTTTGCGAGTGAATTGGGAGAGGATCTCGTGACTTCATCTATTTATCTAATATTGGGAGAGTTAGATTCAAGAAACGAATGAATATGATCTTTATTCAATCTATTGATGGTGAAGATTAATCTGGCTTAGGAATAAGTTAAGGATTTCAACGGCTAAGAGGAACGCAAGATTGGTTGTTGTTCACCCTTGATTCACGCAGGGATATATTATCAAGGCATGCACAAGTAGCTAGAGTTTTGACTTAGGGATAAGAAGAAACCATTGAAGAACGCTCTGCCGAACCTTGAAGGTTGCTGCTCAAACGCCCAAGTAGATGCCCAACTAGTCACCCAGGCAACCATCGATTAGTTGCCAAGGCAACCCCATTGTGCAAGTTGCCACGGCAACTGAGTTGCCCGTGCACTCTTTTACCAAGACGATCCAATCGGCTATCAAACCTCAACTCACGATAACCTGGCCTATCTCTCTCATCTAATTACATCGCGTTTTACTTATTTTCTTTCTAGATTAGTTATTAGTTAAAACTCCTATAATCCTTTACTTGTGTTTTCTTTTACTTTTTACAGTGCAAGAGACTAGATTCTTGAAGTGGCACCAATCCCTGTGGAGACGATATCTTTTATACTATAACTTGCAACGTGTATACTTGCACAATTGCATAACACTTATTACGTGCAACAGCAAGCTTAAAGAGCTTCAAATTTATAAATTACATTATACAAAAACATAATCCACTTCTCATGATACAACACGTCGTATATTGGCTTACAAGTGCCTCAAACAAGTTTCATTCCAACTTACAAAAATACATCGGATACACGGATTTACACGAGTGGTTCCTATGACCACTAAACAAACATCTAACCGGAGCACACGACACGTTTAACCCCTCAACGGTTATGATGTAAACGATCAACAATGGGAGAAAATGACACATTTAACCTCTCGACCATTGTGATTCTCAATCCTTCAGTGGGAGAATATAGCACATTTAACCCTCGACCGTTGCGGTTCCCATGATGGAGTAAATGACACATTTAACCCCTCGACACACATGAGGCAACTTATTATAGTGCACTTTAAACCCTATGGCATGCCAACTATACCGATAACATTTTTACCAGAGCCACTTGCCAATATACTCATTAAAACCATATTACCTTACTGTTTTACGTATGCAACATTTCAAACCATTTTCCAATACATTAACCCAATGTATTCTGGTATCTTCAACATGCTTTCACAAATCATTTGCTTTACACAATGCTCAACATGAATAATCATTTGCAACATCTTTTGATTTCAAGACATGTATATAATAGTAAGTAATCAAGTCTACAAACATGTGTATGAAATTGTATTTTGCAAAACCGAAAACGAGAGAGAGCTCAACCAATACTTACTTCTGAGCTTAGATAAGTGTTTCAAACTTATTCTAAACTCCCACAACTTCTTTCAAAACCTTTTTAGAGCAGTAAAACACATTTCCACTCAACGACAACCAATCGCCCACTTGCCGGTACGCGATCAAGCTTCCAAGGCTTCAGCAACATCTCCACAAGCCAAAGGATTCGATTCCCATGCTTTACCCAAACAAAAATAGAGGATTAATGCACATCCATGCATCTCAAATCTCCAGCAAACAACAAAACAACTTTGCCTCCCTTAGATCCATCAAACGCCTAATTAAAACAACCAAAATCAATGCCAAACTTCATCTATACAAAGCCCAGCCAAAACCTATTGATTTCAACATCTTAAAAACACCAATTAACATACAAAAAAAATCCTAAACTCATCCTTATACCTCCAACAACACCACAACACCAAGACCACATCAAAAACCAACTACAAACTACCTAGAAAATTAGCAATTCATATAGTTTCGGGATTTCTTTAATTAACCTTTCCTTTTAACATTAAAACACATCTTATAATAGATCTAAATCAATTAGATTCATTGCAAAACATATCCAAATCAATCTTTGCTCAATTTCCACCCAAAAACTCAATTTAATTACCAAATCCATGTTTAAATCATAATTCCATAACATAAATCAGTAACAAAGGATCAAGAAATTGGGAATTTCAATAAATAACCTTTAATTAGAGGAGAGAAATGAAAATCACCTCTAATTGCTGATTTCTCCCTCAATTGGCAAAGTTTGGTTGAAATCCAAGTAGATTTAGCAATAGGAATCTAAGAAATCAATTAGGAAACAAAAAGGAAATCAATAGTAATTGATTCCTGAGAATTTTGGAGTGGAAATATTAGTTTGGCTGTTGGGAAAGTTAAGAGAAAAAGTTGGAAGAAAAGTAGTTACGTAAGAAAGTGGTTTTACAAAACTAAAAATCATTTTATTAAATCCTATTTTATTTTAATAATAAACCAATAAAAACACTTTAAAAATAACCTAAATTAAGGGAAAAATATGATGAAAAAGATTGGGTAAATAGCTCGTTAAAGATTCTATGTTTTGACCATTTTGCGATTTAGTCACCAAAAATAGTTTTGTAAACTTTTCATTTTAGTCACTAGACCAAAATGTCCCAAAATCAAGAATTAATTACTGCAAATTGAATTTACCAAAATACTTAAAACATCAATTAAGTATTTTAAAACATTTCTCCATATTTTATTTTAACCAAAACAATTTTATAAGATTTAATTCTCGAAACTAACTCAAACTGTCCAATCTGGTTCTCCCGAACCGTCTAATTGATCTGATTAACTTCTAGGCCCAATTTTTGGGCGTTACAACTCTCCCCCTCTTAAGAATTTTTGTCCTCAAAATTTACCTAATAGAAAGAGATGAGGAACTACTTCAGCATGTCCTTCTTGCTTTCCCAGGTGGCTTACTTAACACCACGATGTCGTCACAACACCTTCAACAACTCTATGGTCTTTCCTCGAAGAACCTTACCTCTTGAATCCAAAATTCTCAACGGTTACTCATCATAGCTCAAATCCGGATTCAACTCAATCTATTCGATTGGCATCATATGCGAAGGATCCGATCTACACCTCAGAAGCATCAATACATGAAAAACATCGTGTATCTTTTCCAATTCAATAGGCAACCTTAACCTATACGCAACTGGACCAACACGCTCCAACACCTCATAAGGCCCAACAAACCTAGGGCTTAACTTTCCCTTCCGTCCAAACCTCATCACCTTTTTCCATGGCTAAACCTTCAGAAACACACGATCACCAACCGCATACTCTATCTCCCTTCGCTTCAAGTCAGCATATGACTTATGCCAATCCGAAGCTGCCTTCAACGGAACACTTATAAGCTTCACTTTCTCATTGGTATCCTTTAACATATCTGGCAAGGAAACATACTTCTCACTTGCCTCCGCCCAACCAAGTGGCGTACGAAACTTCCTACCATACAAAGCCACATACGGAGCCATCTGGATACTAGCTTGATAACTATTATTATACGCAAACTCCACCAAAGGTAACTGCTTCTCCCATGACCCTTTGAAATCAATAATGAGACATCGCAACATATCCTCCAACACCTGGATAACGCGTTCAGACTGACCATCCATTTGGGGATGATACAAAGTACTGAAATTCAATTGCGTACCCAAAGCCCTATGCAAACACTCCCAAAACCTTACTGTAAAACGCGGATCTCTATATGATACAATAGACTTAGGCACCCCATGTAACTTCATAATCTCCGCAATGTACAGCTCTGCCAACTTATCCAAAGTATACGTCGTATGCATAACCAGAAAATGTGCACACTTCATAAACCTATCCACAATCACCCAAACAAAATTCTTCTTTGACAACGTCAAAGGCAACCCGAATACAAAATCCATGGTAACTTACTCCCACTTCCATTCTGAAATCTTCAGCGGTTGCAGCAACCCCGAAGGAAATTAGTGCTCAGCCTTAACATGCTGACAAACCATACAATGAGATACAAAATCCATGACATCTTTCTTCAAACCAACCTAGAAATACTTCTTTTTCAAATCCTGATATATCTTTGTACTCGTCGGATGCATAGAAAAAGGGCTCGAATATGCCTCAGTCAAGATAGTGCTTCTTAACTCCTCATATTTCGGCACCACTACTCGACCCTTAAAACACAAAACTCCTTCATCACTAAAACAAAAATCTATTTCATTGTCATCCAAGATGTCCTTTACATGCGGTACCAACGAGTCATCATACGGTTCCTTCTCCTTAATCAACTGTACCAGCAACGGCTTCACTTACAGCTCAGCCAACAACCCACCATCACACGTTATACTCAACTGAGCAAACATTGCCCTTAACTCAACTACAACCTTTTTACTTAAAGCATCGACTACTACGTTAGCCTTACCCGAATGTTACTCGATTGTCAGATCATAATCCTTGAGCAACTCCAACCATCTTCGTTGTCTAAGATCCAACTCTTTTTGCGACATCAATTACTTCAAACTCTTGTGATCTGTGTACACAGTACACTTCTCACCGTAAAGATAGTGTCGTCAAATCTTCAATGCAAACACCACTATAGCAAGCTCAATGTCGTGCGTAGGATAGTTGCGCTCGTGCACCTTCAACTATCTAGATGCATAAGCCACAACCCTTCCCTCTTGCATCAACATGCACCCCAAACCAACAAAGGATGCATCGCTATACACCACAAACTCTTTCCCCGACTCAGGTTGAATCAAGATGGGAGCTTGCGTGTTGCGTGTTTAGAGTGCTTCGCAATTGGTGCAAGTGTACACGTCGCAAGTTATAGTATAGAATAGATATCGTCTCTACAGGGATTGGTGCAACTTTTGGATTCTAACTTCTTGTACTGAAAAGAAAAGTAATTAGTGTTGATAATAGGTATTGAATTAACAAGAAAAATAAAAGAGCAAGTAAACAAATAAGATGTTCATTGAATGAAAGAGTAGGCCGGGTTATCGTGAGTTATGGTGTGATGATTGAATGGACCATCGTGGTAATTGATTGCAAGAGTAACTCAATCGTCTTAACAATTAACATTAGTCGAATTGCATGGGCAACTGGGAATGGTTCTATTGCCTGGGCAACTGGGTGACTTCCTTCAAAGTTTGGCGAAGCATTCTTCAATGGATTCTCGTTATCTATAACTCAAAATACTGTTAATTGTGCATGCCTTGGTGATACATCCCTGCGTTAACCATGGGTGGACAACAACCGATCTTGCGCTTCTCTTAGCCGTTGTGCAACCCCTCGACTCGGCCTAGTCTCCAGACCGAACTGAGCGAGCTACATTAGGTTTACCGAAGTAAACTGGAAGATGAAACCTAAAATATGACCATTTTTTTCTTTTATCTTGTCTAGATGCATTATTACTTTCCTACATGTACATAATGTTGAGGACTCAACTCAATCGGACATCGAATCGATATCCAATTGGACACAAACACAAATTAGGAACTAAACTGCAATTTCAGCAATATACAAGGATTTTGCCCAATTTTAAGTTACCAGCCTTTAATTAAATATATTTCATGCGTACTTGTCAAAAATTAGCTCAAAACGATCATCCATACTCATCTAATTGCATCCAAAACATTTAGGGACCAAAATGTAAGAAAACAAAACTTTAGAATATTCCATGTAACCAACTTAACTACCACCCGTATCGGTACGGGTACTCGCATTTTGGTACTGCTTCATTACCTTGAATACCCCAGATTCTAGTAGCCAAAATCCATTTCGATACGCCCCCGCGTATCAAAACACCTTCAATAAAATACTGTGCCGTATTAAAACAGGTATCTACGTATCGAAATGCTGGCTAAAATTGCCTTACTCAGTACTGAAACAGCTGCCCGCATGCCAGTACGCTAAGCCTGAAATGGCCTACTCGTACCAAAATAAGGACACCCGTACCGGTACGCCTGGACCTATAATGTCCATTTTAGTTGGTTTAACATACTTTCAGCCAAACCGAGCCACCCTAACATGCTTCTAACGTACATCCAACATACTCAGGGTTCAAACCACATCAAAGCATGTAAATCTTGTAAGCCGATTCATGGAATCTTGTATCAAATGTAAATCTATAGGCATGCTTCCTAGATAACCATTCAAGCAAAACACCAAACTTCATACTATCACCAAAAATAAAACCATAAATTCTATTTACAACTCAAGATCAACCAAACAAACTTGCTCAAACATGAAGTTCAACAAAACATCTCCCAAACAACCATAGAAACCCCATTGCCCTTATTACTTATAGTCTAGTTCAAACATACTTTAGTTACCAAGTCTTGTATCGATCCCTTGCTTTTCGCTGCCTTCCAAGCTTTTAGTTCTCTGCATTGATGGACAAAGAGAGCATAAGCACACAAGGCTTAGTGAGGAGTGCTCAAAAACAAAACATCATCAACGCATTTAAAACCATTTCTCAACAACATGTTGAAGTCTCATTTCAACCATTCTTTAAGAATCATTTAAACATTACCATTGAAACATCATGCCTTGCAAACCATGCACTTTTCATCTTTAAAAACTAGCATATTAAACCATATGCAATATGAATCATTTGCAACATCAAATTCCATTGCTAGACCTCAATTTAAGCCTTCCCATGCATAACAACCATATGCAAAGCTTAAAGAGTAAACGTACAACATGTATCATTCACCAACAACATGTTTCCATTGCTAAACCTCAATTTAAGCCTTTCCATACATAACAACCATACGCAAATCTTAAAGAGTAAACATGTATAAATCATATTATACAACATAAACTTTCCAATGATACATAAACAATTATATTGGCTTACAAGTGATCATTAAACAAGTCCATTAACAAAAGAGTTCATCGGATACACGAATTCAACAAGTGTTCAACCAACACTTCAAGCCATCTCAACCGGAATAATGATACAATAACAATTGTGGTACATTACCAACCGAGTAACCTTTTCAACCCACGGGGACACCAACCCCAATCATTGGTTAGATGTTTAATCCACTAACGGGAGTCTACGATACTGTTTATCCCCTCTACTATTAGGGTACTCGGATAGAGTTTTTTGTACACGGATCTATACCCCTCAACATCCAAGGAGACTTATTATAGTGCACTCAATTCTATGGCCGACCAACTATATCTGATAACAATTTTAAAACCACATCACTTGCTAATATAATTAACCATTTAACATTTACCCCACTGTTTAACAAGCATTAACCAAACCATTTTCCAAAGCAACAACATGCTCTAAATCACAAGTATAAACCATATACTTACAAGGATCACTTACCATGTGCATCCTTCAGCATTTCATGCTTATAAACAGTATATCAAATACATTAAATCATGCTTAAACATTAGGTAACATGTAAATCAAAACAAGTGCATAAAACCATTTAACACTAGCACGACCGAGAGAGAAAATCCACTTTACTTACTTCCAAGTTTAAACCTATAATATCCCAAAATATAATCTAAAAGTATGCATAACCTTGATTATGATTCAATTGGATTAAGGATATCTTTAGTGTTAATAATTGAATGAGTCAAGGACTTATTTTAAACAAATTGATTAGTCTATAGCTAAAATAGTAAATGACCAAACCGAATGTGTAATACCCTAATTAATGGTCTAGAAATATTTAACATTTTAGCCTTAAATAGAATCATTATGTAGCTATCATCTATTGGAACAAGTATTATGGATTAGAATTTAATTGTAATAAAACAATTAGTGGATTTTTTTTTGAAAAGAACCAAAATGATAATAAAGAGAATTGAGAGTCTAATTCCCTAATGATCAAATTGGAAGACCGGACCATCGTGCATTTTGCTTGTAAAAGAAAGAATGAGTTAGGGACTTAGATGTACTGTCATGAAAGTATGGAAACATGTGGTTAGGGGTCCCGATATTGAAGGAAATTAAAGAACCATTTGCTTGGTTAACCCTTCTTCTTCCTTAGAGAGCTAGAACATTGAAGCTAGAGAGAAAGAGTGAGAGAAAGTTTGGGTAACCTATGGAAATGAGGACATAAGTTTAGATTTGAAATTCACATTTCAATCATCCTTTCGGTTAGTCTTAGGAGAAGGTAAGTATCCTCTTTACTCTTCTAATTGTTAGAATTGAATTCTATAGAATAAGTGATTGAAAAGTTCTATGAATCATGTATGGTTAAGAATGTTTTTAGACTAATGTATAGTCGTAGGAATTATTCGATTGTGGTGATCACATAATCTGCCCTGTCTTGCAATTATGGTAATATTGAAGGACTGTTTCGATTAAGTAGGAAAAACATGTTGCTTTGATATGTTAGAATAATGTATGAATCTTATGCTGGATTGTTAAAGGATATATGATTAGATAAAGGAATTTTGGACAGCTTAAGCTACGTAGGATAGTAATTAGGACTGTTCTTATAAAAATATTGGGTTGATTGCTTGACAAGTGAATTATTATGTGACCATATAACTAAATTCATGTAATTAGGGTTGTTTGGATACATATAGTATTTGTTTTGGGACTTTCTTGTATCAATGAATATATATGTAAGAAAACTATTATGTTTTATGTGCATAAAAGATAATTAAAATATTAGGAACATGAATGAAGGTTTAGGGGGCTGTTTAAGGAAAACATATAGATGTATACATGCATAGACTGTTTTGAGTAAATACAAGAGTCTAATAGACAGTTTTGATTATAAAATTGTATATATATATATATATGTGTTTTTAGAAGTAATTTGAATATGTATATGAAGCATGTGGACTGTTTTGGTATGTGTATATGTATATAAAATGTTAGGAACCATCTTGTGCATAAACATAAGTATGTACATGGATTTTGGACTGTTTTGAATATTTGGAGATGTCATGGATTATTTTGTGAATATGTGATTATGAACCTATAAGTTAAGGGTGTTTTGTATAGATATGGGAATGCCTTGAATTGTTTGGAATAAGCATGAATAAGCACATGAAAATTTGGGACTGTTTTGCACATTAAAGATATTAATAGAATGTTTGAGTGAAATTATGTGTATACCTGAATTGTGGAGTGGTTTTAAGTGAATGATTGTTAGGGAATAGTCTAATACAAAGTTGCATTCTTTGTCACATTAGATCGAGAGATAATTGAAGGTGTAAGGGCTAAGTTAGATCATTATGTAGATAAGCAAAAAGGGGATCATGCGTCAGGAACAAAACTAGCATGGAATAATCAGTGAGTGTAGTTTAACATCTCGAGATGGACTCCTTCCCGAGCATCCTTCATTGATTTAAATTTATATTTCAATTTTGGATTAAGTTATGCTTTAAATCTAGCTTGGACTCAAGGTAAGTGTTTAAATATAAGGCATTTATGATATACCTTAATCAGTTAAGTAATTGATCACATGGAAAGTTATGTATGTGTTGTTATATGTGATTGAGATGATGCGATATCTTATGAATTTAGTTAATAAGCGATGTAATTATGGACCTATGCTTATAACTAAGTTTATGTGTATTCGATGGATGATCTTACCATATTATTATATGACTAAGAAAAAGATTATTAAAATTTAGAACTTCATATACGAACTATGTATATATATACGTGTATTTGAAATGAACAGCTAAAAGCCATGTTCATTCGTAAATCCTGATTGTAGTGAGATAAGGTTGAAACACTAAGTATGTTCGAATGATATACATATATGGTTGATCTTGTGGATACTATGAAAGAAGCCTTGATGGCATGATAGAAGAATTATGGAGCATTGTTCATCTCTGTTAAGAATATGATAAGTTCATAACTATATGAATAAGGAGCTAAGCTCAACTCTGATTTTTTTGATAAGATAAAATTATGTGTGAAGCCTTGGTTTCGAGTCAGTCATAGGTATAGTTGGCATGCCACAGAGTCCACAGAGCTCAGGTTTGGGGTGGACTACGGTCCTGGACTATGGTCCTTATTTGGCGACGGTAGGAGGGAAGTGTTGTGGTCACTTGGCGACAGTAGAAGGGATTGACCGGTACAATGGGTACCATCTTATATGGGCGACAATTGGTTGGGGATTCATGTACCTAGGCTGTAATTCAATTCTCAAGTCTATGATAAATACAAATAATGAAGTTTGTAAACCAAATTAAAGAATTATTTAAATACTATTGGTGTAACACCCCCTACCCAGGTTGGCAGAAAACTGGTTCGGGAGTGTTACCAAGAAGCAATACAAGCAAGAACGAGCAAGGAAAGGGCTAACTCATCCCTATTAGATGAGTTACTTAACTAGAAAGAAACCAAACAATCATTTCTTATCACACAAGCAATCATCTTCACCTACATTATAGATTACCAAAATTTTCTTAACATAATCATTATTCGAAACCTAAACAAACAAGCAAGCTTCATTTTATTTCTTTTCTCTTTATCTTGATACAGGTGTCATTACATACTTAATTTATTAAACATGAATCATTGGAACGTACCTTAATTCCAAGCAAACCAATGCCATGCCTTACCTTGCGGCATTTACCATTCATGACATAGAAATACCTATACCCATAGTACGATCATACAAGACTATCATTTATCACAAGCTATTCGAATGGTACAAGGCTAGGTGATCACTTGAACATTCATTGTAAACATAACAATATGCGCAACATCATACTTCAATATATAGAACTTAAGTTAATTACTTCATTTACATTATCAACCAAAATCATAGCATGGAAGACCATTCAAGACATATACAAGTTTCCAAATATCCAAAATGCATGCACTAGACAGTATATACAACTATGTGCCACCAACTAGGGGAGTACAAAACAAGTATGTCAATACTTTAGCTATGCTTGTGTCTTGCTTCCAGCTCAAGAATTCAGGCTTCAGGATCAAGCAACGATCGAATCCTTTAACCTATGGTTGGGAGGGATGAAAATGAGAGTGATAAGTACAAAAATGTACTTAGTGAGGTAGTACTAGATCTATCCAATTGTTATATCGAGTATAGTATTAATTAATCAAGAATGATCCTAACTAAGGATTTCAAGGCAATTCAATAGTACAAGATGCAAGAGGCAATGAATCACAATTCATACTTTATCCATTTCAAGTCAAGATAAGTATTTCGAGTAGTAAGCTTTCAAGACAAGAAATTAGTAACATGTCTTCAAGACTAGTAATTCAAGTAACATGGTTTCAAGACAAGTAATTCAAGTAACACGGATTCAAGACAAGTTATTCAAGTAACATGGTTTCAAGACAAGTAATTCAAGTAACATGGTTTCAAGACAAGTAATTCAAGTAACATGGATTCAAGACAAGTGATTCAAGTAACATGGTTTCAAGACAAGTAATTCAAGTAACATGGATTCAAGACAAGTGATTAATCAATTCATATTTATTAGCTCGTTTATATTCCTTTAAAACAATCCCTTGGTTTATAGTTTGACTAGGTAATCAAGTCTCCAACCAACTGTCGCTACATGATGTACCGTAGTATTGGTCAACCCTCCTACTGTCGCCAAAGACCACACAAACGTACCCTCTGTCTGTCGTCAAATAGGGGCCTCAGCCCTAGACCGTAGTCCACCTTTACACAATGAGCTCTAGACTCTAAGGCATGCCCTTCTACCGATTCAACTAGCAACCAAGGTTGTTTGATTACACTTTATTTATTCAAGAATTATCAAACTTATACAAGTTCAAGATCATGTAGTCAAGAATCATTTCAAGCAAGTATAGAAATAATATGCTTTAGCCCTTAGACCAATTGAGCCTTAGCTCTTAAATTTCATTTCACGTTTCATGTATTTCATGTTCAAGACAATTCATTCATGTTCATGGTAGTACCTTTCATGTTTCAAGCAATGAATTTCACGTTCAAGACAATAAAATCAAGTAGTTTTCGATAAATCACACCCAAGGCATTAAGGATTAAGCAATTCTAATTGTACAACAAGTCAAGAATATAGACATGATCATATTTTATCTTATTTCATACTTCCTTTATTAATTATATTCAAGTTAAATTGAGTTCACTATCATGACATATTCAAGCAAGAAAGTAATTCATGCATATTTGGTTAGGACCTAAGTCCTAACCCTACTTGTAAACTACACTCACAATACTCCAAGCTTAGCTAGTCTTGGATCCAAACTCCTTTGTGTCTAGCTTTCGAATGCTCCTCCTTAGACCCTTCTCCAATGTTCCCTTCTCGTTCTAACATTTCATACAAGTGAATCACGGTCAGGACAAGCACAATCATTTATTCAAACTAGGCAACACTGCAAGTAATTCATTTAACATTCATTCCAAGACATCAAGGCTGCTACTACTGCCAGACAGCATGTGTACAGTTTACTTAAACATGTATATCTTTCATTCCGTACGTCGGGAATTTCAATTGGTTTATACCGTTGGAAAGCTAAATTTATTTTCCTTCTAACCATATAAGCCTTGCATTTCAGTTCTTTACCAATTAATACAGATTTTTACTTAAAGACAGGGTAATTACAACACTGGACAGTTTGCACTGTCTCTATTGTTTCACTTCTACAATACATTCTACAATCCCAAATTCAATTACGTTTTCTCCTAATGAATTTAGACATATTAAGGTACTATCCATTAAATTTTCAGCCTTAAATTCCATTTGTACAATTTATAGTGGTTTTTCAAAGTTGCTGCCCAGAACAGAGCATTATGGGCAGATTACACTAGTTGATGTTTCTAACTTCATATTCATTCAAGCAATGATTCTAACATTATAACTCAACTTATATACATATTCTTATATGTCTAGGTCAGTCCAATTCACATAGCAACATGATCAAAACCGAGCATTATGTACAACCAAGCAAGTTTTCACATTTCAATTAACAAAACAGTTTCATTTTGGGTTACATTCGAATCATACCCATTTCAATACCTAGATTTCCAGTTTCAAGCAAATTCCAGCAACCATATACATTCTTAGATATACATGATTCATAGCATTCATTAAACAGATTTTTACCTTATTTTAATCCACTAAAACAGTCCTAAACAATGTTACCACAAAATCAATTCTAAACCTTGAATCATTAACAACAATTGTTTATATTCAAGCATCCCACCAATCTTATCATCAAATTAATTTCTCCCACAAGCATTTTGGTTCAATTATGTAGTTCTATAACTTCAATTCAACACAATAAACCGATCACAAGAAAATTTCCTACAACAATTCACAAATTCATGGTAGCTAACAAACAATTAAAGCATCGCTTGAATATAAAGGAAAGGAAAGGTGATTACCTTTCTCCTTAAACTACTCAAATCAAGCTACCTTTCTCCTTGTACATCTTAACCGATCTAGGGTGAATCGAGAAAGAGCTTTGGTGAGCTTCTTGTAACATCTTGTGTCTTAGTTCGTCGTTGTTAGGAACACATACTTTATCCTTGAACTAAAGGAGTCCATTCGACTTGAGGAAAAAGTCGAATTAGACTCGAGTCTAGCTTGGACATGATCTTCTGAAGATCTGGATCAATTTGTTGTTATTTGATTCTCAAGATTAGACTAGATTGAACTTGAAGTTCAGACAAAAAATTTCGTCCTTTGGATAAACGAAAATGAGAATTTATAGCCAAGGAAGCTATAAACGAATGGAAAAGGTCATTAAGGAATATTTTCGAATAGTTACTTGTAAGTCAAGAAAGGTCTAATTCAAATGGTTACTTGCAAGTCAAGAAAGAAACATTTTGAATGAATTATTCTAGGATTTAGATTTAAGGATTTACCCGAGTATGGTCTGCGACTAAGGGCATCAGTGACCACGTTTGCTTTCCCCGGATGGTAGTCGATAACTAAATCGTAATCTTTAAGTAACTCTAGCCATCTCCTTTGCCTCAAGTTCAAGTCTTTCTGAGTTAGGAGGTATTTGAGACTCTTGTGGTCTATGAACAATTTACATTTCTCCCCGTACAAGTAATGTCTCCAGACTTTGAGTGCAAACACGATAGCTGCCACTTCTAGATCGTGTGTAGGGTAGTTTGACTCGTGTGGTTTTAGTTTCCTTGAAGCGTAAGCAACTCGTTTCCATCTTGCATTAGGACACATCCTAGTCCCAAATGAGATGCATCATCAGAAAACAAGTGTACTCCTTGCCCTATACTGGTTGGATAAGAATCGGAGCATGAGTCAAGGCTTGTTTAAGTTGATTGAAGCTTCGTTGTTGGTTCTCCGACCAAACAGAGGGTGTATCTTTGTGAGTTAGCTTTGTCAAACTTGCAGAAATGGATGAGAATCCCTTGACAAAACGTCGATAATACCCAGCTAAACCGAGAAAGCTTCTAACCTCACCAACATTCGTCGGAGGTCTCTAATCCAGGATGGATTGAATTTTCCTTGGATCTACTTTAATCCCTTATGCTGAGATAACATGTCCAAGAAACGACACTTCCGATAGCCAAAATTCACATTTAGAGAACTTTGCAAACAATTGACGTTCTCGGAGAGTTTGCAATAAAATTTGAAGGCGTTTAGAATATTCATCCTTATTCCCAGAGTACACTAGAATGTCATCAATGAAGACGACTACAAACTTGTCAAGATAGGGCTTGAATACACAGTTCATGAGATCCATGAATGCAGCCGGAACATTTGTTAATCCGAATGGCATTACAAGGAATTCAAAATGGCCATATCGAGTACGTAAGGTTGTCTTGGGTACATCTTCTTTTTTTACCCTCATTTGGTAGTATCACGATTGTAGATCGATCTTTGAGAATACTGCAACATCTTTGAGTTGATCGAAAAGATCTTCAATCCTAGGGAGAGGATATCGATTCTTGGTAGTAAGCTTGTTCAACTGTCTGTAGTCAATATAGAGCCTCATAGTCCCCTCTTTCTTCTTCACGAACAGGACTGGGGCACCCCAGGGAGACGAGCTAGGCCTAATGAAACCCTTGTCTTGTAGCTCTTGAAGTTGCTTCTTGAGTTCTTTCAACTCAACAGGTTCCATGCGATAAGGTATGATGGACACCGGAGTTGTTCCAGGTTGGACATCGATCCCCGAACTCTACTTTTTGGGTTGGAAGGAGACCAGGGAGTTCCTTGGGAAAAACATCGAGATATTCAAATACAATAGGCACGCTAGGTAAGCCGAATTCAAGTTCATCTTGTAAGACCATAGTAAAAAAGACTGAGGTCGGTTTCTTGCCAATTAGAAGGATTGATTCCTTCCCTAAACCCTAAAGGTAAAGTCTCCTATTTAGGCAATCTACCCAGGCTTCATGCTTGCTTAACCAATCTAGTCCTAGTACTAGATCAAATTCAAAAGTTGGTAGTACATATAGATCAACAAGAAATGGTACATTTCGAATGAATATGGGACAATTTCTACATATAAGGCTTATGATTGTAATTCCCCTATTGGGTTAGAAACTACAAGGCTTTGTTTTACAATTTCAGGCTTTAAGTTCAATTTTTCAATCAAAGTTGAGCACAAAAGAATGAGTGGATCCCGAGTCTATTAAAGCATAAACATGAGTCAAATTTAACTCAACTGTACCTGCTATAACATCGGGTGATTCTTCATCTTCTTTTCCCCGTATATGATAGATTCGAGCAGGAGCCCAAGATTCTTGGTGAGTAGGGGCATTCGAATGTTGTCCTTTGCCCTTCCCTTGATTTCCAGATTGAGCTTTTCTAGGACCTTTGTTTCGATTGGGAGGAGTTGATCTAGCATTTGCAGGAGTTCAATTTGGGACCTTGTTAGGATTTTGAGGACAATCTCTGATATAGTGATCGAAGGCTCCACATAAGTAACACAGGTTCTGCTGAGTTCTACACTGACCCGTGTGGTGTTTCTGGCAAAACTTGCAAGTAGGATATTGAATAGCTTTACCAGAATTCCCTACACTATCAACAGAGATGATCGGGGCTGAAGGTTTGGTTACTGATTGGGGTCTCGGTATGAAATTGCTTTTTTGGGCAGAAGTGTAATTCGAAGAGTGATCCTTAGAATATTTGGACTTCTTTGACTGCCAGTGGGGCTTGCCATCATTCCTTGATTGCTTGTCTTTCTAGGAGTTTCCACTCTTACGTTTCTCAGAGGCTTTCATCTGCGCCTCAGTTGCAATGGCCCGGTTCACCAACTTTTGGAACTCAGTGATACCTAGGGCAGTGAATATTGTACTTAATTCATCATTCAATCCATCAATAAACATCCTACACTTGTTAGCATCAGTCTTGATGTATTCTGACCTGTATTTGCAATACTTGCAGAAGTCACTCACGAACTGTTCGATAGGTCGCCCACCTTGCTTGAGATACAAGAAATGCTTCCGATGCTCGGCCATATATTATTCACTAATGTATTTCTTCTTGAATTTATTGAGGAAGAATTTCCAAGTTACAGCTTCAATAGAAGCAGTCAGGGTAGTGGTTTCCCACCAGCTTAGACCTTCGTCTGCCAACAGGGCTATAACACATTCGAGTTTGTGTTCATCAGAATAAGGCAGTTGTTTGGTTAGAATTCGAGTAGTGGCCTCTAACCAATACTCAGCTACTTCAGGATTGGCTTCATCAGTACCGGTAAAGGTATAAGCCCGGTGTTGAGCCAGTTTATCAATAGAGGCTCTAGTTGGAGTAGGAACATAAGGAATATGATGGTCTCGTTTCAAGGTAGTTAAAAGATGATTGAACATCTCCTTCATGCTCAGGAGACATTCCTGCTGCACAAGATTTATAGCAAGAGCTTCTTGTTGAGCAGCAGCTTGGGCTTAGGGTTGAGCTTGCGCTCTAGGTTCAGGTTGTTGCTCTGGAGGATTCTGCTCCATCCTCACACTATCCTCTTCATTTGAGGAGCCAACAGGACTTTCATCATCTTGAGCGAGCCTTGTTTCAGACATCCTATGTTTAAAGAGAACAATTAGAGGTTCAGTTTAGTTAAGCAAAGACACAAGCTATACAATACAAGTCTCCTAGGTGGCACAAGTATCCTATATGATGCAAGAGAGCATGGTTCAGTCCTAGAACCGCTAAAAAGCTCTGATTACCAATAAAATGTAACATCCCCTACCCGGGTTGGCAGGAAACCAGTTCGGGAGCGTTACCAAGAAGCAATACAAGCAAGAACAAGCAAGGAAAGGGCTAACTCATCCCTATTAGATGAGTTACTTAACTAGCAAGCAACCAAATAATCATTTCTTATCACGCAAGCAATCATCTTTACCTACGTTATAGATTACCATTTTTTTTCTAAAATCATCATTATTCGAATCCTAAACAAACAAGCAAGCTTCATTTCATTTCTTTTCTCTTTATCTTGATACACGTGACATTACATACTTAATTTATTAAACATGAATCAATGGAACGTACCTTAATTCCAAGCAAGCCTATGCCATGCCTTACCTTGCGGCATTTACCATTCAAGACATAGAAATACTTATACCCATAGTATGATCATACAAGACTATCATTTATCACAAGCTATTCGAATGGTACAAGGCTAGGTGATCACTTGAACATTAATTATAAACATAACAATATGCGCAACATCATACTTCAACATATAGAACTTAAGTTCATTACTTCATTTACATTATCAACCAAAATCATAGCATAGAAGACCATTCAAGACATATACAAGTTTCCAAATATCCAAAATGCATGCACAAGACAGTATATACAACTATGTGCCACCAATTAGGGGAGTACAAAACAAGTATGTCCATACTTTAGCTATGCTTGTGTCTTGCTTCCAGCTCAAGAATTCAGGCTTCAGGATCAAGCAACGATCGAATCCTTTAACCTATGGTTGGGAAGGATGAAAACGAGAGTGATAAGTACAAAAATGTACTTAGTGAGGTAGTACTAGATCTATCCAATTGTTATATCGAGTTTAGTATTAATTAATCAAGAATGATCCGAACTAAGGATTTCAAGGCAATTCGAATAGTACAAGATGCAAGAGGTAATGAATCACAATTCATACTTTATCAATTTCAAGTCAAGATAAGTATTTCGAGTAGTAAGCTTTCAAGACAAGAAATTAAGTAACATGTCTTCAAGACTAGTAATTCAAGTAACATGGTTTCAAGACAAGTAATTCAAGTAACATGGATTCAAGACAAGTAATTCAAGTAACATGGTTTCAAGACAAGTAATTCAAGTAACATGGATTCAAGACAAGTGATTCAAGTAACATGGTTTCAAGACAAGTAATTCAAGTAACATGGATTCAAGACAAGTGACTAATCAATTCATATTTATTAGCTCATTTATATTCCTTTAAAGCAATCCCTTGGTTTATAGTTTGACTAGGTAATCAAGTCTCCAACCAACTGTCGCCATAAGATGTACCGTAGTACGGAAGATGTACCGTAGTACTGGTCGACCCTCCTACTGTCGCCAAATACGACACAAACATACCCTCCGTTTGTCGCCAAATAGGGGTCTTAGCCCTGGACCGTAGGCCACCCTTACACAATGAGCTCTAGACTCTAAGGCATGCCCTTCTACCTATTCAACTAGCAACCAAGGTTGTTTGATTACACTTTATTTATTCAAGAATTATCAAGATCATACAAGTTCAAGATCATGTAGTCAAGAATCATTTCAAGTAAGTATAGCAATAATATGCTTTAGCCCTTAGACCAATTGAGCCTTAGCTCTTAAATTTCATTTCACGTTTCATGTATTTCATGTTCAAGACAATTCATTCATGTTCATGGCAGTACCTTTCATGTTTAAAGCAATGCATTTCACGTTCAAGACAGTACACTCAAGTAGTATTCGATAAATCACACCTAAGGCATTAAGGATTAAGCAATTCTATTGAACAACAAGTCAAGAATATAAACATGATCATATTTTATCTTATTTCATACTTCCCTTATTAATTATATTCAAGTTAAATTGAGTTCACTATCATGAAATATTCAAGCAAGAAAGTAATTCATCCATATTTGGTTAGGACCTAAGTCCTAACCCTACTTGTAAACTACACTCACAATACTCCAAGCTTAGCTAGTCTTGGATCCAAACTCCTTTGTGTCTAGCTTTCGAATGCTCCTCCTTAGACCCTTCTCCAATGTTCCCTTCTCGTTCTAACATTTCATACAAGTGAATCATGGTCAAGACAAGCACATTCATTTATTCAAACAAGGCAACAATGCAAGTAATTCATTTAACATTCATTCCAAGACATCAAGGCTGCTACTACTGCCAGGCATCATGTGTACAATTTACTTAAACATGCATATCTTTCATTCCGTAGTCTGGAATTTCAATTGGTTTATACCGTTGGAAAGCTAACTTTATTTTCCTTCTAACCATATAAGCCTTGCATTTCAGTTCTTTACCAATTAATAGATATTTTTACTTAAGGACAGGGTAATTACAACACTGGACAGTTTGCACTGTCCCTATTGTTTCACTTCTACAATCCATTCTACAATCCCAAATTCAATTCCGTTTTCTCCTAAGGAATTTAGACATATTAAGGTACTATCCATTAAAGTTTCAGTCTTAAATTCCATTTTTACAATTTATAGTGGTTTTTCAAAGTTGCTGCCCCGAACAGAGCATTTTTGGTAGATTACACTAGTTGATGTTTCTAACTTCATATTCATTCAAGCAATGATTACAACATTATAATTCAACTTATATACATATTCTTATATGTCTAGGTCAGTCCAATTCAGCTAGAAACATGATCAAAACAGAGCATTATGTACAACCAAGCAAGTTTACACATTTCAATTAACAAAACAGTTTCATTTCGGGTTACATTCGAATCGTACCCATTTCAATACCTAGATTTCGAGTTTCAAGAAAAATTCCAGCAACCATATACATTCTTAGATATACATGATTCATAGCATTCATTAAACAGATTTTTACCTTATTTTAATCCACTAAAACAGTCCTAAACAGTGTTACCACAAAATCAATTGTAAACCTTGAATCATTAACAACAATTGTTTATATTCAAACCCAAAGCGTTAAATTTAAATGGAAAAGATTTTTAAAGGGGAGTTTTTAATATTACTTGTAAGTTAAGAAAGGCCCCAATTCAAATGGTTACTTGAAAAGTCAAGAAAAAAAATTTTAAAAAGGGGAATTTTTTCAGGATTTAGTTTTAAAAGGGATTTCCCCGAGATGGTTTTCCATTTAAGGGCATAAAATGCCCACGTTTGTTTCCCAGATGGTAGTCAAAACCAAATCGAATTTTTAAAAGTAACTCTAGCCATCCCTTGCCCCCAAGTTCAAGTTTTTTCTAAAAGTTGGGGAGGTATTTAAACTCTTGTGGTCAAAGAAAAATTTACATTTTTTGGTTGTAATGCCCCGGACTTTGAGTGAAAAACACAAAAATCCCAAATTTCTGTGTAGGTGGGTTTGACTCGGGGTTTTTAGTTTTTGAAGCGTAACCCTTTCGCCATCTTGCATTGGGACACATCCAGTCCCAATGAGAGTTTCCATCAAAGGAAATTTTCTTGCCCATCCCGGGGTTGGATAAGAATGGGAGCATGAGTCAAGGCTTGTTTGGGATTGAAGCTTGTTGGCCTCCCCCCAAAAGAGGGTGTAGGATTAGTTTTGGTCAAACCTTGCAGAAATGGATGAGAACCCCTTTGACAAAACGTTATAATACCCCCCCAAACCGAAAAGTTTTTAACCTCACCAACATTCGTTTGGGGAGGTCTCTAATCCAGATGGTTTAAATTTTTCCCTTGGGACTATTTTTTAATTTTTTATCAGATAACATGTCCAAGAAACGAACTGATAGCCAAAATTCACTTTTTTAGAGAACTTTGAAAACAATTGATTTTGGAGATTTTTGAAAAATTTTTGGGAAGGGGTTTAGAATATTACCCTTTATTCCCGGAGTACACTAGAATGTCATCAATGAAGACGACTACAAACTTGTCAAGATGGGGCTTGAATACACAGTTCATGAGATCCATGAATGCACCCGGGAACATTTGTTAATCCAAAGGCATTAAAGGGAAATTTCCAAAATGGCCAATCAGCACGAAGGTTGTCTTGGGTACATTTTCTTTTTTCCCCTCATTTGGTAGTATCACGAAGTTTCCATTTTTGGGTAATGCAAATTTTTTGGAGTTGATCGAAAAGACTTCAACCTTTGGAGAGGATATCATTTTTGGTAGGGGGCTTGTTCAACTGTCTGAGTCAATATAGAGCCTCATAGTCCCCCCTTTTACGGAACAGATCGGGGACCCCAGGGGAAGCCAGGGGCCCAATGAAACCCTTGTCTTGTAGCCCCAAAAGGGTTTTAGTTTTTCAACCAACAAAGTTCCCCCTGCAAAGGAAACATGGACACCCGAGTTGTTCCGGTTACTCCCTCTCAACCCTACTTTTTTGGGGTTTGGGGAGACCGGAGTTCCTTTGGGGAAAAAATCGAGATATTCAAATACAATAGGACGCTTGGTGCCAACCCCAAATTCATTTTAAACCAATAAAAAGACTGAGGTTTTTTGCCAATTTGGGAAAGGGTTGATTCCCTTCCCCAAACCCTAAAGGTAAAGTCTCCTATTTTTGGCAATCTACCCAAAAATTTTTTGCTTTTTAAATAATCGTCCTAGTAATTAGATCAAATTTTAAAAGTTGGTAGTAATTTTAGATCAAAAAAGAAAAGGGTTTATTTAATGAATAGGGGCAATTTCACATATAAGGCTTATGATTGTAATTCATTGGGGAGGGAAACACAAGGCTTTGTTTTTCAATTTTTTGGCTTTAAGTTCCAATTTTTAAAACCAAAATTGGACAAAAGAATGAGGGGTCCCCAGTCTATTAAAGCATAAAAATGAGTCAAATTTAACTCCCAATCGACTGCTTAAAAACTCCGTGATTCTCTTCCCTTTTTTTCCCGTATATGGATAGATTCGAGCAGAGCCCAAGATTCTTTGGGGGAGTAGGGCATCTGAATGTTTTTGCCCTTTCCCCTTTGGGTTTAAATTTGGTTTTTTTAGGGCCTTTTTTTCCATTGGGAGGAGTTGGGTCTAGATTCCCTGAGTTTACTTGGGGCCTTTTTAGGATTTTTTAGGACAATTCCCAATAGTGATCGGTTTTCCCCATAATAAAAAAGTTCCCGAGTTTACATACTCGGGTGTTTCGCAAAAATTTGCAAAAGGGGGTATTGAAAGCTTTACTGAATTCCCCCACTATCAAAAGAGATGATCTTAAAAAAGGTTTGCTACCGGGGCAGTCCGTATGAAATTGCTTTTTTGGGGGAAGGAACCAAAGGATCCCCAGAATATTTGGGCTTTTTTTGACCCCCGGGCTTGCCATCATTCCTTTTATTCTTGTCTTTCTAGGAAATTTAATTTTCGCTTCTGAGGTTTTTATCTGGGGCCCGAATGGCCCGGTTCACCAACTTTGGGGAACCTTTGGATACCCGGGCGGTATTGTATTTTAAATTTATCATTCAATCCATCAATAAACATCCTACAATTTTTTAAAACATCGCTTAACTATTTCTTATCACACAAGCAATCATCTTCACCTACATTATAGATTACCAAAATTTTCTTAACATAATCATTATTCGAAACCTAAACAAACAAGCAAGCTTCATTTTATTTCTTTTCTCTTTATCTTGATACAGGTGTCATTACATACTTAATTTATTAAACATGAATCATTGGAACGTACCTTAATTCCAAGCAAACCAATGCCATGCCTTACCTTGCGGCATTTACCATTCATGACATAGAAATACCTATACCCATAGTACGATCATACAAGACTATCATTTATCACAAGCTATTCGAATGGTACAAGGCTAGGTGATCACTTGAACATTCATTGTAAACATAACAATATGCGCAACATCATACTTCAATATATAGAACTTAAGTTAATTACTTCATTTAGATTATCAACCAAAATCATAGCATGGAAGACCATTCAAGACATATACAAGTTTCCAAATATCCAAAATGCATGCACTAGACAGTATATACAACTATGTGCCACCAACTAGGGGAGTACAAAACAAGTATGCCAATACTTTAGCTATGCTTGTGTCTTGCTTCCAGCTCAAGAATTCAGGCTTCAGGATCAAGCAACGATCGAATCCTTTAACCTATGGTTGGGAGGGATGAAAATGAGAGTGATAAGTACAAAAATGTACTTAGTGAGGTAGTACTAGATCTATCCAATTGTTATATCGAGTATAGTATTAATTAATCAAGAATGATCCTAACTAAGGATTTCAAGGCAATTCGAATAGTACAAGATGCAAGAGGCAATGAATCACAATTCATACTTTATCCATTTCAAGTCAAGATAAGTATTTCGAGTAGTAAGCTTTCAAGACAAGAAATTAGTAACATGTCTTCAAGACTAGTAATTCAAGTAACATGGTTTCAAGACAAGTAATTCAAGTAACACGGATTCAAGACAAGTTATTCAAGTAACATGGTTTCAAGACAAGTAATTCAAGTAACATGGTTTCAAGACAAGTAATTCAAGTAACATGGATTCAAGACAAGTGATTCAAGTAACATGGTTTCAAGACAAGTAATTCAAGTAACATGGATTCAAGACAAGTGATTAATCAATTCATATTTATTAGCTCGTTTATATTCCTTTAAAACAATCCCTTGGTTTATAGTTTGACTAGGTAATCAAGTCTCCAACCAACTGTCGCTACATGATGTACCGTAGTACGCAAGATGTACCGTAGTATTGTTCAACCCTCCTACTGTCGCCAAAGACCACACAAACGTACCCTCTGTCTGTCGTCAAATAGGGGCCTCAGCCCTAGACCGTAGTCCACCTTTACACAATGAGCTCTAGACTCTAAGGCATGCCCTTCTACCGATTCAACTAGCAACCAAGGTTGTTTGATTACACTTTATTTATTCAAGAATTATCAAACTTATACAAGTTCAAGATCATGTAGTCAAGAATCATTTCAAGCAAGTATAGAAATAATATGCTTTAGCCCTTAGACCAATTGAGCCTTAGCTCTTAAATTTCATTTCACGTTTCTTGTATTTCATGTTCAAGACAATTCATTCATGTTCATGGTAGTACCTTTCATGTTTCAAGCAATGAATTTCACGTTCAAGACAATAAAATCAAGTAGTTTTCGATAAATCACACCCAAGGCATTAAGGATTAAGCAATTCTAATTGTACAACAAGTCAAGAATATAGACATGATCATATTTTATCTTATTTCATACTTCCTTTATTAATTATATTCAAGTTAAATTGAGTTCACTATCATGACATATTCAAGCAAGAAAGTAATTCATGCATATTTGGTTAGGACCTAAGTCCTAACCCTACTTGTAAACTACACTCACAATACTCCAAGCTTAGCTAGTCTTGGATCCAAACTCCTTTGTGTCTAGCTTTCGAATGCTCCTCCTTAGACCCTTCTCCAATGTTCCCTTCTCGTTCTAACATTTCATACAAGTGAATCACGGTCAGGACAAGCACAATCATTTATTCAAACTAGGCAACACTGCAAGTAATTCATTTAACATTCATTCCAAGACATCAAGGCTGCTACTACTGCCAGACAGCATGTGTACAGTTTACTTAAACATGTATATCTTTCATTCCGTACGTCGGAATTTCAATTGGTTTATACCGTTGGAAAGCTAAATTTATTTTCCTTCTAACCATATAAGCCTTGCATTTCAGTTCTTTACCAATTAATACAGATTTTTACTTAAAGACAGGGTAATTACAACACTGGACAGTTTGCACTGTCTCTATTGTTTCACTTCTACAATACATTCTACAATCCCAAATTCAATTACGTTTTCTCCTAATGAATTTAGACATATTAAGGTACTATCCATTAAATTTTCAGCCTTAAATTCCATTTGTACAATTTATAGTGGTTTTTCAAAGTTGCTGCCCAGAACAGAGCATTATGGGCAGATTACACTAGTTGATGTTTCTAACTTCATATTCATTCAAGCAATGATTCTAACATTATAACTCAACTTATATACATATTCTTATATGTCTAGGTCAGTCCAATTCACATAGCAACATGATCAAAACCGAGCATTATGTACAACCAAGCAAGTTTTCACATTTCAATTAACAAAACAGTTTCATTTTGGGTTACATTCGAATCATACCCATTTCAATACCTAGATTTCCAGTTTCAAGCAAATTCCAGCAACCATATACATTCTTAGATATACATGATTCATAGCATTCATTAAACAGATTTTTACCTTATTTTAATCCACTAAAACAGTCCTAAACAATGTTACCACAAAATCAATTCTAAACCTTGAATCATTAACAACAATTGTTTATATTCAAGCATCCCACCAATCTTATCATCAAATTAATTTCTCCCACAAGCATTTTGGTTCAATTATGTAGTTCTATAACTTCAATTCAACACAATAAACCGATCACAAGAAAATTTCCTACAACAATTCACAAATTCATGGTAGCTAACAAACAATTAAAGCATCGCTTGAATATAAAGGAAAGGAAAGGTGATTACCTTTCTCCTTAAACTACTCAAATCAAGCTACCTTTCTCCTTGTACATCTTAACCGATCTAGGGTGAATCGAGAAGGAGCTTTGGTGAGCTTCTTGTAACATCTCGTGTCTTAGTTCGTCGTTGTTAGGAACACATACTTTATCCTTGAACTAAAGGAGTTCATTCGACTTGAGGGAAAAGTCAGAATTAGACTCAGAGTCTAGCTTGGACATGATCTTCTGAAGATCTGGATCAATTTGTTGGAGTTCTTTGATTCACAAGATTAGGCTAGATTGAACTTGAAGTTCAGACAAGAATTTCCGTCCTTTGGATAAATGAAAATGAGCATTGATAGCCAAGGAAGCTATAAACGAATGGAAAAGATTATTAAGGGAGATTTTCGAATAGTTACTTGTAAGTTAAGAAAGGTCTAATTCAAATGGTTACTTGCAAGTCAAGAAAGAAACATTTTGAATGAATTATTCTAGGATTTAGATTTAAGGATTTACCCGAGTATGGTCTGCGACTAAGGGCATCAGTGACCACGTTTGCTTTCCCCAGATGGTAGTCGATAACCAAATCGTAATCTTTAAGTAACTCTAGCCATCTCCTTTGCCTCAAGTTCAAGTCTTTCTGAGTTAGGAGGTATTTGAGACTCTTGTGGTCTATGAACAATTTACATTTCTCCCCGTACAAGTAATGTCTCCAGACTTTGAGTGCAAACACGATAGCTGCCACTTCTAGATCGTGTGTAGGGTAGTTTGACTCGTGTGGTTTTAGTTTCCTTGAAGCGTAAGCAACTACGTTTCCATCTTGCATTAGGACACATCCTAGTCCCAAATGAGATGCATCACTGTAAACAGTGTACTCCTTGCCCAATACTGGTTGGATAAGAATCGGAGCATGAGTCAAGGCTTGTTTAAGTTGATTGAAGCTTCGTTGTTGGTTCTCCGACCAAACAGAGGGTGTATCTTTGTGAGTTAGCTTTGTCAAACTTGCAGAAATGGATGAGAATCCCTTGACAAAACGTCGATAATACCCAGCTAAACCGAGAAAGCTTCTAACCTCACCAACATTCGTCGGAGGTCTCTAATCCAGGATGGATTGAATTTTCCTTGGATCTACTTTAATCCCTTCTGCTGAGATAACATGTCCAAGAAACGACACTTCCGATAGCCAAAATTCACATTTAGAGAACTTTGCAAACAATTGACGTTCTCGGAGAGTTTGCAATAAAATTTGAAGGCGTTTAGAATATTCATCCTTATTCCCAGAGTACACTAGAATGTCATCAATGAAGACGACTACGAACTTGTCAAGATAGGGCTTGAATACACAGTTCATGAGATCCATGAATGCAGCCGGAACATTTGTTAATCCGAATGGCATTACAAGGAATTCAAAATGGCCATATCGAGTACGTAAGGTTGTCTTGGGTACATCTTCTTTTTTTACCCTCATTTGGTAGTATCACGATTGTAGATCGATCTTTGAGAATACTGCAACATCTTTGAGTTGATCGAAAAGATCTTCAATCCTAGGGAGAGGATATCGATTCTTGGTAGTAAGCTTGTTCAACTGTCTGTAGTCAATATAGAGCCTCATAGTCCCCTCTTTCTTCTTCACGAACAGGACTGGGGCACCCCAGGGAGACGAGCTAGGCCTAATGAAACCCTTGTCTTGTAGCTCTTGAAGTTGCTTCTTGAGTTCTTTCAACTCAACAGGTTCCATGCGATAAGGTATGATGGACACCGGAGTTGTTCCAGGTTGGACATCGATCCCCGAACTCTACTTTTTGGGTTGGAAGGAGACCAGGGAGTTCCTTGGGAAAAACATCGAGATATTCAAATACAATAGGCACGCTAGGTAAGCCGAATTCAAGTTCATCTTGTAAGACCATAGTAAAAAGACTGAGGTCGGTTTCTTGCCAATTAGAAGGATTGATTCCTTCCCTAAACCCTAAAGGTAAAGTCTCCTATTTAGGCAATCTACCCAGCTTCATGCTTGCTTAACCAATCTAGTCCTAGTACTAGATCAAATTCAAAAAGTTGGTAGTACATATAGATCAACAAGAAAGGGTACATTTCGAATGAATATGGGACAATTTCTACATATAAGGCTTATGATTGTAATTCCCCTATTGGGTTAGAAACTACAAGGCTTTGTTTTACAATTTCAGGCTTTAAGTTCAATTTTTCAATCAAAGTTGAGCACAAAAGAATGAGTGGATCCCGAGTCTATTAAAGCATAAACATGAGTCAAATTTAACTCAACTGTACCTGCTATAACATCGGGTGATTCTTCATCTTCTTTTCCCCGTATATGATAGATTCGAGCAGGAGCCCAAGATTCTTGGTGAGTAGGGGCATTCGAATGTTGTCCTTTGCCCTTCCCTTGATTTCCAGATGAGAGCTTTTCTAGGACCTTTGTTTCGATTGGGAGGAGTTGATCTAGCATTTGCAGGAGTTCAATTTGGGACCTTGTTAGGATTTTGAGGACAATCTCTGATATAGTGATCGAAGGCTCCACATAAGTAACACAGGTTCCGCTGAGTCCTACACTGACCCGTGTGGTGTTTCTGGCAAAACTTGCAAGTAGGATATTGAATAGCTTTACCAGAATTCCCTATACTATCAACAGAGATGATCGGGGCTGAAGGTTTGGTTACTGATTGGGGTCTCGGTATGAAATTGCTTTTTTGGGCAGAAGTGTAATTCGAAGAGTGATCCTTAGAATATTTGGACTTCTTTGACTGCCAGTGGGGCTTGCCATCATTCCTTGATTGCTTGTCTTTCTAGGAGTTTCCACTCTTACGTTTCTCAGAGGCTTTCATCTGCGCCTCAGTTGCAATGGCCCGGTTCACCAACTTTTGGAACTCAGTGATACCTAGGGCAGTGAATATTGTACTTAATTCATCATTCAATCCATCAATAAACATCCTACACTTGTTAGCATCAGTCTTGATGTATTCTGACCTGTATTTGCAATACTTGCAGAAGTCACTCACGAACTGTTCGATAGGTCGCCCACCTTGCTTGAGATACAAGAAATGCTTCCGATGCTCGGCCATATATTATTCACTAATGTATTTCTTCTTGAATTTATTGAGGAAGAATTTCCAAGTTACAGCTTCAATAGAAGCAGTCAGGGTAGTGGTTTCCCACCAGCTTAGACCTTCGTCTGCCAACAGGGCTATAACACATTCGAGTTTGTGTTCATCAGAATAAGGCAGTTGTTTGGTTAGAATTCGAGTAGTGGCCTCTAACCAATACTCAGCTACTTCAGGATTGGCTTCATCAGTACCGGTAAAGGTATAAGCCCGGTGTTGAGCCAGTTTATCAATAGAGGCTCTAGTTGGAGTAGGAACATGAGGAATATGATGGTCTCGTTTCAAGGTAGTTAAAAGATGATTGAACATCTCCTTCATGCTCAGGAGACATTCCTGCTGCACAAGATTTATAGCAAGAGCTTCCTGTTGAGCAGTAGCTTGGGCTTAGGGTTGAGCTTGCGCTCTAGGTTCAGGTTGTTGCTCTGGAGGATTCTGCTCCATCCTCACACTATCCTCTTCATTTGAGGAGCCAACAGGACTTTCATCATCTCGAGCGAGCCTTGTTTCAGACATCCTATGTTTAAAGAGAACAATTAGAGGTTCAGTTTAGTTAAGCAAAGACACAAGCTATACAATACAAGTCTCCTAGGTGGCACAAGTATCCTATATGATGCAAGAGAGCATGGTTCAGTCCTAGAACCGCTAAAAAGCTCTGATTACCAATAAAATGTAACATCCCCTACCCGGGTTGGCAGGAAACCAGTTCGGGAGCGTTACCAAGAAGCAATACAAGCAAGAACAAGCGAGGAAAGGGCAGTACACTCAAGCAAGAACAACCAAGAACCAATTGAGCCTTAGCTCTTAAATTTCATTTCACGTTTCATGTATTTCATGTTCAAGACAATTCATTCATGTTCATGGCAGTACCTTTCATGTTTAAAGCAATGCATTTCACGTTCAAGACAGTACACTCAAGTAGTATTCGATAAATCACACCTAAGGCATTAAGGATTAAGCAATTCTATTGAACAACAAGTCAAGAATATAAACATGATCATATTTTATCTTATTTCATACTTCCCTTATTAATTATATTCAAGTTAAATTGAGTTCACTATCATGAAATATTCAAGCAAGAAAGTAATTCATCCATATTTGGTTAGGACCTAAGTCCTAACCCTACTTGTAAACTACACTCACAATACTCCAAGCTTAGCTAGTCTTGGATCCAAACTCCTTTGTGTCTAGCTTTCGAATGCTCCTCCTTAGACCCTTCTCCAATGTTCCCTTCTCGTTCTAACATTTCATACAAGTGAATCATGGTCAAGACAAGCACATTCATTTATTCAAACAAGGCAACAATGCAAGTAATTCATTTAACATTCATTCCAAGACATCAAGGCTGCTACTACTGCCAGGCATCATGTGTACAATTTACTTAAACATGCATATCTTTCATTCCGTAGTCTGGAATTTCAATTGGTTTATACCGTTGGAAAGCTAACTTTATTTTCCTTCTAACCATATAAGCCTTGCATTTCAGTTCTTTACCAATTAATAGATATTTTTACTTAAGGACAGGGTAATTACAACACTGGACAGTTTGCACTGTCCCTATTGTTTCACTTCTACAATCCATTCTACAATCCCAAATTCAATTCCGTTTTCTCCTAAGGAATTTAGACATATTAAGGTACTATCCATTAAAGTTTCAGTCTTAAATTCCATTTTTACAATTTATAGTGGTTTTTCAAAGTTGCTGCCCCGAACAGAGCATTTTTGGTAGATTACACTAGTTGATGTTTCTAACTTCATATTCATTCAAGCAATGATTACAACATTATAATTCAACTTATATACATATTCTTATATGTCTAGGTCAGTCCAATTCAGCTAGAAACATGATCAAAACAGAGCATTATGTACAACCAAGCAAGTTTACACATTTCAATTAACAAAACAATTTCATTTCGGGTTACATTCGAATCGTACCCATTTCAATACCTAGATTTCGAGTTTCAAGAAAATTCCAGCAACCATATACATTCTTAGATATACATGATTCATAGCATTCATTAAACAGATTTTTACCTTATTTTAATCCACTAAAACAGTCCTAAACAGTGTTACCACAAAATCAATTGTAAACCTTGAATCATTAACAACAATTGTTTATATTCAAGCATCCCACCAATCTTATCATCAAATTAATTTCTCCCACAAGCATTTTAGTTCAATTAGGTAGTTCTATAACTTCAATTCAACACAATAAACTGATCACAAGAAAATTTCCTACAACAATTCACAAATTCATGGTAGCTAACAAACAATTACAACATAGCTTGAATATAAAGGAAAGAAAAGGTGATTACCTTTCTCCTTAAACTACTCGAATCAGGTTTCTAGTGTTTGAGCTAAAATATCGTGGATTTAAGCTTTCTCTTCTCACTTTCTAGCTCTCTCTCTCTTAAGTTTCCCCAAGGATTTCGGCTATATGAAAAAAATGAAGATGATGAAGGAATTTTGTTGTCTTGCTGCACAGTCGAGACTTCCCTTGCCCACACATGTTTTGCTCAAATCATGACACATACACAAATCCTTGGCTTAGATTAAAGTTTACATGCATTCCCTTGTAAACTCAATTCATTCGGTTTGGACTTAACAAATTGGCCTCCAATTTTCCTTGCTTTTAGATTTGATCCCATTTTCACTTAATTGATCTACTAAGTAACAAATTCCTTATCAAACTAGTTGTGATCTAATTTATAGCATTCTTCTAAGCTAAAGTTTGGGACATTAGAGCCTTAAATCAAATTAAATCACATTCATAATGGTAACGTACTTCTAAGCCGTAATTTGGGGTATTACAATTGGTAACTAATAGTCTATGTTTATATTATGATATGCTCGGTATCTTTCATGTTAAGAAACAAGTTGGTTAAGAGAAGACATGTATTTACCTTTGGTGACAAGTAACCTTTGCCTATGTGAAGTACATTATATGGTAAATAGTTCATATAAAAAATGTGTTAATGTCGAACACTAACTATGATAAGTAAATTTCAGTTTAAAATATACTATGATTGATAACTTATATGTTAATAAGTACCTAGTTATTTGTATATAAATTGCTATCTTCAAATAGATTAAGAAATACTTTGAATAAATCTGACTATGTTAGGGACTATTCTGATTGTCTAATTATATATATACGATCAGGAGTATATGCTAGTTGGCAACTTATGAAATAAGTAATAAGGTTCAAGAAATACTAAGTTTAATAACTTATAAGAAAAATAATTATATTTGTAATATCCTATGTTAGACAACTTCTGTGACAAGTATCACCTTTTTATGAAATGTCATGGCTTACATGTTATGTACCATCTGTCTTTGATACATTAAATTAGATAACTTGTGTGTTAAGAAATCTTAATTCTTACATGCGCTATGTGATGTTTTGCATACCAAGTAATTCATGAATATAGTATGATATACTTAACTGTCCTCTATACCAAGAAATTTATGTTCTAATAGATTGAGATTGATAATTCGAACAACAATAATTGCGTGTTAAAAAGGGATATGTTAAAAAGAAAGTATTGAGGATTTATAAGATGAACCTTGATTTAATGTAATTACTTGTGTGCCAAGAAATGTATATGTGTAACACCCTTAACGTATACTCGTAAGCCAAATATACATTGAAGATGTTACGGAGTCATTGAAAGAAATCTTGACTTGAATTTTTTTTCAAACTTTATCTTGTAGTTTAACACTTTCTCGATTTTGAATTAAAAACTATGTCAGTCTATTGCAGCTAGTTTTGACCCTGAATTGGTTTATAACATTCATAATTGAGTTATTGAAATAAAAATATAATTCAGGATGAAGACTATTTACACTGCCTAGACCCTTTCTTAATTTTAAAATTTTTATGCGATCAGAGTTAAACAACACTTAACTATGTCAAAATTCATAGTTATTAATAGAAAACCATTTCTCTAAGTCCATACTTCCAATGACAATGTATAAATACGTTATAAACTTAGACTTACAAAATAGTTTACCCACTTAAAATATTACATGCCCGCTAGTCTATCAAATTTCGTAAAGATGTACGTACTGTACTTACAGATAGTAACTTGATCTTCCCAATTAACAGCTCCTCCTTGCTAGTCTATTTTTGGAGAACCTACGTGTGAAATAACACACGCTAAGTACGAACTTAGCGAGGTAAAAATCTTATTTATCAAAACATAAAATAAAGCAATACATTACCTGGCATAGTTTTTGTCTAAGGTAGTATCGTACTAACAAGGTTTTCATAGTCAGTCAATATTCATGTGCAAGTCATAATTTTTCTAACTTAGTCTAGTTTCCAATACTCCATCATTATCAAGTAAATAATATACATGGCATAGTTCACATACATGGCATAATTCACATGCATGACATGATTTATATATATATGTGTCATAATTCACATACATGACATACTTCATATACATGGCATAATTCATAAATATAGCATGATTCACATACAAGGCATAATTCATATATGTGACATAATTTGTATACATGGAATGATTTATATACATAGCATATTCATATATATGTTACATACTTCGTATACATGGCATGATTCATATGCATAGCATATTCAAATATATGTGACATACTTCGTATTTATGGTATGATTCATATGCAAAGCATATTCATATATATGTGACTACTTCGTATACATGGCATGATTCATATGCATAGAATATTCATATATATGTGACATACTTCGTATACATGGCGTAATTCATGTACTTGGCATGATTTATATACTTGACATCATTCATATACATGACTTAATTTATATACATAACATGATTCTCATACGTGGCATATTTCATTTGCATGACATGATTTTCATACGTGGCATGATTTATATACATAACATGATTCATTTACATGACATGACTCTTTTACCTAACATGATTCAAATACGTGATTTAATTCCTATACATGGCATGTTCCGTATTCATGTCATGGTTCATACACAAGACATATTTCATATATATGGCATAGTTCATATTCATGACATGATTCATTTACGTGACATGATTCCTTTATCATTGCTCAAAGTACGCTATATGAGATTGAGGTACGCGAGTCATCTTGAAATGACACTGTAGTGTCAAACATAATGTGAAGATGAGTACGTACTCGGGGACGCTCTTTTCTCCCCATAAACATAAAGCACCTCGACAGTGCACTCGGGCATAGTGGGCGTAGATCCCTAGGGTGCATGTGACACAATCATTTTGTCACAACATTTTTTTGATTACATGAACATGAGGATGCAACTGCTAAAGACTCTATGGCATGCCAACTATACCATGTAAATAAACATTTCATGTTTCATCATAAATAGTTATGGCAAACATAGATTATCATCATTTCTCAGAATTATATTTCATTCTTCATATTCCATTTAATCTACCTTTATTGCAACATACATTAACTCAACATATATAGATAATGCAATACTATTTTATATGAAGGTTGACTATACGCAAGTCTTCCTAATTGCATTTTAAAACATGTAAATGCACTCACTTTGGCCATGAATGGTATGCCTCACTAAGCTTACTCGAGGTTCTTATCTTTCTTTTTATCACTGGTTCTCCTTCGATCTCTTTTAGAACTGTATAAGACCAATCGAGCATATTCATCATTTCTCTTGAGATAAACTTAAATCTAACATTGCTAACGTAATTCTTAAACATAACTATTTGAATATAATTTTTTGTGAAAATTTCCTGGATATTCTTCAAAGTTTCTGAATTGGTCCCTAGGTCCTTAGTGACCATTTTGAACATTAAACAATTATTAGAGCCTAATTTGAACAATTTCTATAATTAATTACTCATTTTGGACTATTACCTTTTTAGTCCTCAAACTTTATAAAAGTGACATTTTAGTCACTACTTCACTTTTGTACATAAATTCATGTACAATTAACCATTTATTTATTTCTAACATCCTTAGAAATTTTCCTTCAACTTTCAACTTTCAACTTTATTCAACTTGGTCCTTCACTAAATTCTTTATTTTCGAAAAGGTCCTTAAATTTTCCTTTCTTGTCCTTTCAACCCCTTAACTTTCATAACATGCTTGAATCTTCAATTCTATCAATTTTCTATAAATTCAAGACCAATCCCTAATTTTTCCTAAATTGCCGAATTGGTCCTTCAACTTCCAAAAATTTTCATTTTGGTCCCTAATCATCAATTCAAGCTAATTTCATCATAAATCAATAATTCCAATACTATAATAAAATTTACAATAATTTCCCCTAACTTTCCATTATTTTGAATTAGTCCCTAAAATTACAACTTGGGGAAATTATTCAACATGTCATCAAAATAGGACCCATAACTTCATAATTCATTCAATTCCATCCTTAATTTAGCTTCCTAACTAGAACCCCCAAATTTTAGGGTTAGGGTTTATAATCTCAAACATAGAATTTATCCAAATTCAAGCTTGATTCTATGTTTATAACATTAATTCTACACAATACAACTTTAATTCCATCATATACAATCAAAATCATAACCATCCTTATCCATGAAACATAACTCATACTTGACTTTATCATGCAAAAATTCTATCAAAATGAAGAGAATCAAGTGTAGAACAATTTACCTAAATTAATTTTGCTTGAAACTTATCTTGATTCTCCAATTTTGAGCTTGAAAATTTGAAAACTCCTTCCCCCTTTTCTTTTATGAGTTTCAAACAACCCAAAAATAAGATGAGGAAGATTTTTCTCATGTTTTAATTATTTTATCCATGTGTTGAAAATTAAATGAATTTTTAATTCATTTAATTAGTGAAATTACCAATTTGCCCTTTTTATCCAATGGCCAAGATCAAATCCATGTTTAATTCACCTTTCACAATTGCCTTCAAAGTTCCAAAATATTTCAAAAATGCCATCCATGGCAAATGACCAATTTGCCCTCCAACTAGACTTTATTTACTTTCATGACTTAAAATTGCCATTCCATAAAAATTGAACCAAATTGGTTCCATTCTAACCAGCCTCCTTCCCAAAATATCATAAATTTTAGTTTATGATATTTATTCGATCCAATTATTTAAATTTCCTCTTTAAGCTTTATAACTACTCCATCATATTCTAACTAAATCTAGTCAGAATCCCACCAACATTAATAAAATATTCATAAAATAATATTTTATGAATTTCCCATAATCTTTGAAACTGTCTTTAGAATTTCAATTCGATTCGATATACCGATAATTACTAGGAATTTTATCGAATACATTTCCTCTTAGAAATCTTATCTCAACAATCCATTACAAATATTACTGACTTAAACTGAATCCTTTTTATCAGTCAAAATATTGAGTATGGGATCTTCCCAATAGGTCACCCATCCCTGTGCTACTATGGTTTGAGCACGTTTAACAATTTTTGTTCGATCCAAAATTCAAATAATATAAGCCTCGTATGAAAAAATCCAGGTAACACAGAAATACCACTCTTGGGGGTGAACTATCAATTTACGAGGTTAAATTACAACACTTTTTAAAATGACACTTGGGTCCCTAAACTTTTCCAAATTTTACACTTTAACCCCTAAACTTTTCAAAAATTACATTTTGGTCACTAATCAAAAATTTGGATATTACAATTCCTCCCCCTTAAGAAACTTCATCCTCAAATTTTCAACGTTTACCCATTTCAAGCAACTTCATATACTGCTTATTTATTCTCTCTTCAGTTTCCCAAATGATTTTTTTTTACTTTATGATTTCTCCAGAGGATCTTAACACTTGAAAATTTCTTGTTCTTTAATTCTTTGACTCCGTATGCTAAGATTTTCACTGCTTCTTCTTCATACATCAAATCTGGTCGCAGTTCAATTTCTTCAGTAGTAAATACATGTGAGGAGTTTGATCAATACCTCCGAAGCATGAATCCGTGAAACATATCATGAATCTTACCTATATCTAAAGCTAAAGACAATTGGTACTCCATTAATCCAACTCTTTTTAGAATTTCATATGGCCCAATAAATCTGGGACTAAGCTTTCCTTTTTGTCCAAAATGTAACACCTTCTTTCAAGGTTAAATCTTTAAAAACTTTTTTTCTCTAACTTCATATTCAATATCCTTTTTCTTCTTATTTGTATAGGCCTTTTGTCGATCCATGTCTGCCTTGAGATTTTGCTGCATAATCTTTACTTTATCCTCCATGTCTTGTGTTAAATCAACTCCTCCAACGTTTGAGTTATTCTGCACATTTTGATCTTGTAACTCAGATCAATTAAGAGAAGTTCGACACTTCCTTCCATACAATGCTTTGAAAGATGCCATCTAGATACTTGCTTGTTAACTATTATTATAAGTAAATTCAGTTAAAGGCACTTTTCTCATGATTTTGCAAACTCAATTATACAAGCTCTTAGCATGTTTTATAGAATCATCCGTATGATCCTTTCAAAATGCCCATCTGTTTGCGGATGAAAAGCTGTACTAAAATTTAGTTTAGTACCTAAAGCTTCAAATAACGTACCCCAATACCTTGAAGTAAACCTTGGGTCTTTGTCTGACACTATCGATACTGAGACACCATGTAGTCTTACTATTTCTTGAACATAAAGTTCTGCATATTTATCCAGCGAATAATCCATTCAAACTGGAATAAAGTGAGCAAACTTTGTCAGACGATTCATAATTACCCATATTAAATTCTTTTTACTTGGTGTTCAACTTTTACTTGTTGACATATCAAGCACTTTGCCATGAATTCTGAGATTTCTCTTTTCATACTTGGCCTCCAGTATCGAGTCTTTAAATCTTAATACATCTTATTACTCCTCGGGTGCATAGTCAATGGACTATAATGGACCTCTGTTAATATCTTCTTTCTTCAGATTATCATTGTCAGAAACATATACTTTACCCCAGTAATATAATCAACCATTTGGCTTAATTTCATAGTCATGTACTTTTCTAGTTTCAACTTGTCTCCTCTTTTCAAGACATCTTTCCTCCATAGACTGCAAATCTTTGGAATTGATCCAATAAAGTTGGCTTTAACTGATATTCTGTTGTTAAGGAACCATTTTGTCCCACAAATAATTGTGCATTCATCATACGCAAGATAGATAATGTCTTTTGGCTAAATGTATTTGCTACTACATTAGCCGTTCCAGGTGATCATCGATAACCACATCATAATTCCTTTAAAATTCAACCCATCTTCGTTGAATAGTGCTTTTTCATGAGTTTTGAGTTGCCTTGATGCATAGGCTACTACTCGACCTTGTTGCGTTAGTACGCAATCCAAACTGCAATGAGACACATTATTGTACAAAATATATTATTTTCCTGGTTCTGGTCGAATTAGAACTAGTGCTTCAATCCGAACTTTCTTTAATCTTTCAAAACTTTCCTGACAACTAGAACTCACATTTAGAAAACTTGACATAAAGCTGCTAATCTCTTAAAGTTTGTAGTACCACACGAAGATTGTAATCAGGCTCAGCTTCGGTCTTCGAATAAACCAAAATATCATCTATGAAGACCACAACAATCCATATAAGGTTGAAATATCCTATTCATCAAATCCATGAATACAACAGAGGCATTTGTAAGTCCAAACAGCATCACCAAAAACTCATAGTGTCCATAACGAGTTCTGAATCCTGTCTTCGATACATTTTCTTCCTTGACCTTGAGCTAATAATAATCCTGATCGAAGATCTATCTTTAAAAATACTACTGCATCTTTAAGCTGATCAAAAAATCCTCAATTCTTGGTAGGGAATACTCGTTCTTAATGGTTACTTTATTCAACTACCGGTAATCTATACATCACCATAAGGAACCATCTTTCTTCTTTACAATTGATACCGGAGCACCCCGTGGTGATACATTCGGTCGAATGTAACTCTGGTCCTGCAATTCTTGTAATTGACTTTTATTTCCCTTAACTTAGTTGGTGTCATCCTATATAGTACCATTGATATCGCTTCAGTTCTAGGATAAACATCAATCCCAAACTGTATTTCCCTATCCGGAAGTAATCCTGATAACTCATCTGGAAATATAAAAGGAAATTCCTTTATAGTCGGGATGTCTTCCATCTTTTTAGGTAACTTTTGTGTATCTTTCTTACAAACCAAACATGTTTTACATCCATTGTATAACAACCTTTGAGTTGTCATTACAGAAATTACTGACTCTAAACAGTCAGTTCTTTCTCTTATAAGAATTACTCCAAAACCATCGGATCCTTGAAGTACTAACCTTTTCTTCTTACATTTCACATCTGCATCATATGCAGATAACCAATCCATTCTAAGAATGACTTCAAATTCATGGAATGGGAGTTCCATTAAATATGCCAGGAACTTAATTCTTTGAATTTCTAATGAACCTTTCTTTGTGCTACTATCTTAGTACCAATATATATATTAATCGAACCCGAATCAATTAAAAACATTACAGGTTCTTTTCATAGCCTTCGCTTTGTTCACAGCCTCTTGGAAATTTGATAAGTTCAATCCTAATAGAATCTCCTTGGGTCTTGGACGAAGCTTCTCTATAAACCATTCATATCGAGACTTTTTGATCAGCATCAATTTAACTATGTACCGACTCAATATATTAATATCTAACTCGTACTCATAGACAGTACGATTACCTTGTTTCAAACTTAGGACTGCTGCACATTTCTCCTTTAACTAGTTGCCACCATACTTGGCTTTTAAACATTCTTCTTTCTTCTCTTGATTACCATAATTAAATATTTAATGCAGTCCATCAGTACTTAACATCATCGATTTCTACTGAAACTTATTCATGTTATTGGGGAGCATAATCAAGTTACACAGTAGTACATCCGTAACATAACATCCTAGGGGCATGTACTTAACATTAAATCACATTAAACTCGATTTAGTCTCCAGAATCGGCTAAACCTGTAGCTTTGATACCAATAAATGTAACACCCTTAATGTATACTCGTAAGTCGGATATACATTAAAGATGTTATAGAGTCATTGACAGAAATCTTGACTTGAAATTTTTTTTCAAGCTTTATCTTGTAGGTTAACCCTTTTTCGGTTTTGAATTAAAAATATGTTAGACTATTGTAGCTAGTTTTAACCCTGAATTGGTTTATATAATTCATAATTGAGTTATTGAAATAAAAATATAATTCAGGGTGAAAACTATGTACACTGCCTAGACCCTTTCTTAATTTTAAAATTTTTACGCGATCAGAGTTAAACAACACTTAACTACGTCAAAATTCATAGTTATTAATAGCAAACCATTTCTCTAAGTCCATACTTCCAATGACAATGTATAAATACGTTATAAACTTAGACTTACAAAACATTTTACCCACTTAAAATATTACATGCCCGCTAGTCTATCAAATTTCGTAAAGATGTACGTACTGTACTTACATATAGTAACTTGATCTTCCCAATTAATAGCTCCTCCTTGCTAGTCTATTTTTGGAGAACCTACGTGTGAAATAACACACGCTAAGTACGAACTTAGTGATGCAAAAATCTTATTTATCAAAACATAAAATAAAACAATACATTAACCTAGCATAGTTTTTGTCTAAGGTAGTATCGTACTAACAAGGTTTTCATAGTCAGTCAATATTCATGTGCAAGTCATAATTTTTCTAACTTAGTCTAGTTTCAATACACCATCATTATCAAGTAAATCATATACATGGCATAGTTCACATACATGGCATAATTCACATGCATGACATGATTTATATATATATGTGTCATAATTCACATACTTGACATACTTCATATTCATGGCATAATTCATATATATAGCATGATTCACATACGTGGCATAATTAATATACGTGACATAATTTGTTTACATGGCATGATTCATATACATAGTATATTCATATATACGTGACATACTTCGTATACCTGGCATGATTCATATGCATAGCATTTTCATATATATATGACACACTTCGTATACATAGCATGATTCATATGCATAGCATATTCATATATATGTGAAATACTTCGTATACATGGCATGATTCATATGCATAGTATATTCATATATATGTGACATACTTCGTATACATGGCATAATTCATGTACTTGGCATGATTCATATACTTGACTTCATTCATACATGGCATATTTCATTTGCATGACATGATTTTCATACGTGGCATGATTTATATACATAACTTGATTCATTTACATGGCATGATTCTTTTACTTGACATGATTCATATACGTGATTTAATTCCTATACATGGCATGTTCCGTATTCATGGCATGGTTCATATACATGACATATTTCATATACATGGCATAGTTCATATTCATGACATGATTCTTTTATCATTGCCAAAAGTAAGCTATATGAGATCGAGGTACGTGAGTCATCTTGAAATGACACCGTACTGTCAAACATAACGTGAAGATGAATACGTACTCGGGGACGCTCTTTGCTCCCCATAAACATAAAGCACCTCGACAGTGCACTCACGCATAGTGGGCGTAGATCCCCAGGGTGCATGTGACACAATCATTTTGTCACAATATCTTTTTGATTACATGAACATAAGGGTGCAGCTGCTAAAGACTCTATGGCATGGCAACTATACCATGGACTCTCATACACAATACTTGGGGATTTCTTTTATCATCAATCAATCATCATAATCAAACATATAAATAAACATTTCATGCTTCATCATAAATAGTCATGGAAAACATAGATCATTATCATTTCTCAGAATAATATTTCATTCTTTATATTCCATTTTATCTACCTTTATTACAACATACATTAACTCAACATATATAGATAATGCAATACTATTTTATATGAAGGTTGACTATTCGCAAGTCTTCCTAGTTGCATTCTAAAACATGTAAATGCACTCACCTGGGCCATGAATAGTATGCCTCACTAAGCTTACTCGAGGTTCTTATCTTTCTTTTTATCACTGGTTCTCGTTCGATCTCTTTTAGAACTGTATAAGACCAATCAAGCATATTCATCATTTCTCTTGCGATAAACTTAAATCTAACATTGCTAACTTGATTCTTAAACACAACTATTCGAATATAATTTTTTTTGAAAATTCCCTCAATATTCTTCAAAGTTTCCAAATTGGTCCCTAGGTCCTTAGTGACCATTTTGAACATTAAACAATTGTTCAAGCCTAATTTGAACAATTTCCATAATTAATTACTCATTTTGGACTATTACCTTTTTAGTCCTCAAACTTTATAAAAGTGACATTTTAGTCACTACTTCACTTTTGGTCATAAATTCATGTACAATTAACCATTTATTTATTTCTAACATCCTTAGAAATTTTCCTTCAACTTTCAACTTTATTCAACTTGGTCCTTTACTAAATTCTTTATTTTCAAAAAGGTCCTTAAATTTTCCTTTCTTGTCATTTCAATTCCTTAACTTTCATAACATGCTTGAATATTCAATTCTATCAATTTTCCATAAATTCAAGACCAATCCCTAATTTTTCCTAAATTGCCAAATTGGTCCTTCAACTTCTAAAATCTTTCATTTTGGTCCCTAATCATCAATTCAAGCTAATTTCATCATAAATCAATAATTCCAATCCTAAAATAAAATTTACAATAATTTCCCCTAACTTTCCATTATTTTGAATTAGTCCCTAAAATTACAACTTGGGGAAATTATTCAACATGTCATCAAAATAGGACCCATAACTTCATAATTCATTCAATTCCATCCTTAATTTAGCTTCCTAACCAAAACCCCCAAATTTTAGGGTTAGGGTTTATAATCTCAAACATAGAATTTATCCAAATTCAAGCTTAATTCTATGTTTATAACATTAATTCTACACAATAGAACTTCAATTCCATCATATACTATCAAAATCATAACCATCCTCATCCATGAACATAACTCATACTTGACTTTATCATGAAAAAATACTATCAAAATGAAGAGAATCAAGTGTAGAACAATTTACCTAAATTAATTTTGCTTGAAACTTGTTTTGATTCTCCCATTTTGAGCTTGAAAATTTGAAAACGCCTTCCCCCTTTTATTTTATGAGTTTCGAACAGCCCAAAAATAAGACGAGGAAGATTTTTCTCATCTTTTAATTATTTTATCCATGTGTTGAAAATTAAATGAAATTTTAATTCATTTAATTAGTGAAATTACCAATTTGCCCTTTTTATCCAATGACCAAGATTTAATCTTATCAAAAATCAATGGCCAAGATCAAATCCATGTGTAATTCACCTTTCACAATTGCCCTCAAAGTTCCAAAATATTTCAAAAATGTCATTCATGGCAAATGACCAATTTGCCCTCCTACTAGACTTTATTTACTTTCACGACTTAAAATTGCCATTCCATAGAAATTGAACCAAAATGGTTCCATTCTAACCAGCCTCCTTCCCGAAATATCATAAATTTTAATTTATGATATTTATTCGATCCAATTATTCGAATTTCACTCAATACGATTTCCAAATTTTCTTTCTTTGAGCTTTATAACTACTCCATCATATTCTAACTAAATATAGTTAGAATCCCACCAAAATTAATAAAATATTCATAAAATAATATTTTATGAATTTCCCATAATCTTTGGAACTGTCTTTAAAATTTCAATTCGATCCGATATACCGATAATTACCGAGAATTTTATTGGATACATTTCCTCTTGCAAATCTTATCTCAACAATCCATTACGAATATTACTGACTTAAACTGAATCCTTTTTATCAGTCAAAATATTGAATATGGGATCTTCCCAATAGGTCACCCATCCCTGTGCTACTATGGTTTGAGCACGCTTAACAATTTTTATTCGATCCAAAATTCAAATAATATAAGCCTCGTATGAAAAAATTCGGATAACACGGAAATACCACTATGGGGTGAACTATCCATTTAAGGGTTTAAATTACATAAATTTTTAAAATTACACTTGGGTCCCTGAACTTTTCTAAAGTTTACACTTTAACCCCTAAACTTTTTGAAAATTACATTTTGGTCACTAATAAAAAATTGGGATATTACAATACGTAGTTGATTTACGTATATGCTTGATAGTTAAGTAAGAAGATGTAAATATGTGTACCATTGCTTTGATCAATTGTTTTGATGCAATTATGTTAATCGAACTTCTTCATGCCCTATGTGTACTTGAGACTGACAAATTTGCTCTAAAATCTGCTAAATGCTTATTCGACCGATTTTAGGAATATTCTTGACTTAAAAGATTATGGACAAGAAACAATGAAGTTTCTAGTTAAATTAGAGAATCATTTGATAGCTTACATAATAAGTAACATGGCTCGTATAGAATCTAATTACTTGCTTCATTTTAAGAAAATCAGGTTATGTTTGAATGTGATAATTATAATTTCTAGTTCTAAGGTCATAAGAAACCTAGAGTGACCAAACATGACTTAAACTTGCTAATTAAAAGGATTGCGGGTATTGTGAGGATTGAATAAGATAATTTCAATCAATGAATTGAATTAAGTACTGTGTAGTCTTATTGTAATATAAGTGTTTTAAGAGTTCGTTGAACCTGAGATAAAGTTGTAAATGGAATTACTTGATTACAAGACTTTTAGGGTTCGAGTTAGAGTATCCATTAAAATTGATATATTAAAAGAAAACTACTTGATAACTTGTTTGATATGCAATGTATTGCCATAATTTTACTTGCCTCTTCTTTGAGTAAGGAAATTGGAATATTTGAATACTTGGTGTAGACTGACTGATGCCCTGCCTTAATAACTTACATGTTAAATAATGGTTATCTTCATGAAAGTTGTAATGGTTTGTAATGTATGAATTTACGATATGATTGAATAAAGTAATAATCCAAATAATTGTTTGATTAAGTGAGAACCTCGTATAACCAATGTTGGGTTTTAATGTAAAGATTACATATAGATTTTGTTGATAGTTAAACGAATAAATATATATATATATGCATGTATATGTACGTTTCCTTTAGCTACCTCACTAAGCAATTTCTTACCCTTTTTATTTCTAACATTTCAGGGTAATCTTGCCTTCGTTTATCTTGAGAGCTTGGACGAGATCACAAGGATCAGGATGTATGTTTATAATCTCTTAGTGAACTCCTAGTTGGTGGCACATAGTGGTTAAGCATGCATTAAGTAATTAGATTTCTTTTATGACTTACCGTGTATAAGCCTAATAAGTAATCACGTCTGTAATGGGCCTCTATTATTATTTGATGATTGCATGCTGCTTATAATTTATTAGTTAGAAAATCTAATAGTTTCTTAGTATCTGAATATTTGGCATGACGTATTACGTTTCACTTGAACTACTGACATACTCATAAGATGACATAAATAGCTTAAGCTTAATTTCTTGAAAGAAACCTTGCTATGTTATCATTTGATTTATAAATAAGTATGAATCGAAAATTTTATATGAACTATGTATGTGATTGAAATGGTAAGGTACAAGTTTTGTTGTGTGATTAGAATCTTAGAGCTATGTTCATCCTTGAGATAGACAAGGCTATGATCAAAATAAACAGATTAATTTACAAGTTAAACTAAGGAATTATCTCGATAACTTACATGATAGGTAATTATGTTTATAAGGTGCCATGTTCGATATCTATATGGTAAGTACCTATGTTAAGAGATGTTATGTTTAATAACATATAAGATAAATAATAACCAAGCAAGTATATAGTTTAAAGAACTAGTCCAATGGTTGGAATGAGTAAACGTTTTTATGTCATTAAAGGTGACTAATATTCTGTGTAAATAATCTATAATGCTTTGAATTATTACTTGTTGATTATTTTATGTTTTATTCGAGGGTATAGGGTTAATATCATGAATATAGGTTTAGTAATAATAAATTTTATAATCAGAAGTATCTTAAAGATAAGGTCATGCTAAGAATTAATGGTTGAAGTACATAGTTTACTATATGTATTCTTGTTTGTTCATAAAATAAAGCTGAGCATAGATCTAATCACCAGTTAAAGTTTTAATTTACCCTGATTTTCGAATGCATGTTATGCTGTGAAAGTTCTTTGATGTCATGTCTTTGTTTTAAAGTTTGTTCTTAAACACTTCCTAATTCGGTTTATTCCTAAGATGGGTTTGGGGGTGTTTCAAAACCAGCGTATCAAGCTAAGTTTAAACTCCCATAAACCACCTTTAAAGCATTCCAATGCTGGAATCTATGTTCTCACTCACCGATATGCGAAACCTTGATTCGCTAATGTGAAAAAAAGTGCCCGAAGCCTCCAAAGCTTCACCGATCACTTCCGGATCCATCTCCCATGTTTTAACCACATAAAATAGAGGATTAATGCATCTCCATGCTCTTACAACACTGCAACAATAGATCCTCACGGACTCTTACATTCACCTCACAATTAGCCAACCACAACAACCGAAAACATCATCTAACCCTTTCCAAACACAACCCAACCACAACCTATCAATCTAACATCACATTAACCATCAATTAACACCTAAAAACAGAACCAAAGCAACCTTACACCTCCAGCAAACACACAACCACCATAACACCTAAAAAACACAAATCTAGCAACCTAAACTATTAGAGATTCAAGAGTTTCGGGATTCCATTGATAAAATTGACTTATCAACATCATTTAACATCCAAAATATGTTCAAAAGCAATCCATAACACTGGAAATCAGTTTCAATTCGAATCTTTCATCATTTCATAAATTTTACCCAATTAAATCTATATAAAAACACAAAATCAGATTATAAACCATAAATCAAGGATCAAATACTTGGAAATATCCATAAAGAACCATTTAACAGAGGAGATCACGGACCTTACCCCTGTTATGTGATTTCTCCCTCAATTGGCTTGTTTAAAGCTAAGAAAACATAAGATTACAATGAGATTTTGTAAAACAAAGTTAAAGAATCAAGTTAGAATAAAAAATTTGAGTGAAAAGGATCTCTCACCTCTGGATTTTGATGAAATTCTGAGTATTTGGCAGAAAAGAAGTTGAGAGAAAAGGTTTAGGAAAAAGTTACGTAAATTTTCTTTAAAAGCAAATAACTAAATTAGATATTTTAATCCCTCTTAATCACCCTTTAAAACACATGTTTAAAATGATTTAATTGAAGGGAGAAACCACCAGAAAAAACTTGGTAATTTATCTCCTTAAGGATTCTAAGAATTTGACCCTTTTCATTTTAGTCACTTTAAAACAGTTTTCAAAAATCGCATTTTGGTCACTAACCAAAATGTCACATTTCCAAATTTCATTTTCCAAAATTGATTCCACCAAAAATAAATATATATTAAAATATGATTTTTAACTATTTTCCCATATTTTTATCTTACCAAAAAATATACGGTACCGAATCCAACTCAAATCTCTAACCTAGTCCACCGAACCGTCTAACAAACCTCAAAACCGCTAGGCCCAAAACCGGGGCGTTACAACTCTCCCCACTTAAGAAATTTTGTCCCCAAATTTTTCTCGGAGGTAACCAAACGTAGAAACGCTCCAACATCTCCGACTTACATTCACACGTGGCTTGCTAACACTACGTTGTTTCCGCAACACCTTAACAAGGCCAACCATTATACCACGCAGAACCCTATTGCTGGCAAAAGGATCTCCACGGACCCTTCACATAAGATAACTCAGATCTCAACACAGTTCCTTTCATCGGCACAACATGCGAGGAACCCAACCGATACCTTCGCGACATCATCACATAAAACACATCATGGAATCCCTCCAACACAGGAGATAACCTCAAACAATAAGCAACATGACCCACACGCCCAACAAACTCTTATGCTCCACAAAAAGCATCTCCTTCTTCCAAGGCGATACCATCACGATCATCCGACCATCAACAACACACTTTAAAACACTACGCCTCAAATTCGCGTAGAATTTCTAACGATCCGAAACTGCTCTTAAGCGCTTATATAACAACTTCACATTCTCACTGATGCCTTTCCACACATCAGACATGGGAACGTACTCTTCCCTAATCTCAGCCCAACACATGGCCGTACGGCACCTCCAACCACACAACGCCTCGTACGGTGCCCTCTGCATACTTGTCTGATTACTGCCATTAAAGGAAGCTCTACCAAAGGCATGTGCCTTTCACACTTTCCCCGGAGATCAATGATACACAACCCAACTTATCATTCAAAACCTGAATTCCATGCTCTATCCCGCCATCCAACTGGGAAAGATATGTAGTACATACACTCAAGCTCAAGCAACATCTCCAGAACCTTACCGTAACTCACGGATCTCCGTACAAAACTATAGACTCAAGCACACAGTGCAACCGTATTAACCTGGAAATACACAAATCTGTCTCCTATCCCAAAACATTTATCACAAGCATAGCCGTAAAGGTGCGCACACTTCGCAATTCAATCAACAACCACCCACGAGGAATTCTTTTCGATCAGAATCAAAAGCAATTCAAACACATAATTCACGGTGATTCTTTCCCACATCCAATCCGGTATCCTCAACAGTTGCTACAACCTAAAAAGAAACTGAGGCTCAACTTTCACTCGCTGTCATACTATGTATCAATCAACAACATCAGCTACATCTTCCTTTAAACCAACCCCACAAGAACCGGCATACGCCTCCATCAAAACCATACACCTCAACACAACATCAAGAGATGCCACCCTCCGATCTTTAAAACACAACACCCTATCACTTTTATTGTGAAAATCCATCAGATTTCTTCTCCCAATAACCTGAACATGCAGTACAGATGCATCATCACATCGTTACCTTCCTCTAAATAACTACGGCCATAATGACTTCACTTGTAATTCAGCATCAAGCCTCCATCACGCATCATACCCAACTGCGTAAACAACATCCTCAACTCCACAACAACCCTCATAAACAAAGCATCAGCTATAACCCTAGCTCGGACGATATCCAACCATCAAACTATAACTTTTAAACAACTCCAACCATCCAAGTAGTCAAAAACTCAAATCATCATTCATATTTTTCCTAACCACACATGATCCGTGCACACGACACACTTCTCATCATAGAATTAATGTCTTCAAAACATTTAAACAACCATCATCGTAGCAAGCCTCACATCATGCGTAGGACAAAAGAGCTTGTGCACCGGTAACTATCTAGATGCACAAACCAAAACTTCACCTACAACACTACAACCTCAACAACTCTCGATGCTAAGAACTGGATCTAACCAACCTACAAACTGCCAAATCTAACTTTGGTCACTCAAGAACTAACACAAGCCACACTCCCAAGAATCATATTACCAAAACCACTTTCATACATTACCTTAACTATATCACCACTCCATTGATTTTCGATCAGTCATCTGTAAGTGTGAACATATGTATGCATGATCACTTATATGCCCTCATAGATGTGTATGTGTATGTATGCAAAACCTCTAATGTTATGCCCAAATGTATGCATGTATTGACATATTTACATATACATATAAGTGTTTTTACACTGTGTATGTTTATATGTTCACACTTTCTAATAACATTCTCAGAACCAGAATTCTTAGCAACATGCCCAAAACTCGTACTTGCCAAACAAGGAGCAACACTCACTTCCCCCAAAAATCCACCAAACCAACCATACATATCGATCAAAACCTTTCTCGATGCTTCTGTACACACAAAGACCATTAATCAACACAACAATCAACTAACCTAAAAACTCATGAACTACTCAACTCATCACATCTATAAATGTAACCCATGCATCGGTCAACCCAAATGGCATAACCCAAAAATGCATACTGCCGTAGCCCTTACAAAAGGTAAATCTAAGCACAAACCCATCCTTTACACTCGATAGATGACACACAGGCCTCGAACCAATCTTATAAACCACCGAAGCACCTCTAAAAAGATCAACAAAATATCAACTTACTTAGCTACCAAATCCCTATGCACATTTGTATCATGCCATCCTCCTTTTCTACAATAGCGCCGACGTAACCCCTGGTGAAACTCTAAGCCTAACAAAGCCTTGATTAAGCAACTCCCCGAGCCATGCATAGAGAGCAATAGACACTAGAGCTGCATTTTTATACAACTCAATGCCAAACTCGACCTCTCAATCCAATGGCAAACCTTGCCATTTCCTTGAAAACACCTAGGAACGCACATACCATACGAATATCCTAAGCACGTACATCCTTTGACCCTGGATTCATAGCATAGGCTAGGAATACCTTACAACCAAGGATTCATCAAACAACTCACCTCCAGCATCAAAATAGCACTAAACAAGAATTTAACATTCTCGCCCACGATTACCACCTCATAATCATCAGCAAGTTCAAGGCAACTCACTAGGATCCAAAACCAACCACAGCTCCCTGTTCCAGCCACTAATTCATACTTAGAATTACATCAAAACCCGTGGAGCAGCAACTCCAACAAATCAACCGCAACCTCAGGATTTAAACCACCAAAGGGCATTTTCAAACATTCGTCCTACAACAACAGTCTCATCAGGAGAACCAGCCCCCTGCATTCGCACAACTGTCATCTATGAGACGATCGTTCAACCACAATTCTCACAACCATCAACAACAACAAGCATAGGGGTTCACACTCTACATATCAGATGTGGATAATCCCGCCTCATGAGATCACACGATCTACATACCCAACATGCATTAAATACTATTCTAGTCTAGACACTCTGACCCTACGATCCTCACCTAGCACTGTCATTGCCTCGCCCCAACTTAGGGCAATATCTTTTATCACAACTCTTTTAAACTAAACATTTTCGAAACTAGAATCCATATTTCCCTTGCTAGAGCCAGAACCCCCCACACTAAACCAATAAACCCAGGTTCTGCTCGATGTGCTTCGCCCGTGTACCAACACGTAGAAAAAGGTGTAGTCAGATGCCAACATGTACACCCTAACATCCTGTACCAACTCATAAAAAATTCGGTCACAGTGATACTTCTCTACCGGTACCAATTCAAGAGCATACCGGCTCAATCGAACAATCTACACCTTAAACTCAGCCACATACACACAGCCCTGAACCCAAGCCATGAACTCTCGTTCCTTTTTATCCAAGTGTCTAAATCCCAGACACTTCTTCTTAAAGACAGTATGGAAAGACTCCCAATCCACCTCATGGGGTTCCACGCCTGCAAATACAGTTGTCCACCAACTAAGAACATCACCTTGCAACAGGGATTCAACACATCCCAACTTACGGGTACCAATGCACCTCATCTGATCCAAACCCAGATAACTTTGGCCATCCAAAACTCGGATGCCTCAAATGACACCCCACGATACCCAACTCCTCCCAAACTGTAGAGATATTCCAAGGCAACCTCGTTTGCCCAACTGCTGGTGCAACCACACGCACTCCAGCATCACAGCTTAAAAGCTCAAACATCGCCTATAGCAAGGCATCATATCACCCAACACTGGCTCAACCGGCACAGATGGTACACCCTTCGGGGTGACAAACCCCCAGGAGACACAATACTCTCCTCACTCACTGCCCAAAGGCAACAACATCACGGTAATTCTCATTCCTCCTCTCAGTCGTAACATAACATATTTTCTAAGGCATGATAATCATTTCAAACAAAATTAATCAGCCTAGCTTCAAGCAAGGATCCAAGACTTTCATTTCAAAATCATAACATTTCAGACTATAATAATAAGGCAATGGGTTTCCCAAAATTTTCGCCAACATAGCATAAGCAATCAACGTGCATTTTACAATCACTATGCATAGCAAACAACAAAGTTCAACTCACAATAACATCACATCAATCATACCAACTCCCAATTATCGCAAACCTGCCTCTGATACCACAAAATGTAACCCCCTCGACCTGGCCTAGTCGTCAGACCAAATCGAGCGAGCTACATTAGGTTTACCGAAGTAAATCGGGAAGATAAAACCTAAAACGCATCCATTTTTTTCTTTTATCTTGTCTAGATGCATTATTACTTTCCTGCATGTACATACTGTTCACAGGTGAGGACTCAACTCAATCGGGCATCGAATCTATATCTAATTGGAAACAAACACAAATTAGGGATTAAACTACAATTTTAGCAATATACAGGGATTTTGCCCTATTTTAAGTTACAACCTTTAATTAAATATATTTCATGCTTATATGTCAAAAATCAGCTCAAAACGATCATCCATACTCATCTAATTGCATCTACAACATTTAGTGACCAAAATGTAAGAAAACAAACTTTAGAATTTTCCATATAACCAACTTAACTACCACCCATATCGGTATGAGTACTCGTATTTTAGTACGGCTTCATTACCTTGAATACCCCAGATTCTAGTAGCCAAAATTTGTTTCGATACGCCCTCGCGTATTGAAACACCCTTCAATAAAATACTGTGCTGTATCGAAACAGGTATCTGCGTATCGGAATGCTGCTAAAATTGCCATACTCAGTACTGAAATAGTTGCCCGTATAACGGTAAGCTAAGCCTGAAAGGGCCTACTCATACCGAAACAGGGACACCCGTACCGGTACGCCTGGACCTGTAATGTCCATTTCAGCTGGTTTAACATACTTTCAGCCAAACTGAGCCACCCTAACATGCTTCTAACATACATCCAACATATTTAGGGTTCAAATCACATCAAAGCATTGCAGATTCAACACCGATTCATGGCATCTTGCATCAAATGTAAATCTATAGGCATGCTTCCTAGATAACCATTCAAACAAAACACCAAACTTCATACTATCACCAAAAATAAACCATAAAGGCCATTTACAACTCAAGATCAACCAAACAAACTTGCTCAAACAGGGAATTCAACAAAACATCTCCCAAACAACCACGAAAAACCCCCATTGCCCTTATTACTTATAGTCTAGTTCAAACATACTTTAGTTACCAAGTCTTGTACCGATCCCTTGCTTCTCGCTGCCTTCCAAGCTTTTAGTTCTCTGCATTGATTGACAAAGAGAGCGTAAGCACACTAGGCTTAGTGAGGAGTGCTCAAAAACAAAACATCATCAATGCATTTAAAACCATTTCTCAACAACACATTGAAGTCTCATTTCAATCATTCTTTAAGAATCATTTAAACATTACCATTGAAACATCATGCCTTGCAAACCATGCACTTTTCATCTTTAAAAACCAGCATATTAAACCATATACAATATGAATCATTTACAACAACAAATTCCATTGCTATACCTCAATTTAAGCTTTCCAATGCTACATCAACAATTATATTGGCTTACAAGTGATCATTAAACAAGTCCATTAACAAAAGGGTTCATCGAATACACGGATTCAACAAGTGTTCAACCAACACTTCAAGCCATCTTAACCGGAATAGTGATACAATAACAATCGCGGTACATTATCAACTGGGTACACCTTTCACCCCATAGGGACACCAACCCCAATCATCAGTTAGACACTTAATCCACTAACGGGAGTCTATGGTACTATTTAACCCCTCTACCGTTAGGGTACTCGGATGAAGTTTTTGATACACGGATCTAAAGCCCTCAACATCCAAGAAGACTTATTATAACGCACTCAATCCTATGGTCGGCCAACTATATCCGATAACAATTTTAAAACCACATCACTTGCCAATATAATTAACCATTTAACATTTACCTCGTTGTTTAACAAGCATTAACCAAACCATTTTCCAAAGCAACGACCTTGCTCTAAATCACAAGTATAAACCATATACTTACAAGGATCACTTACCATGTGCATCCTTCAACATTTCATGCTTATAAACAATATATCAAATACTTTAAATCATGCTTAAATAGTAGGTAACATGTAAATTAAAACAAATGTATAAAACCATTTAACACTAGCACGACCGAGAGAGAAAATCCACTTTTACTTACTTTCGAGTTTAAACCAGCATATCAAGCTAAGTTTAAACTCCCATAAACCACCTTTCAAACATTTCAATGCTGGAATCCACATTCTAACTCACCGATACGCGAAACCTCGATTCGCCAATGCGAAAACAAGCGCTCGAAGCCTCCAAAGCTTCATCGATCACTTCCGGATCCATCTCCCATGTTTTAACCACATAACAATAGAGGATTAATACATCTCTATGCATTTACAACACTGCAACAATAGATCCTCACGGACTCTTACATTCACCTCACAATTAGCCAACCACAACAACCGAAAACATCATCTAACCCTTTCCAAACACAACCCAACCACAACCTATCAATCTAACATCACATTAACCATCAATTAACACCTAAAAATAGAACCAAAGCAACCTTACACCTCCAGCAAACACACAACCACCATAACACCTCAAAAACACAAATCTAGCAACCTAAACTATTAGAGATTCAAGAGTTTCGGGATTCCATTGATAAAATTGACTTATCAACATCATTTAACATCCAAAATATGTTCAAAAGCAATCCATAACACTGGAAATCATATTCAATTTGAATCTTTCATCATTTCATCAATTTTACCCAATTAAATCTATATAAAAACACAAAATCAAATTATAAACCATAAATCAAGGATCAAATACTTGAGAATATTAATAAAGAACCATTTAAAAGAGGAGATCACGGACCTTACCCCTGTTATATGATTTCTCCCTCAATTGGCTTGTTTAAAGCTAAGAAAACATAAGATTTCAATGAGATTTTGAAAAACAAAGTTAAAGAATCAAGTTAGAATAAAAAATCTGAGTGAAAAGGATCTCTCACCTCTGGATTTTGATGAAATTCTTAGTGTTTGGTAGAAAAGAAGTTGAGAGAAAAGGTTTAGGAAAAAGTTACGTAAATTTTCTTTAAAAGCAAATAACTAAATTAGATATTTTAATCCTTTTTAATCTCCCTTTAAAATGCATGTTTAAAATGATTTAATTGAAGGGAGAAACCACCAGCAAAAACTTGGTAATTTATCTCCTTAAGGATTCTAAGAATTTGACCCTTTTCATTTTAGTCACTTTAAAATAGTTTTCAAAAATCGCATTTTGGTCACTAACCAAAATGTCACATTTCCAAATTTCATTTTCCAAAATTGATTCCACCAAAAATAAATATATATTAAAATATGATTTTTAACTATTTTCCACATTTTTATCTTACCAAAAAATGTACGATCCTGAATTCAACTTGAATCTCTAACTAGGTCCACCGAACCGTCTAACAAACCTCAAAACCGCTAGGCCCAAAATCGGGGCGTTACTCGTTGAAATTCACAACTTATCCCTAAGTTGAATTAGTCTTCACCAACATTCATTTGTATGAAAACCATGCTCATTCGTTTCTTGAATCTAACTCTCCCGAATTAGATAAATGGATGAATTCACGAGATCCTCTCCCAATTCACCCGCGATTAAAATTAAGAACCAAAAATGAACAAACTTTGAAATTGAATTGCAACTCAAAAACCTAAACAAATCCAAACGTTTCACAACCACTAAAACACAATAACCCAAGCCAAGTAAAGTTTAATTCATGGCTGGGTGCAACGGAAATACAAGATAAAATCTACCCAACATGAATCGAATGGAATAAAGAAGAAAGAAGAAAGAAGAAAGAAGAAGAAGAAAGAAGAAGAAGATGTCAAGCAGCCCTAATTTTCTCTGCCACTTCCCCCTCTCCAGAGGGCGGCGACTTGTCTTCTATTTACAGGAGATGGCTAGGTCAAGTTCTTTGTTGATAAGGATGAGTTTAAGTTGGAATTAAAAAAATATAAAAGAGATAAATCTCTTTTTATTTATTTATTCTCCAAAAACTCCTCATAAACTCTTGGAATTTAATCTCCTTTTGCTCTCTTCATGGAACTCTAACTCTTCTAGGATTTATCCTTACTTCTCGTAATTAAATTGGATTTATCCTATCAAAATCGACATATCCCTTTTTCTTATCCTCAATTGCTTCGGCAATTTCCTACTTGCTTGGACAATTAGATCCTGCACACACAAAAACACATACCAGCAGCACCTTTTCTACAAAAATCAACCGAATTATGTAACCAAACATGACAGTGAAGGAAACAATGCAATTATGCATGAATGACTAAAACTGCAACTAGAATGAGCCTAAGTCTAATAATAATTAAGAGTAAATAGGGCAGAAATATAGTACTTTTACACACTTAACATTGCGTCAAAGCTTCCTTCAGCTTGTTGTCTACCTTCTGTCCACTCAAAACTCAAATCTTTCTACAACAACTTCATCAAAGGAGTAGCAATCTTCGAAAAACCATCTACAAAGCGTCGGTAATACCCTGCCAACCTTAGGAAGTTACGAACCTCCGATACCGACTTTGGTTGCTTCCAATTCACAACAGCTTCAATTTTCTATAGATCTTTGCAAATACCCTCGGCTGAAACAACATGTCCAAGGAAGACTACTTGCTTGATCCAAAACTCATACTTACTCAGCTTGGCATAAAGCTGATTGTCTAACAATACTTGCAACACAATTTGTAGGTGTCTATCATGATCCTCCTCAATACATGAGTACAAAAGAATATCATCGCTGAACACAACCACGAATTGATCCAAAAACTCATGGAACACCCTAATAAGTGTTCAAAAGTACTATTTCTATTACCCTTTTTACTCATATTATTGTTAGACTTAGGCTCATATTAGTTGCATAATTAGCCATTCATGCATTAATTCATGTTTCTTTCCATCATTGAGCTTGATTACATAACATGGTGATTTTTGTGGGAAAAGATGCTGCTTTGGTGTGTATGTGCAGAATCACTTGCCAAAGCAAGGCTAGAACCAGTTGCCAGGGCAATGCATGAAGGATATGCCGAGCTAGTTGCCAGGGCAATGCATGAAGGAGATGCCGAACTAGTTGCCAGGGCAATTTTTGACAAGGAATAAGATGATATGGTAGTCAAAATCGATGACTAGATAAGCCCAAGATGACGTGGAACAAAGCTAAATCCCAAAGGAGTTTGATTTCCATGAAGAGGTCAAAGAGAAATTAAATCCCAAGAAGATAGGGGAAGTTCTAGAAGGAATTTAAATATAATAAAGAATTATATTCTTTAAAGATAATTTAATTCCAACTTAACTTCCTCATCAAAAAGACTTTGACCTAGCCCTATAAATTGAAGGCCATGCCGTCAACTCCAAAGGGAGAGAGAGGAGAGAATTTTTGACAAGATCAAAGGCAAGGGAGATTGACAAAGCTCCATCCATTCTTCATATTTTTCTTTCTTGTTCAATTACGTTTATGCTAGGAATTCTTTATCTTGTGTTTCTTTGGAACCTAGCCATGAACTAAATCTATTTGGCTAAGGTTATTGTGTTTTGTGGTTGTGAGAAATAATTGAATTTTGTTTAGGTAATAAGAGTTTGCACTTTTCTATTCAAGGTTTATTCATTCTTGGTTCTTATTCTTGTCTGCGAGTGAACTGGAGAGGATCTCGTAACTTCATCTATTTATCTAATATTGGGAGAGTTAGATTCAAGAAATGAATGAGTATGATCTTTATTCAATCTATTGATGGTGAAGATTAATCCGGCTTAGGAAAAAGTTAAGGATTTCAATGGCTAAGAGGAGCGCAAGATTGGTTGTTGTTCACCCTTGATTCACGCAGGGATGTATTATCAAGGTATGCACAAATAGCTAGAGTTTTGACTTAGGGATAAGAAGAAACCATTGAAGAACGCTCCGCCGAACCTTGAAGTTACTGCCTAGACGCCCAAGTAGTTGCCCAGCTAGTCGCCCTGGCAACCATCGATTAGTTGCAAAGGCAACCCCACTGTGCAAGTTGCCACGACAACTGAGTTACCCTTGCACTCTTTTACCAAGATGTTCCAATCGGCTATCACACCTCAACTCGCGATAACCTGGCCTATTCTCTCTCATTTAATTACATCTTCTTTTACTTTATTGCTTTCTTAGTTTAGTTGTTAATTAAAACTCCTACAATCTTCTACTTGTGTTTTTACTTTTTACAGTGCAAGAGATTAGATTCTTGAAGTGGCACCAATCCTTGTGGAGACGATATCTTTTATACTATAACTTGCGACGTGTACACTTGCACAATTCTGGAGCACTTATTACGCGCAACAAGTTTTTGGCGCCGTTGCCGGGGATTGGCAATAGCAACTTTGTTTTTATTGTCTTGCACTTTTTTTATTTTTCTTGTTTAAGATTCAAAGGGCTAACAAACTTTGGTTTTGCATTGGTATATGACCAGGGCGAGACTGATTACACCAGAATATTCCTTTGATCCAAAAACCAAACGAACATTGCAAAGACTTAGACGAAGGTTAAGAGTAGCAATGGCTAATCAAGACGGCAGTATGAATCAAGATGTTCCAGCAGGAGGAGGAGTGATTCTTGCACGAAACAGAACTATTCGAGACTACCTTGAAGAAGATCTTGAAAGATTTAATCCAGGAGTTGTCACACCATAAATTGAAGTCGACCATTTTGAATTGAAACTGGTGATGTTTAATATGATCAACACAATTGGTCAATTTAGCGGCTCAGTAACTGAAGATGCACGACAACATCTTAAATCTTTCCTCGAGATTTGCAATTCATTCAAAATACAAGGAGTCACCCCTGATGTTTTACGACTAAGATTATTCCCCTATTCACTGAGGGATAGGGCGAAAGCATGGTTGAATAGTATTTTTACTGGTAATAGGATCTTGGACTGATCTTTGTCGTGATTTCCTTTCTCGATTTAATCCTACAGATTTGACTGATAGGCTTCGTAACGAAATTACTTTTTTTCGGCAGGCAGTTGATGAATCCATGTACGAGGCTTGGGAGCGATATAGAGAACTTCTACACAAATGCCCCCTACACGGATTCCCAGTGTGGACGCAAGTAACAATGTTTTACAACATTGTGAATACACCAACAAGGATGATGCTAGATGCCTCGGCAAACAGCATACTCCTAGATAAGTTGCCGAAGGAAGCAATGCAAATTCTAAACAGGATTGCCAAGAATTATTATCAATTCCCCTCTGTTAGAAGAGGAAGAGTTAGACGTCAAGCCACAATACATGAACTGGGATCATCAGCCTCAATTTTGGCACAATTGGCCACTCTAACTAAGATGGTCGAGAACATGCAGAAACTAAACAACACACAGGAAGTCAAGGTAATGGATTCCTTTTGTGAGTTATGTAGTGGTAACCATGATTCTTCTGAATGTATGCAAAATCCAGAATCCAGCTTTTATGTGGGGAATTACAACCAGAACAACAATGTGATGTCCAATACATACAATCCAACTTGGAAGAAGCACCCGAATTTTTCATGGAGTAATCCCAACAATGCTCTAAACCATAACAATCAGAATGCACAAGCATCGGGATTCCAGTAGAATATGCCACGGCAACAGTTGCCGCAGCAACAACTAACAACATCTAGTTCTTTGGAAAATTCTCTCAATGCTTTTATGTTGAAAACTGAATCTTATATGGCTGAGAATAATAACTTCATAAAAAAGAACTTATGCTTTTATTAACAGGACTGAGATGAGATTGCAAAACCAAGAGGTGGCAATCAAATCATTAGAAAATCAAGTCAGACAATTTGCTCAAAACCTGAATACTAGACCGCAAGGAGGGTTACCCGACGATACTGAAGTCGCAAGAGGAACTGGCCATGAGCAATGTAAGGCGATCACCACTAGAAGTGGCCAACAACATAAAGAGACTCAAGCTCGCTCATTAGAAAAAACTCCACAAAAAGATAAAGACGAACTCAGCTGGCAAAGCCTCAAATGCTGAACCAGGAATTGCCGCGGCAACCAGCGATAAGCATGCCTCAGCAACTGGCGATAAGGATGCCTCGGCAACCAATGACAGGCATGCCATGATAACCCTAGTTGATGATGCCTCAGCAACTCCAGTTGCCCCAGCAATGCCATCAATCAGGTTCACGACCAATGAAAGGATCGAAGATATCTGACTTCCACCACCATTCCCACAAAGGTTGAAGCGACAAAAGCAAGAATATCAATTCAAGAAGTTCCTTGATATCCTAAAGCAAGTCCACATCAACTTTCCATTGGTTGAGGCAATTGAAAAAATGCCGAACTATGCCAAGTTTCTTAAAGACATTGTGTCCAAGAGAACAAGGCTAAGAGAGTTTGAAACAGTTGCCACAATAGAGGGATGCATGGCCATGTTGCATAATTGCATACCACCCAAGCTGAAGGATCCCGGAAGTTTCACAATACCCTGTTTCATTGGAAACCACTATGTTGGGAAAGCATTATGTGACCTTGGAGCAAGTATAAACTTGATGCCTAAATCAGTTTTCCATAAATTAGGAATCGGAAAGGCAAGACCTACAACAGTTATGCTACAGTTAGCCGATAGATCCTATGTGCATCTAGAGGGAAAAATCGAAGACATACTGGTAAAAGTTGATAAAATTATTTTTCCCGCTGACTTTATTGTTTTGGATTGTGAAGCAGATGAACATGCACCTATCATTCTTGGGATACCCTTCCTAGCAACAGGGAGAATTCACAATGAGGGTGAAAGACCAGCAAGTTAAACTAAATGTGTTCCAAACACTAAGGCATGCCGATGATCTAGAAGAATGCCAAATTCTCCATGCTATGGCAGAGTTTAACTTCGACGAGGAATTTAGTTGCCTCGACAACTACATTGCCGATCAAGAGGAACTTGAGGAGTATGAAGAACCGATCGATGAGGAACAACAAGAAGAGGCAAATTGGTTAGTCAATCGACCAAGTACAAACTTTGAACCACTAGATTACTCAGGTAAGGAAGGTATGCTCGAAAAGCCCTCTATTGAAAAACCACCGATTCTTGAGTTGAAATAGTTGCCAGAGCAACTAAAATATGCTTACTTGGGAACCGATAAAACATTACCTGTAATTATTTCCTCTAAGTTACAGCCTGAGCAGGAAAAGAAGCTGATCAAAATGTTGATGCTACACAAGAAGGCAATAGGGTGGACAATTGCCGACTTAAAGGGAATTAGCCCAATAGTGTGCATGCACAAGATTTTGTTGGAAGATGAGCACAAACCTTCGATTGAGGCCTAGAGGTGACTGAATCATGCCATGAAAGAGGTTGTAATGAAAGAAATCATCAAGTGGCTTGACACCGGCATTATATACCCTATCTCTGATAGTACATGGTTAAGTCTGGTACATTGTGTACTGAAAAAATGAGGTATAACGGTGGCAAGTAATGAAAACAATAAACTCATTCCAACTAGGACTGTGACCGGTTGGAGGGTTTGTATGGATTATCGAAAGCTAAACAAAGCCACCAGGAAAGATCACTTCCCATTACCCTTTATTGATCAAATGCTTGACCGTCTTGCAAGTAAACCCTTTTATTGTTTTCTTGATGGTTATTCAGGTTACAATCAAATTTCCATTGCACCAGAAGATCAAGAAAAGACAACCTTCACATGCCCATACGGTACTTATATTTTTTGAAGGATATCGTTTGGATTGTGTAATGCCTCTACAACCTTCCGAAGATGCATGATGGCACTCTTTTCTGACATGGTCGAAGACTTCCTTGAGATATTCATGGATGATTTTTCTATTTTTGGTAAAGATTTCGATAGCTGCCTCGACAATTTAGAGAATGTGTTGTCAAGATGTGAAGAAACCAATTTAGTCCTTAATTGGGAGAAGTGCCATTTTATGGTAGATGAAGGAATAGTGCTCGCCACAAGATTTCATCCAAGGGAATTGAAGTAGACAAAGCCAAGGTGGACGTGATCGGGAGATTACCCCCACCAAATTCAGTTAAAGGAATCTGAAGCTTTCCTAGACATGTAGGTTTTTACAGGAGGTTCATTCATAATTTTTCTAAAATTACTAAACCCTTGTGCAATTTGCTTGAACTGGATAAAGTCTTCAATTTTGATGATTCTTGTACCCAAGCATTCAAAACCCTAAAGGAAAAGCTTACCTCGGCACCCATTGTCGTTCCACCAGATTGGATGCTACCTTTTGAGCTAATGTGTGATGCAAGTGATTTCGCAGTAGGAGTAGTCCTAGGCCAACGCATAGGTAAGACCTTTCATGTGACATACTACGCTAGTAAAACTCTTAATAGTGGTCAAGTGAATTACACAACAACAGAGAAAGAGTTACTAGTTGTAGTTTTCGCATTTGACAAGTTTTGATCCTATTTGATTGGTACAAAGGTAATTGTTCATACGGACCATTCGGCAATTAAGTAACTATTTTCTAAAAAGGATGCCAAACCTCGTTTGATTCATTGGATATTACTTTTACAAGAATTTGATATTGAAATTAAGGACAAGAAAGGAACAGAAAATCAAGTGGCCGATCACTTATCACGTTTAGAACGCAATAGGGATGAGGACGCAAATTTAGAGATATGCAATACATTCCTGGATGAGCAACTTTTAGTTTCCTCGGCAACCATGGATACGCATGCCTCGGCAACCCTCAATGCCATAGCAGCTCTTGATACGTACTCCTCGACAACCATGGACACATACGGCTCGGCAACCCCTGACGCCTCGACAACCATGGATGCGTATGCCTTGGCAACCCTCGACGTCGTGAAAACCACTGATACGCACGCCTCGAAAACCATGGATGCGTATGCCTCGACAACTCTAGACGCACGCGCCTTGACAATCTTGGGAGCTGTCGCCACGGTAGCACGTGCCTCGGCAATACCCTGGTACGCGGATTTAGTTAATTTCCTTGTTTGTGGTATTTTACCTTATGGCCTTACTCACCAAGGGAAGAAGCGATTCCGTCATGATGCTAAACATTACTTTTGGAACGAGCCTCTTTTGGTTAAACAATGTACAGATCAGGTTATATGCTGATGTGTCCCTGAAGAGGAGCAGCAGAATGTACTCCGGCAATTCCATTCTTCACCTTATGGAGGACATTTTGGAGGAACACGTACCGCGGCCAAAGTTTTGCAATCCGGTTTGTATTGGCTAACATTGTACAAAGATGCCCAAGAATTTTACAAGCAATGTGATTGTTGCTAGAGGACGGGCAATATCTCTAGATGACATGAGATGCCGCTCCAAATCATCATCGAGGTGGAATTGTTTGATGTATGGGGGATTGATTTTATGGGACCTTTCTCATCTTCATTCAGCAACCTCTACATTCTACTTACCGTCGACTATGTGTCTAAATGGGTTGAGGCAACTGAGTTCCCAACAACGATTCCAAGACTGTGCAACGATTCTTGTAGAAAAATATATTTACACGGTTTGGGATGCCGAGAGAAATTATCAGTGATGAAGGCAAGCACTTCGACAACAAACTCATCGCCAAGATGTTACAACGCTTTGGTGTATCTCACAAGATTGCCACGGCATATCACCCACAAACCAATGGGCAAGCATAAATTTCCAACCGGGAATTGAAGGGTATACTCGAGAAAGTTGTAAATCCCTCTAGGAAGGATTGGTCAGTAAGACTAGATGACTCACTTTGGGCATTTCGCACTGCATTCAAAACACCATTAGGTATGTCTCCCTTCCGACTTGTTTATGGCAAAACATGCCATCTACCGGTGGAAATCGAACACAAGGCATATTGGGCAATCAAGACCATGAATATGGATTGGGAAAGTGCCAGACAAAAGCATTTGTTGGACCTCAACGAGATAGAAGAATTCTGTGCACTCGCCTATAACAATGCACGAATCTACAAGGAGAAAACAAAGCAATGGCATGACAAGAGACTATTGCCGCGGTAATTTATGCTAGGGCAACTAGTTCTCTTATTCAAATCTCTGCTAAAACTTTTCCCGGGAAAAATAAAATCAAGATAGTCAGGACCATTCGAAGTTGTCAAACCATTCTCCCATGGTGCCGTGATAATCAAGTCCATCACTGACAAACATGAATTCAAAGTTACGGTGCCCATGTGGAACGTAACAAAGAAGTGGTCACCTTAGGAGATGCATGAGAATGCTCTCCTTTTGATATTTTCTTTTTATTTTTCTTTCTATTTTTATTTTTTATTTTTTTCGAACTATTTATTTTTTTAATTTTTTTTTTCGGTTATTTGTTCTTTTTAGGATAGATTTATTTATTTTCTTTAAGATTAAAACTACATCTTTCTTTCATATTTATCCTTTTAAGCTTAAGAATTTCTTTACACATCTTTATTTATTTTCATTAATTAGTTTATCTTTAATTTTAATCCTTATTTTATTTGTTTTTGAATTGTAGGAAAAGAGTTCAAGATAAAGAGGAATTTTGATTCAAGAAGGAAACTTCTTCAACAAGGAAATTAATGGGCTGAATCTAAGGCTTATATAAAGCCTCCAACTTACCCTAAATAAACTCCCTAGCCGTCACCCTTCCCCTAAATCGAAACCCCTTTCTTCTTTATTCCAAAATTAATCCCACCCACCATATTTACTACCTATCTTTTCTATATAACCCATCACCCTTAACTTCCAAGAAACCTATTCCTACTTTTCATCTTGCAACTCTTTAGTTTCTTTTGTTTTCTTTTCTTTGTTTTTACCAAACTCACAACCAAGATCATCCATGGCATCGAAAATTAATTTTTGGTTCATTCAAGTTCCTCCAAAGAACCAAGATACAAGAAGTTTGCTACACTGGTGGTTGAAGAAAGATTTCACTCCAAGTTTGAAAGCCGGAAGATTTGCGAAGAACAAGGCTTTGAATACTCCAACTCTCATCAAGATTTTGGCCTTGAACCATTCATCTTCGAAAGGATTGCACATCAAAAGTGGCAAATCTTTTGCCATCAATCGGAACCGGGTAACATCTCATGGGTAAGAGAATTCTATGCTCACTCACCTAACCTGGATAATCCTTATGTTTTTGTTTGTGACAAGGCTATACTCATAAGCCCGGAAAACATCAACACCTTTTACGGGCTCTACATTGAGAAGGACAAGCATCAAGCCTTTGTTGATCAACTCATTCCCAAGCAACTCGATAAGGTGCTTCAAGAACTCACTCTACCGAGAACTCAATGGAACGATGGTAAATACAAGGGCACGGTAAATCGCCTTCGGCTTAAACCCGAGGCAAAATTATGGAATATGTTTGTTAAAACTTCTTTAATACCCACCACACACAATACTACCATTGATACACCTCATCTTTTGCTCATACATTCTATCTTGCATAATCGCATCATTAACATTGGAAAAATTATTTGTGATGAGATTTTTGTATGCAGCTCAAAAGACAAGGGTTCTCTTTTCTTCCCTTGCTTAATTTCCAATCTTTGCAGGGAGATGCATGTCCCAAGTGAGTCCACTTATGAAAAGGCCCTACCAAAGTCTGGTTGGAATCGAGCACAAATCCAAAAGCTAATGGGAGAGGCACCAATAAAATCCTCAATGCCTCTAATTACCGCGACAACCCCTGCCGCGTTGGCAACGCCTAATGCCCAAGCACCTAATGCCCGAGCAACTCGACCATCAACCTCGGGACACTTTGAAGCACTCTTACAACCGTTGGCGAATCGCCTTAGGCAAATTGAAGACCGGCAACTAATGTTCATGCGGTACATGAAGGATCACAACAATGCCATCACCCAAGTCATCCTGGAAAAGTACCCGGACAGTCACGTGCCATTTCCAATCTTTCCGGCGGAAATCCTTGCCACGAAAACCAATGAAGCAGTTTCCATGACAACCGCAACAAATGACGCCGCGGTAACCTACACCGCACCTACCCAAGCAGTCGGCACGGCAACCAACACTGAAGATGTTGCGGCAACCAAAGCTAAAGACGCCCCAACAACCACTACAAAACCCAAAGGTAAAGCACCTATGCCCGAATCAACTCGTACTGAATTATTGTCTGATTTTTCAGATTCATACGAGTCCTCTATTGCACCAGCAAAGACCACACCATTCGAATCCTCCAAACCCAAGCGAAAAGACAATGACATTGATGAAGAGGACGATGAGGACAACCTCGTACGAGGATCGATTCCACCATCGGCAACAAGGAAGCAACCACCGCGTTCAAGCAAAAGAATCAAGACACTGACCAAAAAGAAACTAATCATCCACGACGATGAACTCTCGGAGTAAGTCCTCGTTTGCATTTTACTTTTCTTTATTTTTATTTTTCTTTATTGCATGCATTGAGGACAATGCCTCACTCGAGTTTGGGGGGGATTGTTATTAGTTACTTACCATGTTTAGTTGCATTAATCTTAAGTATTGCATTTAGGATACATAAATTGCTTGCCATGCCTTTAGTTGGAACAAGAATTGCCTAGATTTGATGAATATCCGATGATGACTTTGCCAATGCACTCAATTGATAGAATTTTTATTCTAGGATAAACATGGAAACACTTAAAATCATACTATGATGCTAAACTTTATGAAACACTGTTGTGGCTTGATTGATTTAAGGAATTCTAGCGAACTTAGGTTGATAGTTAAAAAATTGGGGGATTAGAATAAAAATTGGATGAATGCTAGAGGTGCCCGAAATTGGCTTTAGTATGTGCTAAAAAATTTGATTGCTAGAGGTGCCCGAAATTGGCTCTAGTATGTGCTAAAAATTTGATCGCTAGAGGTGCCCGAAACCGGCTCTAGTCGAATAAATTAATTAACTTAAGAAAACTAAAAAAATAAATAAAACACTAGAAGTGCCCGAAACCGGCTCTAGTTGAAACATGTTAAAAGAACCCAATGAAGTAATTTGAAAACCTCTTGTTTGCATAGAATCCAAAAAATCAACTTGCACATAACTTCTCACACACTCACAAGCATTATATTTTGATTCCAAGTAACTCCTAAGTTTTCTGAAAAATGAAAAGCCAATCATACTTTGTGCCCCGGTTCTGAGAATTGAAATCAAGTTCAAAGCTAAGTTTATGAAAATTGAAGTCTTGGCGGGTACTTATTAGTTTGCATTGCTTGAGGACAAGCAATAGTTCGAGTTTGGGGGTGTGATAAGTGTTCAAAAGTACTATTTCTATTACACTTTTTACTCATATTATTTTTAGACTTAGGCTCATATTAGTTGCATAATTAGCCATTCATGCATTAATTCATGTTTCTTTCCATCGTTGAGCTTGATTACATAACATGGTGATTTTTGTGGGAAAAGATGTCGCTTTGGTGTGTTTTGTGTGTATGTGCAGAATCACTTGCCAAAGCAAGGCTATAACCAGTTGCCAGAGCAATTTTAAAGAAGGAATAAGATGATATGGTAGTCAAAATCGATGACTAGATAAGCCCAAGATGACGTGGAGCAAAGCTAAATCCCAAAGGAGTTTGATTTTCATGAAGAGGTCAAAGAGAAATTAAATCCCAAGAAGATAAGAGAAGTTCTAGAAGGAATTTAAATATAATAAAGAATTATATTCTTTAAAGATAATTTAATTCCAACTTAACTTCCTCCTCAAAAAAGACTTTGACCTAGCCTTATAAATTGAAGGCCATGCCGTCAACTCCAAAGGGAGAGAGTGGAGAGAATTTTCGACAAGATCAAAGGCAAGGGAGATTTCGACAAAGCTCCATCCATTCTTCATCTTTTTCTTTCTTGTTCAATTAGGTTTATGCTAGGAATTCTTTATCTTGTGTTTCTTTGGAACCTAGCCATGAACTAAATCTATTTGGCTAAGGTTATTGTGTTTTGTGGTTGTGAGAAACAATTGTATTTTGTTTAGGTAATAAGAGTTTACACTTTTCTATTCAAGGTTTATTCATTCTTGGTTCTTATTCTTGTTTGCGAGTGAATTGGGAGAGGATCTCGTAACTTCATCTATTTATCTAATATTGGGAGAGTTAGATTCAAGAAATGAATGAGTATGATCTTTATTCAATCTATTGATGGTGAAGATTAATTCGGCTTAGGAATAAGTTAAGGATTTCAACGGCTAAGAGGAGCGCAATATTGGTTGTTGTTCACCCTTGATTCATGCAGGGATGTATTATCAAGGCATGCACAAATAGCTAGAGTTTCGACTTAGGGATAAGAAGAAACCACTGAAGAACGTTCTACCGAACTTGAAGTTGCTGCCCAGACGCACAAGTAGCTGCCCAGCTAGTCGCCCAGGCAACCATCGATTAGTTACCAAGGCAACCCCGCTGTGCAAGTTACCACGGCAACTGAGTTGCCCTTACACTCTTTTACCAAGATGATCCAATCGGCTATCATACCTCAACTCACGATAACCTGACCTATTCTCTCTCATTCAATTACATCTTCATTTACTTTATTGCTTTCTTAGTTTAGTTGTTAATTAAAACTCCTACAATCTTCTACTTGTGTTTTTACTTTTTACAGTGCAAGAGACTAGATTCTTGAAGTGGTACCAATCCCTATGGAGATGATATCTTTTATACTATAACTTGCGACGTGTACACTTGCACAATTGCGGAGCACTTATTACACGCAACACACCCTATTCATCGTATCCATGAAAGCTGCCGGCACATTTGTTAACCTAAATGCCATTACCATAAACTCATAATGCCTATAACGCTTACGAAAAGCTATCTTCGACATATCTTTATCTTTTACCTTCAACTGATAGTATCCAGACAGCAAATCAATTTTGGAAAACACAATAGCTCCCAAAACTAATCAAACAAATCATCAATCCTCCTCAATGGGTACTTGTTTTTAATCGTCAACTTGTTCAGTTACCGATTATAACAACCCAGATTCTGGGATTTGAGGGTCGGGTTTTACCAAGGCAAGGTTCTTGTGTTGGGTCCCATTTTTAGGCCTTATAGACCTTTTTGGGTTTGGGTCTTTAGCTAGGATGTGGGTATGACTGGGTAGAAGGAGGGCTTTTTGGTAAGTTGGCAATTGGAGTAGAATGAAAGGGAGGGTCTTTATTTTCTCTGCATAATGCAGAAAATGGTGATCTCATCACCTTTACACCCACTCCCTCTTACCTAAACTCATCTTTCCTCCTTCAAACACCACATCTAAAGGTAGGATTTTAAGAGTTTGATGTGGGAATCATGTTTGGCTCGTTAAGGGAGGTTTACTAGCTTGTAAGGATCTATATTTCAAGGTAAGCTTTGTGTTGCGCGTAATAAGTGATGCATCTCCTTGCCCTAGATGCTTGTCGAAAATTCTCTCTTCTTGCTCTCTCTTTGAGTTGTCAAAATTCCTATAATTTATAGGGCTAGGTCAAAGTCCTTCTTTGAGGAGGAAGTTAAGTTGGAATTAAATTATCTTTAAAGAATATGATTCTTTATTACAATTATATTCCTTCTAGAACTTCTTCTATCTTCTTGGAATTTAATTCTTCTTTAATCTCTTCATGGAAATCAAACTCCTTTGGGATTTAGCTTTGCTCCAGGTCATCTTGGGCTTGTCTAGTCATCAATTTCGACTACCATATCACCTTGTTCTTTGTCAACAATTGCCCTGGCAACTGGCTCAACGTCTCCTTCATGCATTGCCCTGGAAACTAGCTCGACATCTCCTTCATGCATTGCCCTGGCAACTAGCTCTAGCCTTGCTTTGGCAAGTGATACTGTACATACACACAAAACACACCAAAGCAGCATCTTTTTCCCACAAAAACTATCAAGTTATGTAATCAAGCTCAACGATGGAAGGAAACATAGATTAATGCATGAATGGCTAATTATGCAACTAATATGAGCCTAAGTCTAACAATAATATGAGTAAAAAGGGTAAGAAAAATAGTACTTTTGAACACTTATCACACCCCCAAACTCAAACTATTGCTTGTCCGCAAGCAATGCAAACTAATAATTACCTGCCAAGACTTCAATTTTCACAAACTTAGCTTTGAACTTGATTTCAATTCTCAGAACCGGGGCACAAAGTATGATTGACTTTTCATTTTTCGAAAAACTTAGGAGTTACTCGGAATCAAACTATAATGCTTGTGAGTGTGTGCGGAGTTGTGTGCAAGTTGATTTTTTGGATTCTATGCAAACAAGAGGTTTTCAAATTACTTCATTGGGTTCTTTTTAACATGTTTTAACTAGAGCCAGTTTTGGGCACCTCTAGTGTTTTGTTTTAGTTTTCTTAAGTTAATTTATTCGACTAGAGCCGGTTTCGGGCACCTCTAGCAATCAATTTTTTAACACATGCTAGAGCCATTTTCGGGCACCTCTAGCGATCAATTTTTTAGCACATGCTAGAGCCAATTTTGGGCACCTCTAGCATTCACCTTTTAGCACATGCTAGAGCCAATTTCAGGCGCCTCTAGCATTCATCCAATTTTTATTCTAATCCCCCAATTTGTTTAATTATCAACCTAAGTTCACTAGAATTCCTTAAATCAATCAAACCACAATAGTGTTTCATCAAATTTAGCATCATAGTAAAATTCTATGTTTTTCCATGGTTATCCTAGAATAAAAATTCTATCAATTAAGTGCACTGGCAAAGTCATCATCGGATATTCATCAAATCTAGGCAATTCTTGTTCCAGCTAAAGGCATGGCAAGCAATTTATGTATCCTAAATGTAATACTTAAGATGAATGTAACTAAACATGGTAACTACTAATAGCAATCCCCCCCAAACTCGAGTGAGGCATTGTCCTCAATGCATGTATTAAATAAAAATAACGAAAAATAAAATGCAAACGAGGACTTACTCTGAGAGTTCGTCATCGTGGATGATTAGTTTCCTTTTGGTCGGTCTCTTGATTCTCTTGCTTGAACGCGATGATTGTTTTCTTGTTGCCGGTGGTGGAATCAATCCTCGTACGGGGTTGTCCTCATTGTCCTCTTCATCAATGTCATTGGTTTTCCGCTTGGAGGATTCAATTGGTGCGGTCTTTGTTGGTGCAATGGAGGACTCTTCCGAATCTGAAAAATCAGACAATGATTCTGTAGGAGTTGATTCGGGCATAGGTGCTGTACCTTTGGCTTTTGCAGTGGTTGTCGGGACGTCTTTAGCTTTGGTTGCTGTGGCATCTTCAGCGTTGGATGCCGTGGCATCTGCTTGTGCAGGCACGATGTAGGTTGTCGCGGCATCATCTGTTGCGGTTGTCGTGGCCGTGATGACTGCTTCATTGGGTGTCGAGGCAAGAATCTCGGCAGGAAAGATTGGGAACGGAACGTGATTGTTCGGGTACTTTTCTAGGATGACTTGGGTGATGGCATTGTTGTGCTGCTTCATGTACCGCATGAACATTATTTGCCGGTCTTCAATTTGCCTTAGGTGGCTCACCAAGGGTTGCAAGAGTGCTTCAAAGTGTCCCGGGGTTGATGGCCGAGTTGCCCGGGCATTAGGTGCTTGGGCATTAGGGATTGCCGGGGCGGCAAGAGCTGCCGCAGCAATTGGATGCCTCAAAGATTTTCCCGGTGCCTCTCCCATTAGCTTTCGGATTTGTACTTGATTCCAACCGGACTTTGGTAGGGCATTTTCATTGGTGGACTCACTTGGGACATGCATCTCCTTGCAAAGATTAGAAATTAAGCAAGGGAAGAAAAGAGAACCCTTATCTTTTGATCTACATACAAAAATCTCATCACAAATAAATTTTCCAATGTTAATGATGCGATTATGCAAAATAGAATGTATGAGCAAAAGACGTGGTATATCAATGGTAGTATTGTGTGTGGTGGGCATTAAAGAAGTTTTAACAAACTTATTCCATAGTTTTGCCTCAGGTTTAAGCCGAAGGCGATTTACCGTGCCCTTGTATTTACCGTCATTCCAATGAGTTCCCGGTTGAGTGAGTTCTTGAAGCACCTTGTCGAGTTGCTTGGGCGTGATTTGATCAACGAAGGCTTAATGGTCGTCCTTCTCAATGTAAAGCCCGTAAAAGGTGTTGACGTTTTCGGGGCTTATGAGTATGGCCTTGTCACGAACAAAAACATAAGGATTATCCGGGTTAGGTGAGCGAGCATAGAATTCTCTTACCCATGAGATGTTGCCCGGTTCCAATTGATGGCAAAAGATTTGCCACTTTTGATGTGCAATCCTCTCGAAGATGAATGGTTCAAGGCGAAATCTTGATGAGAGTTGGAGTATTCAAAACCTTGTTCTTCATAAATCTTCTGGCTTTCAAACTTGGAGTGAAATCTTTCTTGAACCACCGGTGTAGCAAACTTCTTGTATCTTGGTTCTTTGGAGGAACTTGGATGAACCAAAAATTTAATTTTGGATGCCATGGATGATCTTGGTTGTGAGTTTTGTAAAAACAAATAAAAGAAAATAAAAGAAACTAAAGAGTTGCAAGATAAAAAGTAGGAATAGGTTAAGGGTGATGGGTTTTATAGAAAATATAGGTGGTAAATATGGTGGGTGGGATTAGGGGAAGACGAAAAAGAGGGTTTTGGTTTAGGGGAAGGGTGACGGCAAAGGGGGTTTAATTAGGGTAAGTTGGAGGCTTTATATAAGCCTTAGATTCAGCCCATTAATTCCCTTGTTGAAGATGTTTTCCTTCTTGGATCAAAAGTCCTCTTTATCTTGAACTCTTTTCCTACAATTCAAAGACAAATCAAATAAGGATTAAAATTAAAGATAGACTAATAAAAGAAAATAAATAAAGATGTGTAAAGGGATTCTTAAACTTAAAGAAAGATAAAACAAAAGAAAATAAATCTATCCTAAAAACCCAAATAATCAAAAGTAATAAAAAATAAAAACAAAAACTAAATAGTTCAAAAAAATAAAAAATAAAAAAAAAAAATATAAAATAAAAATAAAATAAAATATCGAAAGGAGAGTATGCTCATCCATCTCCAAAGGTGACCACTTCTTTGTTACGTTCCACATGGGCACCATTGTAGTGTTTCAATCTTTGTCCATTAACTTTGAATTCATGTTTGTCAGTGATGGACTTGATTATCACGGCACCATGGGAGAATAGGAGAACTGGTTGCCCTAGCGTGAATTGTCGTGGCAATAGTTTCTTGTCATGCCATTGCTTTGTTTTATCCTTGTAGATTCGTGCATTGTTATAGGCGAGTGCACGAAATTCTTCTATCTCGTTGAGGCCCAACAAAAGCTTTTGTCCGGCACTTTCCCAATCCATATTCACGATCTTGATTGCCCAATATGCCTTGTGTTCGATTTCCACCGGTAGATGGAATGTTTTGCCATATACAAGTCGGAAGGGGGACATACCTAAGGGTGTCTTGAATGCAGTGCGATATGCCCAAAATGCGTCATCTAGTTTTAATGACCAATCATTCCTAGAGGGATTTACAACTTTCTCGAGTATACCCTTCAATTCCCGGTTGGAAATTTCTACTTGCCCGTTGGTTTGTGGGTGATATGCCGTGGCGATCTTGTGTGATACGCCGAAGCGTTGCAACATCTTGGCAATAAGTCTGTTGTCAAAATGCTTGCCTTCGTCACTGATAATTGCTCTCGGCATCCCAAACCGTGTAAATATGTTTTTCTGCAAGAATCGTTGCACAGTCTTGGAATCGTTGTTGGGAACTGCAGCTGCCTCAACACATTTAGACACGTATTCGACGGCAAGTAGAATTTAGAGGGTGCCAAATTAATATGGGAAAGGTCCCATAAAATCGATCCCCCATACATCGAACAATTCCACCTCGATGATGTTCTGTAGCGGCATCTCATGTCGTCTAGAGATATTTCCCATCCTCTGGCAACGATCACATTGCTTGTAAAAGTCTTGGGCATCTTTGTACAATGTTGGCCAATACAAACCGGATTGTAAAACTTTGGCCGCGGTACGAGTTCCTCCAAAATGTCCTCTATAGGGTGAAGAATGGCATTGCCGGAGTACATTCTGTTGCTCTTCTTTAGGGACACATCGGCGTATAACCTGATCTGCACATTGTTTAAACAAAAGAGGCTCGTCCCAAAAGTAATGCTTAACATCATGGTGAAATCACTTCTTCCCTTGGTGAGTAAGGCCATAAGGTAAAATACCACAAACACGGAAATTAACTAAATCTGCGTACCAGGGTATTATCGAGGCATGTGCTATCGTGGCGACTGCTCCCAAAATTGCCGAGGCGTGCGCGTCAAGGGCTACTGCAGCGTCGAGAGTTGCCGAGGCGTGCACATCCATGGTTGCCGAGGCATGCGCGTCAAGGGCTACTACGGCATCGAGAGTTACCGAGGCGTGCGCATCCATGGTTGCCGAGGCGTCGAGGGTTACCGAGGCATGCACGTCCATGTTTACCGAGGCAACTAAAAGTTGTTCATCCGGGAATGCATCGCATATCTCTAGATCCGCGTCCACCTCCCTATTGCGTTTTAAATGTGATAAGTGATCGGCCACTTGATTTTCTGTTCCTTTCCTATCCTTAATTTCAATATCAAATTCTTGCAAAAGTAATATCCAACGAATCAAACGAGGTTTGGCATCCTTTTTAGCAAATAGATATTTGATTGTCGAATGGTCCGTATGAACAATTACCTTTGTACCAATCAAATAGGATCATAACTTGTCAAATGCGAAAACTACAGCTAGTAACTCTTTCTCTGTTGTTGTGTAATTCACTTGAGCACTATTAAGAGTTTTACTAGCATAGTATATCACATGGAAGGTCTTACCTGTGTGTTGGCCTAAGACTCTCCTACCGCGAAATCACTTGCATCACACATGAGCTCAAAAGGTAGCATCCAATCTGGTGGAACGACAATGGGTGCCGAGGCAAGCTTTTCCTTTAGGGTTTCGAATGCTTGGGTGCAAGAATCATCAAAATCGAAGAATTTATCCTGTTCAAGCAAATTGCACAAGGGTTTAGTGATTTTAGAAAAAATATGAATGAACCTCCTGTAAAAACCTGTATGTCCAAGAAAGCTTCGAATTCCTTTAACCGAACTTGGTGGGGGTAATCTCTCGATCACGTCCACCTTGGCTTTGTCTACTTCAATTCCCTTGGATGAAATCTTGTGGCCGAGCACTATTCCTTCATCTACCATAAAATGACACTTCTCCCAATTGAGGACTAAATCAGTTTCTTCACATCTTGCCAACACCCTCTCTAAATTGATGAGACAGCTGTCGAAGTCATTACCAAAAATAGAAAAATCATCCATGAAGATATCAAGGAAGTCTTCGACCATGTCTGAAAAGAGTGCCACCATGCATCTTTGGAAGGTTGCCGGGGCATTACACAATCCGAACATCATCCTTCAGAAAGCATACGTACCGTATGGGCATGTGAAGGTTGTCTTTTCTTGATCTTCTGGTGCTATGGAAATTTGATTGTAACCTGAATAACCATCAAGAAAACAATAAAAGGGTTTACCTGCAAGACGGTCAAGCATTTGATCAATAAAGGGTAATGGGAAGTGATATTTCCTAGTGGCTTTGTTTAGCTTTCGATAATCCATACAAACCCTCCAACCGGTCACAGTCCTGGTTGGAATGAGTTCATTATTTTCATTAATTACCACCGTTATACCTCCATTTTTTGGTACACATTGTACCATACTTACCCATGTACTATCAGAGATAGGGTATATAATGTCGACGTCAAGCCACTTGATGATTTCTTTCATTACAACCCATTTCATGGAATGATTCAGTCTCCTCTGGGCCTCAATTGAAGGTTTGTGATCATCTTCCAACAAAATCTTGTGCATGCACACTGCCGGGCTAATTCCCTTCAATTCAGAAATTGTCCACCCTATTGCCTTTTTGTGTAGCTTCAACATTTTGATCAGCTTCTTTTCCTACTCAGACTATAACTTAGACGAAATAATTACAGGCAATGTATTATCGGTTCCTAAGTATGCATATTTTAGTTGCTCTGGTAATTGTTTCAACTCAAGAATCGGCGGTTGTTCAATAGAGGGTTTTTCGAGCTTACCTTCCTTACCTGAGTAATCCAGTGGTTCAAAGTATGTACCTGGTCGATTGACTAGACAATTTGCCTCTTCTTGTTTTTCCTCATCGACCAGTTCTTCATACTCCTCAGGTTCCTCTTGATCGGCAATGTAGTTGCCGAGGCAACTAAATTCCTCGTCGAAGTTAAACTCTGTCGTGGCATTAAGAAGTTGGCATTCTTCTAGATCATCGTCATGCCTTAGTGTTTGGAACACATTTAGTTTAACTTGCTAGTCATTCACCCTCATTGTGAGTTCTCCCTCTTCATCATCGATCAAGGTTCTCCATGTTGCTAGGAATGGTCTCCCGAGAATGATAGGTGCATGCTCATCTGCTTTACAATCCAAAATAATAAAGTCAGCGGGAAAAATAAATTCATCAACTTTTACCAGTATGTCCTCGATTTTTCCCTCTGGATGCACATAGGATCTGTCGGCTAGCTGTAGCATAACTATTGTAGGTCTTGCCTTCCCGGTTCCTAGTTTCTGGAAAACCAATTTAGGCATCAAGTTTATGCTAGCCCCAAGGTCGTATAATGCTTTCCCGACATAGTGGTTTCCAATGGAACAGGGTATTGTGAAACTTCCGGGATCCTTCAACTTAGGTGGCATACGATTGTGCAACATGGCCATGCATCACTCTGTTGCGGCAACTGTTTCAAACTCTCATAGCCTTGTTCTCTTGGACACAATGTCTTTAAGAAACTTGGCATAGTTTGGCATTTTTTCAATTGCTTCCACCAATGGCAAGTTGATGTGGACTTGCTTTAGGATATCAAGAAACTTCTTGAATTGATATTCTTGCTTTTGTCGCTTCAACCTTTGTGTGAATGGTGGTGGAAGTCGGATATCTTCAATCCTTTCATTAGTTTGGAACCTGATTGAAAGCATTGCCGGGACAATTGCAGTTGCCGAGGCATTATCATTTGGTGTTGCCGAGACATGCTTATCACAAGTTGCCGAAGCATCCTTATCGTCGGTTGCCGAGGCATGCTTATTGCCGGTTGTTGCGGTAATTCCTGGTTCAGCATCTGAGGCTTTGCCACTAGGTTCGTCTTGATCTTTTTGTGGAGTTTTGTTTGATGAGCGGGCTTGAGCCTCTTTAAGTTATTGGCCACTTCTAGTGGTGATCTCCTAACATTGCTCATGGCCAGTTCCTCTTGCGACTTCAGTATCGCTCGGTAAACCTCCTTGCGGTCTAGTATTCAGATTTTGAGCAAACTGTCCGATTTGATTTTCCAATGATTTGATTGCCACCTCTTGGTTTTGCATTCTCATCTCGGTCCTGTTAATAAAAGCATTAGTTCTTTTTATGAAGTTACTATTCTCATCCATATAAGATTCAGTTTTCATCATAAAAGCATTTAGAGAATTTTCTAAAGAACTAGATGTTGTCGGTTGTTGCTGCGGCAACTGTTGCCGTGGCATATTCTGCTGGAATCCCGATGCTTGTGCATTCTGATTGTTCTGGTTTAGAGCACTTTTGGGATTACTCCATGAAAAATTAGGGTGCTTCTTCCAAGCTGGATTGTATGTATTGGACATCACATTGTTGTCCCGATTGTAATTCCCCACATAGAAGTTGGATTCCGGATTCTGCATACATTCAGAAGAATCATGGTTATCACCACATAACTCACAAAAAGATTCCATTACCTTGACCTCATGTGTGTTATTTGGTTTTTGCATGATCTGGACCATCTTGGTTAAAGTGGCCAATTGTGCCGAAATTGAATCTGATGATCCTAGTTCATGTATTGTAGCTTAGCGTCTAACTCCTCCTCTTCTAGTAGAGGGGAATTGATAATCATTCTTGGACAGCCTGTTTAGAATTTGCATTGCTTCCTATGGTGACTTATCTAGGAGTATGCCGTTTGCCGAGGCATCTAGCATCATCCTTGTTGGTGTATTCATGGCGTTGTAAAACATTGTTACTTGAGTCCACACCGGGAATCCGTGTAGGGGCATTTGTGTAGAAGTTCTCTATATCGCTCCCAAGCCTCGTACATGGATTCATCATCTGCCTGCCGAAAAGAAGTAATGTCATTACGAAGCTTATCAGTCAAATTTGTAGGATTAAACCGAGCAAGGAAATCACGACAAAGATCGGTCCAAGATCCTATTGATCCGGCAAGAATGCTATTCAACCATACTTTCGCCCTATCCCTCAGTAAATAGGGGAATAATCTTAATCGCAAAACATCGGGGGTGACTCCGTGTATTTTGAACGAGTAGCAAATCTCGAGGAAAGATTTAAGATGTTGCCATGCATTTTCAGTTGCTGAGCCGCCAAATTGACCAATTGTGTTGATCATATTAAACATTACTAGTTTCAACTCAAAGTGGTCAGCTTCAATTTCAGGTGCGACAACTCCTGGATTAAGTCCATCAAGATCTTCTTCAAGATAGTCTCGAATAGTTCTGTTTCGTGCAAGAATCACTCCTCCTCCCGCTGGAACATCTTGATTCATATTGCCGTCTTGATTAGTCATTGCTACTCTTATCCTTCGTCTAAGTCTTTGTAAGGTTCATTCGATTTCTGGATCAAAGGGATATTCTGGTGTAATCGATCTCGCCCTGGTCATATGCCAATGCAAAACCAAAGTTTGTTAGCCCTTTTAATCTTAAACAAGAAAAGTAAAAAGAAAGTGCAAGAAAATAAAAACAAAGTCGCTATTGTCAATCCCCGGCAACGGTGCCAAAAACTTGTTGCGCGTAATAAGTGCTACGCAATTGTGCAAGTATACACGTTGCAAGTTATAGTATAAAAGATATCGTCTCCACAGAGATTGATGCCACTTCAAGAATCTAGTCTCTTGCACTGTAAAAAGTAAAAGAAAACACAAGTAGAGGATTATAGGAGTTTTAACTAATAACTAATCTAGAAAGCAAATAAGTAAAGGCGATGTAACTAAATGAGAGAGATAGGCCAGGTTATCGTGTATTGAGGTGTGATAGCTGATTCGATTGTCTTGGTAAAAGAGTGCACGGGCAACTCAATTACCGTGGCAACATGCATAACGGGGTTGCCTTGGCAACTAATCGATGGTTGCCTGGGCGACTAGTTGGGCAACTACTTGGGCGTCTGGGCAGAAACCTTCAAGGTTCGGCAGAGCGTTCTTCAATGGTTTCTTCTTATCCCTAAGTCAAAACTCTAGCTACTTGTGCATGCCTTGATAATACATCCTAGCGTGAATCAAGGGTGAACAATAACCAATCTTGCGCTCCTCTTAGCCGTTGAAATCCTTGACTTATTCCTAATCTAGATTAATCTTCACCATCAATAGATTAAATAAAGATCATATTCATTCGTTTCTTGAATCTAACTCTCCCGATATTAGATAAATAGATGAAGTCACGAGATCCTCTCCCAATTCACTCGCAAACAAGAATAAGAACCAAGAATGAATAAACCTTGAATAGAGAAGTGCAAACTCTTATTACCTAAACAAAATCCAAAAGTTTCTCACAACCACAAAACACAATAACCATTGCCAAATAGATTTAGTTCATGGCTAGGTTCCAAAGAAACACAAGATAAATAATCCCTAGCATGAACCTAATTGAACAAGAAAGAAAAAGATGAAGGATGGAGCTTGTCGAAATCCTCCATGCCCTAGATGCTTGTAAAAAATTCTCTCTTCTTGCTCTCTCTTTGAGTTGTCGAAATTCCTCTAATTTATAGGGCTAGGTCAAAGTCCTTCTTTGAGGAGGAAGTTAAGTTGGAATTAAATTATCTTTAAAGAATATAATTCTTTATTATAATTATATTCCTTCTAGAACTTCTCCTATCTTCTTGGAATTTAATTCTTCTTTAATCTCTTCATGGAAATCAAACTCCTTTGGGATTTAGCTTTGCTCCACGTCATCTTGGGCTTGTCTAGTCATCAATTTCGACTACCATATCACCTTGTTCTTTGTCGACAATTGCCCTGGCAACTAGCTCGGCGTCTCCTTCATGCATTGCCCTGGCAACTAGCTCGGCATCTCCTTCATGCATTGCCCTGGCAACTAGCTCTAGCCTTGCTTTGGCAAGTGATCCTGTACATACACACAAAACACACCAAAGCAGCATATTTTCCCACAAAAACTACCAAGTTATGTAATCAAGCTCAACGATGGAAGGAAACATGGATTAATGCATGAATGGCTAATTATGCAACTAATATGAGCCTAAGTCTAACAATAATATGAGTAAAAAGGGTAAGAAAAATAGTACTTTTGAACACTTATCACTTTTTATGGTTTAGGAGAAGAAGAAAATTGTTGGGGGGTTTGGAAGTGTTGAGCGGGATTGTAGCTTGGGAGCTCTAATCTTTAGTTTAGATTATGTTTTGGCCTCTTTTACCCTCCAGCAACGTTGTAATTTGTTTTATAATCTCCCCATGTAGTGAAAGAGGTTGGCTCATCCAAGGATCAAGAAGGGAAGAAAGCATAAAGCTTTAGAGGGAAGCCTTGTGTTATCAGTTAAGCTAAGGTTAGTACACTACTAACTCCTATAGTTTCCTGGAAATCATGAAATTAAGCTTTGATGCATGAATTGGTGTTTTTGACTTGTTTATGCTTTGAGTGGTTTTTAATGGTAAATCATGGGATTTAATTGCTATTGTCTAAAATCGGTAGTAAACCTCCTAATACTTTCACCAAAACCTGCATGAGTATTTTGGTGCTTAAGAATATAGGTTAAGTAGGATTTCTAGGTGAAATCTGCATCTAAAGTTCAAAATTCAGGCTTGCGTACTGGTATAGCTATTTGAGTATCGATACACCTTTGTAGAAAGGGATTGTAAGAGATGTATCGGTATGGTTTATCGTGTATCGGTACCCCTTGATTGATTAGAATTCTAGCAGTGTCTTTGTGTACCGGTTCGCTTGGGGCGTATCGGTATGTACTGTTGCATTGCCTGGGAGAGGCTTCGCGTACCGGTACGCTAGGGTAAGGGTATCGAAACGGGTTAGGATCAGTACGGGATGGATAAGTACCTTTAGTGAGTATCGATACGGGGGTTTAGCATATCGATATGGCTTGTTACCTGAGATATTTTGAGTCTAATTTAAGTATCGATACTCATGGGGAAGTATCGATACCTATAGCGGTGTACTGATACCTATGTAGAAGTATCAGTACTCGTTGGATAATCTACCCAAGAAAATTGAGTTCGCCTTTGGGGGTTCTATAATTCAAGGTAAAGGCCCTGGGGTCTTTTAAGGTATGAAATGAATATTAAAACTGAGAAATAGAGATTTTAAACCCCGTGTTTGAAATAAATGGCTAATGACTTGGTAAACGTTGGGTAAACAGTGTGAGGTGGTAACCCATAAAGATCCTAGGCGAATCGATTGAGGATGTGTGGTGGCTAGGGTCCTTGCTGTGTGCTGATGGGACACCGAGTTAGTCGAATCATCCCTTGTTGGGATTTGTATACCCCAAAAGTGTGTTGCAACACCTTGAAGACTCCAGAATGTTGGATCCTAATGTTGTGTGGACGCGAGCCTCATTCGAAGATGCTTGACGAGAAATTCTGAGCATGGATATAGGATCCCAATGCTGTGTGGACGCCAGCTTCATCCCCTTGAGTATAGGATCCTGATGTTGTATGGATACGAGCCTTACTCAGAGTATAGGATCCCGATGTTGTGTGGACGCTAGCCTTACTCGTATTGTAGGATCCCGATGCTGTATGGATGAGGGCCTCATTCAAGTGTAGGATTCTGGTGCTTTATGGATGCGGACCTCACTTAATCCTTGTCAGAGTTATTTGTGTGATATTAGGTAAATTAATGAGGTATTGTTGAGCTGCGTGAGTGATCATACATTCATGATGCCATGCATTTAGGCGGTTATGGTAGCGCCATTGTTGTCTTGCCATAATATTATTCTTGTTGCATTGCTTTATTTATGATTTGCATGAAGCATGGTTGAGTGACGGTGCATCCACTGAGCTTGTTAGCTCAGCGTTCGGAATTGTTGTTTCCGTTTGCAGGTTAGTAGGTTGTCATGAGGCTTGAAGGAGCACCATTAAGTCTTGGACTTCAGCATCGACTCTAGCGGTTGAGTACAAATACTAGATGTAATGGGCTATGTATTTTGTAGGACCCTATATGTATTTTGTAACTCATATTTTGTATTAAATGGTCGTGGTCGAATGTTTTAAATATTTGTAAGTGGAGCTCGATGAATACTATTTTAAACATCTAGATTTGACTAAGTTTTCAATGTATGAAGTTATGTTTTTATTGGACTTGTTACGTTTGGTCTTGAAAAAAGAAAATTTTAACGGTATGGATCTTGGGCTTAGGGCCCAAATGTGACATCCGGGTTAAGGGTGTTACATTTAGTGGTATCAGAGCTTAGGTTTAGTCGGTTCTAGGAAGTCCCCAAGAGAGTCTAGAGGAGTGTATAGGTGTCTAGCGAATACGTGCCCATGAGTCGAAGTCGTACTTTTTTTAATGCTGAAATTCGATGGTGTGACCTCGTTTGTTGTTGTGTAGAATAGAAACATTTCAAGGAGGACAAGAATCGATGAGGAAAGTTTGGGCTCTAGAGAAGGGTGTTACGATGAGGAATATATGCCTGGCATAGAGAACCTGTCGAAAAACACAGTTAATCGGGGAGTCAACTACTTCTCACATCTGAACCAGGCGTTGCACCGGATTGTGAGAGCAATACCGAGGGCATCTACTACCCCTCGTGAGGCACCTATTGAAAGGGTGAGAAGGCAGCGTGCTACGGATTTCCATGGATTGGGGAGAGATAACCCAGTACAAGTGGTGCAATGGTTGCAAGATACACGCTGGATTATGAGGCAGATGAGATTGAGATCAGAAGACAAGCTATCATGTGTTCTGTCCTTGTTGAAGGGCAATCCTAGATAATGGTGGGAAATAGTGGATCTTGGGTGGCACCCCAATCAACCATCTTGGGCCAATTTTCTCAAGGAGTTCGAGAAAAAGTATGTGGGCGAGGCCCATATCGATATTTTGTGAGATGAATTCAATCATCTTGTGCAAGGGAACCAGCCAATTTTTGAATTTGAGCAAGAGTTTCTCTAGTTGAGTAGGTATGCTCCTGAATTAGTTGCCCCTGAAAAGATGAGGTGCAAGAGGTTCTTGAAGGGCTTGAGGAAAGAAATTCATACTTACCTAACTGTTGCACCACCGAAGGTGTTCTCGGAGTTGACTTTGAGTGCCAAGTCTCTTGAGCAGGTACACGGCTTAACTTATAGCCCGTCTGGTGGGCAAGAGAGTTCGGGTGAGAGGACCCAGAACCTCTCCAAAAACGTCGCAGGCCTTATCAGAAAGAAGCAAAAACTGGTGGAACCATAATAGAGGAGCATCGAATCGAAACTCAAGGTTAGACTGAAGATCTGAGTCAGTTGGTCATAGAAAACCATCTTCTTATTCATCCATGATGAGCCCAGAGGGTTCGCAGATGAGTGCGGGCGCACCAGTTTGTAGTCAGTGTGGACACAAACACAGAGGCGAGTGTTGGGGAATAGTAAGAGTTTGTTACCAGTGTGGATCACCGGATCACCTTGTGAAAGACTGTCTAGTGGCTATTGTGAGCCCTCTAGATCATGTTCAGAGGACTGCATATCCGGCCCAAAGGGGTCAAGGCCTTTCTCGGGGAGGAGCAAGCCATATATCGGGAGGCACATTTCAATCTACTGCGAGAGCGCCAACTAGGTAGTATGCAGTCAGGTCTCAGGAGGAGTGCGCAGCTACAGATGTTATCTCAGGTACATTCACCTTATTTTCGGTTCCTATTGTTGCTCTTATGGATTCAGGGCCTACGCACTCCTACATTCGTAGTGGGATATCTCAGTAGTAGGGTATTCCTATCGAGAATCTAGAGGTAGGAATCTGTGTGACTAGTCCCTTGGGGTATGATATGTTGGTGGATAAAAAGTATCGAAGATGCTCGATTGAGATTCAGGGGTCGTTGTTTCTAGTGGATTTAATGATTTTACCATTTCAAGAGCTCGATGCCATCTTGGGGATGGATTTGCTTTTTGAGCATGATGCTAGTTTGGGATGTAGAGCAAAGAGTTTGAAGCATCGTGTTGTGGATGGTTCCAAGCTGATTGTGTGAGGTGAGAGAAATCTGTGTCTATCTAGTGTGGTATTGACTTTGTCGGCTCAGAGGTTGTTGCAACAAGGTTGTGAAGCCTTCTTGGCCCATGTGGTGGACGTAAGGATTGAGGGTCCAATGCTTGAGAATCTTCGGTCTATAAATAAGTTCATCGATGTGTTTTCGGAGGAGTTACTCAGGCTACCTCCTAACCGTAAACTAGAGTTTTAAATTGATGTGATGCCGGGTACAACACCAGTGTCTATTGCTCCGTATCGTATGGCACCTGCGGAAATGAAAGAGTTGAAGAAGCAAATCCAGGATTTGCTAGGGAGAGGTTTTATCTGACCGAGCGTCTCGCCTTGGGGAGCACCGGTCCTGTTCATCAAAAAGAAAGATGGGTCTATGAGGATGTATATTAATTACCGACAACTTAATAAGGTACCGATAAAGAATCGTTATCCCCTTTTGGGGATTGATGATTTGTTCGACCAGTTTAGGGGTGCTCATGTGTTTTCTAAAATAAACTTGAGGTCAGGGTACTACCCGTTGAAGGTGGTGAATTAGGATGTCAAAAAAATTGCTTTTAGGACGCAGTGTGGGCACTATGAGTTATTGGTAATTCCGTTTGGGCTTACCAACGCCCCTGCAACTTTTATGGACCTAATGAATCGAATATTTCAACTGTACGTGGATCAGTTTGTTTGTGGTCTTTATCGATGACATCTTGGTGTATTCGCATTTAGAAGAAGAGCACGACAACCATCTGCATGTAATTTTATAGACTCTCCAAGATAGACGTCTTTCTTCCAAGTTCAGTAAGTGCGAATTTTGGCTTTCGGAAGTGGCATTCCTTGGTCACATAGTTACTGCAGACGGGATCCGCGTGGACCCCCAGAAGATACAAGCTGTGGTAGATTGAAAACCTCCACAGAATGTTTCGGAAGTCCTTAGTGTCTTAGGACTTGCCAGGTATTATAGGCGGTTTGTTAAAGGTTTCTCCATTATAGTCGCACCGTTGACCAAGCTGTTGCAAAAGGGGTCCCTTTTCAATGGAATGAGAAAAGACAGTGAAACTTTTGAGCAACTAAAAGCTTATCTCATGGAGGCTCCGGTCTTAACCAAACCTGAGCCCAGAAAAGAGTATGTTGTGTTTAGTGATGCGTCTTTGCAAAAAGGTGGTTGCTTACACTTCGAGACAACTTAAACCGCAACCCTACCCATGATTTAAAGCTCGTTGTAGTCATCTTTACATTGAAGTTTTGGAGGCACTATCTCTATGAAGAGAAGTGTTATATTTATACAGATCATAAAAGCTTGAAATACTTGCTTACACAAAAGGAGTTGAATCTGAGGTAACGACGGTGGATTGAATTGTTGAAGAACTATGATTGTATCATAGAGTATCACCCCAATAAGGTGAATATTGTGGCTAATGCCCTAAGTAGGAAATCTATGTCAGACTTGAGAGCTATGCTTGCCCGATTGAGGATGACCGAGGATGGTGGTCTTCTAGCAGAGCTTCGGATTGAACCTACGTTGGTACAAGAGATAAAAGAGGACTCAAGTTTTGGATGAAGAATTAGTAGCACGGATTGAAGCAGTTTAGAGAGGTGAAGCTTCAGACTTTGAGGTACAAGATGGTGGGTACTTGTACTTCAAGGGGTGGCTGTTTGATTCTAGCCTTGGAAGATTTGAGAGACAGTATCTTAAGAGAGGCACGCCATAGTCCTTTCGTTGTACATATGGGAAGCAATAAGATGTATCAAGATCTTTGTCCTTTTTATTGGTGGTCGAGTATGAAAAGAGATGTCTCCGACTCTGTAACAAGATGCTTAGCTTGCTAGCAAGTGAAGGCGAAACATCAGGTTCCATCAAGTTGCTCCAGCCGATTTAGATACCACAATGGAAATGGGACCGGATCACCATAGATTTCGTCATCGGCTTACCGATGACCCAAAAGAAATATGATTCTATTTGGGTAATTGTGGACCATTTGATCAAGTCTGCTAATTTCTTGCCGGTACATATGGATTTCACCTTGGAGAGGTTGGCTCAACTGTACATAAAGGAGATAGCAAGGTTGCATTGTGTGCCACCATGAAATTAAATTTTAGATAGAGATCCATGTTTCACAGCAAGGCTATAGAAGAAGATCCATAATGCCTTGGACACCAAGCTACATTTCAATACAGCTTTTCTCCCGTAGACCGATGGTCAGTCTGAGCGTGTTATTGAGATTCTTGAGGATATGCTTTGGTGTTGAAGCATTGTGGACTTTGTAAAGAGTTGGGAGGATCAGTTGCCGCTTGTAGAGTTTGCTTACAACAACAGCTACCAGTCGAGCATAAAGATGGCCCTGTTTAGGAGCTATATGGGCGTAAGTGTTAGACACCCTTATGTTGGACTGAGCTCAATGAAAGGAGGATCGTGGGGTTTGATTTGGTTATTCAAACTGAGGGGAAAGTTCAGATCATCAAGGAAAGCTTGCAAGCGGCCTTAGACCGTCAGAAGGCCTATATGGATCGGAAACATAAACACATTGAGTATGATGTCGGTGAAAAAGTGTTTCTCAAGGTATCTCCCTAGAAAGAAATCATTCATTTTGGACGCAAGGGAAAATTAAGCCCAAGGTATCTCCCTACAATGTTTTTGGACATTTATCTATCCACAATGTTTTTCATGTATCTATGTTGAGGCGTTATCGTTCCGATCCTTCACATGTTGTTCCGCTTGAAGAAATTGAGGTAAATACGGACTTGACATATAAGGAAGTCCCGGTTAGGGTCATTGACGGAGGAGTTAAAGAGCTTGGAAACAAGTGCATACCCTTGGTGAAAATGTTATAGAGGAACCATGGTGTTGAAGAAGCAACGTGGGAAATCGAGGATGACATGAGAGTTCTCTACCCGCATTTGTTTCCACCAGGTAAATTTGAGGACAAAATTTATTTAAGAATGGGAGAGTTGTAACGACCCGAATTCTGAGATCTGAGGGTCGGGTTTAACCGAGGTAAGGGTATCATGTTGGGTTCGATTTTTGGGCCTTATGGACCTTACTGGGCTTGGGTCTTTTGCTAGGATGTGGGTATGAGTAGGTAGAATGAGTGCTTTTTGGTAAGTTGGTAATTGGAATGGAATGAAAGGGAGGGTTTTTATTTTCTCTTCATAATGCAAAAAATGGTGATCTCATCACCTTTACACCCACTCCCTCTTACCTAAACTCATCTTTCCACCTTCAAACACCCCATCTAAATGTAGGATTTTGAGAGTTTGAAGTGGGAATCACGTTTGGCTCGTTAAGAGAAGTTTTACCAGCTTGTAAGGATCTATATTTCAAGGTAAGCTTTGTATGGTTTGGGAGAACAAGGAAATTGTTGGGGGTTTGGAAGTGTTGAACGGGATTAGAGTTTGAGAGATCTAATCTTTAGTTTAGATTATGTTTTGGCCTCTTTTACCCTTCAACAATGTTGTAATTCGTTTTGTAATCTCCCCATGTAGTGAAAGAGGTTGGGAGCTCATCCAAGGCTCAAGAAGGGAAAAATGCTTGAAGCTTTAGAGGGAGGTCTTGTGTTAATAGCTAAGCTAAGGTTAGTACACTACTAACTCCTATAGTTTCCTGGAAATCAAGAAATTAAGCTTTGATGCATGAATTGGTGTTTTTGACTTAGTTATGCTTTGAGTGGTTGTTAATGGTAAATCATGGGATTTATGTTGCTATGGTCTAAAATCGGTAGTAATCCACCTAATACCTTTCACCATAACCTGTAGGAGTAATTTGGGGCTTAACCATATAGGTTAAGTAGGATTTCTAGGTGAAATCCATACCCAGAGTTTGAAATTCAGGCTCGCGTATCGGTACAACTGTTAGAGTATAGGTACGCCTTAGTAGAAACAGAGACAGGTTGTAAGGGGTGTATCGGTACAACTTCCCGTGTATCAGTACCCCTTGATCAATTAGAATTCCAGTAGCGTCTTTGTGTACCGGTACAGTTGGGGCGTATTGATATGCACTGTTGCATTGCCTGAGAGAGGCTTCACGTACCGATACGCGAGGGTAAGGGTTCCTGTATGGGTTGAGATCGGTACGGGATGGATAAGTATTGTTAGTGAGTATCGATACGGGGGTTTAGCATATCGGTACGGCTTGTTACCCAAGATATTTCGAGTCTAATTTCAGTATCGGTACTCATGGGGAGTACCGGTACCTATAAGGGCATACCAATACCCATGTAGGAGTATCGGTACTCGTTGGCAATCTGCCCAAAAAATTGAGTTCACATTCAGGGGTTCTATAATTCAAGGTAAAGGGCCTTGAGGGTGTTTTAAGGTATGAAATGAATATTAAAACTGAGAAAGATTTTAAACCCCGTATGTGAAATAAATGGCTAATAACATGGTAAACGTTGGGTAAACAATGTGAGGTAGTAACCCATAGAGATCCTAGGCAGATCGATTGAGGTTGTGTGGTGGATAGGGTCCTTGTTGTGGTTGATGCGACACCTAGTTAGTTGAGTCATCCCTTGTTGGGATTTGTATGCCCCAAAAGTGTGTTGCAACACCTTGAAGACTCTCGAATGTAAGATCCCGGTGCTGTGTGGACGCAACCTCATTCGAAGATGCTTGACGAGAGATTCTGAGCATGGATGTAGGATCCCGATGCTGTGTGGATACGGGTCTTATCCCCTTGAGTATAGGATCCCGATGCTGTGTGGATGCGGTCCTTGTTCAGCGTATAGGATCCTGATGCTGTGTGGAAACAACCCTTGCTCAGAGTATAGGATCCCAATGCTGTGTGGACGCGGGCCTTACTAATAGTGTAGGATCCTAATGCTGTGTGGACACGGGCTTCACTCAAGTGTAGGATTTCGATGCTTTGTGGACACGGGCCTCACTTAATTGTTGTTAGAGTGCTAGGTAAATGAATGAGGTGTTGTATGAGCTGCGTGTGTGATCATACATTCATGGTGCCATGCGTTTATGAGATTATGGTAGCGCCATTGTTGTCTTGCCATGATATCATTCTTGTTGCATTGCTTTATTTATGATTTGCATGAAGCATGGTTGAGTGGCAGTGTATCCACTGAGCTTGTTAGCTCAGCGTTAGGAATCGTTGTTTCCGTTCGCATGTTAATAGGTTGTCATGAGGCTAGAAGGAGCACCATCAAGGCTTGGACTTCAGCATCGACTCTAGCGGTTGAGTACAAATACTAGATATAATGGGCTATGTATTTCGTAGGACCCTATATGTATTTTGTAACTCATATTTTGTATTAAATGGTCGTGGTTGAATGTTTTAAATATTTGTAAGTGGAGCCCCATAAATATTGTTTCAAACATCTGGATTTGACTAAGTTTTCAATGTATGGACTTATGTTTTTATTGGACTTGTTATGTTTGGGCTTGAAAAATAAAAATTTAACGGTATGGATTTAGGGCTTAGGGCCCAAATGCGATATCAGGGTTAAGGGTGTTATACCGATAATCAATGCACATTCTTATCGTGACATCTTTCTTTTTCACAAACAACACCGGTGCTCTTCATAGTGAAACACTGGGACGAATAAAGCCACGATCCAACAACTCTTATAACTGCATCTTCAAATCCTTTAATTCCTTCGGTGCCATTTGATACGGTTCAATAGACACCGGAGTCGTATCTGCGTATGTCTCAATATAGAATTCCATCTCTCTATCCGGTGGCAAACCTGACAACTTTTCTAGAAACACTCATGGAAAATTGCAAACAATGTGAATATCCTGGGCACACACTTCCTTCATATTCAGGTTCATAACATAAGCTAGGTATGCTTGACCACCAGATTCCATCATCTTTCGCGCTTCCAAAGCCTAAACAACATTAGACAAGAATTTGACATTCTCGCTCACAACCACTACTTCGTAGTGCTCAGCAAGTCTCAACAAAACTCGCTTGCTCTCAAAATCAACTACAGCTAAATGCTCCGATGGCCAATCCATTCCCAAGATTACGTCAAATCCATAAACGACAACTCCATTAAATCTGCCTCAAACACATGATTTTGAACCATTATGGGGCACCTCCTAAACAACATCCTAGCCACTACCGTCTCACCAAAGTAACTACTTACCTTCATACCAACTTCTAACACCTCTACAGGTACATCAAGAAAATAGGCATGTTCGTGCATGATGTATGATTATGTAGAACCGGGATCTATCAAAGAAAGCATTGGTATAGGTTGTAAAGTAAATGTACTTGCAATCACATCGATGTCATTTCTTCCCACACACTACTCTTGCTGGTCCATCACCCTCTGGCTGAACCGCCACGGTATAAGGAACTACTCTCGGACCATCGTCTCTACGATGGAAATATCCACAATTGCGCCTACAACCTCTTTGTGGCATAACAGCACGTGCCACAACTTTCCCCTCTCCAGCCAACTGTGGACAGTAACGTTTGAGATGATCCCGCGATCAACAACCCCAACATGTACCAAAAGTACTCCAACACTCTCCCATATGTCTCTTACTACAACGCCTACACTAGGGTACTTCAATAATAGTATTCTGACCTTGCGGACCTCACCCAACATTGCCTCCACCGCGCCTCTAATCGGGTCGGTACCTCTTATCTCTATGCTTCTTGTAACGGTCTCGACATCCAACTCAACATGCCTTTTCCTAACAGAAGAACTCCCAGAATGAGCAGGCAACCCCAAATTATGCTCTATATCCTTTGCTCGGAAAACCAAAACATCAAACTTTATACACTCCATAGCCAACATGTACATCTTCAGTTTCTTCACTAACCATATTGGAACCTATCACATCGTTGGCCCTCATCAGGAACCAGTTCAGGAGCATATTGGCTCAAATGGACAAATTGGATCTCATACTCGAAAATTGACATATTTCCCTACTCTAAAGCCATAAACTCCATCTTCTTCTTATCCTGATATCGATATCCCAAATACTTCTTGCAGAAGGTATTCCAAAAGAATTCTCATATTACATCAGCAGGTGCCACACCCGCAACAATAGTTGTCCACCAACTGTAAGCATCTCCCTAGAGCAACGAAACAATACATCCTAACTTACGAGCATCCGTACACTCCATCTGACCAATGATTCTCTTGGTGCTAGCAAACCATTCCTCAACAGCTTCTGAAGCAAGCCCCTAAATTCTATACCACCCAAGCTACGTAAACGCTCTGAAGGTAGCTCGGTATTCACTACTACAGGCGTCGTTGCAGGTACTTACACTCCAGCTAATGGCCGCCTAGAAAGCTCTAGTCATTGCTTGGACTAACGGTGTCATATCACCAAAAACATGTCCTTATGGTGCCTAAGGCGCACCACCCTCAACTCTAAAGCCAGTAGGAGGAATCAGTGGTGGAGGAGGCAACAAATCCTCTTGTCTATCCATAACGCTTCCTATATGAGCCCTCATCTCACATCTGGGTCCCATTCGTAAAACATGAGTCTAAAACATGATAATACAATAAAACAAAACAATTAGGCCAGCTTGTAGCAAGAATCCAACTCGTACATGTTTCAAAGCAAAACCATTTTATACTAGTAGTAATAAGGCAATGTATACCCAAGTTTATACCCCAACATGCCACATATCGAGCACAATCTCACAAATTCAAACATCATGCATAACAATCAACATGTTCATGCATCAACAATCAATCATACATCCATAATCCACCTCCCAACAATTATAACCTGGCTCTAATACCAACAAATGTAACCCTCTTAACTTGGTCTAGTCGCAAGACCGAACTAAGCGAGATACATTAGGGTTTGTCTAGACAAACCCAAAAGATTTACATTCAAAATAGTATATTTTTTCTTTTATCTTATCTAAATGCATCATTATGTCCTAAGGTGATAATACTGGCTATGGTGAAGATTATAACTCAATCGAGCGTTAAATTGACATCCAATTGTTCGATTTCGTATTCAGGGACTAAAACATAATTTTTGATAAATAAGAGGATTTACATGAAATTGAAGTTACAAATCCTTAATTACTCATATTCCATGCATTCAAGTTAAATCACAACTTAAATTAACCATCCAAACTCATTTAATTGTATATACAAGAAACAGAGACTAGATTGCAAACTTAAGAAAGCATCATAACCAAATTAACGGCTGGCGTACGGGCACAAGGACCCTTCATATTGAAATGGGGTCGAAATGAAAAGGCGTACCGGACGATCCTCAAGCGTATCAGTATGGGTATGTATTTTAAAAAATATGGGATTCTAGTAGCTAAAGGTCGTAACGATACGACTTCTCGTGTACCAAAACTAGGCTTGTTTTTCAGCTATGTGTACCGATACGATCCCTAGGTGTATCGGTACACCAAGGAAATTTTGCCCAGATTGAGCCGAGATAGGTCTTTACGTACCGATCCCTGATGACCCGTACCAGTATAGACATACTTGTAATGACCTCTTGGTCCAACATATGACACTTTGGCTCAATCTAACTTACTTCAATCAGCTTCTAATCATCATACAACTACTAAAACATCAATTTATCAACCATAGCAGCAAGGTAGAAGATCATTCTCAACATGGCATACTCAAGACAAATCCCTATAAGCATGACTTCCACCCAAGCATGCTTAATGTTTCCCAACCCCTCAAAACCATATAATGAGCTTCATACAAGTCCAAAACATCAAATTAAACTTATGCAAACATGAAGTACTCAAAAATCAATCTCACAAACATAATTTGGTCACATTGCCCCTTATTACTACTTAGCGTTTATAAAACCATAATTTGAAATTTTTTTGACCCTTGGATCACCTCTTGCTCACCCACCGTCCGAATTGGGCTATTTCTCTGCTTTGATGAGAAAAGAGTGCGTAAGCTTTAAGCTTAGTCAGGGAATCACATAAACACTCATCAATGCATTTAAAACCATTTAATTCAAACCAAATATACATGCTCATGGTAAAGTCATCTCATGCTTCTACAATCACTTTTAAATGCACATTTAAGTTATTTGCAACACATGTATCATGGATTCCAACATAATCCTCAATTTAAGCTTCACACGCCAAGATCTCAATATAGCAAGCTTAAAGAGCTTCACATGTATAAATCACATTATACAAAAACATATTCCACTTCTCATGATACAACACATCGTATATTGGCTTACAAGTGACTCAAAAAAGTTTCTTTCCAACTTACAAAAACACATCGGATACACAGATTTACACGAGTGGTTCTTACGACCACTCAATATACATCTAACCGGAGCACACGACACATTTAACCCATTAACGGTTACGATGTAAACAATCAACAATGGGAGCAAACGGCACATTTAACCCCTCAACCATTGTGATTCTCAATCCTCTAGTGGGAGAATATGACACATTTAACCCCTCGACCGTTGTTGTTCCCATGGTGGAGAAATCTGCACATTTAACCCCTCGACGCACATGAGGCAACTTATTATAGTGCACTTTAAACCCTATGTCATGCCATCTATATCGGATAACATTTTTACCACAACCACTTGTCAATATACTCATTAAACCACATTAGCTTACTGTTTTACATATGCAACAATTCAAACCATTTTCCATTACATTAACCCAATGTATTCTAGCATCCTCAACATACTTTCACAAATCATTTTATTTACACAAGGCTCAACATGAAAATCATTTGCAACATCTTTAGATTTCAAAACATGCATATAACAGTAAGTAATCAAGTCTATAAACATGTGCATGAGATTGTATTTTGCAAAACCAAAAACGAAAGAGAGCTCAACCAATACTTACTTACGAGCTTAGATAAGCGTTTCAGACTTATTCTAAACTCCCACAACTTTTTTCAAAATTGTTTTAGAGCAATAATGTAACACCCTTTTCCCGGTCTAGTAGAGAATCGGGTCAGAAAGCGTTACCAAAACAATAACGGTGATCAAAGGAACACTTATTTAATTATCAATGAAAAATTCCATTTTTTAAGGTAGTGTATAATCAGTGGGATCAATTTAAAACTTCTTAAAACTATAAGGGAGATGTATAACAATTCCCAATGATTATTCAGGTCAATTATCAATTTTTAAGACAAGGGTATCGATACGCCAAATGGCCGTATCGATAGGCTAAGGCAATAATGTTTTCCACAATTTCCAGAAACTGAGACCTGTACCGATACACGTTTAGGCATATCAGTACACCTAACACTGACCGTTAAAGCTGTTATTTTCCTTGGGTCTGTATCGATACGCTACCAAACCATATCGATACGCCATGCAAGATTCATTTTAATTGGATTACAGAATCAACCAACTTTATCGAAATACCCCAAGGTTGTATCGGTACTCATGGTCAACACCCTCAAAGTAAACTTTTTGTATCGATATAGTGCTATAGTAAATTTCTAGTAGCTAATTACCGTGCGGATATGCCATCACCCATATCTGTACGCCCCTTTAATCTGTTTCCAGAAACATAAGCTCGTATCGATATGCCATCACCCTTATCGATACGGCATGACCTGTAATGTTATTTTTAGTCTGGTTTATTAGCTTTTTGACATATCAAATGTAGCCCAAACTCTATGAAAATTTATAGGCAATCTAGAAACAACTTAATCTTGATACATGTCAATTTTTAGAGCATTTAGAAACCATTTACCATATTTCACATATAACATACCATAGGTGCCATTTAGTCACTTACTACCAACACTTATAGGTTCATTTTAACTCACAACAAAAGGGCATTCAGGACTTATAGAGATCTGTAACCCCCTCGACCCGGCCTAGATGGCCTACCGAACCGAGTGAGCTACATTAGGTTTGCCAAAGCAAACTGAAGAAAGGCTACAAAAAGTCAATCCATTTTTTCTTTTATCTTGTGTAGATGCGAATTATTAAACATACATGTTCATGCTTGCAGCGGTTGAAAATTCAAAGGCAAACAAACATGGAAGAACCACCAATTACATACTACGCTAAACAGGGACTAAATTGGAAAACTGATAATTTTAAAGGACCAGATCTGATGATGAATTTACCAAACCAAAATTAGTCTGATTTCATGCTCTCATGTCAAATTTCAGATTAAAACGATCATCCAAGCTCATTTAATTGCATTCACAAAACTTAGGGACTAAATTGAAATGAAGCAAAACTTGCCTTTCCATGACATTATCAGTTTTAACGGTCACCGTATCGATACACTAGACCCCGTGTCGATACGATATTCAAAAACTGTTTCGGTACACCAATTACCATATCGGTACACTACTCTGATTCTAGAAAATCCTTTCATTTGATTGTAAACCGTACCGATACAAACCACCAACGGTTCGATACGATATGTCAAAGTAAAAAAAATCCCCTTTTACTTGTTTACAACTGTACCGATACAGACCTTGAGCGTTTCGGTACGCGGGCTCGATTCAAAAAGTGAAAATTCCAGTAGCCTTAAACTGTATTGAAACACTTAACCCCGTACCCAAACATTTTGACCAAATTTTCCTAACCGTACCGATACGATCCCTTGCGTATCGGTACGTCTGGGCCTGTAATGACATTTTTAGCTGGTTTTATATACAAAACTAGACGCATTTAAGTCCTAGCAACTTGCATATATGCATACATACTTTCAAACATGTATAAACTCACCTCCATGCCAACATTTAACCAACCAACATGACCTCCAAACCATAGAGGTACTCTAGAGGCATGCTTCCTAAACCAAGACACCAAACAAACCATAATGTACAAAAAGGCCAAACTCAGCATAAGATCAAACCAACTCCAAAACCATAACACGTCCATCATACTAAGATCTCTTAAGCGTATCAACCAAGCAAAACCATCTATATGCATACCTAGGGAACCTTAAATCAACAACCTTAGGTATGATGCACAAAAAACATAACAACATCAATCAAACTCCAAAATCACATGGTTACACATGTTTAAAACCAGGAATAACCGAATTACAAATCCTAATATCCGAGGCAAACACATTGCCTTACTAACCGAAAACTAAAACTTAGTTCATACCCAAATAGTCTTGTCTTGGAATCGCTTTATCTTTGCCTTTGCTCCCACTTAGCTTTAATGCTCTGTACCATTAGGAAAAAGAGAGGGTAAGCACACTTTTTTAGAGAGGATGCTCTTAAAAACAATGATGCATTAGAACCTTTGGAATTTAATACTTGTTTTCATACTATGCTTACGACCTAAGCAAGTTTCAATGATCTCAATCCTACATATGCATATCGACCATATGCAAAACAATTTTAACCACATGCTTAGATCCCAAAGCATTAAATATAAAACCATGCTTAACTTCCAAAGCATTATAAGCATAAACCATGCTTAAATCCTAAAGCATTATAAACATAAACCAACATTATAAATCTCATATATTGGCAATTATAGTGACCTCAGATAGTCGACCACTATCCTTGATTAGCCGACCGCTAATCTCTAGTTAACCGACCGTTAACTTTATACATCAGATACACAGATCTCCTTAATGATCGACCATCATCAAGACTACCCCATGCCGACTGCATGACTTATAACCTTGCCGACCACAAGCTTTACATCATCAAGGGGAACCAACCGCCTAACCCAAGTGATCAACATTGTTCGAGTAGCCGACCGCTTTATCTCAAGGACTCTTAACCCACGATCGATTTTTAGACATATTATAGTGCACTTTATCCTATTGCATGCCAACTATATCCGATTGACTTCTTACCTTGTCACATAGCCAATATATCAATTACAAAACCATTTACTCACTGTTCTACAATGCATTACACAAAATCCCCACATATGCAAATCACATTGCCATGGCAATATCACATTCCCGACCGGAATAAAAACCAATGCTCACTAGCATTTGATACACTTTTAAGCCACTGCATATGTAATTTAAAACCATGCATTCACAGTAAGTAATATCAACCATGTTTACGACTAAGACATGAATCACACATGCTTATATACGAACCGATATTAAAGAGCAAAGAAGGGAAACTTACTTCCAAGTTTAGGTAAGTGATTCAAACTTATCCTAAACTTCCAAATCCACTTTTCAAACCTTTGAAAGACTTTTAAAATCGTTTCCACTAACCAATTTTGCTTTGTCTTGAATGCTACCGCAAAATAAGCTCCCGACAAGCCTAGAACCACTTCAAGAAGCTACACCTTGATTCTCCCCTGTTTCGATCACACAAAACCAGAGGAAACATGCATTAAAATGCATCCAACACTCTGTTTAAAACCAAAAACCCGTAGCTCCCAAGATGCCCACTCAAAACTCATTCAAAACTAACCGAAAACAACCTCAAAACACTACTCAAGCTTAACCCAACCATAACATAATGATTCAAAACTCCAAACCTCAACAATTAACATCTAAAAACTCATTCACAAAGTCCTCTTACCTCCAGCAATGACTTAACTCCTCAAACAGCCCAAAAACCCTTAACTAACAACCCAAACAATTAAAGATTCAACCAATTTCGGGATTCCATTATTAAAGACAACTTATCCACGTTTTAATATCTCCAAAATATGATTGAAACCAATCCACAACTCTAGTAAACATATCCAAATCAAAAATCACAAAATCCATCAATTAAACCCACTTAAAAACCAAAATCCATACATAATTAATTAAAACCAATTAGAAAACATATGTAAAGAGCCAAGAACTTGGGAATTTTAGTAAAGAACCTTTCATTAGAGGAGAAGAACGAACTTACCTCCAATGAATGAGTTTCCCCTTAATTGGATGGGCTTTCCTCCTTGAAAACAAAGATATCTAATGAGATTTTTATAAAACAACTTAAGAAATCATTTAGCAATTAAAAGAGTTAAGAAATCAAGATTGTTACCTTAAATCTCTGACGGAAAATGAGTGTTTGGCTGAGAGTGTTTTGAGAGAAATATGATAAAAGAAAAGTTACGCCCAATTTGTTTTAAGAGAAAATAACCACCTTAACTAAATCTCCTTTTTAATCCTTTAATAAAAACCATTTAAAAATAATCAAATTTACGGAAAAACTCAGATTAGACCAAATGGAAAAATAGCTCCTTAAAGATTCAAGGTTTTGACTCTTTACAAAATAGTCACCTCTTTAAAATAGTTTTTAAAAGTTACATTTTGGTCACTAGCCAAAACGTCACCCTTCCAAAGTTTATTTTCCAAAATTGCTTTCACCAATATTTATAACATAATAAAAATGATCTTTAAACATTTTCCATATTTTTATCTTTCAGAAAATATACGCTTCCGAATCTGACTCAAATCTCTAACCCGCTCCACTCGATCGTCTAACTAGCCTAAAACTTCTAGGCCCAAAACCGCGTTACAAGTCTCCCCCTCTTAAGAAATTTCGTCCAGGAAATTACCTGGAGGAAAAAGATGCGAAAATTGCTCCAACATATCTGCCTTGCTTTCCCAAGTGGCTTCCTCGACACCCCGATGTCGCCACAAGACTTTAACCAGCTCTATCGTCTTACCTCGCAGAACTTTGTTGCTGGAGTCAAGGATTTCCACTGCCTCCTCATCATAGGATAAATTCGGTCACAACTCTATATGCTCCACCGACATAACATGCGAAGGATCCGACCGATACCTCCGTAACATGGATACATGGAACACATCATGAATTTTCTCAAGCTCGGGAGGCAACCTCAACCGATATGCCACATGACCACCTCGCTCAACGATCTCATACAGTCCAATAAACCATGGACTAAGCTTCCCCTTTCGCCCGAACCGCATCACCTTCTTCCAGGTGACACCTTTAAGAATACACGATCACCCATCGCATATTCAATTTCCCTACGCTTCAAATCCGCGTAGGATTTCTGTATATCCGCAACCACTTTCAAGCGTTCACACACAAGCTTAACTTTCTTATCGGTGTCTTTCAGCACATGTGGCAAGGAAACATGCTTTTCCCTTACCTCAGCCCAACACAAGAGCGTACGACACCTTCGACCATACAATGCCTCGAATGGTGCCATATGTATGCTCGCCTGATAACTATTATTATAAGCAAATTCAACCAAGGGTAAATGCTTCTCCCAGGTTCCTTTGAACTCTATTATCAACACCTCAGCATATCTTCTAAAACCTGGATAACTCGTTCAGACTGCCCATCCATCTGAGGATGATACGCAGTGCTAAAACTCAACCTCGATCCCAAAGCCCGATAGAAACGTCTCCAAAACCTTGATGTGAACCTCAGATCTCTATCTGATACGATGGACTTTGGTACTCCGAGCAAACGCACTATCTCAGAGGTAAACAAATTTGCTACTTTGTCCAAAGTGTACGTTGTGTGCACTAGCATAAAATACGCACACTTCGTAAACCGATCCACCACCATCCACACAGAATCCTTCCTAGTCGGTGTCAACAACAACCCTGTCACAAAATCCATGGTGACCTCATCCCATTTCCATTTCGGGATCCTCAACGGTTGCAACAACCCAGATGGACACTGATGTTCAGCTTTAACCCGCTGACACACCATACACTTGGACATAAACTCCGCCATGTCCTTTTTCAACCCAACCCAATAAAACCTTTGCTTCAGATCATGGTACATTTTGGTACTACCAGGGTGCAAACGAAAAGGACTAGAATGTGCTTCCGTTAAAATAGTATGCATGAGCTCCGGAACTTCTGGCACAACTATTCTACCCTTGAAGCACAAAACTCTATCATCATCAAAATGAAAATTCGTCGAATTACTATCAGCTATATCCTTAACATGCGGAACCAAGGAATCATCGAACGATTGCTTAGCTTTAGTCAATTGTGACAGCGTAGGCTTAACCTGCAACTCAGCCAACAAACCGCCTTCCCGTGTCACACTCAACCTTGCGAACATCTCCCGAAGCTCAACCACCACTTTATGACTCAATGCATCCGCAACCACATTGGCTTTTCCAAGATGATACTCAATGGTTAAGTCATAATCCTTAAGAAACTCCAACCACCTTTGTTGCCTAAGGTTCAAATCCTTTTGAGACATCAAATACTTCAGGCTCTTATGGTCCTAAAGACCACACACTTCTCACCATAAAGATAGCGTCGCCAAATCTTCAAGGCAAACACCATCGCTGCAAGCTCCATATCATGTGTTTGATAACTGCGCTCACGAACTTTCAACTATGTTGACACATAGGCCACAACCTTCCCATCCTGCATCAGCACACAACCCAAACCAACGTACAATGCATCACTGTAAACCACAAACTCCTTCCCAGATTTCGATTGAATCAACACAGGAGCATGTGTCAAAACCTCCTTCAAGTTCTCAAAACCCTGTTGCTGTTTCTCCGTCCACAAGAAATAAACATTCTTCTATAGCAAATTCATCAATGGAGCTACAATACTAGAAAACCCCTCAACAAAACGGCGATAATAACCAGCGAACCCAAGAAAACTACGCACCTCCGACACGGTCTTAGGTTGTTTCCAATTGAGAATAGCCTCAATTTTCTGCGAATCAACGCGAAGACCCTCCACAGATACCACATGTCCAATAAACATCACCTTCTTGAGCCAAAACTCGCACTTGCTCAACTTAGCATACAATTGATTATCCTTCAAGATTTGCAAAACTATACGCAGATGCTGGTCATGCTCTTCCTCTGTGCGAGAGTACACAAGAATATCATCGATGAAAACCACCACAAACTGATCAAGATACTCATGGAACACCCTATTCATCATATCGATGAAAGCTGCTGGGGCATTTGTCAAACCAAACGGTATTACCAAAAACTTGTAATGCCCATACCTCGTACGAAACATGGTTTCGTACACGTCCACATCCTTCACCTTCAACTAGTAATACCCCGACCTTAAATCAATATTCGAAAACACCGCTGCCCTACGAAACTGATCAAACAGGTCGTCAATCTACGGCAACGGGTATTTGTTCTTCACCGTTAACTTATTCAACTGGCGATAATCAATGCACATAGGCATCGATCCATCCTTCTTATTCACAAAGAGAATCGGAGCACCCCACGGAGAAACACTTGGTCGAATGAACCCATGATCTAACAACTCCTAGATATGAAATTGTAACTCTTTCAACTCCTTCGGTGCCATCCGATAAGGAGCTATAGACACCGGAGTTGTACCTTCATATGTCTCGATACAAAACTCCACCTCCCTATCTAGAGGTAAGCCCGATAACTCTTCAAGAAAAAGTTTCGGATAATGACATACAGCTTGAATGTCCTCCACCCGAACACCTTTAGCTTTCGGATTCATAACAATAGCCAAGTAGGCTTGGCAACCACCCAACATCATTCTCTCCGCTCAGGTAGCCGCAACATTATTGGACAAGAATTTCACATTCTCACCCACCCCCACAACTTCATAATCATCTGTTAACTTCAAAGAAATCCTTTTGGATTCACAATCCACAACCGTCTTGTGCTCACTTAGCCAATCTATACCCAAGATGACATCAAAACCGTGAAATGGCAACTCCATAAAATTCGCAGCAAATTTATGACCTTGTACCATCAAAAAATAATGCCTATACAACTTTCTCGTGGTAACCGTCTCCCCAAAAGAACTAGTTACCAACATGCCAACATCCAAGATCTCAACAGGAACATTTAACAACGATGCATGCTCACTTAAGATATATGAATGCGTAGACCCCATATCAATCAAAGAAAACAATGACAAAGATTACAAGGTGAAAGTACCTACGATCACATCCGTGTCATTGCGTCCCTCATGATGAGCATAAATCTACACCGGCCCACCATTCTCCGGTTGTACAGAAACGCCATGAGCCACAACTCTTTGCCCATCTTCGCGCACCTAAAAATACCCCTGCCACGGCCTAGGCCCCTAGTAGGTACAATAGCCCGAACTGGTGCATCACCTATAGCACGATGATAATCACACTTCATGTGACCAAGAGATCCATAAATCCAACAACTCATGGTATTTCCCCAACATTCACCCGTGTGGCGTCTACCGCAATGCTCACACTCAGCTACGATGCGAACACCTTGGTTACCATGGCCACCACCTTGTTTGTGATTCGTCTTGAACCTCTTATCTCGAGACCTCCTATTTTGCTTCCCAAAATAGCCTGAGTCAAAACCTTGCATGTTCGAGCACATGCCTAAACCTTGACCCGACATCCTTAAGGACAACTCAATATCCTTAGCATGGTTCACAAGCACATCATAATCTGTAAAGTCCGCAACCAACAGGTATGTTTTGATATCCTTTACCAGCCCATAACGAAACCTGTTGCACCTTTCAAGATCATTCAGAACCAACTCAGTGGCATACTGACTAAACCAGACAAACTTCACCTCATACTCCACCACGAACATGCCACCCTGAACCAAGGCCATAAACTCACGTTTTCTCGTATCCATATATTGAGAACCCATATACTTCTTCTTGAAAGCTCTTCGAAAGAATTCTCAAGTTACATCCTCTGGAACATTGGCGATTATGGTCACCCACCAATGATAAGCATCACCATGCAACAGCGACACAGTACAACCCAACTTACGCTCATCATTACAACTCATCTATTTCAGAATACAGATCGTACTCTCCAGCCACCCCTTGGCTGCCTCAAGACTCAAACCCCTGAACTCAACACCTCCCAAACTACAAAGACACTCCAATGGTAAACCTGGGTTAACCGCCATAGCAGGTGCCGGTGTTTGCGCATGCACTCCAACCATCGCTGCTAGAAAAGCTCCTGTTATCGCCAGGACTAACGGAGTCAAATCACCAAATACAGGCACTTGATGAGCCTAGTGCACACCACCAACCCCAACATCAATTGGGGGAACCAATGGAGGAGGAAGAAGTAAGATATTAGCGGGATTATCTTCCCCATCATTGTTTTACCCAACACCAGTGTTACCAGCCATAGAATGCGTCTCACGTTGAGCCATGCTAACAAAAGCATCAAACACACTAAAGTCAGGCCAACAATAGGCAAAGGATCCAAGACCATCTCATAAAACATTTTGAGAATCTCGTTAATAGGCAATGTGTTCCCAAGCATACCCCAACATGATGTAAATCAAGCACCAAACATATACACAATCACCATGCATATCAGCCATTTTCACACAATCAAACAACAACATCCCAAACTTTCGTAAACTGGCTCTTATACCAACAAATGTAACCCCTTCGACCAGGCCTAGATTCCCGACCGAACCGAGTGAGCTACATTAGGTTTGCCGAAACAAATCGAAGAAAGGTTTCAAAAAGTTAGTACATTTTTTCTTTTATCTTTTCTAGATAAAAATTATAAAACCTAGATGTTCATGCTTGCAGCGGTTGAAAATTCAAAGGAAACTAAGCACGGAAGAACCACCAATTGCATACTATGCTAAATAAGGACTAAATTGTAAAATTGATAATTTTAAAGGACCAGATTTGATGATGAATTTACCAAACCTCAATTAGTCAAATTTCATGCTCTCATGTCAAATTTCAAATTAAAACGACCATCCAAGCTCATTTAATTGCATTCACAAAACTTAGGGACTAAATTGAAATGAAGCAAAACTTGTCTTTCCATGACATTAACAGTTTTAACGGTCACCGTATCGATACACTAACCCCATATCGATACGATATTCAAAACCTATTTTTGTACACCAATTACTGTGTCAGTACACTACTCTGATTCCTGAAAATCCTTTCATTTGATTGTAAAATGTACTAATACAAGCCACTAGCTTTTCGATACGATATGTCGAACTAAAAAATAATCCTCTTTTACTTGTTTACACCCGTACCGATACGGACCTTGAGTGTTTTGGTATGCGAGCTTGATTCAAAAAGTGAAAATTCCAGTAGCCTTAAACGGTATCGAAACATTAACCCCGTACCGAAACACCTTGACCAAATTTGCCTAGCCGTACCGATACGGTCCCTTACGTATCGGTACGCCTAGGCTTGTAATGACATTTTTAGCTAGTTTTATATACAAAACTAGATGCATTTAAGTCCTAACAACTTGCATACATGCATACATACTTTCAAACACGTATAAACTCACCTCCATGCCAACATTTAGCCAACCAAAATGACCCCCAAACCTTAGAGGAACTCTAGAGGCATGATTTCTAAACCAATACACCAAACAAACCATGATGTACAAAAAGGCCAAACTCAGTATAAGCATCAAACCAACTCCAAAATCATAACGCGTCCATTATAATAAGATCACTTAAGCGTTTCAACAAAGCAAAACCATCTATATGCATACCTAGGGAACCTTAAATCATCCACCTTAGGTATGATGCACAAAAAGCATAACAATATCAATTAAACTCCAAAATTGTAGCATTATACATGCTTAAAACTAGGGAATAACCGAATTACAAATCCCAATATCCAAGGCAAACATATTGCCTTATTAACCGAAAACTAAAACCGAGTTCATACTTAAATAGTCTTATCTTGGAATCGCTTTATCCTTGCCTTTGCTGCCACTTAGCTTTAATGCTCTGCATCATTAGGAAAAAGAGAGGGTAAGCACACTTGCTTAGTGAGGATGCTCTTAAATACAATGATGCTTTAAAACCTTTGGAATTTAATACTTTTTTTCATAATATGCTTACGACCTAAGCAAGTTTCAATGATCTCAATCCTACACATGCATATCGACCATATGCAAAACAATTTTAACCACATGCTTAGATCCCAAAGCATTAAATAGAAAACCATGCTTAACTCCCAAAGCATTATAAACATAAACCATGCTTAAATCCTAAAGCATTATAAACATAAACCAACAATAGAAATCTCATATATTGGCAATTATAGTGACTTCGGATAGTCGACCATCGATTTTTAGACATATTATAGTGCACTTTATCCTATGGCATGCCAACTATATCCGATTGACTTCTCACCTTGTCACATAGCCAATATATCAATTACAAAACCATTTACTCAGTGTTCTACAATGCATTACACAAAATCCCCACATATGCAAATCACATTGCCATGGCAATATCACATTCCCGACCGGAATAAAAACCAATGCTCACTAGCATTTAATACACTTTTAAGCCACTACATATGTAATTTAAAACCATGCATTCAGAGTAAGTAATATTAACCATGTTTACGACTAAAACATGAATCACACATGCTCATATTCGAACCGATATTAAAGAGCAAAGAAGGGAAACTTACTTCCAAGTTTAGGTAAGTGATTCAAACTTATCTTAAACTTCCAAATCCACTTTCAAACCTTTGAAAGACTTTTAAAATCGTTTCCACCCTCCGATTTTGCTTCGCCTTGCTTGCTACCACAAAACAAACTCCCAACAAGCCTAGAACCACTTCAAGAAGCTATACCTTGATTCTCCCATGTTTCGATCACACAAAACCAAAAGAAACATGCATTAAAATGCATCCAACACTCTGTTCCAAACCAAAAACCCGTAGCTCCCAAGATGCCCCCTCAAAACTCATCCAAAACTAACCGAAAACAACCTCAAACACTACTCAAGCTTAACCCAGCCATAACATAATGATTCAAAACTTCAAACCTCAATAATTAACATCTAAAAACTCATTCACAACATCATCTTACCTCCAACAATGACTTAACTCCTCAAAAGCCCAAAAACCCTTAACTAACAACCCAAACAATTAAAGATTCAACCAATTTTGGGATTCCATTATTAAAGACAACTTATCCACGTTTTAATATCTCCAAAACATGATTAAAAGCAATCCACAACTCTGGTAAAAAAATCCAAATAAAAAATCACAAAATTCATCAATTAAACCTCCTTAAAAACCAAAATCCATACATAATTAATCAAAACCAGTTAGAAAACATATGTAAAGAGCCAAGAACGTGGAAATTTCAGTAAAGAACCTTTCATTAGAGGAGAAGAACAAACTTACCTCCAATGAATGAGTTTCCCTTAATTGGATGGTTTTTCCTCCTTGAAAAGAAAGAAATCTAATGAGATTTTTAGAAAACAACTTAAGAAATCATTTAGCAATTAAAAGAGTTAAGAAATCAAGATTTTTACCTTAAATCTCTGATGGAAAATGAGTGTTTGGCTGAGAGTGTTTTGAGAGAAATATGAGAAAAGAAAAGTTACGCCAAATTTGTTTTAATAGAAAATAACCACCTTAACTAAATCTCCTTTTTAATCCTTTAATAAAAACTATTTAAAACAATCCAATTTAAGGAAAAACTCAGATTAGACGAAATGTAAAAATAGCTCCTTAATTATTCAAAGTTTTGACTCTTTACAAAATAGTCACCTCTTTAAAACAGTTTTCAAAAGTTACATTTTGGTCACTAGCCAAAATGTCACCCTTCTGAAGCTTATTTTCCAAAATTGCTTTCACCAATATTTATAACATGATAAAATATGATTTTTAAACATTTTCCATATTTTTATCTTTCAAAAAAATATACGCTCTCGAATCTGACTTGAATCTCTAACCCGGTCCACTCGACAATCTAACTAGCCTGAAACTACTGGGCCCAAAATCGGGGCGTTATAAGATCTATGCCACCAAGCTAGAAGTTTAAGGCTATAAGTACATTACAAAAATGGCTTAGTGACTTGCAAAATCTTCACCTATTCCCGATCCTCGAGCTTTAATCTGAACCACCTGAAATGCATGGAAGATGAGATACATTAGGCATTAATTGCCTAGTGAGGTAGACAAATAACCATGAAGTGAGCAAAATGCACATGTTAACAATATTAATGACATGCTAAACATGTGATCCATGAATATGCATCTCAAGTAACAATATATCCATGTAATATTAGAAATCCATGCAATTCATATTTAATTAACATCTTAATCCCTTGGATTGATATGTGATAATGGATACTTGAATTTCACCTCCTCATCAAGTCCATGAAATCAATGAATGGTCGTATCCCTCCTCCTTGCCAAAGACCAAGTTACAAACACCCCTCCTCCTCGCCAATAAAGGTCGTAGCCTAGGACCAATATCCACTCGTACCAATGAGCTTATGAATTCTATGGTATGCCAATTGTATCCAATGTCCATTCGAGTCCAAGGTCCAATGATTCCATAATTTCAATGACAAGTTCAATAATCAATGCACATACTCAATAATCAATGTTCATTTCAATAATAAATATGTTATTTCCAAGGGGTCCATGACACTTTCCATGAGACCAATGACTTATTCCATGTTTAATCACATATCAATGAGTTCAATAATCAGGTTTTCAATGTTATGAATTTACCAACCTTATCGTACATGATTTCCATGAAGTTTCCAATATAGTCATAGCTTGGAGAAATGCTTGTCAATAATTTGTATTTTCCCTAAACTTTCCATGTGAAATTCCTCAACAACTATCCATGGAATCTCAAAATTGATAGAGGGCCTTGCCTTACCCACAAGAGAGGTATGATTTGGTAACAAGAAAATTAAGAAAACTCAAGCTTTCCAAGGTTGTCAATTGAGGTGCTTGCTTAGTTGAAGATGGAGAGGTGATTGCTTCTTAGAAAAAGAAAGATGAAGTTTTTGATTTGTTAGTATATGTTTTAGTTTTTCCAACAAGGTCTCTTGATAACCGGATGTTTACCCTTCCCCAAGGAAATATTAATTCTAATTTATTACATCACCTCTCTCTCATCCACTCACAAGGTTTCCTCCAAATGAAGGTAAGCCATAAACTATTATTTTCATTTTCCAACAAATTTGGATGGCAATTATAAGCATCATCTTTTCTTACAACATCACAAGAAGTTCACGTGGGTTTGTCTAAGCAAGGAGGTGACTCATCATAGATATGGTATAATTAAGAGGGTAATCCTTCAACTTTTCCAACTTCATAGAATTTCCCCTAAACTTGTAATTTTTACAATATGGTCACTAAGCTAACTTTCAAACTTTGCAATGAGGTCCTTAGTCAATGAATTGGCCTTAATTGTGTCCAAAGATCACACATTTGACTATTTGGTCAAAAGTCAACAGTAGGGTTTGACCATTTGGTCAAAAGTCAGCACTAAGGTTTGACCATTTGGCCTTAATTATGTCCAAAGATCACACATTTGACCATTTGGTCAAAATATCTCCACAAGCCAAAGGATTCGATTCCCCTACTTTACCCAAACAAAAACAGAGGATCAATGCACTTCTATACATCTCAAATCTCTAGCGAACAATAAACACAACTTCGCCTCCCTTAGATCCATCAAACGCCTAATCAAAACAACTAAAATCAACACCAAACTTCATCTAAACAAAGCCCAACCAAAACTATTGATTTCAACATCATAACAACATCAATTAACATCCTAAACTCCCCTTATACCTCCAGCAACACCATAACACCATGATCACATCAAAAACCAACTACAAACTACCTAGAAAATTAGCAATTCATAGTTTCAGAATTTCTTTAATTAACCTTTCCTTTTAACATTAAAACACATCTTATAATAGATCTAAATCAATTAGATTCATTGCAAAATAGATCCAAATCAATCTTTGTTCAATTTCCACCCAAAAACTCAATTTAATTACCTAATCCATGTTTAAATCATAATTCCATAACATAAATCAATAACAAAGGATCAAGAACTTGAGAATTTCAATAAAGAACCTTTAATTAGAGGAGAGAAATGAAAATCACCTCTAATTGCTGATTTCTCCCTCAATTGGCAAAGTTGGAATTGAAGAAATCAATTAGGAAACAAAAAGGAAATCAATAGGAATTGATTCTTGAGAATTTTGGAGTGAAAATCTTAGTTTGGATGCTGGGAAAGTTGAGAGAAAAAGTTGGAAGAAAAGTAGTTACGTAAGAAAGTGATTGTACAAAACTAAAGATCCTTTTATTAAATCCAATTTTATTTTAATAATAAACCAATTAAAAACACTTTAAAAATAGCCTAAATTAAGGGAAAATCTGATGAAAAATATTGGTTGAATAACTCATTTAAGATTCCAAGTTTTGACCCTTTAAGATTTAGTCACCAAAAATAGTTTTGTAAACTTTTCATTATAGTCACTAGACCAAAATGTCCCAAAATCAGAATTAATTACTTCAAATTGAATTTACCAAAATACTAAAAACATGTATTAAGTATTTTAAAACATTTTCCATATTTTTTTAACCAAAACAATTTTATAAGATTTAATTCCTAAAACTAACTCGAATTTTCCAATCCGGTTCTCACGAACCATTTAATTGATCCAATTAACTTCTAGGCCCAATTTTTGGGCGTTGCACCCAAACTTAGGAGCCTTAAACCACATATTTAGAAATCTAAACTCTATTGCTCCTGAAACTAAATAAGACTTTCAATTATTCAATCAAAACATCTTTAAGCGATCATATTTTACACAATCAAATATGACAACTAAATTAATAGTTAAAACATGAAAAGGTTTTTCCCAATTATTGACTCTAGTTAGTCTTCAGTCATTTGTCAAAAGGCATGGTCATGCTTTACTTATTATGAGCTTCTGCTTATTGTTTTTTAAATTTATTAACTCTAATCGTTTTCCAGCTTTCCACGTCTCATAAGGCATGGTCAAGTCTTATTAAAGGGTATGATCTGTCTATTCTTTACATTTAATCCACTTGACCAAAATCCTCACTTAGGTAGCCAAAATAAACTCCAAATAACTCTAGACGTCAAACTAACTTTATTTAAGTTCTAATTACTTTTAGCATCATACTGAACATCTTAGTAAACAATTATCACCATAGGAGAGCACAAATCATGCATAATTCTATCATATTCCTCATATCTCACTTTAATCACAACCATGTCTAGTTACCGTTACTTAACCATGTAGCACATACATTATAAAAGGTGAGTTCATATCATGTAAGGCCCAGTTTTGGGTCTGGATATTAATTAGGTCAAATAGATGGTTCGAGAAACCGAATTAGATGATTCGAGTTAGTTTTGGGATTAATTCATAATAAATATTTTAAAAAGAGTTGAAAATATGGGAAAATGTTTTAAAATCTTTATTTAATATATAAAGATATATGGTGAAATCAATTTTGGAAAATGAGTTTCGGAAGTAAGACATTTTGTGGTAGTGACCAAAATGTAAAGTTTATAAAATTTGTTTTTCTAGTGACTAAAATGTAAAGGGTCAAAACTTTGAATATTTAAGGAGTTATTTACCCAAAGTCTAATATCAGACTTTCTTCCATAATTTGGCTATTTTAAATGATTTTAAAATGCAATAAATAGGCTTGGAGAATTAATTTGATAATTAAAGCTTAAAACAAATTTGATGTAACTAACTTTTCTCTAAAAGATTTTCTCTCCAATTCTCTCCAGCCAAACACTTTTTCCTTCTTCAAAATCTTCAGGTAAAATCTTATTTTAATTAATCTTTTGAATTCAAGTGATTATATAAAGATTTACTTATCAATTCCTATTGTTTTCTCATTGTTTTTCTATGCAAATTCATCCAATTAAGGGGGGAAAGTCATCAATTAGAGGTGAGGTTCATCCTTCTCCTATAGTACAAGGTTCTTTACTAAAATTCCAAAGTTATTGGTCCTTTACATGTGTTTTCTAATGAGATTTTATAGTTATAATGGAATTAATTGGTTTAATTGTGGAAATTGATGAGATTTCAAATTGGATCTGATTTGTTGTGTTCTTGATTGAGTTGGAACATGATTTTGATGTTTTATAATGTTAATAATTGGGTTTTGACATTGGAATCCCGAAATTATATGAATCTCTAATTTTCTAGGTTGTTAGTTATGAGTTTTTGAGGAGTTGTGGGTGTTTAATGTTTGCTGGAGGCATAATGAAGATGCTAATGTGTGTTTGGATGGTAATTGATGTTAATTGATAGATGAGATCCATAGGTTGTGGCTGGGTAAAGTTTGTGAGTTGTTCGGTGATGTTTTCGGTTAATATGGAATGGTAATTCTTGATAATTGATGATGATTATTGCAATTTGATGTTGCTAGGGTTGAGAATGCATTTTGATGCGCTAGAACCTCTATTTTGTGATTGTTAAAATAGGAGAGGTTGGTCCTCAAGCTTGAACGTATATTTTGAAAGCTTTGGAGGTGTGTTTAACGTATCGGCAAGCGAGACTTTGCGTTATCTATGAGTGAGAACGTGTTTTCAGCTTTTCAAAGGTTTGAAAATTGTGTTTGGGAGTTTAGATCGAGCTTGAAACGTAGGTCTAAGCTCAGAAGTAAGTAAAGGATGAATTTTCTCTCGGACTCGATTTGGCAATTGATTTTTATGCACATGTTTTAAAAGGTTCAAATTACTCAATGCATATGCATGTTTTGAGCATGGTTTAATGCTGGAAATTGATTATAGAAAGATGATGATGCATTGCGAGGTGATGCAAGTGTTTTTAATGTTTTTGAACATTGGTTAATGCAAGGTTGATTGCACTAGTTTAATGTTTTTGATGATGGATATGAAAATAGTGAGTTAATGTTATTGAAATGAATTATATTGGCAAGTGATGGTATGAAATGGTTTTGGAAATATATCTGATATAGTTGGCCTGCCATAGGATTTGATAGTGCATTATAAAAAGTCACCTTAGATGTGGAGGGGTTTATAAGGTGTACCGAAAGCTCCATCCAAGTGCCCTAACGATTGAGGGATTTATGTGTATCGAAGACTCCTGTTAATGAGCTATACATCTTACCGATGAGTGGTGTTGAGGGGTTTATAAGGTGTACCAAAAACTCCACCACGGGTATCACAATGGTTGTAACGCCCCGATTTAGGGCCTAGCAGTTTTGGGGCTGGTTAGACAGTCTAGTGGACCGGGTTAGAGATTTGTGTAGGATTTGAGAGCGAATATTTTTCTGAAGGATAAAAATATGAAAGAATGTTTAAAAATCATATTCTATTATATTAAAAATATTGGTGAAAGCAATTTTGGAAAACAAGCCTTGGAAGGGTGACATTTTGGCTAGTGAATAAAATGCAAAATTTGAAAACTGTTTTAAAAGGTGGTTGTTTTGTAAAGAGTCGAAACTTAGAATCTTTAAGGAGCTATTTTACCATTTGGTTTAATCTGAGCATTCCTTTAATTAGGATTATTTTAAAAAGGTTTTAATTTAAAGAATTAAATGGAATTTAGTTAAAAAGGTAGTTATCTTTCTAAAACACATTTTGACGTAACTTTTCTTTTCTCACATTTTCTCTCAAAACTCTCTTAGCCAAACGCTCTTTTTACATCAGAGATTGAAGGTAATGATCTTAAGTTCTTAACTCATTGATTTGCTAAATGATTTCTTAAGTTGTTTTCCAATAATCTCATTGAATTTCTTTGTTTTTCAAGAGGAAAAACCATCCAATTAAGGGGAAACTCATTCATTGAAGGTAAGGTTTGTTCTTCTCTTCTAATTAAAGATTCTTTACTAAAATTCCCAAGTTCTTGGCTCTTTACATATGATTTCTAATAGGTTTTGATTAATTAATTACGAATTTTAGCTTAATTGAGGTTTAATTGAAGGTTCTTGTGATTTTTGATTTGGATCTATTTTTTCAATGTTGTGGATTGATTTCAATCTTATTTTGGATGTATTATAATGTGGATAAGTTGTTTTTAATAACGGAATCCCAAAATTGGATGAATCTCTAATTGTTAGGTCTTTAGTTAAGGGTTTTTGGGGTGTTTAAGGTGTTTAATCATTGTTGGAAGTAAAGGGATGTTGGGAATGAGTTTTTAGATATCAATGGATAAAGCTTGATGCTTTGAATCGTTATAATATGGTTGGGTTAAGACTGAGTAGTGTTTGAGGTTGATTTCGGTAAGTTTCAGATGAGTTTTGAGTGGGCATCTTGAGAGCTACGGGATTTTGGGTTGAAACAGAGTGTTGGATGCATTTTAATGCATGTTTCCTATGGTTTTGTGTGGTCGAAATAGGGATAATCAAGGCGTCACATCTTGAGGTGGTTCTAGACTTGTCGGGAGCTTGTTTCGCAGTAGCAAGCAAGGCGAAGTATAATCGGTGAGTGGAAACGATCTTAAAAGTCTTTCAAAGGTTTGAAAGTGGTTTTGGGCGTTTAGGATAAGTTTAAAACACTTACCTAAGCCCGGATGTAAGTTTCCCTCTTTTGCTCTTTAATATCGGTTCAGATATGAGAATGTGTAATTCATGTTTTGGTCGTAAACTTGGTTTGTTTTTACTTACTGTAAATGCATGATTTTGAGTACATATGCAGTGGCTTAAAAGTGCATTAGATGCTAGAGAGCATTGGTTTTTATTCCGGTCTGGAATGTGATATTGCTATGGCAATGTGATTTGCATATGTGGGGATTTTGTGTAATGCATTATAAAACAGTGCGTAAATGGTTTTGTAAATGATACATTGGATATGTGACAAGGTGAGAAAACATTCGGATATAGCTGGCATGCCATAGGATAAAGTGCACTATAATATGGTTAAAAATTTATCGTGGGTTAAGAGTCCTTGGGGTATAGTGGTCGGCTACCCGGACTATGTTGTTATCACTTGGGTTGAGAGGTCGGTTCCCCTTGTTGACGTAAAGCTTGCGGTCGACAAGGTTGTAAAGTCATACGGTCGGCATGGGGTAGTCTTGATGATGGTCGGTCATTAAGGGAGATCCGTGTATCCGATGTGAAAAGTTAACGGTCGGTTAACTAAAGATTAGCGGTCGGCTAATCAAGGATAGTGGTCGACTATTTGGGGTCACTATAATTTCCAATATATGAGAATTCTAATGTTGAATCTATTTCTAATGCTTTGGGATTTAAGCAGGGTTTGTATATAATGCTTTGGGATTTAAGCATTAAGCATGTGGTATATGTATATTGTTTTGCATATGGTTGATATGCATGTTTTGATTTGAAACTATTGGAACTTGCTTATGTCGTAAGCATGGTTTGAAAATAAGTTTGGTTTTGAAGGGTTTTAAATGCATCATCGTTTAAGAGCATCCTCACTAAGAAAGCGTGCATACGCTCTCTTTTCTCTCGTGATGCAGAGCATTAAAGTTTAGAGGCAGCAAAGGCAAGGATTAAGCGATCCAAAGACAAGACTATTTGAGTATGAACTCGATTTTAGTTTTCGGTTAATAAGGCAATGTGTTCGCCATGTATTTTTAGGATTTGTAATTTAGTTTTCCCTGGTTTTGAGCATGCGTAGTGCTTTGATTTTGGAGTTTGATTGTTGATGTTTTGCTTATCATACACCGTTACATATGGTTAATGTTATATGGTTACCTAGGTATGTATCTAGATGGTTTTGCTTGGATGACATGTTTTGATGAGTTAATCATGTTGAGTATGGTATTGATATGTTGTTGGTATGGTGTTCTTGCTGATAATTGCTTAGTTAGGCATTTTGGTATGTTTGGTGTTGAGTTATAGGGAGCATGCCTCTAGATCAACCTTTTGGGTGGCAAAATCTTGTGTTGTAGTTAAACCTTGGTACAATTGTTGTTAAATGTGATGTTGGATGCTTATATGTATGTATGTAAGTTGCTAGTACCTAAATGCATCTAGTTTTGTGTGAAAAACCACCTAAGAATGTCATTACAGGTCCAGGCGTATCGAAACAGGTGTCCTTGTATTGGTACGGCTAGGCTGTTTTAGGCATAGTGTTTCGATACTCGGGAGGGTGTTTCGATAAGATCCTGCCTTTTTAGGCTTAACATTTTCGTACTCGAGAAAATGTTTCGATACGGTCATAGGCATTTTTCCCAGGCGTTTCGATACTCGATCAAGCGTTTCGGTACGGGTTTTGGAATCTTGAAGGTTTCTGGTGTTTTCATTTTGGTCCTGGAGTTTTGGGAATGCAATTGTATGAGATGGGATGATTAAATTGACCTGGAATTTATCATGTTGGCATGTAAATGGACTAATTGAGGATTGGTAACCTTAAATTCAATTTTGGTTTTGTAATTTAAAGTATTTATGTTTTATTCCTCAGTTTTGAATACGATGCATTTGACTGTCTTCCGTGACTCATTTCATTCGAGAACTTACCCACTACGAGTATGACCATTAATTTGTATTTAAACAAGATAAAAGGAAAAAAATGGACTGACTTTTTGTAACCTTTCTTTGGTTTGCTTCGGCAAACCTAATGTAGAACTCTTAGTTCGGTCAGGCATCTAGACCGGGTCGAAAGGGTTACACTTATTGGTGTCAGAGATAGGTTGTGAAAGGTTGGGATGTTATTGTTTGGCTGTATATCATTGTTGGTTATGCACAGTGATTGTGTACATGTACGGTGATTGATTTACATCATGTTGGGCTATGAACTGGGAACACATTTCCTATTACCGAGGTTTTAAAATGTTTTATAAGATGGTCTTGGATCCTTTTCCTTGTGTTAGCCTGACTTTAATGTGTTTTGTTGATTTTGTTAGCATGGCTCAACGTGAGACACGTTCTATGGCTGGTAATGCCGGAATTGGGCATAATAACGTTGAGAAAGAGAATCCCACTAATGTTTTACCTTCTCCTCCTCCGTGGTTCTACTAGTTAATGTTGGGGCTGGTGGTGTGCCCCAAGCTTATCAAGTACTAGTATTCGGTGATCTGACTCCGTTAGTTCATGCAATAACGGGAGCTTTTCAAGCAGCAATGGCTGGAGTGCATGCGCAGACACTGGCACCTGCTGTGGCAGTTAACCCAGGGTTACCTTTGGAGCGTCTCCGTAGTTTGGGAGATGTTAAGTTTAGGGGTTTGAGCCCTGAGGCAGTCGAGGGTTGGCTAGAGAGTACTGTCCATATTCTGGATCAAATGGGTTGTAATGATGAGCGTAAGATGGGTTGTACAGTGTCGTTGTTTCATGGTGATGCTTATTATTGGTGGGTGACCACAATTGCTAATGTCCCGGAAGCGGATGTAACTTAGGAGTTCTTTCGAAGAGCTTTCAAGAAGAATTATCTTAGCCCTCAGTATCTGGATGCTTATCATTGGTGTGTGACCATAATTGCTAATGTCTGTGGTGGAATATGAGGTGAAATTCATCCATTTGAGTCAGTATGCCTCGGAGTTGGTTCCAGATGATCTTGAGTGGTGCAACATGTTTTGCTATGGGTTAGAGAAGGATATCAAAACATACTTGTTGGCGGCGGACTACACAGATTTTGACGTGCTTGTAAACAGCGCTAAGGATATTGAGCAGTCCTTGAGGGTGTCGGGACAAGGTTCGGGTATGGCCTCGAATAAGTAAGTAGCTGACTCTGGCTATTCTGGGAGGCAAAATAGGATGTTCTGAGATAAGAGGCACAAGTCGGATCACAAGCGTTGTGGTGGCCATGGTAACCAAGGTGTTCATTTTGTAGCTGAGTGTCAGCGTTGTAGTAGGTGCCACATGGGTGAGTGTTGGGGAAATACCATGAGTTGCTGGATATCTAGATCTCCTAGTCACATAAAGCATGACTGTCCTCGTGCTGTGGGTGATGCACCGGTTCAGGCTGTTGTACCTGCTAAGGGCCGAGGCTGTGGCAGGGGTAACTTTTAGAGGCACGAGGATGGTCAGAGAGCTGTGACTCATGCTGTTGCTGTACAACCGGAGAATGGTGGACCAGCACAGATATATGCTCATCGTGAGGGGTGCAACAACACAAATGTGATTGCAGGTACTTTCACCATGCAATCCTTATCGTTGTTTTCTTTGATTGATTCGGGGTCTACTCATTCATACATCCTAATTGAGCATGCATCATTATTAAATATTCCTGTTGAGATCTTGGATGTTGGTAACTAGTTCTTTTGGGGAGATGATTACAACTAGAAGGTTGTATAGGCGTTGTCCTTTGGCGGTGCAAGGTCATGAGTTTGCTACAGATTTGATGGAGTTGCCATTCCATGGTTTTGACGTTATCTTAGGTATGGATTGGTTAAGTGAGCACAAGGCAGTGGTGGATTGTGAGTCCAAAAGGATTTCTCTAAAGTTGACAGATGATTATGAAGTTGTGGTGGTGGGTGAGAATGTAAAATTCTTGTCCAATGTTGTTTCGGCTATCCGAGCGGAGAAGATGATGTTTGATAGTTGCCAAGCTTATTTGGCTATTGTTATGAATCTGAATGCCTAGGGTGTTTGGGTGCAGGACATTCGAGCTGTTTGTGATTATCCAGAAGTTTTTCCTAAAGAGTTGTAGGGTTTACCTCCAGATAGGGAGGTGGAGTTTCGTATTGAAACTTATGTAGGTACAACTCTGATGTCTATTGCTCCTTATCAGATGTCACTGAAGAAGTTAAAAGGGTTTACCTCAACACATTTTATTATTCAACTCACAACTGAAGTTGTTTCTAGGAAAACTGAGATCAAGATGGATGGGCCCTTTTGAAGTTGTAAAGCCCTCTGCTCATGGAGCTGTGGACATTAAGAACTTGAAGTCGGGAGATGTTTTTAAAGTGAATGGCCAACGTTTAAAGCACTACATGGGAGGTGATCAGAACAATGCCAAGGAGGTGATCCTCTTGGCAGAGGTAACATGAAAGCACCATAAGGTTTGAATTTTTTGTAAATATCAGGATAGTTGTTTTTCTTTGTTTTTAGGTTTCTAGGTTTTTAATAGTTTTTCTTTTTGTTTTTTTATTCCTTGTCTATGTTGAAAGGTTTTCTTTGAGTCAATGCAGAATCAGTATGCCATGAACCATGCCAGGAACGATGTCAGGAGCAATGCCAGGAACAATGCCAAGGAGAGACTTGGCATGAGCCGATGCCACAATAGGAGAATTCTACGTGCCAAGCATAATGCCAGAGCAGCTTGGCATGCGACGAATTGAAACATGAAAAGAGGAAGTAAACCCTAGCTTGATCGGCCCATTAAATAAGAAAGAGTATTTCTCTTTAAACCTAAACCCTAGCCGCCCAAAAATTGGGTTGAAATTTAAATTCAATCTAATCACCTTATCACTCCAATCTTTACCAAATCTTATCATTTACAGCCTTATCACTTAACCTTATCACTTTACCCTCTTTTCAAATCAAATCTCTTTACCTTCCATCATTATCCATATTTACTCGATTACTAACCCCATTAAAACATCCAACCTTTTCACTTTTTTCCCTAGCCAAATTTAAAGAATCCAACTCTCTCTCAATTTTCCACTTTTCTTTTTAAGCAAGAACCAAGCTTCACATCGTCTACTCTCTTCTTCCTTGATTCAAAATTATTCCAAATTCTTGCACGTTTCCAATGACTTCTTCTTCTACCCTTTTCAACCGATTTTTCAATGAGGAGATCCAGAAAAAAGTTTGAAGCTAACTTTGCTTCAAGATCTTTTTACTACGATAAACACTTCGATTTCAAGACAGAGACAAGCATTGGCTTCCCTCCAGAATTCATGGCAATAGTCGACATGCACAAGTGGAATTTGTTTAGCCAGCAAGAATGGGAGATTTATGCCACCATTGTTCCAGAATTCTACGCTCATCTTGTGACCAAGGATTCGCCCTTCTTGATGATTCGAAGTAAGTTTGATGAGGGGTATATTAACAATATGTTTGAATTGGATGATGCAGAGGATGAATATTTTGATTATGCCGAGTCGATTAATGCTGCCAAGAGAAAGAAGCTGCTGACAGACTTGTGTGAGCCTAGCACGGCATGGACAGTGTCATCAAAGGGGCATCGCACAGTAAAGCGGTTGGCATTGAAACCTCAATAGAGAGGATGGAATCACTTTGTCAAGGTAAATCTAATGCCAGCATCCCACAACGAGACTGTATTGGAAGAAAGGGTGATCCTATTGGATTCCATCGTTATGGGGCATAAGATTAATGTTGGCAAGCTCATTATTGATGAAACCTACAAATGTGCATGAAAAGGTAATGCCATTATGTTCTTTCTTTTGTTAATTTCTAACATTAGCATGCTCCATGGTGTACCAAAGCTTGATACAGATAAAGGTCAAAAGATCAAGGGAACAACAATCACAGCTGCTATTTGGAGAAACCTCACAGCTGCCGAGCCAAAAGACAAAGGCAAGGGGAAGGCAAAAGTACCCACGCCAAAGCCAAGGGTGTCAAAGGCAATGCCAGACACCATGGCTGAAACCGTGCCAGACAGTTCACTTGCAACGATGTCAAAAATTTACCATCGCTAGGAAATTATTCTTCGAAAACTAGAGAAAGCCGAGGAGCTCAATGTCAGAATGTGACATTACATACAAGCCAGGGATGTTGTAATCAAGGAGGCTCTTAAAAAAATTTCCACTGATTTTGTGCCAGAATTTCCAGACTTCCCTGTCGAGCCCTCTGGTAGTGATAATGCCATGCCAGCCAGTCCAGTCCAGTCCATACCCCATCTGATGCCACAGTCTCATTGTCTCCAGTTCAAGTCGAGTTTGCCAGTTCTGATTCCTCATTTGAATCCAAGAAAACCAAAGCCAAGTCACCAGTGACACCTGCTATACAGACACCATCTAATGCCACCGATGCACCTGCCGCATCGGAACCTGCCAAGAAAAATGAGGAAGTTGGAGCCTCCACTGCCGCTTCACAACCAATCATGAAAGGAAGGAAACAAATGGCCCCTGCCCATGGTCGATTCCTGAAAAGAAAGACCCGCGTCACACGAGAAAATTTCTTTGCATTTACATGATCATGCATTTTAATTTTCTGTTTTAATTACATATATGTGTTGTTTTCATGCATTGAGGGCAATGCACATCTATAGCGACTAAAAAATTTCTCGCCACTAGAAAATAATCAAGTTCTTTGAAAAGTGGGGTTTTAGAAAATCTCGACGTTTTTTGAAAATAAAAAGACTTGGTTACGGGAGTTGGTTACGCGTGGGGAAGGATTAGCACCCCTATCATGCCCGAAAATCGGTACCAAAATATATGTTGCTTTTAATTTGATGGAAATTATCAAAATTTAAATTGAATTTAATTAAATTGTTCATAATTAAAAATAAACTTTAATTAGATGGGCTTGGTCAAATTGGTGTATTCGAATTAATTAAACAATTAATTAATAAGGGTGACGGTATATCGGACCATAGATTAAACCGACATCGAATAAGCCCGACTGCCGTGTTAATTTATAGTTCGAATTTCGTACATCACCTTTATGCATGATGCAATCAGTTAGAAATGATGTGATGACTTGTCCAAATTTTATCTCAAACTAAATTACCTTAGACGATAAGAATTAATTCGAATATTTGGTCAACATCCATTGAGCCAGGACTGTTACGACACAAATATCAGAATTAATAAATACCTCCGTTTTATAATTAAAGTTAATTAATTAAAGACATGCCTAATTAAAATAAAAGTCATATGAATGACGATTAAAATGTATGGCATAGAAAGACACAACATTAAAACCTAAGGCCCACTAAAGCCCTAACTTAAAAAGGCCCAAATTATTGAACATTTAATTAGTGGACTAATTATTAACTATGTTAGACTAAATATTAACCCTAAGTTAATTTAATCCTAAAAAAACTAACATTTTATTGGTTATCTTGAACCACAATAATCAATTTGATTAATTTTAAACTAGAATCCCAATGAGCCAAGGAAACTATCTAAAATTAATCGAAATAATTATTAATGATTTTAAATTAGGTGATCTACATGAAATTTCAATTTTACCCCTAAAAATAATTAAGAATTGTTCAACCAATTTAATACATTTAACATTTACCCCAATGAGCCAAGGGCGAATTTAAATGGATTAAATTGATTGGAACCTATAGTCTAACTAAGGCTCTAAACTTAACCTAAGCTAAATTTATTTAATTTAAAACGTATGCCCCAATAAATCGAGTGCACTACTTAAATTAATTGAATTGAATTAGACCCTAAACTAACCAAGGCTTCAATCAACCATATACTTAATTTAATTAATTTACAACTTATGCCTCAATAAAACGACCGCATAACTTAAATTAATTAAATTAAATTAACCCTTACTCCAACTAAAAGACCTAGTAAAAAACTACAAACGAGCCTATATGCGAACAAATGAAAAGCAAACAGTATAAATGTAGAAAAATAATAATCAAATAGTATAAATGTATATTCGGAAAAGAGTAAATATACTATAATAACATATAATAAAACTATATACGAATGAAAAGCAAACACTACGACACATATATATATACGTATATAACATACATACCTACAGTATCCGAACAAATAAAAACATGCGGTAGATATGTTTATATATAAAGCAAATAATAATATAATACATAGCATGTAAAACATAATCATATACATAATACATATCATACAGCCATATATCTATAAACTATATATGTACATAAAAACCACATGTCTTAAGGTAAAAGAAAACATAAAAAAAACTAATTAGAACAGCCACATGCATGTACATACATTGATACTAAGTAACAGAACAAAACAATCGTAAGAATACTACACACGAGTAAATGAAGGGATTTAAAACAAATATTCGAACCCACAACCATTGATATAACCAAAATGATAAATTAAGAAGCTGTAAATTAAAGCAAAAAAAAAAAAAGCAAGGGATAAAAAAGTATGCTCATGCAAAGGGTCAAAATGCCAGCAAAATAAAAGAGGGAAACTGGACAACTGGACTTTGGGTTAAATTAAAAGTAAATAAAAACTGGGGGCCGAAAGGGTCATTAACCCACTGGAAATCCGATTTAGAAATAAAGGGGACGGAATTAAAAACCATTGAAAACTTTGAGGGACCTGAAGGGTGATTTTAAAAGACGAAACGGTCGGAAAGATACTACAAAAACGCGGAAGGACCTCATGGGGATAAAACCATTTTGAAAAGCTCAATTCGGATGAGTTTAGGGGTGAAATTGCATTTATGGGTAAAGTTTTGGGAGACCTAGAGTGAGATTTTAAAACACGAAAGTCCTTCATGTGCTAGATCCGAAAGGCGGAAGGACTTAATATGTTGAAAAACCCATTTTAAAAATGTGAAGCCCAATAAAAAGGCCTTGCTGGCCGAAAGAAAACACTTTTTGGCCATTTTAAGCCTCAAAGCCCCAAAATAAACCCTCTGTCTTTACTTTAAACTCTCTCGAACTCCCGAAGCTCTCAACCTACTCAGAAGCGAAAAGCAACCCGGTCGAACCCAGGAAACCACCACACCGGCCGCCGCCCATCGGTGTCGGTTGTCAAAAAATTTGTTAAAAGGTCTCTTTCCCTTTCTTATACCGAGATCTAACCCAAATTTTTAAGAACATAAAAAACCTCATACCCAGATCTGAAAATGGATGAGCCGAAACCCAAAAAAAGAGAAACTTTTAAGACTTTTCGATGCCTAACTCCTCACCGGTTCACCATGGAGACCCGAAGGCTTTGGCTTATCACCGAGCGAGGGAGGCTCGAAAGTCAGCTGCAGAACTCTGAGGGTAAAAAAAACCCCTAAGCTTTTAAATATTTCTTATGCCATTTTTATTCTTTTTTATTTTTATGCTCATACATGTGAAGAAATAACTGAGAGATACCTCAAAGGGATTCGTTTTTGTATTGCTTCTAATCTCTTTTACAATATGTCTGTGTTTAGTTTTTATAACCAAGTTGTTACATGAAAAAAAAGTTGAAAAGTTGCTATATGTTTGTCTGAAATCTGCTGAAACTCTCTATAATATTTGCTATTTTGGTTATCTGGCCTTTTTCTTCTTTTTGCTAATGTTGCTATTTTGGTTATCATGGCCACATGAGGGGATGAGCGGACCAGAGGGTGGCATGGAGGAGCAGCTGCATCGTTAGCGGCTGGCAGGTGCAACAGAGGAAGAGTCATGCGATGTTGTACACTCACGCATGAGGATCTGGAGAGTCACGCGCGCGTGGGTGCGTGGATCTTCTGGAGAGTTCCTCGTCTTCATCCGAGCTGTACAATAGATCCTTGATCTAACAGCTGTAGTGCGTGTGGAGCGGTGGCAGATGATGTAACCCTGGGGTTTTTCTGGTGCAAAGATCTGGACCGTCATATCTATTTCGGGTCATTTCCAGCCATAAAAGGCCGCGCGTGGAGTGCACGCGCCACCCGGGATTATTTTTGGCCGCCCTAGACGTTGGCTGTACTGAACCGGGCCTAAACCAGCCTCGAACTGGTTCTGAACCAACCTGACCCGTTGATTCAGTTTGATCTATTGACCTGATCTGACCCGTTGACCCGATCTGACCTGACCCGTTAACAAAGTCGACCTAGTGAATCCACTCGACCGAGTTAACTCAGTGAGTTGACCCGGTCGTGTCAACCCAATGAGTTAACTCACTCGAGTCAAACTGTTGACTGCTTATGTTAGCGTTGACTACTGATGTTAGCATTGATAGTTGAACTGATGATGTCAGCGTTGACTTGACTGTTGGCGTCAGCGTTAACTTTGACCCAAAAAGTTAACTTTTCTGAAAAGCCTTATTTTATGTTTTTCGACGTCCTAAATCCATTTTTGAAGTAAGTTTTGCAAAATTCGAACCCAAAAGCTTTCAAATTGGACCGTGAACTCGAACTTGAGTTTGTATTTAATTATTTAGTTAAAGTGAATTGCGAATAAGGATTTATTATAATGACTAAAATGAGTGAGAGAATTAATAATACGAATTTCGTCGAATTGGGAAAATAACTAGAATGTCCTCGGGTTTTGAAGTTTCTAAATTAAATAAAATGTCAATTATACCCTAGAGACCTGCAATAAATGGAACCAGATTGGACTTCCCTTCTAAGAAATCAAACATATCTAGCACCGAGGGATGAATGAGCCCCAACACTTTCGGGAACAGAACTAACCCATTAATCAATAATGTAAACAGGTTTCAGTGAACTCGGCCCACCAGATGTTCTGAAGCCAAAGCCAAGATCCCTTCCCATTTGAGATACTCCTTTTTATTCCAAGTGGTGACTCGATCTTCAACCCATGACGGAAAAGTTCCTGAAAATCTACCTAGCTTGTCCCAGAAAGACTTGTTCTTGGGTGGTTTGGAGTATACCCGATTCTCATCAATCTTGTTACAATTCATGAGTCGATCATTGATGTCAAATCGATGTTGCCAATTGTAAAACAACTATATGCCGAGTTCCAAAATCTCACCAAGGCTTGGAGTAGTGATTGATCAACTGGAACATCTAACAAGTGTGCTATGTCCCGTACTTGCTTTTGAAATCCTCTCTAGCTTCATAGTCCCAACTGTGCCATAATAATCTCAACCCTGACACATCATTGTATTCGGTGCCCATGAAGGTTTCAGCTAACATCACTGATCTATATCCGGTGGAAACACCGTCTCCGTCATAAAGTTGCTCGCCTTCGGACCATATTTGTACCTCGGAGTTCTTTTCATCAGTGCTACGAACTAAGTCTCCCATTGATCAAGTCTTTAAGTTTAGACTATTTCCGAATCAGTGTTTTCTTCATGACATGACAATATATGCAAAACAAAGTATAAAGAGGAAAGAATAAAAAATAAATGAAATATGTTAGTAATAAAATAAACAAATTCGCAAATACGAAATAAAAATATGAATTATAAAGCAATAATAGAACAACGCGAAAAGAAAACCCTAACCACATGAATTCTAAAATACTATAGTTGTCCGCATGGCTTTAATCGGGGTGGGCTCCTAGGTTTTCACACATGGGTTCGGTTCTAGAAATGGTACTCGAACCTATCTTGCTACCTACTAAGACAATAAGAACCCCAATTCTGGCCCATTACAGGCTTGTAAATTGGATTCGATTCAAGGGAATACACAACCTAGTGACGTGGAGGGCTGCTCATATGTCAAAAGGCGTGGACTCCAGAAGTGAATTACCGACCCGTAGAGGGCTACTCACGTGGGTATGTGGCATTTCACTCCCACTCAAGGGACAGAGCTCGGGTATAGAGCTTGATGATCATGATGCAACACATGTCGGAGATTCCTTAGAAATTAAATGAGCAATTAATTCAGAGCCACCAATTATCGGAGTCCGTGCAATAAAGTCGTATTTTCAAGAACGAACAAATTAATTGAAGCCAACGGGGTTTGAACCCGTGACCTTGGCTGCATAGTTAAGGGAGGTAACCATTGAGCCAAGGCTTTATTTCTGATATGAGTTTACAAAATTAAAATTTATAGTATATCCTAATTGGTTACCAAGAAAAAGATAAAGTTGAGATAAGGCCCTTCATATTCTTTTCGAACCAAAAATACCCAAGGTTCTAGATTATTCCTCTCACCTAAACCCTTAGTCGGTCGTCGCCTACCTCTTCCACCGCGCAGTCATGGCCGTCAACGCCATCTTTAGTGTGACCGACGGTATCTCGCGAAACCAACTCTGTTCACCACTCGTCGAACGGAGCCCCGCCGCCGTCCAAAAGCCTAGTCCAATTTCATCCTTAATTTCTTCGATTTTTGGCCCGTCTCATTCCTAATAGGACACGCCGTGGATCCAGGTGTGCTCACCGTGCAAAGGCGAACAAACCCCTAGCCATCGACCGCCAACCATCGCCGTTCAGACCCTCGTTGGAGATCAAACGATTTTGGTAAGTACGGTGAGTTTGGTTAGATTTTTTTAAATCTTTGAATGATTTTGGGTTGTTTAGCTGATTTTTAGGTTGAAATCCGACCAAAACCGTCCATTTCAGGTCATTTCTGGCCATGAAAGGCAGAGTGTGGAGTGCACGCGCAGCCTGTGACGATTTTCGACCGCCTTGGACGGTGGTCGTACTAAACTAGGCCTGAACCAGCCCTGAACTGGCCTCAAACCGATTCTACCTTGAACCAGTTCTGAATCGACTCAACTCGTTAACCTGGCCTGACCCGTTGACCCGATCTAACCCGTTGACCCTATCCGATCTGACCCGTTGAACGAATCAACCCAGTGATTCCAATCAACTGAGTTAACTCAGTGAGTTGACCCGCCATGTCAACCCAGTGACTCAACTCGCCCTAGACAAACCATTGACCGCTGATGTCAGCGTTGACTGCTGACGTCAGCATTGACCGTTGAACATTGATTGATGACATCAACGTTGACTGCTAACGTCAGCGTTGCCTTTGACCCAAATAGTTAACTTTTTTTGAAAAGGCTTATTTATGTTTTTTGACGTCTTGAATCCATTTTTGAAGTCGGTTTTTTGAAATTCAAGCCTGAAAGCTTTCGAATTAGACTGTGAACTCGAACTTAAGTTTGTATTTAATTATTTAGTTAAAGTGAATTACGAATAAGGATTGATTATAATGACTAAAATGAGTGAGAGAATTAATAATACGAATTTGGTCTAATTGGGAAAATAACTAGAATGTCCTCGAGTTTTGAAGTTTCTAAATTAACTAAAATGTCGATTATACTTAGAGTCCTGCAATAAATGGATAGTTTGAAATGATTTTCTGAACTGATCATGATATGCTTTCCTGAAGTATTATGTGCAAGTATGTATTTTTTCATAGCATGCTTTTTGGTTACAATTACTGAAACGTATACTTATCAAGTGATTCTTGATCTTATTGTTTACTGTATAAACTATTTAATTGGGGTTACTGGGAAAGTGATTAGAGATCCTTAGGTGCAACCCTCATCCAGTTGTGCCTCCAATTAGGCTTTGTGCCTCAAGTTATGCTTTGTGCCTCCAGTTAAGCTTTGCACCTCCATATAGGCTTTGTGCCTCCAGTTAGGCCTCCTACGCCTTCAGGCTTAGGACTACTTCCAATTACCGATGACCCGAATGTGACCTCTTAAACTTAAGCATATCGCATAGGCGGGTTTAGGGGGTCACATTTAGTGGTATCAGAGCTTAGAGTTATGTCATTCTGGTCTTAAGTCAGACTAAAATGCTGAGGACACTACCAGATTGATCTATGACCGTCTAGGAAGTCTCGAGTACATGCATCCAGTTGAAGAATAGACGAAAGAATAGTATCTGCATTCCTTTGACTTTGATAAATTTCGAGGGCAAAATTTTCTTTAAGTGGGTGGAATTGTAACACCCTTAAAGATGTTAAAAAAATGATAAGAATTGCAGCCAAGAGGGTTTGAACCCATGACCTTGGCTGCATAGTTAAGGGAGGTAACCATTGAGCCAAGGCTTTATTTCTGATATGAGTTTACAAAAAAAAATTATAGTATATCCTAATTGGTTACCAAGCAAAAGATAAAGTTGAGATAATGGCCCTTCATATTCTTTTCGAACCAAAAATACCCAAGGTTCTAGATTATTCCTCTCACCTAAACCCTTAGTCGGTCGTCGCCTACCTCTCCCACCTCGCAGTCATGGACGTCAACGCCATCTTTAGTGTGACCGATGGTATCTCGCGAAACCAGCTCTGTTCACCACTCGTCGAACGGAGCCCCGCCGCCGTCCAAAAGCCTAGTCCAATTTCATCCTTAATTTCTTCGATTTTCGGCCGGTCTCGTTGCCGATTGGACACATCGTGGATCCAGGTGTGCTCATCGTTCAAAGGCGAACAAACCCCTAGCCATCAACCGCCAACCGTCGCCGTTTAGACCCTCACCGGAGATCAAACGGTTTTGGTAAGTACGGTGAGTTTGGTTAGATTTTTTTTGAATCTTTGAATGATTTTAGGTTGAAATCCGACCAAAACCGTCCATTTCAGTTCATTTCTGGCCATGAAATGCAGAGTGTGGACTGCACGCGCAGCCCGTGACGATTTTCCACCGCCCTGGATGGTGGTCGTACTAAACCGGGCCTGAACCAGCCCCGAATTGGCCTCAAACCAATTCTACCTTGAACCAGTTCTGAATCAACTCGACTCATTAACCCCGTCTGACCCGTTGACCCGATCTGACCTGTTGACCCTATCTGACCTGACACATTGACCAAATCAACCCGGTGAGTCCACTCAACTGAATTAACTCAGTGAGTTGACCCACCATGTCAACCCAGTGACTCAACTTGCCCGAGTCAAACCATTGACCACGCTGATGTCAGCGTTGACTGCTCATGTCAGCATTGACCGTTGAACATTGACTGATGACGTCAGTGTTGACTTTGACTGCTAATGTCAGCGTTGCCTTTGACCCAAATAGTTAACTTTCTCGAAAAGGCTTATTTTATGTTTTTCGAGGTCCTGAATCCATTTCTAAAGTGAGTTTTTTGAAATTCGAACCCGAAAGCTTTCGAATTGGACCGTGAACTCCAACTTAAGTTTGTATTTAATTATTTATTTAAAGTGAATTGCGAATAAGGATTGATTATAATGACTAAAATGAGTGAGAGAATTAATAATACGAATTTGGTCGAATTGGGAAAATGACTAGAATGTCCTCGTGTTTTGAAGTTTCTAAACTAACTAAAATGATGATTATACCCTCGAGTCTTACAATAAATGGATAATTTGAAATGATTTTCTAAACTGATTGTAATATGCTTTCCTGGAGTATTATGTGCAAGTATGTATTTTTTTTATAGCATGCTTTCTAGTTACAATTACTAAAATATATACTGATCAAATGATTCTTGATATTACTATTTACTGCATAAACTGTTTAATTGGGGTTACTGGGAAAGTGATTGGAGATCCTCAGGTACAGCCATGATCCAGCTGTGCCTCCAGTTAGGCTTTGTGCCTCTAGAGAGGTTTTGTGCCTCTAGTTAGGCTTTGTGCCTCCAGATAGGCTTTGTGCCTCCAGTTAGGCTTTGCGCCTCTAGATAGGCTTTGTGCCTCCAGTTAGGCCTCCTACGCCTTCGGGCTAGGACCAGCCTCCAGATAAGATAGGCCTCATATGCCTTCAGGCTTAGGACTAGGCTCCAATTACCAATGACCCGAATGTGACCTCCTGAACTTAAGCGTATCACATAGGCGGGTTTAGTGGGTTACATTTAGTGGTATCAAAGATTAGAGTTGTGTCATCCTAGGTCCCAAGTCAGACTGAAATGCTGAGGACACTACCAGATTGATCTGTGACCCTCTGGAAGTCTCGAGAACAAGCATCCAGTTGAAGAATATACGAAAAAATAGTTTCTGCATTCATTTGACTCTAATAAGTTTCGAGGGCAAAATTTTCTTTAAGGGGGTAGAATTGTAACACCTTAAAGATGTTAAAAAAATGATGAAAATTAGAGCCAAGGGGGTTTGAACCCGTGACCTTGGCTGCATAGTTAAGGGAGGTAACCATTGAGCCAAGGCTCTATTTCTGATATCAGTTTAAAAAAATAAAATTTAAAGTATATCCTAATTGGTTACCAAGCAAAAGATAAAGCTGAGATAATGGCCCTTCATATTCTTTTCGATCCAAAAATAGCCAAGGTTCTAGATTATTCCTCTCACCTAAACCCTTAGTTGGTCGTCGCCTACCTCCCCCACCACACAATCGGGGTTGTCACCGTCGTCTTCAGTGTGACCGACGATAGTGTCACCCAGTCAAATTTCGTCTTTAATTTCTTCTATTTCTAGTTGTTCCTGTCGACGATAGGACACGTCGTGGGTCCAAGTGTGCTCACCATGCAAAGACGAACAAAGCCCTAGCCATCGGCCTCCAACCGTCGTCGTTCAGACCCTCGTCAAAGATCGAACAATTTTGGTAAGTACGGTGAGTTTGGTTAGTTTTTTCCGAATCTTTAAATGATTTTGGGTTATTTAGCTGATTTTAGGTTGAAATCTGACCAAAACTGTACATTTCGGGTTATTTCTGGCCATGAAAGCTCGTACGTGGAGTGCACGCGCCGCCCGGTACAATTTACGGCCGCCCTGGATGGAGGTCATACTGAACCAGGCTTGAACCGTCCCAGAACCGACCTCGAATCGGTTCTGCCTTGAATCGGTTCTAAACTGACCCAACCCGTTAACCCGATCTGACCTGACCCGTTGATCGAGTCAACCTAGTGAGTCCACTCGACTGAGTTAACTTACTGTGTTGACCCGACCGAGTCAACCTAGTGAGTCAACTCACTCGAGTCAAACCATTGACCATTGATGTTAGCGTTGATTGTTGATGTCAGCATTGACCATTGACTGATGACGTCAGCATTGACTTTGACTACTGACGTCGGCACTGACTTTGACCCAAAAAGTCAACTTTTTCGAAAAGCCTTATTTTATGTTTTTCGACGTCCTAAATCCATTTTGAAGTTAGTTTTGTGAAATTCGAACCCAAAAGCTTTCAAATTGGACCGTGAACTTGAACTTGAGTTTGTATTTAATTATTTAGTTAAAGTGAATTGCGAATAAGGATTGATTATAATGACTAAAATGAGTGAGAGAATTAATAATACGAATTTGGTCAAATTGGGAAAATTACTAGAATGTCCTCAGGTTTTAAAGTTTCTAAATTAACTAAAATGACAATTATACCCTCGAGTCCTGCAATAAATGGATAGTTTGAAATGATTTTCTGAACTGATCGTGATATGCTTTCTTGAAGTATTATGTGCAAGTATGTATTTTTTATAACATGCTTTCTGGTTACAATTACTGAAATGTATACTTATCTAGTGATTCCTGATATTACTGTTTACTGTATAAATTGTTTAATTGGGGTTACTAGGAAAGTGATTGGAGATCCTCAAGTACAACCCTGATCCAGCTGTGCCTCCAGTTTGGCTTTGTGCCTCCAGATAGGCTTTGTGCCTCCAGTTAGGCCTCCTATTCTTTCGGGCCTAGGACCAGCCTCCAGATAAGATAGGCCACCTATGCCTTCAAGCTTAGGACTAGCCTCCAATTACCGGTGACCTGAATGTGAACTCCTGAGCTTAAGCGTATTGCATAGGCGGGTTTAGGGGGTTACAGGATTAGCACCCCCATCACGCCCAAAATCAGTACCAAAATATATGCTGCTTTTAATTTGATGGAAATTGTCGAAATTTAAATTGAATTTAATTAAATTGTTCATAACAGAAAATAAACTTTAATTAAATGGCCTTGGTCAAATTAGTGTATTCGAATTAACTAAACATTTAATTAGTAAGGGTGACGGTACATCGGACCATAGATTAAATCGACATTGAATAAGCCCGACTGCCGTGTTAATTTATGGTTTGAATTTCGTACATCACCTTTATGCATGATGCAATCAGTTAGAAATGATGTGATGACTTGTCCAAATTTTATCTCAAACTAAATTACCTTAGACGATAAGAATTAATTCGAATATTTGGTCAACATCCATTATGCCAGGACTGTCACAAATATCAGAATTAATAAATACCTTCGTTTTATAATTAAAGTTAATTAATTAAAGCATGCCTAATTAAAATAAAAGTCATATGAATGACAATTAAAATGCATGGCATAGAAAGACACAATATTAAAACCTAAGGCCCACTAAAGCCCTAACTTAAAAAGGCCCAAATTATTGAACATTTAATTAGTTGACTAATTATTAACTATGTTAGATTAAATATTAACCCTAAGTTAATTTAATCCTAAAAAACTAACATTTTATTGGTTATCTTGAACCATAATAATCAATTCGATTAATTTTAAACTAGAATCCCAATGAGCCAAGGAAACTATCTAAAATTAATCGAATTAATTAGTCATGATTTTAAATTAGGTGATCTACATAAAATTCCAATTTTACCCCTAAAAATAATTAAGAATTGTTCAACCAATATAATACATTTAACATTTACCCCAATGAGCCAAGGGCGAATTTAAATGGATTAAATTGATTCAAACCTATTGTCTAACTAAGGCTCTAAACTTAACCTAAGCTCAATTTAATTAATTTCAAACGTATGCCCCAATAAACCGAGCGCATAACTTAAATTAATTGAATTGAATTAGACCCTAAGCTAACCAAGGCTTCAATCAACCGTATACTTAATTTAATTAATTTACAACTTATGCCCCAATCAAACGAGCGCATAAATTCAATTAATTAAATTAAATTAACCCTTACTCCATCTAAAAGACCTAGTAAAAAACTACAAACGAGCCTATATGCGAACAAATGACAACAACAAGCAAATAACAAAAGGGACAGCATGTAGAAAAAAATAATCAAATAGTATAAATGTATATTCGGAAAATAATAAATATACTATAATAACATATAATAAAACTACATACGAATAAAAAGCAAACACTACGACACATATATATATATATATACGTATATAACATACATACCTACAATATCCGAACAAATAAAAACATGCGGTAGATATGTTTATATATATATATAAAGCAAATAATAATATAATACATAGCATGTAAAACATAATCATATACATAATACATATCATACAGCCATATATATATATATATATATATATATATATAAACTATATATGTACATAAAAACCACATGTCTTAAGGTAAAAGAAAACATTAAGAAAAACTAATTAGAACAGCCACATGCATATACAAACATTGATACTAAGTAACAGAACAAAACAATCGTAAGAATACTACACACGAGTAAATGAAGGGATTTAAAACAAATATTCGAACCCAGAACCATTGATATAACCAAAATGATAAATTAAGAAGCTGTAAATTAAAGCAAAAAAAAAAAAAAAGGGATAAAAAAGTATGCTCATGCAAAGGGTCAAAATGTCAGCTAAATAAAAGAGGGAAACTGGACAACTGGACTTTGGGTTAAATTAAAAGGAAATAAAAAACTGGGGGCCGAAAGGGTCATTAACCCACTGGAAATCCGATTTAGAAATAAAGGGGACAGAATTAAAAATCATTGAAAACTTTGACGGACCTGAAGGGTGATTTTAAAAGACGAAACGGTCGGAAAGATACTACAAAAACGCGGAAGGACCTCATGGGGATAAAACCATTTTGAAAAGCTCAATTCAGACGAGTTTAGGGGTGAAATTGCATTTATGGGTAAAGTTTGGGGGACGTGGAGTGAGATTTTAAAACACCAATGCCCTTCATGTGCTAGATCCGAAACGCGAAAGGACTTAATATGTTGAAAAATCCATTTTTAAAATGTGAAGCCCTATAAAAGGCCTTGCTGGCCGAAAGAAAACCCTTTTTGGCCATTTTAAGCCTGAAACCTCCAAAATAAACCCTATGCCTTTCCTTTAAACTCTCTCGAACTCCCAAAGCTCTCAACCGACTCAGAAGCGAAAAACAACCCGGTCGAACCCAGGAAACCATCACACAGGCTGCCGCCCCCCGGCGCCGGTGGTCTAAAAAATTTGTTAAAAGGCCTCCTTTTCTTTCTTATATCGAGATTTACCCCAAATTTTTAAAAACATAAAAAACCTCGTACCCATATATGAAAATGGCTGAGTCGAAACCCAAAAAAAAGAAACTTTTAAGACTTTTCGATGCCTAACTCCTCACCGGTTCACCATGGAGGCCCGAAGGCTTTGGCTTATCACCGAGCGAGGGAGGCCCGAACGACGGCTGCAGAACTCCGAGGGTAAAACAAAAACCCTAAGCTTTTAAATATTTCTTGTGCCGTTTTTTATTCTTTTTGATTTTTATGCTCACGCATGTGAAGAAATAACTAAGAGATACCTCAAAGGGCTCCTTTTTTGTATTGCTTCTAATCTCTTTTACATTATGTCTTTGTTTGGTTTTTATAACCAAAATGTTACATGAAAAAAAAGTTGAAAAGTTGTTATATGTTTGTCTGAAATCCGCCGAAACTCTTTGTAATATTTGCTATTTTGGTTATTTGGCATTTTTCTTCCTTTTGCTAATGTTTGCTTATTTTGATCGCATGGGTATTGTGGTCACATGAGGGGATGAGGGGACCAAAGTGTGGCATGGAGGACCAGCTGTATCTTTAACGGCTGTCAGGTGCAACAGAAGAAGAGTCACGTGGTGTTGTACACTCACGCGTGTGGATCTAGAGAGTCTCGTGTGCGCTTCACGCACGCGTGGAGGAGCAGAACGGTCAGTGTGTGGGCACGTGAATCTTCTGGACAGTTCCTCGTCTTCATCCGAGCTGTACAATAGATCCTTGATCTAACGGCTGTAGTGCCTGCGGCGCGGTGGCAGATGATGTAACCCTAGGGTTTTTCTGTGCAAAGATCTGAACCATCAGATCTAAAACAGATCTGACGGCTGACAATGAGCTGTGCATAAGAAAGATAGGCAGATTTAGGGTTTCGGTCAGAATTGTAATTATTTGGGCCTCATCGAGCCATTTGTAACAGACTTTTGTATTTGGACTGTTAATAATAAATATTTGGGCTTTTTTTAATTATTTAATGGGGCTTATTATTTAATTTTTAATAATATTTTTGAGTTTTTGTTTAATAATAGTAAAAGTAATAATAATATAATAATATAATAGGATAATTATAATTATAATAAATTAAAAAGCAAATAATAACAATAATGTTTTTTTTTCATTTTTCATTTGAAATATAACATATAACTGAAACAAACTAATAGAAATTAATTACACTAATAATATTAGTAATATAATAAAACAATACTAATAGCAATTAATTAACTAATAATTATAATATATATATATAAATAACAACTAAGGCCCGTTATTCAAATATTTACAACAAATAAAAATGGGTTAAAACCCCGGATAAAATTAGTGATTACAACATCTTGGGTTTGGGGTGTGCATTTTCCCCACATTTATGCCATGCCATGCACTTCTTATGCCATGCCATCTAGGTCATTTAGAATAGATGCATACTGAACCACTAAAAAAAGAAAAAGAAAATTTTGCCTCGGTTTAATCTTGAAAAATGTTAACACTTGTTAGGCAAGTTTAATTTGATCTAGGTGTCTCTCCAATGAGGAAATTCTAATCTTTAGTTGTCATGCCATGCCAGCAAAGTAGTATGTCAGGTTAGCTTGACAATTGATCTCTAGTTTAGGGAACTGAAATTTCACTTAACACGTAGTATGTATCTAGTTCCTTAGCAAACTTAGACTTTTTGAAACTATGCTAAATTTTTTTAAAAAAAAGAAGAAGAAAAAATGATGCAAGGGTGAAAGAAAATAAATAAGGCAGCAAAGTTCTGCCAAGGCAAGAAAAAAAATAGAACTCTCCTCTACCTTAGGGATAATAAGCTACTTGTGGCTTCGTGGTTTGCTCCCTCTTAGTTCTCAAGTCCAAAACTTTAGGGTATGAGTTAAAGAGAAATCCTAGCGATATCTAGATTAAGATGAGGATTCGTGGTATGCTCCCTCTTATCTCTCACGCTAAATACTGTCACGAAGCAAGCTTAGATTAATGCCAGCAGAAACCCTTGGCAAAGAAAAAAATATGAGTTTAGGTAGTAAATTTGTCTAAGGGGGTGAAAGGATACTTGATACATATTTCCTGCACTATTCATGACCTTGGACTAGAGTTATATTGCTGCACTTGAATTACTATATGCTTGGCATTATTGCACTAAGATATTGAGGACAGAAATAGAGCCAAATTCTGCTTGCCAGCATTTGTTGGCATTCTAACCAAAATTTTGTCGAGGTAATATTTTCACAGTTTTTTGTTTTTATTTTGATTGCATTACTTGAGGACAAGTAATGAGTTAGGTTTGGGGGTGTGTTACCTCTCCAAAAGTATTGTTTTTAATGCCAATCTTACAATGCTTTTGTTTGTTTTTAGGTACATTTAGTTGCATTAGGATGTTAAAACCATGCATTTGTATAAGGAGTTTAGAATTCTGTCTATGCCAGTGTGAAGGGTTGTTTTGTTGGCAATTTTGCAGGTTTGGCATAGTATTTGCCCCAGAAAAACAACACAAGAAGGAATGCCAAAGAGAATGCCAAGTGATGTTGGCACAGATAGACTGACAATGCCAAGCACCGGTTGGCAGAGAAGTGAATTTGATGCCATGCCAAGAAGTTATTGGACCCTGAAAAAATATGACAAGATCAGGCTCCGAAATGATAGCAAGTGGATCAATCTCTAAAAAATAGCGGATAAGATGGTGCCAAGATTGGTTGGCAGATTCATGCCAAGCTTGGATGCCAAGGCAGCATCGGCAATATGACGTCAACCCTAGCCTGGTCAGCTCTAAATCAAACTTGGATAAGATGATTATATCTTATCCCTTCAGCATTTAAAATTCAAATGAGGAGCTCATCATATCCCTTCCTTGCACACCTATTTAAACACCAACCAAGCAAGCATTTGAAGGACAGAAAAATTGGGTGGAGTGATCAAATGAGGAGTTGGAGTGCAAGACGAGTGACGATCGCTGCACCTTGGAATGGTGGTTCGACCAGCTTGGCCGAGAGCCTGGATCGTGAAGGGATGCATCGAGAGACCCCTTCTCACCAATTCTATCTTTCTAGTTGTTTTACCTTGTCCTTAATGATGATGTACTTTGAAAAGGTTTATGGTTTGTTGGTTAAATCCCTCACCATGAACTAATCTAATAGTTGGTGGGGGATGTTTGCGTTGAATGATGTTTTATGTTTTAGTTTTTAATAATGAATCTGCTTCGGCATTGTTTTATCTATTCGGCATACTTTAATGTTTTCTAAATACTATGCCAAGCGAGAGCTGGCACTGTTGGCTTATTGCTCCTCAATATCTTAACAGACTTGGGAAACAATTAAGTTGTTAAATACTAAGGAGAGAAGCTTCGAGTGAAGTTATTCAAGTATATGAGCTTACTTTGGGAGTGAAATCTACCCCTTAGGAGTATAGATTGGATCATAACCAAATTGGTTTATTTAAAAGCATGCACTATAGAGATATAGGGGTTTTTACATGATCAATTTAGGGCAATGACCATCGAGAGAGGCTTTGCTAATTTTGAATCTCCTCGGTAAACAATGCCAAGATAGGTTGTTATTGAAGGCTGGCACGACATGAATAGCATGAAAACCAGGCATTCCCTGCCAACGCTCATCATTCATTAAAGCATCTTCCTTGCCAATGTCTTACTTTACTTTCATTTCTTTATTTCATTTCAATTATTTCCAAAACCAACTTTAAAACAAACAATTTTTTCTCAAGACAAGTAACAATCAAAGCAATTGAATTCCAAGTCAATATCTGTGGGAACGATACTTAGCTTAACTACTGTATTACTTGCAGACTTGTACTTGCACACAAACGACTCATCTTGGCATTGTTTTATTGTAATACCCCAAAGTATGGTTTAGTAAAATGTTAACCTTCATTGCATTCCAAGTATTGGGACCTATCTAGTGATCTTGTGTACCTAGAGAGTTAAGGATTGTATTGTAGAGAAATAAAAATTGAGTGCTCAAAATGAAAGGGCTAAATCGAATAGCATTGAATGATTAAGGTTTGCATGCGAATGAAATTCTATAGTGTGGCTCTTACACATGTCAAAGAATTGGATAATCAAAGAGTGAGAATCGGTGGAAGGATGAATGGTTATCTCTTTCATTCTATTCATTTTTCCATCTACTGAGCTTGGAGAGAATTAGCAAGAGAAGTCATCATGCTATAGAATTTGGCTTAATCGGTTGGATAATCCTTGTAGAAATTCTAGCACAAGGTAAAAGCTCGCTATTTTTCCTTCTATACTACGTTAAGAAAGCTAGTTAGAGTTGTACTTTTGTCACATACACTATAAAGAATCTGCTTGTTAGATTTATACATATGTAAACATGATTTATTCAAATCTGATCGAATGGCATAATTGGTGTTACTTGTTGAATTTAAGAGTTTACATGTATAAGTATTATTGTTAGGCACCTAGTAGAAGATTCTATGGATTAAGATGATCTGGGTTCATTGGAAAATGGATATGAATGCTTCCATGGCTGGAACTGACTTATGTGTACATTATTAAAGAGAATGATTCGATTAAGAGTTGTGATATAGTCTTGAATGCTAAATCGTTTGGTGATTAAATCTCTAATTGAGTGTTGTTGATCAAATAGCTAAGAAAAATGTATATGGTTGTTGGAAATTGCTGGAAATTTAGGTACTAAATTGATATGATTTGAATGTAACATGGCATGAAATTGTTTTGATCACATTGCTAGTTGAATATGTGTAAACATGCTTGATTTTATATAATGCTCTGTTTTGATAACATTGGTAGGAGAATAAAACTGGCCTAGACTTGTATGAATATGTATATAAGTTGAATTAACATGTTTGAAATGCCATCTAAGTGATTAAAGAAGCTAGAAACACAAACTAGTGAAATCTGCCTAGAATGCTTTGTTCTGGGCAGTAACTTTGAAAAATCACTATAAATTGTAAAAAGGGAATTTAAGGCTTGAAATTTTATGGAAAATGCCTTAACAAGTCTAAATTCATTAGGAGAAAACATAACTGAATTCTGGATTGTAGAATGAATTGTAGAAATGAAACTCTAGGGACAGTGCAAATTGTCCAGTGGTGTAACTTGACCTGTCTTTAAGTTAAAAACTGCATTAATTGGCAAAGAATTAAAATGCATGGTCTATATGGTTAGAAATAAAATTAAGTTAGCTTTCCAATGTTGTAAACCAATTGAAATTCCGACGTACGGAATGAAAGTTATGCATGTTTTAGTAAATAGTGCACATGCTGCCAGGCAGTAGCAACAGCGGTTTAGATGTTATTGGTCTTGTATATGTGATGTGTTAACCTTGTTGCTATGTTGAATGATTTTGTGATTACATGTTTTGACCTTTTCCTATCTATGTGATTTATTAGAGCAAAGAGAGGACTTTGGAGAAGGATCTAAAGTCGAGCATTCAAGGGACAAGAAAAAGGGGATAGTCTTGCAAGACTAATTAAGCTTGGAGTATTGTGAGTGTAGTTTAATATAGGGTTAGGACTTAGGTCCTAACCAAAGATGCATGTCTACTTATTGTTATTTTATGCCATGTTAATATACTTGATTTAAGCTTAATTGTGATTAAAAAGTGGAAGAATGGTTTAAGTTAAAACTTGGGATTTAATAGTAACATGTATGTTGTTGAATTATCTAGGAAGAAAAGTGAAAACAAATGCTTGAACCTTGATGCCTTGACTGTGATTAATTCGAATGAATACTTGGATGTACCACTATGATTTAAATACTTGTTAACATGATGTAAATCTTGAATTAAAGATTTTGCTTGATGCCTAGGAAATGGCATATGTTAGTTGCTTGCTTGAATGGCAAGATTAAATTGCAAAGTGTGGAGCTAAGGCTCAAATGGCCTAAGGGCTTTATATATAAGTATGATCTTGCAATGTATTACTTGAAATTATCCTTGAATAAGTTATTGCTTAACTTAAACATGTAATACTTGAATAAATGATTCATAATTGAACAAAGCCTTGGTTGTTAGTGGTCATAGGTAGGATGGCATGCCATAGAGTCTAGAGCTCTTAGTGTTGGGTGGACTACGGTCCAGGGCTAAGGCCCCTAATTGGCGACAGGTGGAGGGTACGTATGTGTGGTCTTTGGCGACAGTAGAAGGGTTGACCAGTACTACGGTACATCTTGAGTACTACGGTACATCTTGTGGCGACAGTTGGTTGGAGACTCGATTACCTGGACAACTAAATACCAAAGGCTTAAACTAAAGAAAGCATATGAGAAATAATTAAAGAGTAAAGCTTACATGATACTTGAGTTTCTTGATATATGAACTACTTGAAACTTGAATTACTTGACACTTGAATGCCTTGATACTTGAATTATTTGACACTTGAATGCCTTGATACTTGAATTACTTGATACTTGAATTGCTACTTGAATAGTTTATAATCCTTCTTACATCGATGTGTGCCTAATGTTTTGCTTAAAATGATATGTCACTAAATTTAAAAATGATAAGTATGCATTTAAAGCTTGAAATCGAACTACTTCCAACTTTGACTAGGCTCAAACTTAGTTAATTGATACATGTCTTAACAATTGGTTAGAACTAGCTACTACCTCACTAAGTACATTTTTGTACTTATCACTCTCGTTTCCATTCTTCCCAACCACAGGTTAAAGGATTCGATCGTTGCTTGATCCTGAAGCCTGAATTCTTGAGCTCGAAGCAAGACACAAGCATAGCTAAAGTATGGTTCATACTTGTTTTGTACTCCCTAGTTGGTGGCACTTAGTTGTATATAACGTCTAGTGCATGCATTTTTAACACTTGAACTTGTATATGTATATATGTCTTAAATGGGCCTATCATGTTATGAACGTGGTGGTTAATGTAAATTAAGTAATGAACTATAATTCTATGTAATGGAAATGTATCTTGATGCGCATATAAGTATTGATATGTGTCTAATGAATGTTCAAAGTAATTGACCTAGACTATTATGTTATTCGAATGTCTTGTGAAAGAATATAGTCTCTTGTGTAAACATACTTTGTTGTAGTTTTTTTATAAGCATGAATGGTAAATGCCGAAAGGTAAGGGTGGCATATGCTTGCTTGGAATCAAGGTACGTGCAATGGATCATGATTTGTAAGTTATGCATGAAATGATATATGTAATCAATTTAATGAACAATGAAATGAAAATGGAAACTTGTTTGCTTTGTGGTTCCGAATGATGATGTTGTATGATGATGATAATTGAAATTTTTGGTAACCTATAATGTATGTAAAGGTGATTGCTTGCATGATAAGTTTTAAATGTTTGGTAACTTGCTAGTTAAGTAACTCATCTAATGGGGATGAGTTAACCTATTCTTGCCTTGTTCTTGCTTGTATTGTTCATTAGTAACACTCCTGAACCGGTTTCCTGCAAACTCGGGTAGGGGTGTTATATTTATACTTTTCCAATATATATCTTCTGCCATTTTTTTCCAGCATTTACTTATGGAGTCTATATGTAACAAGATACTTTCTCTTGAAAGCTCTTTGAAAGAACTCCCAAGTCACGTCCTCCTCTGGGACACCTGCAACTGTAGTCACCCACCAATGATATGCATCACCCTGCAGTAATGACACAGTGCAACCCAAATTGCGCTCCTCATTACAACCCATCTGGTTCAGAATACGGATTGTCTTTTCTATCCATCCCTCGTCTGCCTCAGGACTTAAACCCTAAAATTCCTCGCCTGTCAAACTACAAAAATGCTCTAAGGGTAAACCTTGATTAACCATCACAACAGGTGTCGATGCCTGCACTTGCACTCCAGCCATCGTTACCTAAAACGCTCCCGTCATCACCTGGATTAACAGAGTCAAATCAGCAAAAATTGGCACAGGAGGAGCCTGGGGTACACCACCTGCCCCAACATCAACAAGAGGAACCAACAAAGGAGGAGGAGGTAAAACATCAGGAGGATTCCCTTCCACATCATTATTCTGCCTAACTCTGGCATTATTATCCATCAAACGTGTCTCACGTCGAGCTATGCTAACAAAAGCATCAAAACACATTAAAATTAGGCTATCATTAGGCAAAGGATCCAAGGAAACCTTATAAAACCTTTTAAAACCTCGGTAATAGGCAATGTGTTCCCATTTCATAAAGCAACATGATATTAAACAATCACCGTACATAACAAACATCACCAAATAATCAGCCAACCACACCCCAACTTTTCGTAACTTGGCTCTGATACCAACAAATGTAACCCCCTCAACTCGGCCTAGATGCCCAACCGAACCGAGAGAACTACATTAGGTTTGTCAAAGCAAACTAGAGAAAGATTACGAAAATCGGTCCATTTTTTTTCTTTTTATCTTGTCTAAATGTGTATTATTAATTCTATTTTCACATACTTGCAACATTTGAGCTTACAAAATAATCGGACCACGGAATGACAACCAAATGCATAACATACCTTTTAGAGACTAAAATGCAAATCTGATAAACTCAAGGGCCAAAATTGAAATTAAGGTTACCAATCCTTAATTAATCCAATTACATGCTTACATGACAATTTTCAAGCTAATACGATCATCCAAGCTATTACAATTGCATTCACAAAACTCATAGACCAAAATGAAAGAAACAGAAACTCCAAAATATTCCATATAACAGATTTAACTGCAGGTGTACTGGTATGCGTACAGGTGTTTCAGTACGCCTTAACAATTAACAAAACCCAAATTCCAGTGGCTAAAACTCGTACCAAAACTGTAACACCCTTAACATATACTCGTAAGCCGAATATACATTAAAGATATTACGGAGTCATTGGAAGAAATCTTGACTTATAATTTTTTTTATACTAAAATTCATCTTGCAGTTTAACCCTTTCTCAATTTTTAAATTAAAAACTATGTCAGTCTATTACAACCAGTTTTGACCCTGAATTGATTTATAAAATTCATAATTGAGTTTTTGAAATAAAATATAATTTAGGGTGAAAACTATGTACACTGCCTAGACCCTTTCTTGATTTTCAAATTTTTACGCGATCAGGGTTAAATAACATTTAACTACATCAAAATTCATAGTTATTAATAACAAACTATTTCTCTAAGTCCATACTTCCATGACAATGTATAAACACGTTATAAACTTAGACTTACGAAATAGTTTACCCACTTAAAATATTACATGCCCACTAGTCTATCAAATTATGTTAAAGATGTGAGTACTGTACTTATAGATAGTAACTTGATCTTCCCAATTAACAGCTCCTTGCTAGTCTATTTTCGGAGAACCTGCGTGTGAAATAAAACACACACTAAGTACAAACTTAGTAAGGCATATAATCTTATTTATCAAAACATAAAATAAAGAATACATGTTATACATTAACCCAACATAGTTTATGTCTAAGGTAGTATCATACTAACAAGGTTTCCATAGTCAGTCAATATTCATGAGCAGGTCATAATTTTTCTAACTTAGTCTAGTTTCCAATACTCCATCATTACCAAGTAAATCATAAATGGCATATTTCACATACATGGCATATTTCATACACATGGCATATTTCACATGCATGACATGATTTATATATATGACATAATTCACATACATGACATACTTCACATACATGGCATAATTATATATATATGGCATGAATTATATACATGGCAGAATCCATATACGTGTCATAATTCATATACGTGGCCTTATTCATATACGTGACATCATTCATATACTGTAATCCCCTTGACCCGGCTTAGCCGTCCAACCGAACCAAGAAGGCTACATTAGGTTTACCGTAGCAAACCGAAGAGATACAACCAAACCCAGCCCATTTTTTTTCTTTTTATCATATCTAGATGCCAATTATTAACCCTACATGTTAATACAGACATTAGGTGCAACCCCAACTCAATCGAGCATCAATTTGACATCCAATTGATCACATTTGCAACTTAGGGACCCAATTGCAAATACAGGAAATTTTAGGATAAAAAATTATTTTTAGGTTACCAATCTTTAATTAGTTAGATTCCAAACCTTCATCTCAAGTTTCAGCTCAATCCGGTCATTCTACCACATATAATTCCATCAGCAAGATTTAGGGACTAAAATGGAAAAAAAAAACAAAACTACCCAAAAAGACATTAACAGGAAAAACGGCCATCCGTATGGAAACGGGTAAGTCTGTACCGATACGGTTTGAAACACACCGTTTCGATACACCACCAAGCTATTTCGATACGCCTAACTGAAATACCAAACTTTTGAAATATTTTAAACCGTACCGATACGGTTCCTTAGGTGTTTCGATACGCGGGTTCGAGTTACAAAAGTGAATTCTAGTGGCTAAAACTCGTATCGAAACGCCCATCCCCGTACCGGTATGCTAGGCCATATTTTCCTAGGCATATCAAAACGCACCAGACTCGTACCGATCCCACAAGCCTTAATTTTCCTAGCCGTACCGATACGGTCCCCTGCGTATCGGTACGCTGGGCCTGTAATGTCACATTTGGCTGATTTTTCATCTCGAAAGCATACTCAAACCACTCCAACATTCTTTAAACACAATATCAACATGATAAACATATCCATGCCAACTAGCATCACATATCTAGGATCACAACAAGGACTTAGGCATCAAAGTGGAAATCTATAGGCATGCTTCCTAATATGCATCCGACCAACATATCAAAAGGTAAACCAGCATCAAAAACAATCCTTAAAGGCCATTTACAACCCAATAGCAACTAAAGAAACATGCTCAAACATGGAGTTTCACAAAACATCTCCCAAAACACAATAAGTACCCCATTGCCCTTATTCATTATAGTCTAGTCTCTAACATACTTTGAAAACAAGTCTTGCCAAGATCCCCTTGCTTCTTGCTGCCTTCCAAGACCTCAATTATCTGCATTGATGGTCAACGAGAGTGTAAGTACACAAGGCTTAGTGAGGAGTGCTCAAAAACAAACACCATCAATGCATTTAAAACCATTTACATGACATCATCCTTCAAAACATCATCATGCCCCTTTTAAAACATGCACTTTACATCATTTAAAACCAGCATATTAAACCCTATGCTACATGTATCATTAATCAACAGCAAATCAAATTGCTAACCCTCCACTTAAGCCTTCCCATGCATTACTACCAAATGCAAAGTTTAAGGAGAAACATGCATAAACCACATTATACAACATAAACGTTTCAATGATACATTAACAATTATATTGGCTTTCAAGTGATCATTAACATGTTCCATAACAAAAGAGTTCATCAGATACACAGATTCAACAAGTGTTAACCCAACATTTCAAGACATCTCAACCGGAATAGCGATACAATCACAATCGTGGTACATTAACAACCGGGTACAATAACAACCCACAGGGACATCCACCCCAATCGTCGGTTAGACGCTTAATCCACTAACGGGAGTATTTGGTACTGTTTAACCCCTCTACCGTTAGGGCACTTAGATGGAGTATTCGGTACACTGTATAAACCCCTCAACACCCAAGGTGACTTATTTACAGTGCACTCAACCTATGGCCGGCAAACTATATCCGATAACAATTTTAAAACCACATCACTTGCCAATATAATTAACCAAATAACATTTACCTCACTATTTTTAACATTAAACCATGCTATTTCCAAAGCAACAACCATGCTTTAAAACACAAGTATAAACCACATACTTACAAGGATCACTTACCATGTGCATCCTTCGGCATTTCATGCTTAAAAACAGTATAGCAAATACTTTAAAACATGCTTAAACAGTAGGTAACATGCAAATTAAAACAAGTGCATAAGACCATTTCAAACTAGCACGTCCGAGAGAGAAATCCGCTTTATACTTACTTTCAAGTCCAGGTAAGCGTTTCAAGCTCTACCTTAACTCCCAAAACTCTATTCCAAAACATCAAAACGCTTTAAACCATGTTTTCACTCACCGATACGCGAAACCTCGATTCGCCAACGCGAAATCAAGTGTCAGAAGCCTCCAACGCTTCTCCAATCACTTCTAGATCAACCTCTCCTATTTTTACCTTAAAACAACAAAGGATTAATGCATCATAATGCATTCTAAACACAGCAACCACAATCCTTCTCAAATTCTCACAAAACCTCCACAATTAACCCTCCACAACAACCAAAAACATAACCAAAACACTTTGATTCACAACCCAGCCAACATCTATCAAGCTAACATCACTTTTAACACCAAAACACATCTAAAAGTAGATTCAAAACAACCTACCACATCCACCAAGCTTACAACCATATAAACACCACAAAACCTCAAAACTAACAACCTAAACAAATAGAGATTCTTAAGTTTTGGATTCCATTGATAAAAATCACTTATCAACATTATTAAACATCTAAAATATGAATCAAAACAACCTTACTTACTGGAAATCAGATCCAATTCGTGAATCAACTCATTTTCCCCAAATAACTCAATTAAACATTGGAAAATCATCAAAATCAGATTAGAAGCAGAAAAACAAGGATCAAATGCTTGGGAATTTCAATAAAGAACCATACAGTAGAGGAGATCTCGGACCTTACCCCTATTGTGAAGTTTCTCCCTCAATTGGTTTGTGAAAAGCTAAGAAAACACCAGATTATTGTAAGATTTTGTATAAACAATCTCTATAAAAATAATTTGAAACAATAAAATCAAGTTAAAAACCACCTCACCTCTGGAAATTTGATGAAAAACTGAATGTTTAGCTGAAGAGAGAATGGAGAGAAAAAGTTGAGAGAAAATGGCGTGATTTTTGTTTTGGAAAAGATAACTAACTTTTTAACAAAATCCTCTTTAATTATTAATTAAACCACATGTTAAAATAAGTCAAATCAAGGGAGAAATCATCAGAAATCAATTGGTAAAATAGCTCCTTAAATATTCTAAGTATTTGACCCTTTTTATTTTAGTCACTAGAAAATCATAGTTTTCAAAACTTTCATTTTAGTCACTAACCAAAATGTCGAAAAGCCAAACACAAATTATGCTCCACATCCTTAGCTCGCGAAACCAACACATCAAAGTCGGTGTAATCAACAGCAAGCATGTATGTCTTTACATCCTACACAAGCCCATATCGAAAACGATCACATCCAGTACACTCGTCAGGAACCAACTCAGGTACATACCGACTCAACCTTATGAATTGCACCCATACTCCGCTACAGACATACTGCCCTGCACCAAAGCCATAAACTCACGCTTCTTCTCATCCTGATATCGGACTCCCAAAAACTTCTTCCTGAGAGCTTCACAGAAAAACTCCCAGGTCACATCATCCGTCGCTATACCGGATATCGTGGTAGTTCACCATGCATAAGCATCACCCTGCAGCAGAGAAACAGTACAGCCCAGCTTACGAGCATCGATGCATCCCATCTGGCCCAGTATCCTCTCAGTACTGGCCAACCAACCCTCCGAAGCCTCAGGCGACAACCCTTGGAACTCAACTCCACCCAAACTACAAAGACGCTCAAGCGGCAAACCTTGCCCCTCAACCGGTGGTGCTGGCTGAAACGCATCGGTCATGGCCTATATCAACTGCTGCCTGAAATGCACTGGTCATGGCCTATATCAACGGTGCCATATCACCCATCCCTGGCCCAGCTAGCACAGGTGGTACTTGCTCCACTCCTTCAAGTGGATTAGGTGGGGGCGGTGGCAACCCTCTAGGAGGTACAACTTCTCCTTCATCATCCTACCCAGTGGTAGCAGCAATTGCACTAGATCGTAACTCTCTCCTCGATCCCATCGTGCTAAAATATATCTAAGGCATGATAATCATTTCAAAACGAAAACAGCCAAGCCAGCCTCTAGCAAGGATCCAAGACTTTCATTTCAAAAATCAAAACTTTCTAGACTATAATAATAAGGCAATGGGTACCCCAAAACATCCCCAACATAACATACAACAACCAACATCCATATATCAATCACCTTGCATATCAATCAGCGTTCATATAACAATCACCGTGCATATCAACCAATGTTCATATAACAATTACCGTGCAAATCAAACATGGCAACAACACAACAACCTCCCAAACGAACCAAACCCGGCTCTGGTACCACCAAATGTAACCCCCTTGACCTGGCTTAGCCGTCCAACTGAACTAAGAAGTCTACATTAGGTTTGCCATAGCAAACTGAAGAGATACAACCAAACCTGGCCCATTTTTTTATTTTTATCTTATCTAGATGTTAATTATTAACCCTACATGTTCATACATACTTTAGGTGCAACCCCAACTCAATCGGGCATCAATTTGACATCCAATTGATCATATTTTCAACTTAGGGACCAAATTGAAAATATAGGAAATTTTAGGATAAAAACTTATTTTTAGGTTACCAATATCTAATTAGTCAGATTCCAAACCTTCATCTCAAATTTCAGCATAATCTGATCATTCTACCACATATAATTGCATCAGCAAGATTCAGGGACTAAAATGCAAAGAAAACAAAACTACCCAAAAAGACATTAACAGGAAAAACGACCATCCGTATCGAAACGGGTAAGCTCGTACCGATATGGTTTGAAACACACCATTTCGATACACCACCAAGCTATTTCGATACGCCTAACTGAAATACCGAAGTTTTGAAATATTTTAAACCGTACCGATACGGTTCCTTAGGTGCTTCGATATGCGGGTTCGAGTTACAAAAGTGAATTCTAGTGGCTAAAACTCGTATCAAAACACCCATCCTCATATCGGTATGCTAGTCCAAATTTGTCTAGGTGTATCGAAACGCGCCAAACCCGTATCGATCCCACAAGCCTTAATTTGCCTAGCCGTACAGATATTGTCCCCCGCGTAACGGTGCGCATGGGCCTGTAATGTCACATTTAGCTGATTTTTCATCCCAAAAGCATACTCAAACCACTCCAACATGTTTTAAACACAATATCAACATGATAAACATATCCATGCCAACTAGCATCACATATCTAGGATCACAACAAGGACTTAGGCATCAAAGTGGAAATCTATAGGCATGCTTCCTAATATGCATCCGACCAACATATCAAAAGGTAAACCAGCATCAAAAACAATCTTTAAAGGCCATTTACAACCCAAGAGAAACTAAAGAAACATGCTCAAATAGGGAGTTTCACAAAACATCTCCCAAAACACAACAAGTACCCCATTGCCCTTATTCATTAAACATCATCATGCCCCTTTTAAAACATGCACTTTACATCATTTAAAACCAACATATTAAACCATATGCTACATTTATCATTAATCAACAGCAAATCACATTGCTAACCCTCCACTTAAGCCTTCCCATGCATTACTACCAAATGCAAAGCTTAAGGAGAAACATGAATAAACCACATTATACAACATAAACGTTTCAATGATACATTAACAATTATATTGGCTTTCAAGTGATCATTAACAAGTTCAATAACAAAAGAGTTCATCGGATACACGGATTCAACAAGTGTTAACCCAACACTTCAATCCATCTCAACCGGAATAGTGATACAATCGCAATCATGGTACATTAACAACCGCGTACAATAACAACCCATGGGGACATCCACCCCAATCATCAGTTAGATGCTTAATCCACTAACGGGAATATTTGGTACTGTTTAACCCTTTCTACTATTAGAATACTTAGATGGAGTATTTTGTACATCGTATAAACCCCTCAACATCCAAGGGGACTTATTTACAGTGCACTCAATCCTATGGCCAGCCAACTATATTCGATAACAATTTTAAAACCACATCACTTACCAATATAATTATCCAAATAACATTTACCTCACTGTTTTTAACAAGCATTAAACCATGCCATTTCCAAAGCAACAACCATGCTTTAAAACACAAGTATAAACCACATACTTACAAGGATCACTTACCATGTGCATCCTTCAGCATTTTATGCTTAAAAACATTATATCAAATACTTTAAAACATGCTTAAACAGTAGGTAACATGCAAATTAAAACAAGTGCATAAGACCATTTCAAACTAGCACGTCCGAGAGAGAAATCCACTTTATACTTACTTTCGAGTCTAGGTAAGCATTTCAAGCTCTACCTTAACTCCCAAAACTCTGTTCCAAAACATCAAAACACTTTAAACCACGTTTTCACTGACCAATACGCAAAACCTCGATTCGCCGACGCGAAATCAAGTATCTAAAGCCTCAAGCACTTCTCCAATCACTTCCGGATCAACTTCCCCTATTTTTACCACAAAAAACAGAGGATCAATGTATTATAATGCATTCTAAACACAGCAACCACAATCCTTCTCGGATTCTCACAAAACCTCCACAATTAACCCTCCACAACAACCAAAAACATAATCAAAACACTTCTATTCACAATCTAGCCAACATCTATCAAACTAACATCACTTTTAACACCAAAACACATCTAAAAGAATATTCAGAACAACCTACCACCTCCAGCAACCTTACAACCATATAAACACCACAAAACCTCAAAACTAATAACCTAAACAAATAGGGATTCTTAAGTTTAGGGATTCCATTGATAAAAATCACTTATCAACATTATTAAACATCCAAAATATGAATCAAAGCAACATTACTTACTGGAAATCAGATCCAATTCGCAAATCAACTCATTTCCCCCAAATAACTCAATTAAACATTGGAAAATCATCATAATCAGATTAGAAACACAAAAACAAGGATCAAATGCTTGGGAATTTCAATAAAGAACCATAAAATAGAGGAGATCTCGGACCTTATCCCTATTGTGAAGTTTATCCCTCAATTGGTTTGTGAAAGGCTAAGAAAACACAAGATTATTATAAGATTTTGCATAAACAATCTCTATAAAATATTTTGAAACAATAAAATCACATTAAAAACCACCTCACCTCTGGAAATTTGATGAAAAACTGAGTGTTTGCCTGAGGAGAGAATGGAGAGAAAAAGTTGAGGGAAGATGACGTGATTTTTGTTTTCGAAAAGATAACTAACTTTTTAAAAAAATCATCTTTAATTATTGATTAAACCACATGTTAAAATAAGTCAAATCAAGGGAGAAATCATCATAAATCAATTGGTAAAATAGCTCCTTAAATATTCTAAGTATTTGACCATTTTCATTTTAGTCACTAGAAAATCACAGTTTTCAAAATTTTCATTTTGGTCACTAACCAAAATGTCTATCTTCCAAAACTCATTTTTTCAAAATTGATTCCACCATTATTAAATATATAATTAATAATGATTTTTAAGCATTTTTCATGATTTTTTTCAACACCAAAAATATTCGATCCCGAAACCGACTTGAATCTCTACTTCGGTCCACCAGACCATCTAATGAACCCCTAAACCGCTAATCCCTAAAACCGATGCGTTACATATACATGACTTAATTCATATACATAACAGGATATGTGTACATGGCATAATTCATATGCATGTCATAATTCATATACATAACATAATTTGCACACATGTCATGATTCATATACGTGACGTGACTCATATACATAACTTGATCCATTTACACGGAATGATTCTTTTACCTGACATGATTCATATACGTGATTTAATTCATATACATGGCATGTTCCGTAATCATGGCATGGTTCATATACATGACACATTTCATATACATGGCATGGTTCCTATTCATGACATGATTCATATACATAACATGATTCGTTTACATGACATGATTCATTTTCGTGACATGATTCTTTTATCATTTCTCAAAGTACGCTATATGAGATCGAGGTACGTGAGTCATCTTGAAATGACACTGTAGTGTCTAACATGAACGTGAGATGAGTACGTAATCGGGGACGCTCTTTGCTCCCCATAAAACATGAAGCACCTCGACAGTGCACTCGGGCACAGTGGGCGTGGATCCCCATGGTGCATGTGACACAATCATTTTGTCACAATATCTATTTGATAACATGAACATGAGGGTGCATCTGCTAAAGACTCTATGGCATGCCAACTATACCATGGACTCTCATACACAATACTTGGGCATTTATTTCCTCATCAATTCAACATCATAATTAATCATATAAATAGACATTTCATATTTCATGCTTCATCTTAAATATTCATGGTAAACATAGATCATAATTTATGAAAACAATAATTCGTACCTGGTATTCCATCAAGCTTTCCATGTCGAGCAATGTATCATATCATGTATTATAGAGAAATGCAATGCCACTTTCAATATAATGCAAACATTTAAAAATGCACTCACCTGGGCCATTTAATTAACATGCCTCACTAAATTCTACTCGATCTTTTCCTCCACGGTACCTCGAATCTCCTTTTTTATTCGGATTCAACTTTATCTATCACATGAATATAATTAAACATTTGTTAGATTCACTTCTAACAATATTTCAATTAAGCTATTTGATCATTCAACATAAAAAATTTCCATAAATTTATTTCCTTCCTTATACTATTCACAAACTCATTTTTTGGTCCCTAATGACCATTTTGATCTTCAAATAATTCGTCCATGCTTGCCAACCAACTTTAGACACAAATTGTCTCAATTTCCATTTTCTGTCAACTTTCCCTATCATCAAAGATTTACTTCTACAGGGCAGAATACATACTGAATCTTAATCTCATTTATACCGTAGAAACTAGATTTGATATTGGTTTTAACGGTATAAGACACATAATTTAATAAAATCTCCAAAAATTATGAAAATTCATCAAACTCCCGTTTACAAGGCTGTCGTGATAGAAACTGTTCTGAAATTTTTCTGACATTCATTCGATTAAAAATTAATATCTTTTAACTCAGAACTCGAAATCAGTTTCTGTTTGTCGGAAATGAAACTAGATTCGATAAGCTTTTCAACCATATAAACTAATAACCAAGATTCAATTTTGTACAATTTATGGCAAATTTTCAAAGTCGAATTCCAGTAATGAATTTCGAGACAGACTGCTATTTTGTTTTCTGACCTTTCATCACTTAAAAATTCATATGTTTTGATATATGAATTGAAATCAATCACCGTGTGTTTTAACCGAAACTAGACGAATAAATATTTACTTCGATATAAAATTCACCATCTAACCATTTTTGTAGAATTTATGGTGAATTTTCAAACTTACTGCCAAATCTAGTTTTCCTACACAACTCCCATAAATAACTTCAAACTTTATACTAATTTCTCCTTACTTTACTATTTGTCAATTTTGTCCCCTTACTTAATTCAAACCACTAATGTATCACTTTCTTAATCAAATAATTATTCAAAAATAATTCCCTCTAATTTTTCATTCTTTCCGAAATGGTCACTAAAAATGCAAAGATAAGGATTCAAGCTTCTTAACTTTTCAAATTAGTCCTCAAATCAACATTACTACCTGAATTCTATTATTTCAACTAAAATCAGATTTAGTCTTTCTCTAAAACCTCATTTCTGAATTGGTCACTTAACTTTGACAATTTGTAAAAATGTCACTAACTTGATTTAACATCAGTTTTGCATTCTAACTTCAATTTCACATCTCCAACTTCAATAATAACATAAATACACTTCAAAATCATAAAAATTCAAATTAGTCCTTTAACTTTCAGAATTGCCAAAATGGTCCCTATACTTTTAATTTAGGATTTTGCTTCCAAATAACAATTCAAGCTTACTAGATCATTAATTCAACATCACAACCCTAAATTAAACTTGAATCCATTAAACCTAATCATCTTCATACAAACTAAAATATGTAGGGTTTAAATCTCAACTCAATAACATGACTTTAACATTATACTAGCTTGACTTCAACTTGAATTTCATCATAAAATCATAAAATTCCAAAAGCCCCAAACTTTTTCCATAAACCCTAATTTCTTCTCATGCAAAATTCTCATCAATCAAGCATGTTTTCCATGAATTATTTACACCTAATCATCTTTTTTTCATCCAATTTGGCCACTTGTCTTGTATAAATGAATTTTAAATTCATTTAGATGGTGAAATTACTAAAATGCCCTTTTAATCTAACGGTTGAGATTGATCTTATCATTAATCAAGGGCCAACATTTAATTTTGCATTTTCTTCTTCCAAAATTGTCCTTGTAACTTTTTAAATATTTCAAAAATGCCATTGGGGCAAAATGACCAATTTGCCCTCTAACTAATTTTTATTTACTAGTTTACTTCAAAAATACCATTCCATTACAATCCAACTAAAATAGTTCTTTCCCAGCCGGTCACTATTCCTTAAATATTATTTTATAACTTTTCCATGGCTTATGGAATAGCCTCTGAAATTTTGATTCGATCGATCTCCCGATATTCGTATAATACTTCTATTGTGATTTTATCTTTTTCGAACTATCGAATTTATTCCAAAAATTCCATATTTCCATATTCGGGAAATAAACTCTATTATCTCATAAAAATTTCCTTTCCCAGAACTTAACTGAATTTTCCTAACTCAGTCTACTATTCCGATAATTATCGAAAATCTCCATAAAATAAAATTTATCTTAGAAATCCTTTATCGATAATCCATTTGAATATTCTTTACTTTTACTGAGTCCAAATTATCTATCAAAAACACTTTTATGGGACCTTCCCAAAGGTCACCCATCCTTGTAATTCTCTAGCCTGAGCACGCTTAACAATTTCATTCGATCCAAATTTGGTACCTTTTTCTGCATCTTAATTCTTAAAACCGATATCAAGGTACATGTTTCGATCCGATTCACTCTTATACTGAATAAAATTACTTGTTGGGGAAATTTACACTTTAGTCCACAAACTTTTCCAAAGTTTATACTTTAACCCCTTAAACTTTCAAAAATTGCATTTTAGTCACTAATCAAAAATTGGGATATTTCAATTCCTCCCCCTTAAGAAAATTCGTCCTCGAATTTTCAATGCGTACCTATTTTAAACATTTACGGATATTACTTCCTTATTTTCTTCTCAGCCTCCCAAGTGGCTTCTTTGACCTTGTGATTTTTCCTCAAAACTTTAGTCAATGAAATTTCTTATTCATTAATTCTTTAATTCCATAAACTAATATTTTTGCTAACTCCTCTTCATGTACCAAATCTAATTGCATCTCAATTTATTCAGTAGTGTTGACATGTAAATAATTCAGTCAATGTCCCCAAAACATAAGTACATATACTATAGATTTTTTTCTCACTTCTAGAGATAAGACCCATTAATATACTCTTGGTCCAACTCTTTCACGATTCCTTGAGGTATAACAGTTTTCAAACTAAGTTTTCCCTTTTTGACCTATACAAATCATCCTTCATTTTTAAATAAACAATCATAACTTCTCTTTTGCTCTAACATTTAAGGCTCTCAATAGCTTAAACATTTAAACAACCAATGCTTTATTATATACAGTTGCCGAAGGTTATAACCTCTTAGGTACTTCTTGTTCTTGTACTTGAGCCCCCTACTGCACCAGTAGCTCAAACTAGGAAAAAATCAGAAAAAAGTTCATACTTGATTTCATTGTTACTGCTACGAGTATCTTTATAACCCTTGTGATCTGAGACTCTTGTTCTTGTCTAGAATCATTTCTATGAAAACTTTAATTAGCTGGAACAATCCTCAACTAAACACTCTTCATTTGACTTCATTAAGGAACTAATTCCTTTTAAAAAAATTTAAACGTTTCTTCTTATAATCGTTTTTACCTTGTGCACTGATAACCAACTTATCTCAATTACAATTTAGATTCTCGAAATGGTATCTTTATAATATCTTCTAATACTTGATCACTTATACCATTAGAAAACCTTTTTCTATCAATTTACATCATTTTAATGCTTTTCATACTCATCATCTTATTATTACTGATTGTCTTTATCAAAACCTTTCTGAAAAGATATCTTAGCTTATCCATTACACTTCAGTCCTATCTTTATAAGGCTCTTATGTTAACTATTCAGGTAGAATTAACCTCTTAGTTGACTTCTTTGAATACTCTTTAGTTAAGAGTTCAATACCCTATATCGGTATTAGACTTCCAATCTTGTTCAGTATGTACTCAAATACCACTTTCATCATACTTTTATTCCAGATTTCTTGTCTTCCTGGTCTTTTAAACCTTATAGTTGACATCTAGTAACACTAATTTCTCCTTAAATAAATAATTCTTCTTGTACAATTTACCTTTATAGTCGGGATGCCTTCTATTTTCTTGGGTGATATTTGTATACCCACTATATAAATTAAACATACCTCACATCCATTGCATTACCATCTTTAAGCTGTTATTAAAGAAATCACTGACTCTAAACAGTCAGTTCTTTCTTCCATAATGATTACTTCAGAACCATCGGGTCCTTGAAGTACCAACCTTTTTTGTTTACATTTCACATCTGCATCATATGCATACAACCATTTCATTCCAAAAATAATCTCAAGTTTACGAAACAAAAGCTCCAATAAGCTTGCAGGAACTCAATTCCTTAAATCACTAACAGACATTTCTTACATATTCTAGTCACTCGTGCACTATGTCCAAGTGGGTTACTAGGGATCACATTACTAAAAATAGTTTTCCTTAAGAATCTTTCTTTGTACTACTATCTTAGTACCAATATATGGGTGAGTCGAACCCGGATCAATTAAAGTGATTATAGGCTTTCTCCATAACCTTTGTTCTCATTATAGCATCCTAGTACGAGTATTTTGTTTCAAACTTTGAAACTATTGTAACATCTCTTTCCTAAACTGGTCACCAATATACTTGACTCTAAACACTTTTTAGAATGTCCAAGTCACTTTCTCAACATGTATAATTATGTGGCTTCGGACCATCAAAAACAAGTATAATCCCTTAATAAGGATGCATCTTTTCTAACTTTTCAGCATTTGTACAATTTAATTCCTCTAACGTGACTTTAACATCGTGGAGCCATAAATTGGCAGCCATCAGACCACATTTTCCATGAAATTCAGGAGCTCCTAACTTCTTAAGCTCCTTAACATTCGATGCCTTTACTGGTGTGGGTGCCATATTGATATAGGCATTAGGGTTTGAGTTTTTTTTAACCATAGCTTTTTAGGGCTCATACTAAGGTTCCATATTCTTATGCTGGAGCTCCCTACTACGTAGGTGGCTCAGCTGGGGTAGGAGCTAGAGGTGGAACATTCTATATCTCTTTAGCTGGGGTAGGAGCTAGAGGTGGAACATTCTATATCTCTTTACTTCCACTTTAAACCTTCTCTTGATCCCTATAATTAAACATTTAACGCAGTCCATCAGTAATTAACATCATCTATTTCCACTAAAACTTATTCATGTAAATGAGGAGCATAATCAAGTTACACAGATAATACATCAGTAACATGACATCCTAGGGGCATGTACTTAACATCAAATCATATTAACTCGGTTTAACCTCTAGAATTGGCTAAACCTGTAGCTTTGATACCAATAAATGTAACACCCTTAACGTTTACTCGTAAGCCAAATATACATTAAAGATGTTACGGAGTCATTGAAAGAAATCTTGCTTGTAAATTTTTTTATACTAGAATTCATTTTGCAGTTTAACCCTTTCTCGGTTTTTAAATTAAAAACTATATCAGTCTATTGCAGCCAGTTTTGACCCTAAATTGATTTATAAAATTCATAATTGAGTTTTTGAAATAAAATATAATTCAGGGTGAAAACTATGTACACTACCTAGACCCTTTCTTGATTTTCAATTTTTTACGCAATCAGGGTTAAACAACTTTTAACTACGTCAAAATTCATAGTTATTAATGGCAAACTATTTCTCTAAGTCCATACTTCCATGACAATGTATAAATACGTTATAAACTTATACTTACAAAATAGTTTACCCACTTTAAATAATATATGCCAACTAGTCTATCAAATTACGTTAAAGATGTACGTACTGTACTTACAAATAGTAACTTGATCTTCCCAATTAACAGCTCATCCTTGCTAGTCTATTTTCGGAGAACCTGCGTGTGAAATAAAACACATGCTAAGTACGAACTTAGTGAGGCATATAATCTTATTTATCAAAACATAAAATAAAGCAATACATGTTATACATTAACCCAACATAGTTTATGTCTAAGGTAGTATCATACTAACAAGGTTTCCATAGTCAGTCAATATTCATGTGCAAGTCATAATTTTTCTAACTTAGTCTAGTTTCCAATACTCCATCATTACCAAGTAAATCATACGCATGGCGTAGTTCACATACGTGACATATTTCATACACATGGCATATTTCACATGCATGACATGATTTATATATATATGACATAATTCACATACATGACATACTTCATATACAAGGCATAATTCAAATATATATGGTGTGAATTATATACATGGCAGAATCCATATACGTGTCATAATTCATATATGTGGCATGATTCATATACGTGACATAATTCATATACATGACATAATTCATATACATAACAGGATACGTGTACATGGCATAATTCATATGCGTAACATAATTTGCACACATGTCATGATTCTTATACGTGATATGATTCATATGCATAACTTGATTCATTTACATGGCGTGATTCTTTTACCTGACATGATTCATATACGTGATTTAATTCATATACATGGCATGTTCCGTATTCATGGCATGGATCATATACATGACATATTTCATATACATGGCATGGTTCATATTCATGACATGATTCATATACGTAACATGATTCGTTTACATGACATGATTCATTTACGTGACATGATTCTTTTATCATTGCCCAAAGTATGCTATATGAGATTGAGGTACGAGATTCATCTTGAAATGACACAGTAGTGTCTAACGTGAACGTGAAGATGAGTATGTACTCGGGGAGGCTCTTTGCTCCCCATAAAACATGAAGCACCTCGACAGTGCACTCGGACACAGTGGGCGTGGATCCCCAGGGTGCATGTGACACAATCATTTTCTCACAATATATGTTTGATAACATGAACATGAGGGTGCAACAGCTAAAGACTTTATGGCATGGCAACTATACCATGGACTCTCATACACAATACTTGGGCATTTCTTTCATCATCAATTCAACATCATAATTAATCATATAAATAGACATTCATATTTCATGCTTCCTCATAAATATTCATGGTAAACATAGATCATTATTCATGCAAACAATAATTCGTACATGGTATTCCATCAACCTTGTCATATCGAGCAATGTATCATATCATTTAAAAATGCACTCACCTGGGCCATTTAATTAACATGCCTCACTAAATTCTACTCGATCCTTTCCTCCACAGTACCTCGAACCTCCTTTTTTATTCGGATTCATCTTCATTTATCACATGAATATAAATAAACATTTGTTAGATTCACTTCTAACAATATTTCAATTAATCTATTTGATCGTTCAACATAAAAATTTTCCATAAATTTCTTTCCTTCCTTATACTATTCACAAACTCATTTTTTGGTCCCTAATGACCATTTTGATCTTCAAATAATTCCTCCAAGCTTGCTAACCAACTTTATGCACAAATTGTCTTAATTTCCATTTTCTGTCAACTTGCACTACCATCAAAGAATTACTTCTACAGGGCAAAATACATATTGAATCTTAATCTCCTTTATACCATGGAAACTAGATCGATAACGGTTCTAACAGTATAAGCCACATAATTTAATAAAATCTACAAAAAGTATGAAAATTCATCAAACTCCCGTTTACAGGGCTGTCCTAACAGAAAATGTTCTGTAATTTTTCTCACCTTCATTCGATTAATATTTTATATCTTTTAACTCGAAACTTGAAATCAGTTTCCATTTGTCAGAAACAAAACTAGATTCGATAATCTTTTCAACCATATAAACTAATAACCCAGATTCAATTTGTAGGATTTATGGCAACTTTTCAAAGTCGAATTCCACTGTTGAATTTCGGAACATATTGCTATTCTATTTTCTGACCTTTCATCACTTAAAAGTTCATATCTTTTGATATATGAATCGAAATTAATCACCATTTGTTTTAACTAAAACTAGACGAATAAATCTTTTCTTCGATATAAAATTCACCATCTAACCATTTTTGTAGAATTTATGGTGAATTTTCAAACTTACTGTCAAATCCAGATTTCCTACACAATTCCCATAAATAACTTCAAACTTTATACTAAATTCTCCTTACTTTACTATTTGCCAATTAGGTCCCCTTGATTCAAACCACTAATGTATCACTTTCTTCATCAAATAATTATTCAAAAATAATTCCCACTATTTTTTCGTTCTTTCCGAAATAGTCACTAAAAATGCAAAGATAAGGATTCAAGCTTCTTAACATTACAAATTATACCTCAAATCAAGATTACTACTTGAATTCTATTATTTCAGCTAAAATCAGATTTAGTCCTTCTCTAAAACCTCATTTCCGAATTGATCACTTAACTTTGACAATTTGTCAAAATGGTCACTAACTCGATTTAACATCAGTTTTGCATTCTAACTTCAATTTCACATCTCCAACTTCAATAATAACATAAATAAACTTCAAAATCATAAAAATTCAGATTAGTCCTTTAACTTTTATAATTGCCAAAATGGTCCCTATACTTTTAATTTAGGATTTTGCTTCCAAATAACAATTCAAGCTTACTAGATCATTAATTCAACATCACAACCCTAAATTAAACTTGAATCCATAAACCCTAATCATCTTCATACAAACTAAAATATGTAGGGTTTAAATATCAACTCAATAACATGATCTTAACATTATACTAGCTTGATTTCAACTTGAATTTCATCATAAAATCATAAAATTCCAAAAGCCCCAAACTTTTTCCATAAACCCTAATTTCTTATCATGCAAAATTCTCATCAATCAAGCATGTTTTACATGAATTATTTACACCAAAAGATAGAGCTTGAAGAGTAGAACAACTTTGCAGTTGAAAATATTACCTGAAAATCGAGTTTCGGGGCTTGAATCGAACGTGAAAAATTTTTCTCCATTTTTCTTTCTTTCTCCCCCTCATATTTCGAAATTTTAGGATGAAGAATGGTCTTCATCTTTTGATTTCATCCAATTTGGCCACTTGTCTTGTATAAATGAATTTTAAATTCATTTAGATAGTGAAATTACTAAAATGCCCTTTTAATCCAACGGTTGAGATTGATCTTATCATTAATCAAGGGACAAGATTTAATATTCCATTTTCTTCTTCCAAAATTGTCCTTGTAAATTTTTAAATATTTCAAAAATGCCATTGGGGTAAAATGACCAATTTGCCCTCTAACTAATTTTTATTTACTAGTTTACTTCAAACATGCCATTCCATTACAATCCAACTAAAATAGTTCATTCCCAACTGGTCACTATTCCTTGAATATTATTTTATAACTTTTCCATGGCTTATGGAACGGCCTCTGAAATTTCGGTTCGATTTGATCTCCCGATATTCGTAAAATACTTCTACTGCGATTTTACCTTTTCTGAATTATCGAATTTATTCCAAAAATTCCGTATTTCCATATTCGGGAAATAAACTCTATTATCTCATAAAAACTTCCTTTCTCAGAACTTAGACTGAATTTTCCTAACTCAGTCTACTATTCCGATAATTATCGAAAATATCTATAGAATAAAATTTCTCTTAGAAATCCTTTATCGATAATCCATTCGAATATCTTTACTTTTACTGAGTCCAAATTATCGATCAGAAACACTTTTATGGGACCTTCCCAAAGGTCACCCATCCTTGTATTTCTCTAGCCTGAGCACGCTTAACAATTTTATTCGATCCAAATTCGGTACCTTTTTCTGCATCTTAATTCTTAAAATCGATATCAAGGTACCTGTTTAGATCCGATTCACTCTTATACTGAATAAAATTACTTGTTGGGAAAATTTACACTTTAGTCCCCAAACTTTTCCAAAGTTTATACTTTAACCCCTTAAACTTTCAAAAATTACATTTTAGTCACTAATCAAAAATTGGGATATTATAGAAACACTTGCTCATGTATCGAAACGCTAGCCAAGATGCTTGAGACTATACCGGAACACTTGCTCGAGTACCAAAATGCTATGCCTGAAAAGGCTTGCCCGTATCGAAACACCCTCACGCGTATCAAAGCGCTATGCCTAAAATTGCCTAGTCGTACCAGTACGAGGACACTTGTTTCGATACGCCTAGAGCTGTAATGTCCCAAATTGTTGTCTAAACACACTTTAATGATAACCAAACCACTTAAAGATGCTTCAAACACTTATGCAACATTACTAAGGTTCAAACTATACCAAAGCATCACATAATGAACATCAATACATGGCATCCATACATCTAGGACATTCTATAGGGATGCTTCCTATCTCACTCTACCACACAACCAATATTCCCATTTAAGCACCTTTCTAACATAAGCCACTTGCTCACATATCCAAAATACCAAATTCGACATGCTCAAATCATCAAAGCATGGCAATCATCAAAGGTTAACTAGATGCATACCTATGCAACCACCTAGTCTCAACTATAAGCAAATATTATCAACCAACTTATCAACATCAAATCAGCCTTACAATCCAGCACATAACAAGCTTAAAAACCATGGGAAAACATAATTACAAATCCCAAAAATATGGCTAACACATTGCCTTATTAACCGGAAACATAAACTGAGTTCATACTCAAGTAGTCTTGCACTTGGATCATTTCAAACCTTGCCTTTGCTGCCCCCAAACCTTATTGCTCTTCATCATTAGGAAAAGAGAGCGCAAGCACACATGCTTAGTGAGGATGCTCTTAAAACAGTGATGCATTTAAAATCCTTTAAAAACTAAACACTTGTTTTAAAACCATGCTTACGACCAAAGCATTACATTGATTCCAATCAAAACATGCATATCGACCATATACAAAAACATTTACAAATCACATGCTTAAATCTCAAAGAATTAAGTTACATTACCATGCTTAAATGCCAAATCATTATAAAATAGATTCAACACATGAACTTGCATATATTGGCAATTATAGTGACCCCAGATAGTCGACCACTATCCTTGGTTAGACGACCGCTAACCATTGGTAAACCAACCATTAACCTTACATATCGGATACACAGATCTCCCATGATAGTCGACCACTACTATAACCCATACCATGCCGACCGCATGATATAACAACCTTACCGACTGCAAGATGAACATCACAAGGGGAACCGACCATTCAACCTAAGTGTTAACATCATAGTCCGAGTAGCTGATCACTTACCTCAAGGACCCTTAACCACGATCGATTTTTAACATATTATAGTGCACTTCATCCTATGACATGCCAACTATATCCGATTGTTTTCTCTTCATGTCACATAGCCAATATATCATTTACAAAACCATTTACTCATTGTTTTACAATGAATTACACAAAACCACCACATATGCAAATCACATTGCCAAAGTAATAACACCATTCCCAACATGAATGAAAAAAAATGCTCACTAGCTTTTCATATACTTTTAACCCTTGCATATGTACTTAAAATCATGCATTTCTAGTAAGTAAAACAAACCATGTTTACGACCAAAACATGAATTACACAGCTCATATCCGAACCGATATTAAAGAGCAAAAGAGGAAAACTTACTTTAGAGCTTAGGTAAGTGTTTGTAGCAATCCTTTTCACAAGTTTTCGCTAAAAGGGGGTTTTGGTGTTTGGGGGTCTTTCTGGTATTTAAAAATGATGTCTTCCGTAGGGTTTTAGAAAAACATGAGTTTTATTTTAAAAATGGAGTAACCATCGGCCACTAAGGTAGGTCGGGCACCATAAAACCAGAGATTTTAAAAATGTTGGGTTCGGGAGTCGGTTATGGATGGGGAAGGATTAGCACCCCCACACCGCCCAAAATTGGTACTTTAATAATTACCGTTTGGTTAATATTAAACGTTTTGGATTAAAGTGGAGATTAAATTAAGATTTGGTCATAAGTGCGAGTAAATTTTAAGGGCCCCGTTATTCGAGAATAAACCGATAGACCACCATCACTACGCCTGATACTAGCCACGTTTAAGCTCGAATAAAAGGGCAACACATTGACAAATAATATCCGTTATGCAATCCTAACACAAACATATACATAATACATGGTAACGATAAAACACATCAAAGCATAAACAATACAATCTTAAACTAAAGCTAAAACATAAACATGATGACAAAAAACATATAAACAAAAGCATATATATAAAATGTAAAAAGGAAAAAAACATGCTTCACGGTTAAAATAACTAACTATAAAATGCTTAAACACATAAAAAAAGCAACATAGGTTTGACATGATACATAATACGATGATAAACTAACAAACCAAAGTAACATATTAACATATATAAAAACCAATACTCAAAATTTAGCATATGACACCATTTACACACATAATAAAGATACATGACAATAATATTAACAAATTTTCCACACTAATATGTAACATAAGAAGCAAAGTGAACGTAAAATCCATGCTAAATTACAAAAACACACTATGTGCAAATAAACTAAAACATAATCACAAAATATTACTTATGTTATGAAAAAAATAAATGAACACAATGTAAAAAAAACACATGTATAAAGTAAATGCATGAGTAACATCACAAATTATGTTATCCAAGTAAAAAACATACTAATATGCATTTAACATGCTGATTAAGAAACGCAAAAGACAGGGCTTAAATGAAATAGAAATAAAATCAGAAAACATAAATTAAATAAATAAAAAGACACATTTAAGGACTTAATTGAGAATCGGACAAAACCTATGAGGACTGGAAATGTAAAAAAAGCCAAGGGGTAGACTCGAACTGAAACATTAAAAGGGACAGAGGGACTAACATGTTATTTTTACCATTTAAAAACAAAATTGGTCTAATTTAGGGGCTTAATTGGAAGATTCTAAAAAGAAAGATGGACGAAACTTGCAATAAACCCATACGATGAGCTCAAACTGAAAATATTAAAAGGGCAGGGAGATTTATGAAGCAAATAAACCAATTATTTTTATTATTTGCCTATATATAGACTCGATCGACCCTTTTTCTTTCTTTTTCATTTTTTAACCCTTAAGGATATGCTCTCATTTCTCTCTAAAATCTAGAAACAACAGCCCAAAAAAACAAAATCTCCTTTGGCCGCCATGTTCAAACGATCTCAAGCGAGGATCGGCCGCAACGACCACCTCGAACCGTCCTAGATCTCCACCTGCTGGCCACCAAACTCCCCCAAAGAACCGATTACCCAACCGTTTTAAACAAAAAACCCTATATCCATTCCTACTTTGAACCAAAAACATTAACCCCTTTTGAAACGGCTCACCAAAAAGGCTCATCGCCGGCCAGACACCGAAATGACCAAGGTAAACCCCCTTTTAATTTGTTTTACTTTGCATGCATGAGAAAAATAAAGAGGAGAAAAAGATTACCCTTGAAACTCTTTCTTTTTTGTGTTTTTATTTCTGGAAACTAGAAACTAGTCTTGTTGTTGTCGTTCCTTTTTTGATACATATATTTGGTCTCTCCTTTTTGTTTTGGTAGAAATGAAACATAAAATACATATATTTTAAGATTTGGTCTGACAGCTCTCTTTTTCTCTATTTTTGCACGTCCCTAAACGTGGTGGTTGGAGAGCCGGTAAAGATCGGTATGGTGGAGGGATACGTTTGACTAGACTCGTTCTTGGCCATTGGATCGGATCTAATCCAATGGCTGAGATTGCATGAGAAATGGATGGCCATGATTTGATCCGATAAAAATAAGGCTGCACAAGATGGTGACACGTGGCACATGGTATCTGAGGAGTCATACGTGTGGGCGTCACGTGCAAGTGGGAGACCGAGAGTCCCGAGCGTGTATCTCAAGCGGCCAGCTGGAGGGATGCCTTGCTTTGATCATGGCAGTTGGATCTAGATTTGATCCAACGGCTCTTGGTTGGTTGCACACAAAGAATGAAATATAATTAGGGTTAAGTTAGATTTTGGCCAGGCCGAAATGGGCCTTGTAATATATTTTGGGTTTTGTAATTATAGACTAGACTGTTAGCATTATTTGGGTTTTAATTAATTTTTTTGGTTTTCATTTTAATTTAGCCCGATACTAATGATAATAATAATAATAATATTACAATAATACATACATGCACATATAATATACGTACATACAAGCATACATGCAAATTAACATATATATCTCATACGTTTAAACACATAACATACAAGCATATATATTTATTCACACATATTGTACATATACAAACAATGCATACATAAAATATAAACATACATATGACACACATATACCATGATAATTACTAATACGTACACATACATAATATATAATAAACATGCACTCACACATATCACATACATATTTTACGTACATATTAATCACATATACATAATAAACGTATAATATATAATATATGTATACATGCAATAATAATATATATTAATAATTATACTTAACATATTAACACGATATTTACAAATTAGATAAAAATGAGTGATTACAGTTGCCCCTCTTTACTTGTTCTTGTGAAACGGGAACAAAGCAAATATCATAAGCACTCATTTTTATTCGACTTCCCTGTTTGTAGCTTCATAATCACGTGTTCTTCTGGAACTTTCCGCTTTTCCTTAGCTGAATCTTCAGGTTCGTAAGTTCTTTCTACATAGAACTTCATCACCTTCTGATCTTGGAGCTACAGGCTTTTCCTATATAGAACCTTTCGCTTTCTCGGGCGGACCCTTCGAGCTAAAAGTTCTTCCTATATAGAACTTTTTACCTTGAAGTCCTGGAGCTAGGGTTCTTCCTATATAGAACCTTTCACTCTGAAGCTTCGAGTTACCAGTCCCCCTTATATAGAACCTTTCACTTTGAGAAAGTAAAGCTTGGAATCCTTCCTATATAGAACTCTTCAACTTCCACGCTGCAGGTTTTTCCTATATAAAACCTTCCGCGTCACGGATGGATTCTTCCAACTGAGAGTTCCTTCTATATAGAACTGCTAGTCTTCAAACCCTGGAGCCGTAAATCCTTTTTGTCTAGAACTTTTAGCTTCTGAAACCTCAGAGTTACGGGTTCTTCCTATATGGAACCTTTCACTGCAAAGGCTCAAAAATATAGGCCCTTTCTATATAGAACCTTTATCTTCGAATTTGGGATTCACACCAAAATGGTTATCGATCTTTCTGGACTCACGCTACTAAGGCTGCCAATTTTTTTTCAAATTTGGGGATTCACACAGAAAAAGGCTATCAAAATCTAGCCTCACGCTACTAAGGCTGCCGAAATCTTCAAATAAATCCACCTTTTCGATATGAAGTCACGGATCAAAAGTCATTGGTAATCTATAAGTACCTGTTTAAAATTTACAAAAATGTTATAATAAATAAGTTAGCATTCTCCTAATCCTAGGGATGCCTAACTGTACATGATGCATGAGTGTCAATATCTTAAAATTATTCTAATGCGCCTGCTTCCATAATCAGTCAATCTTGACTTTCTGCTTGCTTTCTCTTCTTTTTCTTCTTCTGGTGGCGGTACCCCATCTCACTGTTAGGTTTAACCATTTCAGCCTTTCTTTTCTGAGTTTCAGGTTCTAAGTTCAAAAGTGCCTGGTTTTCGCTTTAGATTTTATTTTAGGCGCCCTTATGGGTTTTTGCCTGGGAGATCTCTATTTTCGTCTTGAATACTTTCTCAGACAAGTATGAATGGTGCATGAAATTGGTTATCTTATTCTGGTGCTCGAAGTCTTCCTCTCTTCATGCCTCGACATACATTATGTAGAAAGCTTGAGATCAAAGTTAATCATGTTTTCTAATCACCTGCACTCTCAGAGTTAGATCATAATAATGCTCAGAAATCTTTTATTTATCATAAGTCTATGTTAACCTGTTTTCATGATGCTTATGAAAACAATGAGAAGACAAGGAAAGGCATGCACAAAAACATGATCTTATTGTCATTAAGGACTTGGAACATTTTTAGAAAAGTCATGGCAAACATGAGGAAAAGGGAAAGCAGAAAATGAAATGCAAAGCCCCCAAATATCCACTGTATGAATGATACGTGATCCCGTCAACTAAAATAGAATCTTTTCTGGAGCTCCTTCTTCTGGTACCCGTGAGGGTAATTCTACTTGCTGGAGGCCCAATCTCAAAATTTATCCGACCCGCCCTTAATGGGTTTTCGACTCAGATCCTTCCTTTGCCTCAAGATGCCCTTTTTTAGGTTTTCGCCATGAGCCCCCCCTTTTTTTTAACCTAAGGCACCCTTTGTGGGTTTTCACCTTAGGTTTTCATTTTATGAAATGCCTTTTCAGATTTTCGCCTCATTTTTCATCATTTTTCATTTCATTTTTCATTTTTTCAAACATAATACTTCTTAACTAAATCGAAATTCACGAGATTTTTCAATTCTTCTCTATCCATTTCAGTTAAAATCAATGCTCCTCCTGAAAAGGCCTTCTTGACGACGTATGGCCCTTCCCAATTAGGCATCCACTTCCCTCGAAAATCTTTCTGAATTGGCAGGATCTTCTTAAGCACTAGATCTCCCTCTCAAAATTCTCTAGGGTGAACTTTCTTATCATATGCCCGCATCATTCGTTTTGGGTATATTTGACCATGGTAGATGGCTTTCAGCCTCTCTTTTTTATGAGATTTAATTGGTCGAGCCTGGTTTACACCCATTCTGATTCATCCAGTGTTACTTCATTCAGAACCCGGAGTGACAGAATATCAACTTCAATGGGTAGTATCGCCTCTGTACTGTACACTAGAGAATAGGGTGTTGCCCTGTTGATGTGCAAACAGATATGCGGTAGGCAAACAAAGCAAATGGTAGCTTCTCATGCCAATCTTTGTAGGTATCTGTTGCCTTCGCAATTTCTTTACATTCTTGTTTGCCGTTTCTATTGCCTCATTCATCTTAGGACGGTAGGTCGTGGAATTATGGTATGTTATTTTGAACTGGTTGCACACCTTAGTCATCAATTTGTTATTCAGGTTGGAAGCGTTGTCGGTGATAATCCTTTCTGGCAACCCATATCAGAAAATGTTCTCCTTCTTCAGGAACTTGCACACCGTTTTCCTTGTGATATTGGCGTAAGATACTGCCTCCACCCATTTAGTGAAGTAATAAATGGCAACCAAAATAAAACGGTGCATGTTGGAAGCCTTCGGATAAATCTGTCCAATGACATCCATGCCCCATGCTGCGAACGGTCAAGGCGAGTTCATGGTGTGTAAAGGTAAATGAGGAGCATGGATCTTGTCGGCATATATTTGGCACTTATGGCATTTGCTGGCGTAATCGATGTAGTCTCCCTCCATAGTCGATTAGAAATAGCCATATCTCATGATTTTCTGGGCTATTGATAGACCATTGGTGTGCGTTCCACATAAACCATCATGCACTTCTGCTAAAATTTCTTTCGCCTCTCGGGCATCTACATATCTCAACAACATTTGATCATGGCCTCTTTTGTACAGAATCTCCATGTCCAAAACATATCATATTGTCATCTTTCTGAGTGTTTTTCGGTCATTTTCGTTTGCCCCTTCGAGATATGTTTGAAACTTGATGTATTACAAGATATCGTAATACCAAGGGTTGCCATCTATTTCTTCTTGCACATTATAACAGTGAGCTGGCCTCTCAAAAGTCTGCATCTCAATTGGCTTCATTTTTTCTTTCGTATTTGCTTTGAACATAGAGGCCAGGGTTGCCAGGGCATCCGCCATCTGTTTGTCTTCTCTAGGAAGGTAGGTGAAACTGACCTTTTCAAATTCTTCAATGAGCTCTTGGATCAACTCGTAATATTTGACCAGCTTCGGATCCTTAGTTTCCCATTTTCCTCGTAATTGATAGATCACTAAGGATGAATCTCTAAATACTCGAAGTTCTTTAATCTTTCTTTCAATGGCATCATTCAGTCCCATGACACATGCTTCGTATTCAGCTATGTTGTTTGTGCAAAAAAAATATAGTCTGCTGGTGAAGGGATAGTAGACATTTTCTGGAGAAATTAGCACGGCTCCTATTATGTGGCCAAGGGCATTGGAGGCTCCATCAAAGTAAAGCTTCCATGAGCTGTCATCTAAAACAATGTCTTCCCCAGTTGTAATGCACATCAAGTCCTCATCTGGGAAATTGAAGTTCAACGATTCATAATCATCTGAAGCACGGCTAGCTAAGAAATCCGCTATAGCACTTCCTTTCACAGCTTTCTGGCTCACATATACAATGTCAAACTCCGATAACAGCATCTGCTAGCGGGCCATCCTCCCTGTTAATGACGGTGCTTCTATTAGAAACTTCAAGGGGTCCAATTTGGATATCAACCAGGTGGTATGGTATAACATGTACTGTCTAACCTTTTGGTAGTATAAACCAAAGAACAACATAGCTTCTGAATTGGCGGGTACCGTGTTTCACAATCAGTGAACTTCTTGCTTGGGTAGTAGATGGCTCTTTCCTTCTTCCTAGACTCATCATGTTGCCCCAACACACAACCCATCGATTTTTCAAAAACTGTCAGGTAAAGGATCAAAGGCCTATTTGGTACCAGTGCTTCTAAAATCAGAGCATTCGTCAAATACTTCTTAATCTTCTCTAGAGCTTTTTGACATTCTTCATCCCAGACCCCTGGGTTATTCTTCCTAAGTACTCTGAAGACAGGGCCGCACTTATCTGTTAGTTGAGAGATGAAATGGGATATATAGTTTAACCTTCCCAAGAAACCTCGAACTTCTTTCTGAGTATGAGGCGGTGGGAGGTCTTGGATAGCCTTTACTTTTTCTGGATCAATCTAATCCTCTTCCTACTCACGACAAACCCCAAGAGTTTCCAGATGTGACTTCGAAGGTGCATTTAGCCGGGTTGAGCTTCAGCTGGTATTTTCGTAGTCTTTGAAATAGTTTTCTCAATTTTCAAAGGTGCTCCTCCTCGGTTCGGGACTTAGCGATCATATCATCCATGTATACGTCTATCTCTTTGTGCATTATATCATGGAAAAGAGTCACCATTGCTCTTTGATAAGTCACCCCTACATTTTTTAGTCCAAAAGGCATCACCTTATAACAAAACGTGCCCCACATGGTTACAAATGTGGTCTTCTCCATGTCCTCTTGTCTATCTTTATCTGGTTGTATCATGAGAAACCATCCATGAATGAGAACAATGAGTGTCCTGCAGTATTGTCAACCAATGTGTCAATATGTGGAAAAAGGAAATTGTCTTTAGGGCTTTCTCGATTGAGATACCTATAATCTACACATATGCGGACCTTCCCATCCACCTTTGGCACCGGTACGATGTTTGCAACCCATTCAGGGTATTTGGAAACCTCTAGAAAGCCAACATCAAACTGTTTTTTTACTCTTCTATGATCTTTAACAGCATGTCAGTCCTCATTCTTCTGAGCTTTTGTTGGATTGGTTTGCATTCTGGCCTCGTTGGTAGCTTGTGCACCACTATGTCTGTATTCAACCCCGGCATATCTTGATAAGTCTAAGAAAAGACGTCCTTGAACTCTTGGAGCAGGGCTATTAGTTTACGGCTGGTTTCTGAGGAAGATGTAGTCCCGATTTTCACTTCTTTCTCTCCTCATCGGTTCCCAAGTTCACAATTTATGTTTCTTCTTGGTGGGCCATGATTTGCCTTTCTTCATTGGCCATCATCCTCACCAACTCCTCAGAAACCTCACATTCTACCTCATCGTCCTCATCTTCATTTTCTGCCGAGATCTCGGGGTGCTTAAAATCTACCTCGGGATTGGATTCAGAATCATTCATACAGTTAATTATGGGGACCCTACATGAAATAAGAACAAATTTATTGGGAAGAGAATGATTTTAAATGAAGTGAATAAATATGAGTAAGAAATTAATGAATAAAGTAAATGAAATGTTTACCATTTGAGAAAGCGAGGAAGACATTTTTTCATTGCAAACAAAAAGTTAACATAGATGCCCCATACAAAATATCCCTATTTCCCATGGGCAAAAACAGAAGGGTTAGTTTGGAGCATTTCTCTGATCTGGCCCTAAAGACTATAGGTAGATCAATGTAGCTCCAGTTATTGAGAGTTTCCTTGGGACGGCAAGGGCGGATGCTGGCCAACACGTTGCTGCCATTGTCACCCTCAGCTATCATGTTAATGAACATCCCTTCAAGCGATTCACTAACATCCCATTCTCGTTAAGTATGTCATTTTCTCGAATTGCTTCATGTAACTTCAGTTCTGTATGGACAATTCCTCCAAAGACAAAATTATCTTTTATATGAGGGAAAGACATCGGTCTCTATGGAATATCCTCTCCTTTGAGTCTAGCCCTCATTTGCTCTTCTTTCTTTCTATATTTCTCTCTCCTTTGCTGAATACTCGGTTTGTACCCAAGCCCAAAATGATCTTTCTTGATGATGACACTTTTGGGTCATAGGCTTCCTTGTAATCTCCTTCCTAGCCCTTTTCTTGTTTTGGCTCCTCGGCCCAAAGTTTCAGAAACAGTCATCTTGGTGCAGTTGGATAACTTGGGGCGGGGGATCCGACTACCTTCCACAACAAATGTAGCATTTACAAGTTCCAATGTCCGAAAAGAACATTCCGCAGCATCTTCATCGTTCTGGATGTAGGGGGCATCTAATGTTACCGAGGCGATGATCTCTTGCTCAGCCTCTACAGTGACCAACTTGCATTCGATCACGAATTTCAATTTGTGATGGAGTGATGAGGAATAGCTCCAGCAGAGTGAATCCATGGTCTTCCCAATAAGCAACTATAGGTTGGCTTTATGTCTATTACCACAAAATCAATTGTGTACTATGTCGGCCTAATCAACAAAGGTACCTCAATTTTTCCAAGTGCTCCCCTTTGAGTACCGTCAAAGGCTCTCACGAAGTTATGACAAGGTTTCATGTGGGAGTCATCTACCGGTAGCTTTTGCAGAGTCACCATCGGTAGTACATTTTTGCAATGGGTGATGATATTTTGAGCTTTGGTGGACCCCATACCTCCTTTCAGGATCTTGTCATCACTGAATGTGATGTAGTTGTATGCGGTGATATTTCCTACTATTCTGTCCACCTTAGATATAAAAATGTCACAGGGAACAAACGTTTGGTTCAGCACCATTGACAATGCATCCTGATGCCTCTTCGAACTCAAAAGCAACTCCAACACCGTAATCCTTGCTGGTTGGCTTTGTAGTTGTTCCACTACATTGTATTCACTGTACCTCAGGAACTTCAGAAATTCATGTGTCTGAGCCTTAGTTACCAGCTCATTGATCTTTGGAGGGGGCTCCTCGCCAAATGTCTTCACAGGACCAGTTGATGTACCTTCTCCCTTATCCTTTATAGCTTCAGCAGATTTCAAAGCTTCCAAAAAGTAGCACCTCCCACTCCTCGTGAAGTGGCCTACTTTGTTGACAATTTCATCTTTCTCTATTTGTTCATCTTTCTGTGTTGGCTCTTCTTCTGCCATTTGTTCCTCCGCACGAAGTTTCTACTTCTCTGGTATAGTCACGTTGGCGACATAATTCCAAAGGGTCCCGCCGCATGTCTTTAAACGGTAACAGCGCTGGTGTTGAGATGATGATTTTAGGGGCCACCTTTACAGCTTCTCCTTGGGATGAAATTGCTTCTTTTGGTCTGGAGGGGACGACAAAGGGTCTGTCTATTCCATACTTGATGTTGGGGCTATATGACACACAAACATCTAACCCCTTCCTTTTTCCAGCCTCTTCAAAGAACTCTATCTCTTTACTGTCCATCAGCTGTTGAATCAATCTACTGAATTCTTCACATTGTCGTATGTCGTGCCCTCCATCCTGGTGGAACTCGCAATAAGCTCTACATCCCTTCTGAACCATTATCATGCCTCTATCAATCAAGCGGGCCATGCATAATTATTGGAACACCCACCACAGGGGAGACTTAATTTCTGACACAACTTCTTTAGCCTTCCTAGCAGAGTACTCCTCGATAGCGTTCACTCTGTGATTCCTGTGATTAGGTAACTGGTTAGCGGCCACGTTCGGTTCCTCAAACATTAATACCCCATAATTGATCAGACTCTGTACAAATTTCTTAAATGCGAGGTAATTTTCTATGGAGTGACCAGGGGCACCGCCATGATAATCGCAATATGCGTTAGGATCATGCCATGACGAAAACGGAGGTTTGAACGGAGTAACATAGTATGGACTGACCAAATCAACTTTGTACAACTGAGAATAAAGCTCAGTGTACGAAAATGGTAACAGAGTCTCGTTCCTTTCCTGGAGTTCTCTCTTCTCTTTGATTTGGGTTCTGAGCCTTCCCTGTTGATGCTTGCGGCTGAGAGACCGTAAAGTTCTTTGGAACATTGTAAGTACTTGTAGTATTTACCTCATTCTCTCTCTTCTTGTTGTATTTTCAAGAGTTATCCCCGCTGTCAATCCTCCCACTCCTAATTGCCAATTTGAAAGACTCCTCAGTCCTAATCACATCAGCAAAACTCTGAATTGTATTATTGATAAGGCGGTTGAATAGTGTTCCCTTCAGAGTATTCACGAATAGGGGCGTAATCTCGTGCTCAGGAATTGGTGGCTGGATCTGAGCGGCCACCTCTCGTCACCTCTGGGCGTATTATCGGAAACTCTCGTTAGACTTCTATCCCATGTTTTCCAGCATGATCCTACTGGGGGTCATGTCTGTCACATGTTTTTACTGCTCAATGAACGCTTTTGAAAGGTCCTTCCAGGACTTGATATTTACCCGGCTTAATTGGGTGTACCACCGGATTGCTGTTCCAGTCAGACTATCCTGGAAACAATAGATTAAAAGCTTTTTATCCTTGATGAATGCTGCAATCTTTTGACAATACATGGCCACATGCGCGGAAGGGCATGGAGTTCCATCATACTTGTCAAACTATGGAGTTTTGAATTTTGGTAGTAAAATAAGGTCGGATACCAGGCTCAGATCACTAGCCTCATTCCCTGGTTAATCTGTGACTTGTAGTGCTCTAAATTTTTCTTCCGTGAGATGACACTTTTCCTCCCATTTCTTTTCCACTTTTGTTCTAATTTTCTCGACCAAATTCAGATTTGGCACCTCTTCTTCGTAGAATGCCTCTGTATCAACGGGTTGGCTTTTAGATACCCTGTCTGAAGACTAGCAGATATCTTGACAGGGTCAATGTATACTCTTCTTGCCAGACTCGACGTCTTTGATTGAACCTTGCTGTGAGATGCGATACCTTCTGGCTCCTAGGCGACTTCGCCTTTAACCTTTTCTTTCCCATAGCTTTTTTCCAACACTGTGGTTAACTCAAATACTATCGTAGCTTGTGATTGAGCGATCTGCTCGCTGAGGCGCTATCTAGCTTCATCGAAACGTGCTTCCAAATCCTTCTGCCCCTTTTCCAAACTGACTATTCTGTCCTCCATTAATTTGCTTTGGAACCGAGTAAAGTATGGATGCGGAATGGTAGCGGGTTATCTTTTAGTTTCACTGCCACAATATTTACACTATCAATATTATTACAAAAATAGATAAATGCATGTATAAGGATGCAAATGCCATGATGCAATGCAAGAATGTATGCAAATAAAGGTACTGATTTTGCTGGTAATCACCCTTTTGAACTACTTTTATGGGAATTAAAGGGTCCAGATTACAAAATAGTAAAGTAGAGTTATACACATAAGCCCTAGCTCTAGTTCTTAACTTCTCGATAACCCTGAGCAGTTTGATGAACCTAGGCACTTCTTTCATGTCCGAGGTTATGAAAGGTCAAAGAACTTCGGCTTCCACAGCTAAATCCTTCACATGTCCCGCAACTCGTTGTATCTCCACCATCAGGGTCGTGTAATAATGGTCTTTGTCTTGAATCATCTGGGAGGCATCACGAAGTCTTTGCTGTCAATAATTGTCTCCACCTACTGCAGCTTCTTCGAATACCTTAATTATTCCCCTGTAATCCTAAACGGTTGCCTCGAGTGACTCAAATCGGGCTCGTAACATACCAATTTCACGCTCCTTTTCTTGTAGTTCGATGAAGCAATTCCTTTGACGATAGGTCTGAAAGGACTGCTCCAACTCTGTCAGTCTCCCTTCTAACTCGGCATTCTGATCTTGGCTCTGATTCAGGCTTTGAACAGTTTTGTTGTACAAGTTTTGAATCTCTAGCAGTCTATTCCTGCTCCCCATGGATTTCCTCTTCCAAACGACGATGTTCTCTCTTTCCCAGATGATTGCTTGCTTGCCTTTGTCGATCTCTTGCCTAGCTCTTTCTTTCTCTTGGTTAATGGCATCCCTAAAAGACTGTCTTTCACTCTCGATGGCTAACTTGCAACTTTTTAACTCTTTCTCGATTGTTTGCTTTCCTTTCTCTCGTTCTTCTTCAACTAAACGTATACCATTCATCATTTCCTTCTCCATGGCTAGGAACTGGCTTCGGCTTCCATTCTGCACCTTTGCTTGAAGTTGGACAGTATATTTCTGATAAAGAGCATTTTTCTCACTCAGATCTGCGTTTAGCTTCTTCAATTGCCTAATGGTCCCATCTCGTTCATCGACATCCAAACTTGCCTTATAGAGCTCACTCATATGCTGAGTCTGTAAAGCCTCCATCTTCTTCTTAACCTCCTCGAGTTTATTTCGCAAAATGTCGGCCTCAGATGGTACTATCCTCATATGTTCCTCAAGTGACATGGTTGGTCCTTGGTCGGGTTCTGGAATCTTGTTGTTAACCCTTAGACGCCTCCAAAGATCGTAATCCAGGGTGAACATGCTCTCGGTATCTCCTTCCACCCTTATCCAATAACAGTGATCCCAAGCTCTCATGATGGTCTAAACCTTCGCCCTGAACAAATTGTCGCGATGCGAATTGTCGGGACACCAAAAGCAGATCACAAGCAATTCCACCATGTAGCCCTACATCATTAGCCAGTCATAATCGTCGCAGCTGTATAAGAAGTAACTAACCTTGTCGAGCCAAGGAACTCTCCACACTATGTCTTCATCTTGAATGTTTTTAAAGATCTAGGTCTATTTCTTCCTATTCAAGTCTTCTCGCCATTCTTTCGCTAAGTACTCTCGCAAAGGCGAAAAGTCTCGAAATGATATTCCCGGTAAAACCCTCGTTGACGTCTTCCACATATGGCTCTGAATCCAAACTTGTAGTAAATGTGCACACCCTCTGAAATGTCCCTCTTCATGCTTTTGACTTGCATTCAAAGAAATGAAAGTTTCAGTTAAGATTCCCGATACTGGATTCGCCTTCCATCTTCATCCCCTCATTTGGGTGCACAGGTATGATGTCTAAGATACTCTCCCATGCAAAGGCTAGGTTGTCTCCTCGATTTTGAATCAGGCCGTTAACCCAATCGTCACTCATCCCGGTAATAATTTTGAGCTTCGAAGGGTAATTCTGGTTCCTTGGCGACTTCGCATAGATCCAATCTTTCTGGACATTCTTTTGATTAAGTAGGGCAGTGTATTCCTATACCGTAGGCATCATATCTTGCCCATTGAAAGTGAAGTAGCAAAAAGCAGGGTTCTAGAACTGGAAGATGGCCCGGAGTAAAGGTCGGTTGACTCGGACATACATCAACTGTGCTATGTCGCCATAACTATCGAAGAATAAGTCTTGTAGTCTTCGATCCCATCATTCCCAAATCCTTTTAAGTTCCCATAGGTCATTTTGTTGGAGGCTCACGTAAGTATACCCTGGCACTATGCGCTCACTCGGCAAACTATTACCTTGGGTCCTCTGATGACTTCTGACTAATGTCTGACAGCGGAGTTGAGGTCGTCCTTCTTAAGATACCTTTTTTCCATGATGAAAGACTTTCTGATCGGGCAAACCACTTGATTCAATACCTTTAAGTAATGCAGATGCAATGATATATGCAAAAAGCAAAACAAAAAAGAAAACAAGTCAGTACCGGTTAAAATCAATAAATACATAAATAAAGGGCAAATTAAATAAGATAAACAAACAAAACAACCCTATTCACATTATGTCTAAAACACCTAAGTTATCTGCATGGCTCTAAAAAGGGTAAGTTTTTTATGTTCTCTACATGCAGTGTTGGTGCTAAGAGGTACCCGAATTGTCCTTGTTGTCTTATACTAAGGGTAGCAAGGCCCCCGATCATCACCCATTATAGAATCCTTTCAACCGAGTTCAAATCAGGGGGACCCATTTGCTTATGCACATACGAAGGAATGATATCCTCAGGAAAGCATAAGGTACTCGAGCCCCGAAGGTACTTTGCTAGGCCCATACGGAGGAACGATATCTTCACGAAAGCGCTAGTGTTTTCCCCCCACTTAAAAGGACAGGTTTATATACCAAATTTTAAATGCATTAAAATAAACACGCAATTATAACCGAATGTTAATTTAATAGTCACTTTAATCCGAAACTTCTGATATTAATAAAGTGGTAATTATTTAAAAAGCTTGACTCTCTTTTGTTTTTGAAAAACATAAAAATGTCCCCAGCAGAGTCATCATCTGCAGCGGTCCTTTTCACAAGTTTTTGCTAAAAGGGGGTTTTGGTGTTTCGGGGTCTTTCGGGTATTTAAAAATGATGTTTTCCGTGGGATTTTAGAAAAATTGAGTTTTATTTTAAAAATGGAGTTGCCACCGGCCACTAAGGTAGGCCAGGCACCATAAAACCAGAGATTTTAAAAATGTTGGGTTCGGGAATCGGTTACGGATAGGGAAGGATTAGCACCCCCACACCGCCCAAAATTGGTACTTTAATAATTACCGCTTGATTAATATTAAACTTTTCGGATTAAAATGAATATTAAATTAAGATTTGGTCATAAGTGTGAGTAAATTTTAACGGCCCCGTTATTCGAGAATAAACTGATAGACCACCATCACTACGCCTGATGCTGGCTAGTTTAAGCTCGAATAAAAGGGCACCGCATTGACAAACAATATATCCGTTATGTAATCATAACACAAACATATACACAATACATGGTAACGATAAAATGCATCAATGCATAAACATTACAATATTAAACTAAAGCTAAAACATAAACATGATGACAAAAAACATATAAACAAAAGCATACATATAAACATGTAAAAAGGAAAAAACATGCTTCACGGTTAAATTAACTAACTATAACATGCTTAAACACATTAAAAGCAACATAGGCGTTACATGATACATAATACGATGATAAACTAACAAACCAAAGTAACATATTAACATACATAAAAACCAATGCTCAAAATTTAGCATATGACATCATTTGCACACATAATAAAGATACATGACAATAATATTAACAAATTTCCCACACTAATATGTAACCTAAGAAGCAAAGTGAACATAAAATCCATGCTAAATTACAAAAACACACTATGTGCAAATAAACTAAGACATAATCACAAAATATTACTTATGTTATGAAAAAACATAAATGAACACAATGTAGAAAAAACAACACATGTATAAAGTAAATGCATGATTAGCATCACAAATTATGTTAACCAAGTAAAAAACATACTAATATGCATTTAACATGCTGATTAAGAAACACAAAACACAGGGCTGAAATAAAATAGAAATAAAATCAGAAAACATAAACTAAATAAATAAAAAGACACATTTAAGGACTTAATTGAGAATCGGACAAAACCTATGAGGACTGGAAATGTAAAAAAAGCCAAGGGGCAGACTCGAATTGAAAATATTAAAAGGGACGGAGGGACTAACAGGGTATTTTTACCATTTAAAAACAAAATGGACTAATTTAGGGGCTTAATTAGAAGATTCTAAAAAGAAAGAGGGACCAAACTTGCATAAACCCATGCGGCAATCTCAAACTGAAAATATTAAAAGGGCAAGGGGATTTATGAAGCAAATAAACCAAATATTTTTATTATTTGTCTACATATCGAGTCGACCGACCCTCCTTTCTTTCTTTTTCAATTTTAACCCTTAAGAATATGATCTCATTTCTCTCTAAAATCCAGAAACAACCGCCCAAAAAAACAAAATCTTCTTCAGCCACCGTGTTCAAATGATCTTAGGGAGGCTCGGCCGCAACGGCCGCCTCGAACCGTCCGGGATCTCTACCTGCTGGCCACCAAAAACTTCCCCCCCCAAAAGAACCGATTACCCAACTGTTTTAAACAAAAAAAAACCCTAGATCCATTCCTACTTTGAACCAAAAAAGATTAACCCCTTTTAAACGGCACACAAAAAGGCTCATCGCAGGTGAGACACCAAAACGACCAAGGTAAACCCCCTTTTTTATTTGTTTTACTTTGCATGCATGAGAAAAAGATAGAGGAGAAAAAGATTACCCTCGAAACTCTTTCTTTTTGTGTTTTTATTTCTGGAAATTGGTCTTGTTGTTGTCGTTCCTTTTTTGATACATATATTTTTGTCTCTCATTTTTGTTTTGCTAGAAATGAAACATAAAATACATATATTTTGCGATTTGGTCTGAAAGATCTCTTTTTCTCTATTTTTGCACGTCCCTGAATGCATTGGTTGGAGAGCTGGTGAAGATCGGCATGGTGGAGGGATACGCTCGGCCAAACTCGTTCTTGGCCGTTGGATCAGGTCTGATCCAACGGCTGAGATTGCATGAGAAACGGACGGCCCTAATTTGATCCGGTAAAAAAGAGGCTGCACAAGATGGTGACACGTGGCGCACGACAGTTGAGGAGTCTTACGCGTGGGCGTCACGTGCGCGTGAGGGACCGAGAGTCCTGAGCGTGTATCTTACGCGGCCAGCTGGAGGGACGTCTTGCTTCGATCGTGGCTGTTGGATCTGGATCTAATCCAACGGCTCTTGGTTGGCTGCACACAAAGAATGAAATGTAATTAGGGTTAAGTTAGATTTGGGTCAGGCCAAAATGGGCTTTGTAATATATTTTGGGTTCTGTAATTATAGACTAGACTGTTAACATTATTTGGTTTAATTATTTTTTTGGTTTTCATTTTAATTTAGCCCGATACTGATAATAATAATACTATAATACATACACACATGCACATATAATATACGTACATACAAGCACACATTCAAATTAACATATATATCACATACGTTTAAACACATAACATACAGGCATATATATTTGTTAACACATATTGTACATATACAAACAATGCATACACAAAATATAAATATACATATGACACACATATACCATGATATTTACTAATATGTTCACATACATAATATATAATATACATGCACTCACACATATCACACACATATTTTACGTACACATTAATCACATATACATAATAAACGTATAATATATAATATATGTATGCATGAAATAATAATATATATTAATAATTATACTTAACATATTAACACAATATCTACAAATTAGATAAAAATGAGTGATTATAGTGTTTCAAGCTTAACCTAAACTCCCATAAACACTTTCAAACCTTTGAAAGACTTTTAAAACCGTTTCCACTCTCTGATACAACTCGCATTGCTTGCCAACGCGAATCGAGTTCCCAGCAGGCAACAATCAACGTCAAGCTTCGTTGCCTTGATTATCCCTTATTTTTAACCACAAAAACTTGAGGGCAAATGCATCACTATACATTCAAACCATTGCCAGCAAGCAATTACCCGCAACTCACAAGTTGCCCACTCACAAACCATCCAAAACTTATCAAAAACATCCTCAAACTCTTCCAAAACTTAAACCAGCAATAATATAATGATTAAATACATCAAACCTCATCAATTAACATCTAAAAACTCTTTCCCAACATCATTTTACTTCCAGCAGTGATTAAACTCCATTAACCTCACAAAAACCCTTAACTAACAACCTTAAACATTAGAGATTCAACTTGTTTTGGGATCACAATGTTAAAACCAAGTTATTAACTCAATTAAACATCAAAAACATGATCTAATCTTATCATAAACCCAACAAAACATATTCAATTCGAAATATGTCAATTTCATCAATCGAAACACAATTATACCAATTTTTCCTTAATTAAACTATCAAAACACATTAGAAAACAATTGTAAATAGTCAACAACTTGAGAATTTCAATAAAGAACCTTTCATTAGAGGAGAAGAACGAACCTTACCTCCAATGGATGCTTTCTCCCTTAATTGGATGATTTACATGAGAAAATAAAGTTAAACCAATAAGGTTTTGGTAAACTAACAACAAGAAATCATTTGGAAACAAAAGATTTAAGAAAAGAAAGATTTACCTGAAGATTTAGAAGAAGAAATCGATGTTTAGCTGGAGAAATTTTGAGAGAAAATATTTAAGAGAAAGTTAGTTACATAACTTTTGTTTAAAAGATTTAATAACCAAATTAATTCTCCCCAACCTATTTACATTTTCCTAAACACTTTAAAAAATAGCCAATTAAGGGATAAACTCTGATATTAGACTTTTGGGCAATTTGCTCATTAAAGATTCAAAGTTTTGACTCTTTACAAAATAGTCACTAAAACAGTTTTCAAAGTTTGCATTTTGGTCACTAGTCCAAAATGTCTGATTTCCAAAACACGTTTTCCAAAATTGGTTTCACCACAAGAATTAATATATTTAATAATGATTTTAGAATATTTTCCACAATTTTATCACCTTAAAAATATTTAATTCGATTTAATCGTGAAACTGACTCGAATCTCTAATACATATCCACCAGACCTTCGAACCAACCCTTAAAACATCTAGGCCAAAAACCAGGGCATTACAAGCCCAACCACCTGAGGGGTAACAGACTATGAGTCAGTAGTCTGGTAATGGTGATACTCATGATCAGCAGCCACATGGTGATAACTTGCTGGATTCAGATGACAGTGAGATTGTGAAGCTGGATAGTGCTACTGTTAATCGAAAGCTATTACGGTATTTTTGTGACCAGTCAGAGTATTCGAGGAAGCCTATCTCTTTAGTATTTTTGAGTGCTGGGATGAGGATCTTTGCGGGGGTGTCTGATGAACACCCATCTGATGCTGAGTTATGGATGGAGGATCTTGAGAGGCTCTTTGAGGAGATGGAATATCCTGCTAGCAAGAAGTTGAGAGCTGTTGTTTCGATGTTGCATGGTGAAGCACAAAATTGGTGAAAGGCTAAACAGAGATTGATGCCAGCTGGTCAGATGTCATGGGAGACCTTTCGACAGGCATTCTAGAATCGTTATGTGGGTGAGCAGTACCTAGCTGATCGTCGTCAAGTATTCATAGACCACAAGCAAGAGGGCATGATAGTATTATCTTATGAGATTCGGTTCGTGAAATGGTCTCGGTATGCACCTGGGTTGGTGGAAACAGAAAAGGATAGATATTGGGAGTTCCTCAAAGACTTGAGCTTTTTAATTCATGAGAAAGTGGCTCCATTTAAGGAAAAGTCGTTCAGTTAGTTGGTTGACCTAGCCAAGATAGTGGAGAGGATGAAACTACTTTCGCAGAGTCAGACAATTCAAGAAAGAGATAGAGGCAAGAAACATCTAGCTCCGAGTGTCCAGTAGGGTTCTGTTGGCTATTCTGGTAATAGGGCTAGAAAGGATTCTGATTAGCAGGGTAGTTAGAGATTGAGACTATTAGTATCTACTGCTAGTGGAGGAGGATCGACAGTTTCCCAGCCTTTACATATTTGTTTGTACTGTAACAAGAAACACAATGGGAAATGTAGAAGACAGATCGATGCTTGTTTTAGATGTGGGTCTCATAATCATTTTTCAGTGCTTGTCCACATCCTCTTATAGCTTCTTTTCTAAAGAATCAATCTCGAGCTCTCATTCAGGCACCTAGCTCTGGCAGAGGGCAAGGGAAATCTGTAGCTTTGGGTTCAGCTAGAAGGGGCAGACCAACTCATAGTGGTGGTGTTGCTGCTTTCGATGTTAGACAACCATGGTTGGTATATTCTACCAGACCTCATGGAGATCATGATCAGCCAAATGTCATAGTGGGTACCTTCTCTATTCATTCTATTCCTTACTTTGCTTTGCTTGATAATGTTTCCACGCACTCTTATGTGGCGAGTGTGGTAGTTGGGGGTCTCGAGATTCCAGTTGGTGAGATTGATTTTTCAGTGACTGTTTAGAGTCCTGTAGGTAATCCAGTTGACGTTAATAGAATCTACCGTAATTATCCTCTTGAGATTCAAGGGAAAGTGTTTACAGCCAATTTAATGGAACTTTCGTTCAATGAGTTCGATCTAATTCTTGGTATGGATTGGTTATTTGTTCATCAAGTCAATCTTGATTATGAGAAGAAGAGAGCTTTCTTGAAAACATCTGATAACCGTGAAGTGGTTCTGGTAGGTGAAAGTAGAGGATTATTATCTAATGTTATATCATTCCTTAAAGTTGAGAAGATGATCAAGGAAGGGGTTGTGGCTTGTCTAGAATACATCTTGGATCCGAGACAGTCAGATTTTGGGATGGATAAGATTTGGGTAGTGAGAAACTTTCCAGACATCTTTTCGAAAGAGCTACCAGGTGTACTACCGAAGGGAAATGAGATTAAATTTGGCATTGAGGTTTATCCTGGTGCAGCTCCTGTGTCTATGGCACCTTACCGTATGGCACCAAAAGAGCTTAAAGAATTAAAGGTCCAGTTGCAAGAGTTGTTGGATAGAGGCTTCATCTGACCAAGTGTTTCACCCTGGGAGCTCTAGTTCTTTTTGTCAAGAAGAATGATGGGACACTTCGTTTGTGCATTGATTATCATAAGCTGAACAAGTTGACAATAAAGATCAAGTACCCTCTCCCTTGTATTGATGATCTCTTTGATCAGTTTCGGGGTGCTAGGGTTTTCTCTAAGATAGACCTGAGATCTGGTTACTACCAACACAAGGTTAAGGATTCTGATGTCTTTAAGACGGCTTTTCAAACACTTTACAGTCATTACGAATTCCTCGTGATACCTTTCAGATTGACTAATGCTCTTGCTGCATTTATGGATAAGATGAATAGGGTGTTTCAACCCTACTTGGATCAGTTTGTGGTGGTGTTTATTGACGGTATCCTGGTTTATTCTAAATCTGAGGCAGATCATGAGGAACATCTCAGAATTGTGTTACAGACTTTGAGAGAGAAACAGTTGTATGCGAAATTCAGCAAATATGAGTTTTGGCTCAAAGAGGTTATGTTTTGGGGTACATAGTTTCTGCAGAGGGTATTAAGGTTGATCCGAAGAAGGTTGAAGCTATTATGGGCTGGAAGTAGCCCAAGAATATTCTTGAGATTCATAGTTTCTTGGGCTTAGCTGGTTACCATCAGAGGTTTGTGGAGGGTTTCTCAATCATTGCAGCTCCATTGACTAAACGTTTATGGAAGAATGTCTATTTGTGTAGACCGAGGCCCAATAGTCTAGTTTTGAGAAATTGAAGTCAGTATTGACCGAAGCACCAATTTTAATTTAACCCGAGTCTGGGAAACCTTACAGCGTGTACAGTGACACTTCTCGCACTGGGTTGGGATGTGTGCTCATGTAAGATGGTAAGGTAGTGGCTTATGCGTCGCGGCAATTGAAAATGCTTGAGTGTAACTACCCTACTTATGACCTAGAGTTAGCTACAGTAGTTTTTGCTCTCAAGACTTGGAGACACTATCTCTACAGAGAGAAGTGTTATATCTACACAGACCATAAGAGTCTGAAATACTTGCTCACTCAGAAAGAACTTAACTTGAGGCAGTGGATTGGCTCGAACTTCTTAAGGATTATGTTGTAAGATTGAGTATCATCCTGGTAAAGCTAATGTGGTAGCTGACGCCTTGAGTCGTCATGTCATTTCTTATTTGAGAGCTCTTTTTGCTTGTATGAGTCTATATGAGGATGGTAGTCTCTTGGATGAACTTCAGGTTATTCCTACGATGGTATCTGAGATTCGGGCAGAACGACCTAATGATGTATTCTTGATGCACCGGATGAGAGAGGTTAATGGGGGTTTATCTAGGGATTTCTCCATTAACCGGGATGAAATTCTTTGTTTTCGAGGTAGATATTGCATACCGAGGAATTCTGGACTTAAACATGTTATTCTCCGAGAGGCGCATGATAGTCCTTATTCTATGCATCCTGGTAGGGACAAGATGTAAAAGAATCTCCAAGAGCGGTATTGGTGGAAGGGTCTCAAGAGAGATGTTGTGGGTTTTGTGTCTATGTGCTTGACTTGTCAGAAGGTGAAGGCGGAACATCAGCGTCCTTTTAGAATGTTACAGCATATCGAGATTCCTCTGTGAAAGTGGGAGCGCATGGCTATGGATTTTGTTTGTGGTCTTCCTTTGAATCCGTCAAAGAAGAACTCTATTTGGGTTATTTTAGACCGTCTCACTAAGTCTACGCATTTCATTCATGTCCGAGTTGACTACCCTCTCAGTAAGTTAGCTCGTTTGTACATTGCAGAGATAGTGAGACTTCATGGGGTGCCTATGTCCATTATTTCTGATCGAGATCTAAGGTTTACAACAAATTTTCGGAGGTCTCTTCATATTCTCTGGGTACTCGACTGAACTTTAGTACTTCTGTAATACCTTAAAATAGGACCTAGAATTATCTTATATTAACTCATATGTGATCCAATTTGGTTGAGATAGTTCGGGATTAGAGAATTAATAGTGATAGGATTAAATTGAAATCTTGGCCAAGTAGAAGGTTTATTTTTCGAAGGACTTAAAAGAGTATATTGGAAGTATTGTGATTTGCATGTAAAGTTTCTTTATTTACAAGACCTGTCCACTTGTCTATCTTAGAGCAAGCATGTTGAGTAGTAGAAACATGACTCGACTTGTAGGGAAATTAGAAAAAAAGATGAGTCAAACATGCATTATCTCTTTCCTTCCATCTTTCTTCCATAATCGATCATTTGTTCAAGGAATTAATTCACCATATATCCTTGTTGCTTGCTTAAGTTTGGATTGAAATAGCTTTGAAGCAAGGTAAATTGGTTAGTTATTTTACTATGATTGAATGAAAACCATGTAATTAATTGTAGATATTGGTATGTCTATGAGAATTATTAGACATCTTGGAATTTTTGAATATGTATGAACTTGAAATAGATCATTGTTTGGTTGAATTTCTATGAATTGGACTGTTTAATAGGCTAATGGGCTGTTTTAATCATGTATATATATATATATATATGTATATGAATTAGGACTGTCTTGATAAAATTCATGAACTTTGGGGTCTGTATCGGGCAAGAATATGTATGCATATGAAAAGGAGTCTGTTTTGTATCCATATAAACATTTGAGGACTGATTTGTTATGTATATAAATGGAACACACTAATTGGGGACTGTTATATATATATAATTATAGGGATTGTTTTTACAAGAATGGTAGGCTATATTGCATAATTAAGGACTGTTTTTGTGATAATTAAAGGGCTGATTTGGTAATCCGAAACAGGCAATTTAATTGAAAGTTTAGGGGTTGTTCTATGTATATATATATATACAAATGTTTTAGGATGTAGAAAAATGTATGTAAAAGTTTGAGACCGTTATGAATATGTATGATCATTAAGGACTGTTCTGGCTATGTATAAATAGATTTGAGAATGTTTTGGTGCACTTATATGTGCATACATGAAATTAGAACTGCCTCGTATGTCTGTAAACTATAGTGGACAATGTTAACCATGGATTTGTGTATCTTTAAAATTGGACTGTTTTATTGGAATGAAGGAATGTTGTGTGAAATATAAAATATGAGGACTGTTTAGAATGTATACAAATGTGTTAGAACAGTTTATAAGTATTTGAACATGTATACCAATGTATGGACTATTTTGCCTTGATTGGAAAATTGGTAAACTAATTTGTAAGTGTATATATGTGTGTGATATATGTATGGGACTGTTTTGCATGGGTGATCATGTTAGTGGACTGTTTTGTGTAAAATATTATGTACATATGATCAATTAAAGTAATTTAAAAAGGATTGAATGTTAAAGTCTATTCTAATGCATCATTGCATCCTTTGTTACATCTAGGCCAAGAAGAATCTGGAGGACTAAAGGCTAACGAGGGACAAATGGTGGATAAATAAAAAAGGGGGGAGGTCATGATTCGTGAAACATAAGTAGCTCGGATTAACAGTGAGTGTAGTTTAAAGTTTCAGGATAGGCTAGAAGCCTTCCCAAGCATCTTTGTTGTTTTCTTTTTAAATTATATTATCTTATAAATGTGCTAAATTATGCTTAAGTAAGCTGGTGCGAGGTAAGTACCTAAATGTTAAGAATTATGTTTGATGTACTATGCTTGAATTAATGGCATTCTCAATTGAACAACTATTCTAAACTTGAATATGTTTAATAAGTAGTATATGATGTGCTACTATCCAAATAAGTGGTTGAAGTGTTAAGAAATATATATGAATTATATATATATATGATTATTATGAAGAATCATATTAATCTTTGCCCATTTGATTATAAAAACATGTATGTTTGATGTTAGAAGTTCTAAGCTTTGATATGTGACCATATAAATTATGTATGTATTCGATAAAGTAAGATATAAGCTTTGTTGTAATGTTATGATAGTAAAGCTATACTTATCCTTGGGATAAATAAGTCATGTTATTCGAACACCATGTTTGTGATAAGTTTTATGTAAAATTGAAAAATAAGTTTCAATGAAAAATTCACATGAGGTGAATACTTACCTAATATGAAAAACGCAATATGCTTGTGGTTAAAATATTTTGATCGGGAGCTATGCTCACTCAGTTCTAATACGATGTAATAATATGTGAAAGCCTTGGTCTTGAGTCAGTCTTAGGTATAGTTGGAATGCCATAGAGTCCATAGAGCTCGTATTTGGGGTGGACTACGGTCCTTATTTGGCAACAGTAGGAGGGATGTGTTGTGGTTAATTGGCGACAGTATGTAGGAATGACCGGTACTACGCGTACCATTTTATTGGCGACAGTTGGTTGGGGATTCGTGTACCTAGACTGCTACTTGATACTCAAGGTTATATTAAAGTTAATATCAATGAAATGTGCAAACCCAACTAATAATCTATTATGATAAATTATGAAATAAGTAATTCATACCTTGATATGTTATGTTTGATAGTATGCTTGATAAGTGATTCATACTTATGATATGTTATGATGGATAACTTACTTAATAAGTAAAAATTATTTATATATAATTTTTGTATAACCTAATGTAAAAATGGTTATGCCTCATTCGAATGTTGTTAATCTAAAGGTTATGTTAAAGATAAGTATGATGTTAGTAATTATAACAATTAAATGGTTTGATATTTCGAGTCATGGTGTTAATTCATGTCTCATGATATGTTATATTAAGAAATTTCTTTATAGGAAACAATAAACATGATATACCTTGTTAAGAGTAAATTATGAAAGATCTTAAGTTAATTTGTTAAGTCATGATATTAATTACAAAACAATTGTTATACATTGATACGATTCTTATATTATTCCTTTTTAGGAAGACATAGGCTAGGTTCGGATATATATATATAAATACACTTGTTGAATATTTTAGTGTATATATATGAATTGTTGAATATCATGTATATGAGTGTAACACCCTAAACTGGGCCTAGGAAAGTTATCACTATTTAAGTTATTGACTAATTGAGTCAAGAGCTAATTAAATCGAAAGAATTGGAAATTAATTGAGAAAGAACATTAGCTAACATAATTAAGGGATTAAAATGTTATAGCCAACAAGTTAGAGTGGCAAATTAAAAGGACTAAGCAGAAACAAGAGTAAAGCATTAAAGTGCATGTGTAATTAGACCATTATTTGATAATGGAATACATGTAGCAAGAATAGTCCACACATTGCAATGGGGAGAGCATGGCCGGTCATGTTGTAGAGAAAAGAAAGAGAAAACACAAAATTTAATCATCTTCCTCCTTATTCATCCTCCATAGCCGATCTTGAGAGAAAATAGTGGGAGAGAGTGGTTTTGTTGATCAAACTAGCTTAATTGAAGGAGTTATTTTGAATATCTTCTTGTTAGGAAGGTAAAATACTTGATTCTTCACTTGAATTTCATGTTTAAATCTTGAATTTTGATGTTATTGTTGCTTGGTTTGAATAGGATGGAAGATATGCATGTTATAGTGATGTTAGTTCTAAGATTCTTTGAAATTTTGAATGTTGTGATCAAATTGCTAAGAAAGAAATATATATGTTCCTGGAAACTTGATTGTACATGATGGAAATTTTCTTTGAAGTTGCTGGAAATTTAGGTAATTAATTGGTATGATTCGAATGTAACATGGAAGGAAACTGTTCGATCACATTGCTAGTTGAAAATGTGTAAACTTGATTGATTATATAAAATGCTCTGTTTTGATCACATTGCTAGGTGAATTGGACTGATCTAAGCTTGTAGAAATAAGTATATAAGTTGAATTATAGTGTTAGAATCTTTGCTTGAAAGAATATGAGGCTAAAACTTAACCTAGAGTAAAACTGTCCTTATTAAGTCTCCTACTTTAGTTTTAAAAGATTAAGAGTAAAAGTTGGCAATAGTCAATCATAATAACATGTACGATAATGGTCAGATGATTATGAGTTGTTGTTCCGGATAGTGTTTACTATCAAACTAAATTCAACTGTTATTCATTAATGGGATAATAATAATGTTACTCTTAATTTTGTAATGAACGATTATAAAATCTTTAGTTTAGGGAACTTTAGTTTCACTCTATACGAGGTATGTATCTAGTCTACGAAATAAACTTAGGTTCGCTTGATACTAAACTTAGACAAAATACAATGGTTGAAAGAAAGAATAAGGTAACAATGTTTTGCCAAAAGCAAAAAAAATTTTAGAACGCTCTTCTGCCTTAGGGAAAATAATTGATCATTGTGGGACTATTTTGAAACTGATTTAATTTAACAGGGGCTGTAAGTGTATCTTAGGGACTGTTTTAGCTTAATAAAAATCACAGTAGGGGCTGTTTTGATGAATATGGAAATGTATACACTTGTAATGCTGCCTTGTTTTGTAAATATGTACTTTAGTGGACTGTTTCCACAAATTTATGATGTTAAGGGACTAAATTTTATTAAATAAATGTTAATGAATTTCTTAACAAGCATGTAAATGAATATTCATGAAAATACAGTGTTTTGAATGTGTACATGTAAAATCTGCACAGTTTGGTATATGTATTTGATTGATTTACAAGTTGGTATCAATTCTTGTAAATTAATTGTGGATAGGAAGTAAATTAGTGATCAAATTGATGTTGCCCTATTTTAGAGAGGTTTGAGTAACCCCTAAATGAGTGTTACTACTATCAAACTAAATTCAACTATTATTCATTAATGGGATAATAATAATGTTACTCTTAATTTTGTAATGAACGATTATAAAATCTTTAGTTTAGGGAACTTTAGTTTCACTCTATACGAGGTATGTATCTAGTCTACGAAATAAACTTAGGTTCGCTTGATACTAAACTTAGACAAAATACAATGGTTGAAAGAAAGAATAAGGTAACAATGTTTTGCCAAAAGCAAAAAAAAAATTAGAACGCTCCTCTGCCTTAGGGAAAATAATTAATTTGGGTCTTCGTGGTTTGCTCCCTCTTAGTTCTCAAGCCAGCATAACTCTAGGGTATGAGTGTAATGGGTTAGCTTAGTGATGTAATCTGGATTAACATGGGTATTCATGGTTTGTTCCCTTTTATATCTCATGTCAAACAATACATGACGTGACCCTAATTAAATGCCAGTATAAAAACACCATTGGCAAATAAAGAAGAAAAACAAAATATATAAATAAAAATTTTGAGTTTGGGTAGTAAAGTTGGCTAAGGGAGTTAAGTAAACTTGATACATATTGCCCGCACTTTTTACACACTGGATAACCTTAGACTAGAGCTAGATTGTTGCACTTGAATTTGCTTGTTTACTTGGCATTGATGCACTGAATAACCGAGGACAGAGCTAGGATAATATTTTGCTAGCTGGTAGGTGTTGGGAACCATGACAAATTTTTTCGAGGAGTTTCTCCTATTTTTCTAATTTTTATAGACTTTTAGTTGCATTACTTGAGGACAAGCAATAAGCTAGGTTTGGGGGTGTTAACTCCTCAAAAGTACTGATTTTTATGCTTATTTTATAACACTTTTGCTTTATTTTAAGTAGATATGTTTGTATTTAGTTGTTAAAAGTCATGCATTTGCATAAGGAGTTAGGAGCTATTTTGTTGCCAAAGTGAAGGGTTGTTTTGATGGTTTTGATGCATGACACAGGCAGGCAAGCATGGCAGAGAGGTGATGGCAGAGATAATAGGAAAAGAAGCAAGAGAATTGCCGAGTAGCAGTTTGCATAAATGGACCAAATAGTGCCAAGCTTGGCTGGTAAAGGATTAATGTCTGATGATTGGTCAAAGTGTCATTGGACCCTGTACACGTCAGCCCTAGGATTCAAATCGGGATAAGAGGATATCGCATCTTATCCCTTCGCGCATTCAAAATTCAAACTCCAATGCTTATCCTAGGATTTCCACGCAAGCCTATTTAAAGGAGTTCAAGCCACCACATGGGGGGATTGGAAAAAAAGGCTGCACAGTGGTGAACCGAGAGGCGACGTGGTCCGACCAGCTAAGACCGAGAGCTTTGGAGCAATCGAAGGGTTGCATCGATGGATCTCTTTCTTGCCCATTCTCTTAGTTTTAATTTTATTTGAATGGTGATGTTAAGATACGATAGTATTTTCTGGATGGACCCCCAACCATGAACTAAGCTTTTACAGTTGGTTGAGGGATGTTTGCAATGAACACTAATTTTATGTTTGGTTTTAATAAATTAAAATACATTGGCATCATTTTTTATCTGCTAGTAATTAATTTTCTCAAATCCTTTTCCATATGACAATTAGCATAGTGTGCTTATTGCACCTTAATATCTTAACAGACTTAAGGGGCAATGATCAGTTGCTAGATACTAAGGCGAGAAACTTCGATATAAGACATTCAAGTAAAGGATCTTACCTAGGAAGTGAATCTACCCTTAGACGTAAAAATTGGAACTTTATCGGGTTAACTCACTGAGTAATTTCACTATAGACATATAGGGATTAATCATGGTTAGCTTAGCGTTTTGCCATCGACAGAGACAATACTACCTTGAATGTAACACCTCAAATAGTGGCCTAGTAGGGTGTTAACTCATGAGTGCACTTTAATTTCCATGTTTTGATATACCTTTTATTTCAATTGAATGTTAACAAAATGGAATTAGGGTCATGATAGAATAATGATTGAATTGAAGTGCTAAAGTAGAAGGACCAAATTTGAAAGCTTTGTGAACTTGGTGTTTGCATGCAAAACTCAAAGTTGTTGGGGTCTAGCACATGTGTCACCTTTAGAGTATGTAAGAGAATTAGTGTTGGGGGAGGGGAGCTACTGCTAGGAGGAAGAAGACTCAAAAATTTCTCATTATCTTCTTCCTCTTAATACCCAAGATGTCGAGTTTCCTCAAGCTAGTGAGAAGGGAGGAGTGTGAGTATCTATGATGAAATCCTAAACCAATTTTTAAGGTTCTTGTTTGAATAGCTTTAGGAGAAGGTAACCACCCTTCATTTCCTTTCCATTTAAGAAAGTTGAGATTATTTATGGATTTCTTTTTCTATGAATTTGTGATTGAGGGAGGATACCCCCTTGTAAATCGAATCATACCATGGGAAAACATGATAGATTGATTATATTAGCATATAATTTGTGTGTAAAACTCTTGTTGAAGATTGGAAATTATTCGAATAGTATGTGAAATTGATTGCTTGAGATGTTTGATTTGCAATTGAATTGTAGTAACATTGTTGGTGAGACTGTTATGGACAAATTGATCATTGTGGGACTATTTTGAAACTGATTTAATTTAACATAAATAGGGGAGGGGCTGTAAGTGTATCTTAGGGACTGTTTTAGCTTAATAAAAATCATAGTAGGGGCTGTTTTGATGAATATGGAAATGTATACACTTGTAATGCTGCCTTGTTTTGTAAATATGTACTTTAGTGGACTGTTTCCACAAATTTATGATGTTAAGGGACTAAATTTTATTAAATAAATGTTAATGAATTTCTTAACATGCATGTAAATGAATATTCATGAAAATACCGTGTTTTGAATGTGTACATGTAAAATCTGCCCAGTTTGGTATATGTATTTGATTGATTTACAAGTTGGTATCAATTCTTGTAAATTAATTGTGGATAGGAAGTAAATTAATGATCAAATTGATGTTGCCCTATTTTAGAGAGGTTTGAGTAACCCCTAAATGAGTGTTACTACTATCAAACTAAAGTCAACTATTATTCATTAATGGGATAATAATAATGTTACTCTTAATTTTGTAATGAACGATTATAAAATCTTTAGTTTAGGGAACTTTAGTTTCACTCTATACGAGGTATGTATCTAGTCTACGAAATAAACTTAGGTTCGCTTGATACTAAACTTAGACAAAATACAATGGTTGAAAGAAAAAATAAGGTAACAATGTTTTGCCAAAAGCAAAAAAAAATTTAGAACGCTCATCTGCCTTAGGGAAAATAATTAATTTGGGTCTTCGTGGTTTGCTCCCTCTTAGTTCTCAAGCCAGCATAACTCTAGGGTATGAGTGTAATGGGTTAGCTTAGTGATGTAATATGGATTAACGTGGGTATTCATGGTTTGTTCCCTCTTATATCTCATGTCAAACAGTACATGACGTGACCCTAATTAAATGTCAAAGAAAAAAACACCATTGGCAAATAAAGAAGAAAAACAAAATATATAAATAAAAATTTTGAGTTTGGGTAGTAAAGTTGGCTAAGGGAGTTAAGTAAACTTGATACATATTGCCCGTACTTTTTACACACTGGATAACCTTAGACTAGAGCTATATTGTTGCACTTGAATTTGCTTGTTTACTTGGCATTGATGCACCGAATAACCGAGGACAGAGCTAGGATAATATTTTGCTAGCTGGTAGGTGTTGGGAACCATGACAAATTTTTTCGAGGAGTTTCTCCTATTTTTCTAATTTTTATAGACTTTTAGTTGCATTACTTGAGGACAAGCAATAAGCTAGGTTTGGGGGTGTTAACTCCTCAAAAGTACTGATTTTTATGCTTATTTTATAACACTTTTGCTTTATTTTAAGTAGATATGTTTGTATTTAGTTGTTAAAAGTCATGCATTTGCATAAGGAGTTAGGAGCTATTTTGTTGCAATGTGAAGGGTTGTTTTGCTGGTTTTGATGCAGGACACAGGCAGGCAAGCATGGCAGAGAGGTGATGGCAGAGATAATAGGAAAAGAAGCAAGAGAATTGCCGAGTAGCAGTTTGCATAAATGGACCAAATAGTGCCAAGCTTGGCTGGTAAAGGATTAATGTCGATGATTGGTCAAAGTGTCATTGGACCTCGTACACGCCACCCTAAGATTCAAATTGGGATAAGAGGATATCGCATCTTATCCCTTCGCGCATTCAAAATTCAAACTCCAATGCTTATCCTAGGATTTCCACGCAAGCCTATTTAAAGGAGTTCAAGCCACCACATGGGGTGATTGGAAAAAAAAGGCTGCACAAAGGTGAACCGAGAGGCGGCGTGGTCCGACCAGCTAAGACCGAGAGCTTTGGAGCAATCGAAGGGTTGCATCGATGGATCTCTTTCTTGCCCATTCTCTTAGTTTTAATTTTATTTGAATGGTGATGTTAAGATACGATAGTATTTTCTGGATGGACCCCCAACCATGAACTAAGCTTTTACAGTTGGTTGAGGGATGTTTGCAATGAACACTAATTTTATGTTTGGTTTTAATAAATTAAAATACATTGGCATCATTTTTTATCTGCTAGTAATTAATTTTCTCAAATCCTTTTCCATATGACAATTAGCATAGTGTGCTTATTGCACCTTAATATCTTAACAGGCTTAAGGGGCAATGATCAGTTGCTAGATACTAAGGCGAGAAACTTCGATATAAGACATTCAAGTAAAGGATCTTACCTAGGAAGTGAATCTACCCTTAGACGTAAAAATTGGAACTTTATCGGGTTAACTCACTGAGTAATTTCACTATAGACATATAGGGATTAATCATGGTTAGCTTAGGGTTTTTCCATCGACAGAGACAATACTACCTTGAATGTAACACCTCAAATAGTGGCCTAGTAAGTTGTTAACTCATGAGTGCACTTTAATTTCCATGTTTTGATATACCTTTTATTTCAATTGAATGTTAACAAAATGGAATTAGGGTCATGATAGAATAATGATTGAATTGAAGTGCTAAAGTAGAAGGACCAAATTCGAAAGCTTTGTGAACTTGGTGTTTGCATGCAAAACTCAAAGTTGTTGGGGTCTAGCACATGTGTCACCTTTAGAGTATGTAAGAGAATTAGTGTTGGGGGAGGGGAGCTACTGCTAGGAGGAAGAAGACTCAAAAATTTCCCATTATCTTCTTCCTCTTAATACCCAAGATGTCGAGTTTCCTCAAGCTAGTGAGAAGGGAGGAGTGTGAGTATCTATGATGAAATCCTAAACCAATTTTTAAGGTTATTGTTTGAATAGCTTTAGGAGAAGGTAACCACCCTTCATTTCCTTTCCATTTAAGAAAAGTTGAGATTATTTATGGATTTCTTTTTCTATGAATTTGTGATTGAGGAGGATACCCCTTGTAAATCGAATCATACCATGGGAAAACATGATAGATTGATTATATTAGCATATAATTTGTGTGTAAAACTCTTGTTGAAGATTGGAAATTATTCGAATAGTATGTGAAATTGATTGCTTGAGATGTTTGATTTGCAATTGAATTGTAGTAACATTGTTGGGGAGACTGTTATGGACAAATTGATCATTGTGGGACTATTTTGAAACTGATTTAATTTAACATAAATAGGGGAGGGGCTGTAAGTGTATCTTAGGGACTGTTTTAGCTTAATAAAAATCACAGTAGGGGCTGTTTTGATGAATATGGAAATGTATACACTTGTAATGCTGCCTTGTTTTGTAAATATGTACTTTAGTGGACTGTTTCCACAAATTTATGATGTTAAGGGACTAAACTTTATTAAATAAATGTTAATGAATTTCTTAACAAGCATGTAAATGAATATTCATGAAAATACCGTGTTTTGAATGTGTACATGTAAAATCTGCCCAGTTTGGTATATGTATTTGATTGATTTACAAGTTGGTATCAATTATTGTAAATTAATTGTGGATAGGAAGTAAATTAGTGATCAAATTGATGTTGCCCTATTTTAGAGAGGTTTGAGTAACCCCTAAATGAGTGTTACTACTATCAAACTAAAGTCAACTATTATTCATTAATGGGATAATAATAATGTTACTCTTAATTTTGTAATGAACGATTATAAAATCTTTAGTTTAGGGAACTTTAGTTTCACTCTATACGAGGTATGTATCTAGTCTACGAAATAAACTTAGGTTCGCTTGATACTAAACTTAGACAAAATACAATGGTTGAAAGAAAAAATAAGGTAACAATGTTTTGCCAAAAGCAAAAAAATTTTTAGAACGCTCATCTGCCTTAGGGAAAATAATTAATTTGGGTCTTCGTGGTTTGCTCCCTCTTAGTTCTCAAGCCAGCATAACTCTAGGGTATGAGTATAATGGGTTAGCTTAGTGATGTAATCTGGATTAACATGGGTATTCATGGTTTGTTCCCTCTTATATCTCATGTCAAACAGTACATGACGTGACCCTAATTAAATGTCAGCAAAAAAACACCATTGGCAAATAAAGAAGAAAAACAAAATATATAAATAAAAATTTTGAGTTTGGGTAGTAAAGTTGGCTAAGGGAGTTAAGTAAACTTGATACATATTGCCCGCACTTTTTACACACTGGATAACCTTAGACTAGAGCTATATTGTTGCTCTTGAATTTGCTTGTTTACTTGGCATTGATGCACCGAATAACCGAGGACAGAGCTAGGATAATATTTTGCTAGCTGGTAGGTGTTGGGAACCATGACAAATTTTTTCGAGGAGTTTCTCCTATTTTTCTAATTTTTATAGACTTTTAGTTGCATTACTTGAGGACAAGCAATAAGCTAGGTTTGGGGGTGTTAACTCCTCAAAAGTACTGATTTTTATGCTTATTTTATAACACTTTTGCTTTATTTTAAGTAGATATGTTTGTATTTAGTTGTTAAAAGTCATGCATTTGCATAAGGAGTTAGGAGCTATTTTGTTGCCAATGTGAAGGGTTGTTTTGCTGGTTTTGATGCATGACACAGCAGGAGCAAGCATGGCGAGAGAGGTGATGGCGAGAGATAATAGGAAAAGAAGCAAGAGAATTGTCGAGTAGCGGTTTGCATAAATGGACCAAATAGTGCCAAGCTTGGCTGGCAAAAGATTAATGTCTGATGATTGGTCAAAGTGTCATTGGACCCTGTACACGTCAGCCCTAGGATTCAAATCGGGAGAGGATATCGCATCTTATCCCTTCGCGCATTCAAAATTCAAACTCCAATGCTTATCCTAGGATTTCCACGCAAGCCTATTTAAATGAGTTCAAGCCACCACATGGGGGGATTGGAAAAAAAGGCTGCACAGTGGTGAACCGAGGCGGCGTGGTCCGACCAGCTAAGACCGAGAGCTTTGGAGCAATCGAAGGGTTGCATCGATGGATCTCTTTCTTGCCCATTCTCTTAGTTTTAATTTTATTTGAATGGTGATGTTAAGATACGATAGTATTTTCTGGATGGACCCCCAACCATGAACTAAGCTTTTACAGTTGGTTGAGGGATGTTTGCAATGAACACTAATTTTATGTTTGGTTTTAATAAATTAAAATACATTGGCATCATTTTTTATCTGCTAGTAATTAATTTTCTCAAATCCTTTTCCATATGGCAATTAGCATAGTGTGCTTATTGAACCTTAATATCTTAACAGACTTAAGGGGCAATGATCGGTTGCTAGATACTAAGGCGAAAACTTGATATAAGACATTCAAGTAAAGGATCTTACCTAGGAAGTGAATCTACCCTTAGACGTAAAAATTGGAACTTTATCGGGTTAACTCACTGAGTAATTTCACTATAGACATATAGGGATTAATCATGGTTAGCTTAGGGTTTTGCCATCGACAGAGGCAATACTACCTTGAATGTAACACCTCAAATAGTGGCCTAGTAGGGTGTTAACTCATGAGTGCACTTTAATTTCCATGTTTTGATATACCTTTTATTTCAATTGAATGTTAACAAAATGGAATTAGGGTCATGATAGAATAATGATTGAATTGAAGTGCTAAAGTAGAAGGACCAAATTCGAAAGCTTTGTGAACTTGGTGTTTGCATGCAAAACTCAAAGTTGTTGGGGTCTAGCACATGTGTCACCTTTAGAGTATGTAAGAGAATTAGTGTTGGGGAGGGGAGCTACTGCTAGGAGGAAGAAGACTCAAAAATTTCTCATTATCTTCTTCCTCTTAACACCCAAGATGTCGAGTTTCCTCAAGCTAGTGAGAAGGGAGGAGTGTGAGTATCTATGATGAAATCCTAAACCAATTTTTAAGGTTCTTGTTTGAATAGCTTTAGGAGAAGGTAACCACCCTTCATTTCCTTTCCATTTAAGAAAAGTTGAGATTATTTATGGATTTCTTTTTCTATGAATTTGTGATTGAGGAGGATACCCCTTGTAAATCGAATCATACCATGGGAAAACATGATAGATTGATTATATTACCATATAATTTGTGTGTAAAACTCTTGTTGAAGATTGGAAATTATTCGAATAGTATGTGAAATTGATTGCTTGAGATGTTTGATTTGCAATTGAATTGTAGTAACATTGTTGGTGAGACTGTTATGGACAAATTGATCATTGTGGGACTATTTTGAAACTGATTTAATTTAACATAAATAGGGGAGGGGCTGTAAGTGTATCTTAGGGACTATTTTAGCTTAATAAAAATCACAGTCGGGGCTGTTTTGATGAATATGGAAATGTATACACTTGTAATGCTGCCTTGTTTTGTAAATATGTACTTTAGTGGACTGTTTCCACAAATTTATGATGTTAAGGGACTAAATTTTATTAAATAAATGTTAATGAATTTCTTAACAAGCATGTAAATGAATATTCATGAAAATACAGTGTTTTGAATGTGTACATGTAAAATCTGCCCAGTTTGGTATATGTATTTGATTGATTTACAAGTTGGTATCAATTCTTGTAAATTAATTGTGGATAGGAAGTAAATTAGTGATCAAATTGATGTTGCCCTATTTTAGAGAGGTTTGAGTAACCCCTAAATGAGTGTTACTACTATCAAACTAAATTCAACTATTATTCATTAATGGGATAATAATAATGTTACTCTTAATTTTGTAATGAACGATTATAAAATCTTTAGTTTAGGGAACTTTAGTTTCACTCTATACGAGGTATGTATCTAGTCTACGAAATAAACTTAGGTTCGCTTGATACTAAACTTAGACAAAATACAATGGTTGAAAGAAAGAATAAGGTAACAATGTTTTGCCAAAAGCAAAAAAAAAATTAGAACGCTCCTCTGCCTTAGGGAAAATAATTAATTTGGGTCTTCGTGGTTTGCTCCCTCTTAGTTCTCAAGCCAGCATAACTCTAGGGTATGAGTGTAATGGGTTAGCTTAGTGATGTAATCTGGATTAACATGGGTATTCATGGTTTGTTCCCTTTATATCTCATGTCAAACAATACATGACGTGACCCTAATTAAATGCCAAAAAAAAAACACCATTGGCAAATAAAGAAGAAAAACAAAATATATAAATAAAAATTTTGAGTTTGGGTAGTAAAGTTGGCTAAGGGAGTTAAGTAAACTTGATACATATTGCCCGTACTTTTTACACAATTGGATAACCTTAGACTAGAGCTAGATTGTTGCACTTGAATTTGCTTGTTTACTTGGCATTGATGCACTTTGAATAACCGAGACAGAGCTAGGATAATATTTTGCTAGCTGGTAGGTGTTGGGAACCATGACAAATTTTTTCGAGGAGTTTCTCCTATTTTTCTAATTTTTATAGACTTTTAGTTGCATTACTTGAGGACAAGCAATAAGCTAGGTTTGGGGTGTTAACTCCTCAAAAGTACTGATTTTTATGCTTATTTTATAACACTTTTGCTTTATTTTAAGTAGATATGTTTGTATTTAGTTGTTAAAAGTCATGCATTTGCATAAGGAGTTAGGAGCTATTTTGTTGCCAAAGTGAAGGGTTGTTTTGATGGTTTTGATGCATGACACAAAGCAAAAAGCATGGCAGAGAGGTGATGGCAGAGATAATAGGAAAAGAAGCAAGAGAATTGCCGAGTAGCAGTTTGCATAAATGGACCAAATAGTGCCAAGCTTGGCTGGTAAAGGATTAATGTCTGATGATTGGTCAAAGTGTCATTGGACCCTGTACACGTCAGCCCTAAGATTCAAATTGGGATAAGAGGATATCGCATCTTATCCCTTCGCGCATTCAAAATTCAAACTCCAATGCTTATCCTAGGATTTCCACGCAAGCCTATTTAAAGGAGTTCAAGCCACCACATGGGGTGATTGGAAAAAAAGGCTGCACAGTGGTGAACCGAGAGGCGACGTGGTCCGACCAGCTAAGACCGAGAGCTTTGGAGCAATCGAAGGGTTGCATCGATGGATCTCTTTCTTGCCCATTCTCTTAGTTTTAATTTTATTTGAATGGTGATGTTAAGATACGATAGTATTTTCTGGATGGACCCCCAACCATGAACTAAGCTTTTACAGTTGGTTGAGGGATGTTTGCAATGAACACTAATTTTATGTTTGGTTTTAATAAATTAAAATACATTGGCATCATTTTTTATCTGCTAGTAATTAATTTTCTCAAATCCTTTTCCATATGACAATTAGCATAGTGTGCTTATTGCACCTTAATATCTTAACAGACTTAAGGGGCAATGATCAGTTGCTAGATACTAAGGCGAGAAACTTCGATATAAGACATTCAAGTAAAGGATCTTACCTAGGAAGTGAATCTACCCTTAGACGTAAAAATTGGAACTTTATCAGGTTAACTCACTGAGTAATTTCACTATAGACATATAGGGATTAATCATGGTTAGCTTAGGGTTTTTCCATCGACAGAGACAATACTACCTTGAATGTAACACCTCAAATAGTGGCCTAGTAGGGTGTTAACTCATGAGTGCACTTTAATTTCCATGTTTTGATATACCTTTTATTTCAATTGAATGTTAACAAAATGGAATTAGGGTCATGATAGAATAATGATTGAATTGAAGTGCTAAAGTAGAAGGACCAAATTCGAAAGCTTTGTGAACTTGGTGTTTGCATGCAAAACTCAAAGTTGTTGGGGTCTAGCACATGTGTCACCTTTAGAGTATGTAAGAGAATTAGTGTTGGGGGAGGGGAGCTACTGCTAGGAGGAAGAAGACTCAAAAATTTCTCATTATCTTCTTCCTCTTAATACCCAAGATGTCGAGTTTCCTCAAGCTAGTGAGAAGGGAGGAGTGTGAGTATCTATGATGAAATCCTAAACCAATTTTTAAGGTTCTTGTTTGAATAGCTTTAGGAGAAGGTAACCACCCTTCATTTCCTTTCCATTTAAGAAAGTTGAGATTATTTATGGATTTCTTTTTCTATGAATTTGTGATTGAGGGAGGATACCCCCTTGTAAATCGAATCATACCATGGGAAAACATGATAGATTGATTATATTAGCATATAATTTGTGTGTAAAACTCTTGTTGAAGATTGGAAATTATTCGAATAGTATGTGAAATTGATTGCTTGAGATGTTTGATTTGCAATTGAATTGTAGTAACATTGTTGGGGAGACTGTTATGGACAAATTGATCATTGTGGGACTATTTTGAAACTGATTAAATTTAACATAAATAGGGGAGGGGCTGTAAGTGTATCTTAGGGACTGTTTTAGCTTAATAAAAATCACAGTAGGGGCTGTTTTGATGAATATGGAAATGTATACACTTGTAATGCTGCCTTGTTTTGTAAATATGTACTTTAGTGGACTGTTTCCACAAATTTATGATGTTAAGGGACTAAATTTTATTAAATAAATGTTAATGAATTTCTTAACATGCATGTAAATGAATATTCATGAAAATACCGTGTTTTGAATGTGTACATGTAAAATCTGCCCAGTTTGGTATATGTATTTGATTGATTTACATGTTGGTATCAATTCTTGTAAATTAATTGTGGATAGGAAGTAAATTAATGATCAAATTGATGTTGCCCTATTTTAGAGAGGTTTGAGTAACCCCTAAATGAGTGTTACTACTATCAAACTAAAGTCAACTATTATTCATTAATGGGATAATAATAATGTTACTCTTAATTTTGTAATGAACGATTATAAAATCTTTAGTTTAGGGAACTTTAGTTTCACTCTATACGAGGTATGTATCTAGTCTACGAAATAAACTTAGGTTCGCTTGTTACTAAACTTAGACAAAATACAATGGTTGAAAGAAAAAATAAGGTAACAATGTTTTGCCAAAAGCAAAAAAATTTTTAGAACGCTCATCTGCCTTAGGGAAAATAATTAATTTGGGTCTTCGTGGTTTGCTCCCTCTTAGTTCTCAAGCCAGCATAACTCTAGGGTATGAGTGTAATGGGTTAGCTTAGTGATGTAATCTGGATTAACATGGGTATTCATGGTTTGTTCCCTCTTATATCTCATGTCAAACAGTACATGACGTGACCCTAATTAAATGTCAGCAAAAAAACACCATTGGCAAATAAAGAAGAAAAACAAAATATATAAATAAAAATTTTGAGTTTGGGTAGTAAAGTTGGCTAAGGGAGTTAAGTAAACTTGATACATATTGCCCGCACTTTTTACACACTGGATAACCTTAGACTAGAGCTATATTGTTGCTCTTGAATTTGCTTGTTTACTTGGCATTGATGCAAAATAACCGAGGACAGAGCTAGGATAATATTTTGCTAGCTGGTAGGTGTTGGGAACCATGACAAATTTTTTCGAGGAGTTTCTCCTATTTTTCTAATTTTTATAGACTTTTAGTTGCATTACTTGAGGACAAGCAATAAGCTAGGTTTGGGGGTGTTAACTCCTCAAAAGTACTGATTTTTATGCTTATTTTATAACACTTTTGCTTTATTTTAAGTAGATATGTTTGTATTTAGTTGTTAAAAGTCATGCATTTGCATAAGGAGTTAGGAGCTATTTTGTTGCCAATGTGAAGGGTTGTTTTGCTGGTTTTGATGCAGGACACAGGCAGGCAAGCATGGCAGAGAGGTGATGGCAGAGATAATAGGAAAAGAAGCAAGAGAATTGTCGAGTAGCAGTTTGCATAAATGGACCAAATAGTGCCAAGCTTGGCTGGCAAAAGATTAATGTCTGATGATTGGTCAAAGTGTCATTGGACCCTGTACACGTCAGCCCTAGGATTCAAATCGGGAGAGGATATCGCATCTTATCCCTTCGCGCATTCAAAATTCAAACTCCAATGCTTATCCTAGGATTTCCACGCAAGCCTATTTAAATGAGTTCAAGCCACCACATGGGGGGATTGGAAAAAAAGGCTGCACAGTGGTGAACCGAGAGGCGACGTGGTCCGACCAGCTAAGACCGAGAGCTTTGGAGCAATCGAAGGGTTGCATCGATGGATCTCTTTCTTGCCCATTCTCTTAGTTTTAATTTTATTTGAATGGTGATGTTAAGATACGATAGTATTTTCTGGATGGACCCCCAACCATGAACTAAGCTTTTACAGTTGGTTGAGGGATGTTTGCAATGAACACTAATTTTATGTTTGGTTTTAATAAATTAAAATACATTGGCATCATTTTTTATCTGCTAGTAATTAATTTTCTCAAATCCTTTTCCATATGGCAATTAGCATAGTGTGCTTATTGAACCTTAATCTCTTAACAGACTTAAGGGGCAATGATCAGTTGCTAGATACTAAGGCGAGAAACTTCGATATAAGACATTCAAGTAAAGGATCTTACCTAGGAAGTGAATCTACCCTTAGACGTAAAAATTGGAACTTTATCGGGTTAACTCACTGAGTAATTTCACTATAGACATATAGGGATTAATCATGGTTAGCTTAGGGTTTTGCCATCGACAGAGGCAATACTACCTTGAATGTAACACCTCAAATAGTGGCCTAGTAGGGTGTTAACTCATGAGTGCACTTTAATTTCCATGTTTTGATATACCTTTTATTTCAATTGAATGTTAACAAAATGGAATTAGGGTCATGATAGAATAATGATTGAATTGAAGTGCTAAAGTAGAAGGACCAAATTCGAAAGCTTTGTGAACTTGGTGTTTGCATGCAGAACTCAAAGTTGTTGGGGTCTAGCACATGTGTCACCTTTAGAGTATGTAAGAGAATTAGTGTTGGGGGAGGGGAGCTACTGCTAGGAGGAAGAAGACTCAAAAATTTCTCATTATCTTCTTCCTCTTAACACCCAAGATGTCGAGTTTCCTCAAGCTAGTGAGAAGGGAGGAGTGTGAGTATCTATGATGAAATCCTAAACCAATTCTTAAGGTTCTTGTTTGAATAGCTTTAGGAGAAGGTAACCACCCTTCATTTCCTTTCCATTTAAGAAAAGTTGAGATTATTTATGGATTTCTTTTTCTATGAATTTGTGATTGAGGGAGGATACCCCTTGTAAATCGAATCATACCATGGGAAAACATGATAGATTGATTATATTACCATATAATTTGTGTGTAAAACTCTTGTTGAAGATTGGAAATTATTCGAATAGTATGTGAAATTGATTGCTTGAGATGTTTGATTTGCAATTGAATTGTAGTAACATTGTTGGTGAGACTGTTATGGACAAATTGATCATTGTGGGACTATTTTGAAACTGATTTAATTTAACATAAATAGGGGAGGGGCTGTAAGTGTATCTTAGGGACTATTTTAGCTTAATAAAAATCACAGTCGGGGCTGTTTTGATGAATATGGAAATGTATACACTTGTAATGCTGCCTTGTTTTGTAAATATGTACTTTAGTGGACTGTTTCCACAAATTTATGATGTTAAGGGACTAAATTTTATTAAATAAATGTTAATGAATTTCTTGACAAGCATGTAAATGAATATTCATGAAAATAAAGTGTTTTGAATGTGTACATGTAAAATCTGCCCAGTTTGGTATATGTATTTGATTGATTTACAAGTTGGTCATTGCTGGACAGAATTGAACTATCAATTCTTGTAAATTAATTGTGGATAGGAAGTAAATTAGTGATCAAATTGATGTTGCCCTATTTTAGAGAGGTTTGAGTAACCCCTAAATGAGTGTTACATGCATGTATGAATATAAATTATGTGTAAATTGGACCGTAACACGACATAGAATTTCGAGGTGCTGCCCTGTATGATTACATATGAAAATACATGAATTACGGACTGCCTTGGTCATGTATAAATGGATTTGATATTGTTTTGAATGCATTCCTATGTATAATAATAGAGTTGGATAGTTTTGATGTATAGAAGTGTATATATATAATAGGCTGCCCTATTTGTATGTGTATGTGGTTAGGTGGACTGTTTTAAGGAAAATAAAATGTATATAGATGTAAATTGAGCTATTTTGTAAACATGTGCATATGCACGTAGGGTTCAGGGCTGTTCTGAGTATTAATGAGTGTTGAGGACTGTTCTAGCATGCTCGAATATGAATGCCTATGTTAATAGATTGTTTTGGTGTAAATAAATTATGTATACGCATGATTAAATGAGTAGCTACATGAAATGGAATGTTGGACCAATTCTAATATATTATTATTGCACTTTTCTTTCTTTCACCTTTAGACCGAGAGGACATTGGTGAATTAAGGACTAACGAGGGGAAAATGTTGGATAAACAAAAAGGGGTATTGATTCATGATCTTAAATAGCTCGGAGATACCTTGTATGTTCTCAAATTTTAGGGGTATTACAAGTCTCCCTCCCTTAAGAAAATTCGTCCTCGAATTTTCCTTGCATGTTCTGTACTGAAACAATACATGACTTTCAATATGATTTCTCAATTCAAAAAATAGTACTAATATAATTTCGCGAGGTTTCACTTTCCCATATTCAAAGGATTCATAGTGTTTCTCATCAGCTCTACTTATACTCATAATAGACATATCACTATTAAGAATAGAAGAAGATCGTGTCAGGCCTGCAAGTCACATTCTTCAATAACATTTAAATTCCTAGGTGGCAAATGCATTTAGTATGACAAAGATGATGCAAACAACTTCAATTTAGTAAACCTGCCTTCAAAAGTCAGGGTAAATTAAAACTTTTTAAACTATTTCATAGATCTGACTTCAACTTCAATTCGTGCACAATCAATTATACATACACTAAACAATACACTTCAACCCCTAGTTCATAGCCTGCCCTTATATTCTATGTACTTCAGATCACAAAGTTTATTATATTATTACTACAATCTCATAAGATTTATCTTTATTCAGAAACTTCATTATTCTTGGACTAATTACCAACTTTATAAGCTTTTATCCATTTTAAGACATATAGATCAATGTTTAAGATCATTCAAGTTAACAAAAAACCATTATTTAAAGATCTTTAAGCCTACATGTTTGTATCATTTAAATTCAAATCTTATTATCCAAATTGCTAAAATATTCTACATGTTCTCATTTTCTTTTAAGACATTATGGGATAACTTTCATTTCTTATTTCAATTCCTTATTAAAAACCATATAAGGATTTCAAATTTTTTAAAGCCTAGTCTTACTTACTAGGTTAGTTTCACATGGTAATAGCTTTACTCAACTAACTAAGGCTTAACTATAATATTCGTAACACAATCACATTTTCATATACGTTTACACTTATCTTAACATTATTCTTACTTATTCATTCATCGTTTCATTTCTAGTACTAACTTGTCAATAGGATCCCAGTTTAGTCTAGTCAGGCACATCATTACTTAGCTAAAGAAACATTAATTTATTTTATCTGTCCAATCATGTGCAACCAATTATCTAGCATAACAAGAAACCTATTATACACATATTTAGTCATAAGCACACCACGCCTATCATGGCAAGCAAACATATCATACACATGCTCATTAATTTTACAACCTTGTACTTTCTTCATAAGGTACTATAATCATCACAATGAATGTAACTACATGCTAACTAACTACTAGTTAACATGAATATTTATTCTTATAATGCCACCCTAGGAATTTAAAGTAACTATAATTACCACATACTCTAATCTTAGGTCTTATGTGACTTACCGTTGGGAGTTGACACGATCCTCGCATAACAATGTGATAGTCACCTGAAAATTAATCAATCAAACACAAAGTAAGTTCAGAAGAACTTAGTGAGGTAACTAGATAAACATATTCAGTCAAAAATACAAATAGATATACTCATATAGTATTCTTTATGTTTAGTTTTGCTTGTTTTCATTCATTTTGCCAAAATTCCTTTCATTTATTTCAACTTACAGGTTCCTCAAACTATTTCATGATTGATTCATCAAGAACTAATATTTCCCATACGTAAAGACTGTAAGAATAAGCATTGTTACTCGTAACACTCTCTTTTTCATACAAAGTATCAAATTTTCACTGTCATGATCCTACACTTTTATGTACTAAAACAACCCCAAACAACTTTTTTTAAAGTTGAAAAACAATCCTTTATTAAGGTCACAAAACAGTCCATTCTTGTTACAAAACAGTCCCATTTTCAATTGCAAAATAGTCCCTTAATTAAGGTTACAAAATAGTCCACTCTTGTTACAAAACAGTCCCAATTTCAATTGCACGACAGTCCCTTAATTAAGGTTACAAAACAATACACTCTTGTTACAAAACAATCCCAATTTCAATTGCAAAGTAGTCCCTTAATTAAGGTTACAAACAGTCTATTCTTGTTACAAGATAGTCCCAAATTCAATTGCAAAACAGTCCCTTAATTATGGTTACAAAACAGTCCACTCTTGTTACAAAGCAGTCCCAATTTCAATTGCAAAGCAGTCCCTTAATTAAGGTTACAAAACAGTCCATTTAATCTAGTACTAGCAACAATGTGTCTTTTAAAAAAATCCTTAACTAACTTCCTATCATTAGTGTCATAATTTCTTAGCATACACATCTTCATGTTAAGGATTACATAAAACAATCAAATTCATTCTTTATAAAATCAAATTCAGTTCCATTTACTTAGCATTTCATATCATACTTTCATAATTCAAGAATCAAGCATGCAAACAATTACCGGTCCTTTCCCAGTTATGTACCACTTCCATTCTTTTCATTTCTTATCCACATCAATGCTATCAACATATAACGAGGTAGCAAAGGTACATAACAAAGTTATAATTTGCAAGATAACATAAGGTAATTAAAACTATCTTTTACTTTAGGCCTAGGCTAGTTTTCATAATGTATTCGGTCATTACAATTATACTCTATATTAGTCTTACTAATCATACAAGCAATCATTTAGCTTAGCAATATGGATAATGTTTCGATCTTACTTAAATTTTATAACCTTGGTAAACTTAAACAAGAAATTAGTCATTTGTTTAACAACCTTCGAACAAGGCATAACATTTTATACAATAGATTACACATAGATCATATGAGTGATTGTTACTTATCAAGCAAGTTATCCAACATAATCATATCATGAATGTGAGTTACTTATCGTGTAAACTATCAAACATAACATATCAATGGCATGTATTACTTATCTCGTGAGGTATCAAGATAGTTTATTTGATAGGTTTGTAAATTTCATTAGTCTTATATTTAACATAGCCTTAAGGATCAAGTAACAGCCTAGGTACATGAATCCCCAACCAACTGTCGCCAAAAAAATGGTACTCGCAGTACCGGTCAATCCCATCTACTGTCGCCAAATAAGGACCGTAGTCCACCCCAAACACGAGCTCTATGGACTCTATGGCATGCCAACTATACCTAAGACTGACTCGAAACCAAGGCTTTCACATTTATCTTATCTTATTAGAGACAGAATGAGCTCAACTCCTTATCAGAATATCATATCAACAAAGCTTATTGCCCTTTTCATATTAGGCATGTATTCACCTCATGTGAAGTTCTCAATACAATTTTTCTCATTTCATTTGAATAGCATGTTTTATTCATATCAGAATCGGAATCATAATTGAGCATAGCTCTACATTTTCTTAATCGAAAGAACATATCATTGTTGATCATGTTTCAAACATGTGCATATAATAATCATCACTTTCAAATCAGCATATAACCATTCGAATAGATTCCAAAAACATATCAAGCGTTCACCAAATATCACATATCATAGGGTACTTTTAATTTAAGTACTTACCTCGGTTCTGAGCTTAGAAGCACGAGCATAATTTAACTAATTAGACAAGCAATGTGAGATAAAACAAATAGTATGCTCGGGATAGTTTCGATCTATCTCGAATCTTAAACTACATTAATATAACAAGAAATTATGCTATACTTCCCCATATCATAAATCTATAATTTGTACAAGGGTTTACCTCAAGCTTACTTGTTTTTACCATTGGTGTATCCCTTGACAAAGATTACTAAGTGGTATACTCATTAATTTCCATCTTTGTTTCATTTCAAAGTATTAGCTAAGTACTCAGAGCTATCAAGTAACTATTATCTTAGCTTAATTCTCATATTGATTCTCAATTACATTCCATGTTTTTCATCACAAATAGTCAACTTTCTTGCATACTTTAGTTACTTACTTCTTATTTTGATTAATTCTTTATCTATCATAGATGTTCAACTGAAACTGTATTTCGGTCTTAAATAATCACAATCACACAAAGGTATAGTTACACTCACCTTATATCTCAAAATTACAGGATATCCCGATCCACTAATTTCACTCGAACTTCCTCCACTTAATACTTGGCTCACCCAAGTCCTTTGATTTCAAATTGTCCCTTCTTGAACCTTGCTTCCTCCAGCCATCTTTAATTTAAATAATTACAAGTACATCCATTAATATACATACCATTTAACACATATTAACTCAATATGCAGAACCAATATCATTACTCAAGCATTAACCATGCCTATACTAATCATTCTTCAATTCCATTACCAAGTTAAATCCTTATTTCTATCTTTTGGCAACTTGAGCTATCATCAAAGAACTGTCTCTCCAGAACAGAGTATACACTGGAATTTTAAGTTCTTTACACCTTTACAAACTAGATTCAAACACGGTTTTAACGGTATAAGCCTCATAATTTAACAAGTTCTACAACAATTAGGAGAATTTTTAGAAGTTTTAAAACAGAAACTGTCCAGAGCAGAATCTGCCTCTAGATTTTCTGCACTACTTTCACTTAAAAATTCATAACTTTTGATTCTGAACTCAAAATCAATCATCGTTTGTTGGAGATTAAACTAGACTCACACATGGTTCTACACATATAAAATGCATCTTCTATCTCAACAGATTCAATTTTCTATGAATTTCTAAACCTACTGCCAGAACAGAGTCCTCTGGGCAGATTACATTTAACCTTTGTTTATAACTAATTAAGTGCTCTAAACTCAAACATGATCAGCAACCATTCATTCAAAACCTTTTCTTCACTATTTAACCTCAATTTACAGTTGATTCAATCCCAATTATACCTCAATGACCATCTTCAATTCTAATTGTAATATCAACACAACAGTTTCTGTTACAGCTTATAAATTCTTCCTCAATTGGACTTCCCTCAAGCTTAACAATATAGTTTTTTAACCTCAAATAATTATATGATCAGTACACAAAATCTCCTTCAATTCTTATACTAAAAAATCCATAATCTTCAATAACATGCTAACTAAGTTCATGAATTCAATTGGGCTTACCGTTTGATCAGATTATACATCATCAATGGACATCGATGCTGCCAAATTTCTAAGCTTCTTCAAATTTTCCTTGATCTCCCATGGAGGTTTATGCTTCAGCGTTAGAAAGATGAATGCAATAGAGAAGAAAAGAATGAGAGAAAAACTCCCTCTCCACAATGTAATGGCCGGTCACTCATCTTCTCTTTCTCCCTTATTTCTTAATTTTTTTCATTTCTTTTTATTATAATTTGTATTATTCATCAGCTAATTCCCATGTAAGAGACACATGTTTTTCACTCACATTATTGGTCAATTTTACATGCAAAACCATATATTTCATCTTTCAATCAATTTGGTCCCTTACTATTCAATTTTGAACTTCTTTCATTTTAATCCTAATTGACTCAAGTAAATCAATACTCCATTTCTCAATGACTTATTTATCCAATTGACTCAAATTGAGCTTCTAATGATCTAGAGATAACTTCTCTAAGTATGTGTTTATCTCGTAAAACTCCTAGCCCAATTTTAGGGTATTACAATAAAAATATGTAAATTCATGTCTTGTTCGATTGACTCTAAATAGTAGGGTTATTAGCTTGATGGAAGTAGAATTTCGTGTTTACGTGCTATGTGTAGATAAGCACTTTGGACTGTCTTTTATTTGTTTCTCATGGAAACATCTATTATGAAAAGAAAACTATGTTAAAAATAAGTCATGCTTGAAAACTTACATGTTAGATAGCACACAGACATGTGTATATGTATATATATATATATGGAATGTTATATCCGAAAGATTTAAGGACTCTTTTGACTAAATCTAACTATATGTTGGGCTGTTTTGAAACTATAATGATACATGTGAGATTTAAGGACTGTTTTGATTGAATTCGACTTTTTGGACTGTTTTGAATCTATAATGGTATACAAGAGGCTTAAGGACTCTTTTGACTATATCCAACTATGTATTGGGCTGTTTGAAACTATAATGGTACATATGAGATTTAAGGACTGCTTTGATTGAATTCGACTATGTTTTTGGACTGTTTTGAGTCTATAATGGTATACATGAGGTTTAAGGACTCTTTTGAATAAATCCAACTATGTATTGGGCTATTTTGAAACTAATGGTTCATGTGAGATTTAAGGACTGTTTTGATTGAATTTGACTATGTTTTTGGACTGTTTTGAATCTATAATGGTATACATGATGTTTAAGGACTCTTTTGACTAAATCCAACTATGTACTGGGCTTTTTGAAACTATAATGGTACATATGAGACTAAAGAATGTTTTGATTAAATTCGACTATGTTTTAGGACTGGTTTGAATCTAAAATGGTATGCGTGAGTTTTAAGGACTATTTTTAATAAACCCAAGAAAGTATTGGACTGTTTTGGACTTAAATTTGTATATATATGATTTAAGAACTCTTTTGGATAAATATATATATATATATATATATATATATGAACAAGTGCATTTTGAACCATTTTGTATATTTAATCGAGTACGCATAAATTAATGATGCTATGGGTGTTTTAAACAAAGATGTACAAGTGAATTAGGGTCTTGAATCACGAGGTTAGGATTAAAAGAAACCAAGAAAGCTTATAAGCTAAATAATGAATCATGGTATTGACTTGTATAATGAGTAATGTCTTGATTGAGTATCTATTCAGGAAAAATAGACAAGTAAGCTCGAATACGAATAAGTATAAATATAAGCCATATTTGAATACTTAAAGTATGTATGAACACGCCTAGATTGAATATCCCATGTATAAGTGAATTGCTTGTTTGAATGCCTGTTCTAGTATGGTTAATTCTCGTCTAAACTTAAAATTATATGAACATGTACAAAAGATCTAGGTGAAAGTGGGGGTTTTGTTCCATGCTTTAGATGCTTTAAGCTATCTCACTAAGTAATTATACTTATTAGTCTTTTCTTTGTCTTTCAGGTTAAGTTCGTTTTGATTAACCTTGAGTCTGGACAAGATCACCGGACGTCGAGATTGTATGTCTCGAATTTCCTTGAACTCCTAGATGGTGGCACATAATCATTGGCTAGGTATAATGCATTTAATCACTTCTCTGATCATCACATGTGTAATAATTTCATAAGTAATTATAGTTATTTGTAATGACCTTATTATGCTTTGGTTGTTTGTTGCTAAGTTATGTTTATTGTGGTAATCGATTAGTTGCTTGATTGATAAGCCATGCTAGGTATACATAGTTACTCAGTCGACAGTTGTTGAATAAGATTTAATAGTCTCAGTGCCTGAATAAGTTAAGAAAAATGAATGGAAAGGACCTATGTGTTTCGAATGAGATTAAATATTATAAGCAAATGCTATAATCGAAGGAATAGTTACATATTTACCCGATCACAGTAGGTCACTTGTTACTTTACGACATGTTTGGTTGGCTTGTAACTGACGTGTTGTATTATTTAACATGTTTTTATTACGAAAAGTACAAATAACCAAGTGTTTGATAGAAGCGATTTAATGCGTTGTATTATTTAACACGCAAGTTGAGTGATATTTATCACTGAGGTGAAAGTAGTATTTATTTAACACGCTAGTTTTGTGATAATTCTTCATGTATATACATCATTGTAAATATGTTAACTATTTTTTACGTATTTACATCGTTGTAAACGTGTTCACTACTTTTTCACGTATTTACATTGTTGTAAATACATTCGCCATTTTTTACGTATTTATACATTAGTTATTTTTTCACATATTTAGAGCGTTGTAAATATGTTTACTATTTATTCACGTATTTACATCGTTGTAAATACGTTCACTATTTTTTCATGTATTTTCATCATTGTCAATAGTTCACTATTTTTTTACGTATTTCCATCATTGTCAATATGTTCACTATTTTTTACGTATTTACATCGTGTGTATAAAAATAATATAATAATCAATGTCAAAACAAAAAAAAAATAAAGGTAGAGTTTTAAGGGTAAAAGGGTACATTCACACAAAACACTTATCTTTTAACTTTATCACAAATTTCAACAATAAAACATCTTAATGTAGTAACAACTATCTTTTATCTATCTTTTTAATACACAAGTGTTATTTAATACAACGCATCTCTTTTACATCTGTTGTACCAAACAAAGGGCTAGAGTTTCAATCCAAAGAAATTAAATTAGTCACTAAATTAGTTAAACCTTTGGCAACATTTTTGGATTTGATTTTAAAATAATATGATGCAAACATCAATAACAGCTGAAATACATTTATCTATTTTTAGACTTAAAATACAAAATAGCCCCTGAACTTGTTAGATTCGGTCAAATTACCCTTAATTTTTTTTTCAAATTGATCCTTGAAATTTTAAAGCAACTCATAAGTTCATGAGCTAATTTGACTTTGTCGAAACCTTTTTTAGGTTTAAAAAATATTTTGCCTTGAAAATGATATGTTTAGAAAAACTAAAGTTGTTATCGATCGTTTTGAGTTGAGTACGATCGAATACCCATAAAATCACTATTTAAAAATATTTTTAGTGTCTTCTTCAAGATGATTATTTGTGAGGTATGTGTTTATAAACCCAGTGTAAAATTTGGGTTCATAAGTCGCTTACGTGTGGAAAAGGTTAAAGCACCCTCATAATGTCTGAAATTGACATCTTTTTTAATAATTTAGTATTATCTCGATTTTTAAAACAAAGTTGCGATGATGAATTTAGATTTAAAATGTGATCCTCTTCATGAATACAAGTTTTAATCAAAAGAGTGAATTTACTTTACAATAAAAAATTATGTTGATTTAAAAAAATGTGATTCACTCGATTTCTCTTTTGAAAAGGATATCCTTCTATTATGGACAACAAAGATATCGCAAAATGACAATTTTGGATACAACCCCTTTTGATATCATAATAAAATAACATTATCTCAAACATTTTAACAAATTAAAAAAGGAATGATTTTTACAATGGATGTTACCCTATTGCATGTAATCAAAATGGTCGCAATCTAACAATTTTGGACAGTACATTTCTAATTATAATATAAAGCAATATTGCCTTAATTTTCAAAACAATGAATGATGTGATGTATTTTCAGAAGTGACATAAAGAGAACACAAAAGGTTAGTGTTGTTATAATATAAGAATGGCTTAAAGGTGAAATTAACCTTCAACGAAAAATTAAAAAATCAATTAAGTTCTTATGAAATTTTTGCACCAAATTTAACTCTCATAATTTAAATTACGATCAATTTTTTGTAACGTTAACCGTTAGGGTCAACAGACGGTCAAAGATAGAAGGACGTTAATGTCTTGTGTGACGATGCTGACATGTGAAAACTCTTACACCCTTCAGTTTATCGTTTCAAAGTTGGTGTTACTTTGAATCAACCATGGCACTTTTCGACACCGTGTAGTTAGTTTATCGTTTCAAAGTTGGTGTTACTTTGAATCGACCATGGCACTTTTCGACACCGTGTAGTCAGGCCTCTCGGCGATGACTCAATATCGAGCCCCTTCCACCATTGACAATCGCTATAACCCCGTTACCACCATATCTCTATGTAAAGCCCCCAATCCTACCTAAAATCAAACTATCAAACCATCTCCTGTTCTACCACTCAAATACCAACTTCCCTTGAGCCTTAAACCAGTTGAGCTAGGATAAATTGTGTAAAGCAAAGGATTTAGGAGGTAAGGGCTTCCGTGATTTAAAATCCTTTAATCTTGCTCTTGTTGCCAAACAATCATGGAGAATTTTTATGAATCCCCATTCTCTCCTTGCTCGATTTTTAAAAGGGATTTACTATCCAATCGGCAATATCTTTCTTGCTCCCAAAGGTTGAAACCCATCATGGGCCTGGTTGAGCATTCGTGAGGGGCTGAATTGATTAATGAAGGCTCGACATGGCAAGTCAGAAATGGTGATGACATTTCAATATGGTGGGATAAATGGTTTCCTTCTCTCCCCTCCAAATCTATTCTCTCAACAGATTCGGAAAATTATCATATGTTCAGGGTGGCTGATCTTTTTGATCTGGATAACTGACAATGAAGCCTTGAGAAGCTTTCTTGCCTCTTCTCAAACTTTGAAGTTAAGGTCATTTGCTATATTCCAATTGGAGGTCCTCTTATCAAGGATGAATTGGTTTGGTCTTTCACCAAAAATGGAGGGTACTCGGTTAAATTGGGTTACCATTTCCCTTTCTCGAAGAAGACTACTTAACCAGCTTGTTTTTCTAGCATAGATTTGAACGTCAACAAGGACCTTTGGAAATCTATTTGGAGTCTCCATTTCCCTCCCAATATCATGTCCTTCATCTGGAAAGCTTGCCACAATATTGTTCCAACAAAAGGTATTCTTTTTACTCATTTCCATGGCAATTTCGGAGTGGGATTTTCTTGCCCGAGATGTGGGGATTCTTTCGAAAAGTAGGGGTTTCCCAGGGTTTGGAAAATGGTAGAGAAAACTATCGTCTCCAAATGGGAAAGGGCTCTTCTCGGACGGCCTTAATCTATTGGCCTTTCTTTGCTGGCATGTATGGAAATCTAGAAATGCTTTGGTTTTTTCAGCTGTTTCGGATTCTCATGCTGAGGTGTGGAACCCTGCAAATTCTACGTTTGATGAATTTCTTTCCTGCTCGACCTCTCCCCTTTCGTCTGATAATGAAAGCTCTTCGTTGCCATCTTCTGCTTATCTCGTTGCGTGGACCCCTCCTCTTCATGGATTTTTGAAGATCAATTGCGATGCGGCTTTCGATTCTAGTTATGGAAAGGCTTATGCTGCCTTCATTGTTAGAAACAGTTATAGAGACTTGGTAAGGGGCGATACATTCTCTTTCTCTACCTCATTCGCTGCAGTTGCAGAGGCTATTGCAGTTTGGCTAGGTACCTTTACATCAACGAATGCTGGGTGGGATAAGGTCATTGTGGAATCTGATAACATTTTTGTTATCTCTACAATTAACTCCAAATCGCTAAATGCATGGGAGTTAACTGTAGTCGAAAAGGATATTATTGCCTTAACTGCGCCTTTTCCTCTCTTTTCCTTTTGTTTTGTTAAACATGATTGTAATAAGGTTGCGGATTGGGTTGCAAAAGCTAGTCTCAAGGGTATCTGTCCCCATGACTGGTGTTCTTTCCCCCTAAACGACCTTCGTAATCGTAATCGTAATCTGCTGTAATTTATTTTCCTTTTATGAATTTCTCTTAAAAAAACATGTTACCGACTTCCCTTGAGCCTTAAACCAACATGCCTCCATGAACTCAACATTTAAGCCACTAAACACATCTTCATTAAATTACCATCGACACACACCAGTCATTCTGACCATGCTCTACTCTAGTAGACTACAACCACGACTCCATCATTATTCCTTTCAACTACCCTACTCGACAATCAGAACCAGTTCAAAAGTCATTCACAACAGCCAACAACAAACAACGAAAGAAGTTAAACTGATAAAGAAATTGGGAAAAAAAGAAAATAGAAAATGATGACTTTACCTTCAAGTTTTCATCTGCGACGGCTCTGGTCTTCGGTTGGCGAATCCCAATTGTAGGAAACCATCTTTTGCTGAGAAGGAAAACATATTTTGATCTCACTCTAATTAGACAGTGAAGAGGGAGATCGGTGGCAAGAAAGCTGAAGGGTTCTACATGGTATTCATGGCATTTGAAGCGGATTCTAGTGAAATTGACCTAAGATCCATGCTTAGGAGACCAAGGTGAGGCTGCAAGTATGATTTGGAGTTAAACGATAGCTGGTGGCGGTGACGAGAGTGACGACCAGCGATGTGAATACTCTAGAGAAAGAAGAGAATTTGTTTTTTAGGTTTTTCATATGGAAAAGGATAAAGAAATTAAATAAAAATAAGAAGGTAAAGTGATTAAAAAAATCTATATGTTTTTTAGTTTCTTTACCCGTCAGTAGATTTTCCACATCATCGCCAACATGTCACGCCACATAGGACATTAACGTTATTTCGTCTTTGACCATCTGTTAACTCTGACAGTCAACGCAATCAACGTTATAGAAGGGCTAAATTGATCGTAATTTGAATTATGAGAGCTAAATTGGGTGCAAAGATTTCATAAAAGGCTTAATTGATTTTTTATTTTTCGTTGAGGGCTAATTTGACCTTTAAGCCTATAATAATGAAAAATATAAAAAAAAACTAAAATAATAATAATAAGGGTAAACTACACCAGATGCCACTAAACTATTACCATTGAATCGAAAATGCCACTGAACTTTAAAAAATGTTCAAATATAAAACTGAACTTTACTTTCTTATTTATTTATGTCACTTTGTTGTTAACTCTTAACGGAATCGTTAATTCAAAATGGGATCGTTTTGGTCCCAGTGTTTTGAAGCCTAATTTAGGTTAAAATGACGTCGTTTTGCTGGATGAAAAATAATAAAACTCATATACTTAGAAGGGTTTGAACCCAAGACCTTCAAATATAAAAGTTAAGCCTTAACCACTAAACCAACATGAAATTATATAATATTTTACCACAAAAATTATATATGTTAAACAACACTTAAGATTAATTCAAATTATTTTATGAAATAAATAATATTAATATATAAATAATATATTTTTATTTATATATAATAATTATATTATTTATGATATAAATATATTATTCAAAAAACCCAAAATATTCAAACAAATAATATATTTATTTTAGAAATAATATATAAAAACATAATCCTTAAACCCTAAACTTTAAACCACAAACCCTAAACAACTAACCCTAAATCTCAAATCATAAACCTTAAATCATAGGGTTTGGTGTTTAGGGTTTATGGCTTTATATATTATTTATAATATAAATATATTATCTTTATGAATATTTTGAGTTTTTATAAAAAAAATAGTATATTTATATTATAAATAATATATAAAAATATAAAAATAATATATTTTTATTTAAATAATATAAACTTTCCCATTTGTTTCAACCAAATTATTTTATAAAAAATAATACTATAAATTATATTAATATTTAAATAATATAAAATATATTATTTACATATAGATCAATATATATAAATAAATTTATTTTATTTTTATATTTTTTATATATTATTTATAACATAAATATAAATTATTTTTAAAAAATCTAAAATGTTCATAAAAATAATATATTTATATTATAAATAATATATAAAAGCCATAAAGCATAAACCCAAACCCTAAATATAAACCTTAAGGTTTAGGGTTTTAGTTTTAGGATTTAGGATTTGAGATTTGGAGTTTAAGGTTTATGGTTTTTTATATTATTTTGAGTGTTTTTTAAAATAATATATTTATATTATAAATGAGATATATTGTAACACCCTAAACTCGGATGTCACATTTGGGCCCTAAGCTCAAACCGCTACAAAAAAATTTCTCAACTTTGTTTAGCTCAAATAAAATATTTTTCAAAAACATTTAAATCTAACAGTTGAAAATATAAATAAATGATTAAATCGTTACAAAGGAGCTCCAATTTAATTTAAAACATTGAACATTCGACTTGATTAATGCAATTCCAAAATAAAGAGTTACAGACTCGACCACATAAGGTCCTATGAATACACAACCCACTAAATACAAATATCATACTCTGGCAATCACTGCTTGCTGAAATCCCAAACCGATTGTGCTTATCGAGTTCTCGATCGATCTACCAACCTACGCACGGAAACAACACTTCCGAGCGCTGAGCTTACAAAGCTCAGTGGTACACATCTACTCTACTATATTTTATGTTAATCATAAACATAAACATGCAAGCTACTAGGAGCAATAAGGAGAGATAAAAAAACATGTGGCGCTACTACTAGTCGTCTAAACACATGCTCTTATCATGCAAAACATCATACATGGCACCAAGGCCCAACTATACTCAGGATCTCACCAGATCATCCGAGCAAAAACATATAAAGCAATAACCATAAACCTGGAGTGAGGCCCAGTGTCACACAGCCTCAAGAACATACATTCTGAGTGAGGCCTGGTGTCACACAGCCTCGGTAACATACACCCATACTCGGCATCTGTCATCGAGTATCTTCGAATGAGGCTCGATGTCGCACAACCTTGAGAACGTACATTCTTAATCTCTAACTATGGTGTTACAACACGCTCTATGGGTATCCGGATCCCAACAATCGAAGGTGACTCAACCAAACAAGTGCCCATGTCGTACACAACATTGACACAGTTATCAAACAAGTGCCCTAACTTGGCACACAACATCTCACGATCTACCAAGGATCCTTATCCCTATTAATCCATATTGTCTAATTAATTAAGGCATAATAAATAAATTCATTAATCTTCCACGTCGATTTTCATCTTTAATTGACATTATATATTATTCAGCTCAGTGGGTACCATTACTCGAACACGAGTACCGGTACAGTACCCTTGGGTGCCAGTATTCATATGTATACATATACAGACATTGCTTACCAATACGACCAATGCCTATACCGATACCCTACTCACGTGTTCGTACCATTTCTTCGAATTACGATTTTACAACGCTTTATTCGATCCCTAAAGCTTTTGAAAGTCATTAGGGTTTGTTTACTAGTGCATTCAATCAATTAATATTATTTGCCGACTTCATGATTACTTAATTGAGTAATTTCTGATATTTATTCATTAAGCACAAATTCCAACAACCACATCAATCCATTCGAACTAGCATACAGGACAACTCAATTCACTAGTAAATCATCAATTGATTATGCAAGCATTCTAAACGACCTCACACGGTCTTTAAAGCTCATACGAGCCTTGAACGCGTAAAAACAGCTTATCGGGTTCGAATTTGGCGAAACAGGTAGCGTTAACGGACTCAAAATGTTGATAACTGCCTGGAAAAAGTCAACACGGCTCGGTCAAGCTCACCAGACCGGCTAAACCGGTTGGCCCAGCAACTAGCCCAAGTGGCTCGGCCCAAGCTGGTTATAGCTACCAATTGCAGCTAGACATCGTCCACGCACATGTGATGACATGGGTGGCACATACAGTGGCAATTGACCAGCAAGCTCCAGTCTGATACTTTGACATTTACCAAGCTCGATGGTGGCGACGGTCTTTGGCGGAGGACGACGGATGACGAAGTTTCGAAGCTTGAACCTTTTTCTGAATCTTTCCTTCTCCTAAATTGGCGAACGACCATCCCGATGGTGACAAAACAACAGTCACCTGACTCATCTCGAAAAGAGGAGTTCAGTGATATCGACAGTATCGAAGGCGGTTCATCGGACGATGACGAAACTTAGTTCAAACATTTCTTCTCTCTAAAACTCCCTCTCCAATATTCTCTCTCTCCTCAATTATTTCAAAACTTCCCCTCTGCCGACACGTAATATCAGACCAAAATTTAATGCCTTCTAAATAAAAATGTTCAAACCATATACTTAGCCACTTAATTTTTCAAATCTCCTCACTTTCAACACCAAACTTTTACTCGCCTACAAAATGGTCACTAAATCTTCTTAAATTAACCTTCCAACTTTAATTTCTTTCAATTGAATCGCTAGATTAAAAGACCCAAACCCGAATCTGAGACCCGATTCACCAACTCGAAAATTGGGTCGTTACATATAAAAATAATATTTTTATTTATGTATATTGATATATATATATATATAAGGTAAATAATATATTTTATATTATTTATAGGGAAAAGTTCACAAATGGTCACTGAACTTCGTTAAAAAAAACCCTTCAAATGTTACAAAATAGCAATTAAATTTTATGTTTTGTAACAAAATGGTAAATCGGGCGTTAATGGATGTTATAAAATTGTAAATCGGGCGTTAATGGATGTTATAAAATTTTGTATAATAGCACATTTAATCCTTTATATTTACACATTCAATCAATTTAGTCTTAATTCGAAAAAAATTCACCAAATTTAACCCTTGTTATTTATGCATTTTATTATTCATAGCTTGCATCCTTTCTTCGTACACCTTCACCTAACTTTTCTTTAAAACAGCTACTCATTTGTTTTATCTCACGAAAAGAGTACCTTATTGGTATGAGATCATGTTGGCGTTTAAGGAAGTTTTCAATCGTACCATCAACAGATAAATGTCTTCTCCGACATTTGTATGTAACAAGTGCAAGCAAGCAACACATCCCCAGTAAATATCTTGCTAGGATAACTCCTCTTAAAGAAAGGTAGAATTGAATGCATTAGTAAAATCTGATGAATATAAAGTTACATGTTATGTGCAATATATGGCATAATTAAAGCTATTTACCTGTTATTCCAACACATAAAACACTGGTACCTGCAGAATAATATCATTAAAAGCAAAATATGGTTATTTCAATACGAGGAAAACTGTAAATCGATCAATAATGATGAAATCTGCGAATTAAACATACTGTCACGTGCATAATAAGTATTTTGGAATATATGAGGGCCATTGAACAAGAAATGCACGAAGCTATTCGCATAGGTTTGCACTTTGCAGGGCATACAACAAGGATTGTAACCTGGATTACATTTATATATTGATATCAGGACAGACTCAAATGAAGCTTTTATGAAAAACATTTACGTAAGTGATAAAGATGGAGGGAAACTCTTACATCAATTGAAAAGGTCCCTCCTCCTTGCATTCATGGAGTGCTAATCTTAAACCAAGATCCGAACCAATTTCAAAGCCGAGTAATAGCTTCTGGTAGATGTCCGAAGTAGACATGCTGCTGATATTTTCAACCGTAATCGGAACCAAGGCATCGATCGTGCAAGATTCATCGAATTTTTCGGCGGGGGTTTTCTTATCTAAAAAATAAAAGTAGGAAGCAGCTGGATGCAAAGAGCTAGTGAGGCAACGAGAGGCATTAATATACGAAGAAGATTTCATCGGTTTCGTGCAGTTCACTAGATACATGACGGATCAAAACCGCAGATCATAGGGTACCTTACCATTTACATCTGTCACCAAAGCTAAAGGAATTGCGAGGAAGAGCGCAATTATCATCCTTGTTGAGATTTGCATCGATAGCTTGCATCCTGTAATATTCATAAGTGACGTTTCGGGCATAGGTTTCGACTCCCTAACTATTGAAAGAGGTAACTTAGTGAATTTAGTGAATTTTTTTCAATTTAGACTAAATTGATTAAATGTGTAAATATAGAGGATTAAATGTGCTATTATACAAAATTTTATAACAGCTACGTTATGTACTTAAAGGCCGAGTTACCATTTTGTTACAAAATATAAAGTTTAATTGTCATTTTGTTTTTTTAACAAAGTTTAGTGACCATTTGTAAACTTTACCCTTATTTATATTATTTGTATATTAATATTATTTATAGTATTATTTATTTTATAAAATAATTTGAATTAACCTTAAGTGTTTTTTGACATATATATTTGTTGTGGTAAAACATTACAAAAATTTTTGAGGGTTAGTGGTTAAGGCTTATTCTTTGTATTTGCAGGTCTTCGGTTCAAATAGCTCAAAGTGAACGAGTTTAACTATTTTCCTTTAGCAAAACGACGTTGTTTTTGCATAAATTAAGCTTCAAAACACCCACACCAAACTGGTGCCGTTTTAAATTAATGATTCCATTAAGAGTTAACAGCGGAGTGGTATAAACTAGTCAGAAAGTAAAGTTCAGTGTTATACTTGAACATTTTTAAAGTTCGGTAAAATTTTTGAGTTAATATTAATAGTTTAGTGGCATCTGATATAGTTTACCCTAATAATGATGACGACGACGACCTGCTCATTTACCAAATCGAGTGAAACACTAATATCTGACTATTACAATTTCACTGAACCCTTAAAAAGGACTACATTATAATGGCTCTAGAATCAATGACTAAATGACGAGTATAAATCATTAGGGACTTAATCCAACTAAATTAAAGCCAATTATTATTCGTTCGAGAGGAAGCATCTAATTCAGTATTCTAATTTTGAACTAAGAATCATGGATTAAACATGTCCTTCAATACAAAGAAATTATTTATGAGTAAAGTTATGTTGATAATGTGTTACAAACTAAAAGAAAAGTAAAAAGACATAAAATAAAAAATAAAGTGTAATTTCTGTTGGTGTAATTCTCAAATCACATATTGAAAGTATAAGTTTATAGGGTAATGAACAAAAATCTTCTTATGGTCCTTTTTATTATATCCCAACACTAAAAAAAATTAAATTTTAAGTCATAATTATAATTTTTTAATCATAAACGAGAAACTTTAAACCCTAAAATACATCGTACATTCAATACCCTAAACTCTAACCCTAAACCTTAATCATAAATCCTAAACCAAATTATTTAATGTTAGAGCATAAAAGGGACAACAAAAAAGAGTAGAAGATTTATATTCTAGGACAATTGATAATAATAATAATAATAATAATAAACTTATGAAATTAAAGATAAATATAAGAGATAAATGAATCTATACAAATAAATAAATAATTAATAATTTATTTCCTTTTGGTATTATGAAAATTCATAATAATTAACCGGGTAAACTACACCAGATGTCACTAAACTATTACTACTGACTCGAAAATGCCATCAAACTTTAAAAATGTTCAACTTTAACATTGAATTGTATTTTTTAACTCGTTTATGTCACTTCGATGTTAACTCTTAACGAAACCGTTAATTCAAAACGGCGTTATTTGGGTACAGCTATTTTAAAACTTAATTTAGCCCAAAACGATGTCGTTTTGTTAGAGGAAAAATAATAAAACCAATAGCACTTAGGAGATTTGAACCCAAGACCTTCAAAGACAGAAGGTAAGCCTTAACAGATAAACCAACATAAAATTATGTAATGTTTTATCACAAATATATATATGTGAAACTATACTTAAGATTAATACAAATTATTTTATGAAATAAATAATACTAATATATAAATAATATAAAATATTATATATATATATATATCAATATATATAAATAAAAATATTATTTTATATATTATTTAAAAAATATTTAAAATATTCATGGCAATAATATATTTATATTATAAATAATATAACATATAAAATAATATATTTTATTTATATATATTGTTATATATGTAAATAAAATATTTAATATTATTTATAGTATTATTTTTTTCATAAAATAATTTGGTTGAACCAAATGGATAAGTTATAGTATTTAAATAAAAATATATTATTTTATATTTTTGATAATATATAAAAAACCCTAAACCTTAAACCCTCATATTTATGGTTTGATATTTGTGGTTTAGGGTTTAATATTTGTAATTTAGGGTTTATGATTTTTATATATTATTTATAATTTAAATATATTTTTATATGAATATTTTAGATTTTTTAAATAATATATTTATATTATAAATAATATAAAATATATACTTTATTTATATATATTAGTATATATAATACTCGAATTTTATTTAGATACACATATATTCATATCATACTTTCTCTTAAATAAATAATAAACAAATAACAATAATCCATAAATACAAAAAGTCCATTACAAATAAAAAAAATCTAGAAGCCCGATTTGGATTTAATTCAGGTCCAAATTACAACTGTCAACAACTTATTTTATCATTTTTCTGCCAGGTCCAAATTACAACTGTCAACAACTTATTTTATCATTTTTCTGCCCATTTTATAACAATTACAACCTATTTTTGATAAATGCCAGCCCCAAAAAACTAAATTATAGTTTTTCCTTCTTAAATGTGCCACGTGACAGCAGTTCGTTGGTCCAAACCGATAGACATGAATTTGTATTTTATATCTCATAGCTGAATACATCTGTCGTTGACGTCACCTATGACGTCAGAACCCACTATTCTATATAAATAAAAGAGAGAAAAAGTCGGTAATTAAGACCCTCAGAATTACAATAGTAAAAATAGATTGTGGGGGGCGAGAAATTATTTTGGGAGATTCGTACCACCTAAAATCGATAACATGGCCAAATCTCGAACAGACGTCAGAAAAAATTTGGTCGTCGGAGCTTCACCTTCATCTCCGAGAAGGTATAATCCTTCTCATATTTTTATTTCCCGCAAAATAGAAGCAAATGTCAGTAATACATTAATATAAAAACAAAAACAAACATATATAAAAGCAAATCGAAAGGGGAAGTTTTGGTGGGGTCCATTGTAAAGCCCATTTAGATATGTACGTTTTAAACTCCAATAAAACGACCGTAAAAAAAGATTAAATCAAATTTTATAAGTTCAAATATTTAATTATGAGCTTTTGAACATGATTATATGGATTAACCTCAATTTCAGAATTTTTTTGCTCGGTTAAAATTTTAACGGGTCCATTATAAGGCGCATTTAGACATGCACGCCATAAACACGAATAAAACAATTGCAAAATAAGATTAAATTAAATTTTATGAGTCCAAATATTTAATTATGCACTTCTGAACATGATTATATAGCTTAACCTTAATTTTAGAACTTTTTACTCGGTTAAATTTCCAACGGGTCTATTGTAAAGCTCATTTAGATATGCACGCCTTAAACCCCCACAAAACGGCCGCAAAATAAGATTAAATAAAATTTTGTGAGTTCAAATATTTAATTATGTGCTTTTGAACATAATTATATAGCTTAACCTCAATTTCAAATTTTTTACTCGGTTAAATTTCTAACGGGTCCATAGTAAAGCCCAAAGATTAAATTAAATTTTGTAAGTTCAAATATTTAATTATGGGCTTTTAAACATGATATAGCTTAACCTCAATTTCAAAATTTTTCACTCGTTTAAAATTGTAACGACTCCATTGTAAAATTCATTTAGACATGCAATCTTTAAACCCCAATAAAACGAATGCAAAATAAGATTAAATCAAATTTCATGAGTTCAAATATTTGATTATGAGCTTTTGAAGATAATTATATAGCTTAACCTGAATATCAGAACTTTTTACTCGGTTAAAATTCTAACGGGTCCATTGTAAAGCCCATTTAGACATGTATGCCTTAAACCCCAGCAAAACAACCGTAAAACAAGATTAAATCAAATTTTATGAGTTTAAATATTTAATTATAGGCTTTTGAACATGATTATATGGCTTAACCTCAATTTCAGTACTTTTTACTCAGTTCAAATTCCAACGGGTCCATTGTAAGGCTCATTTAGACATGCACCCCTTAAACGCCAATAAACGACGACAAAATAAGATTATATCAAATTTTATGAGTTCAAATATTTTCTTATGGGCTTTTGAACATTATTATATAGCTTAACATCAATTTTATAACTTTTACTCGGCTAAAATTCCAACAGATCCATTGTAAGGACCATTTAGTCATCCATGCCTTAATTTTTTTGAAAGAAAAAATGGGCCTCGTTAAAAATCCTTCTAAAGCAAGACCAAACCGAGGTGTGCGCCTGACCACCTAAGACGAAAAGAGTACCCGATATTCATTAAGAATAAAAATATGAACAATTATCACGTGCAGTAGAAGAAATAAGCTTGTGACAAATCGAGTCAAAAAACATCGAAGAGAACGACCTAAGGGCACATGAGTGGACTACAACATTATCCGACCTAGGTACAAAGGTGACTCTATAGTCATGGTGAATATTAAGAAGGAACCACACTTGGTCCAAGTGAGGACTAAGAACCGATAAGTCACCATGGGCCTATTCAGCTTGTTGACAATCACAATAGAGTCAGTCTCTATCACAACACAAGGCTAGGCCTTGTCATGAGCCAATTGCAGGTCAACAGTGACAGCATGGGCCTAAGCCAAGCTCGAGTGTATGCATCTAGCAGTGTGTTGAGCAAGGCCACCCAAAACCAACCCGCGAGAATCACAGCTAACTACACCGATGCCAGCAGCACCACAAGCAGGGTTGAAAGCCCTATCAACGTTGACTTTGATGTGGCCCGACGTAGGAGCTTACCATATCGGGTCCTCAAACTCCATAGGCACAGACCGAGATCCAGGGGAAAGGGAAACCATAGCCGTAGAAAAATCCTGAAGCAAAGTCTTGGAATGAATAATGGTAAGCCAAAGGGCTGCAAACGGTCTTCATCATCCATGCCTTAAACCCCAATAAAACGGACGCAAAACAAGATTAAATTAAATTTATGAGTTAAAATATTTAATTATGGCTTTTTCAACATGATTATATAGCTTAAACTAAATTTTAGAACTTTTTACTCGGATAAAGTTCCAACGGGTCTATTGGAAAGCCCATTTAGACATGCACACCTTAAACCCCAACAAACGGCCACAAAATAAGATTAAATCAAATTTCATGAGTTCAAATATTTGTTTATGGGCATTTGAATATGATTATATAGCTTAAGATCAGTATCAGAACTTTTTACTCGGTTAAAATTCCAAAGGGTCCATTGTAAAACCCATTTAGACATGCTAGCCTAAAACACCAACAAAACGGTCGCAAAACAAGATTAAATCAAATTTTATGAGTTCAACATAAATTTCAGAACTTTTTACTCGGTTAAAATTCTAACGGATTCATTATAAAGCCCATTTAGACATGCATGTTTTAAACCCCAACAAAACAACCATAAAACAAGATTAAATGAAAATTTGTGAGTTCAAATGTTTAATTATTGGCTCTTGAACATGAGGATACAGCTTAACCTCAATTTCAGAACTTTTTTCTCAGTTAAAATTACAACGGGTCTATTGTAAATCCCATTTAGACAAGTACGCCTTAAACCTAACAAAACGACCGCAAAAGAAGATTAAATCAAATTTTATGAGTTCAAACATTTTTTATGGGCTTTGGAACATTATTATATGGCTAAACATCAATTTCAGAACTTTTTACTCGGTTAAAATTCCACCGGGTTCGTTGTAAGGCCCATTTAGTCATCCACGCCCTAAACCCTATAAAAATGCCGCAAAACAAGATTAAATTAAATTTTTAAGAGTTCAAATATTTAATTATGGGCTTTTCAACATGATTATATAGCTTAACCTCAATTTCAAAACTTTTTACTAGGTTAAAATTCCAACGGGTCCATTATAAAGCCCATTTAGACATGCAAGCCTTAAACCTCAATAAAAAAGACCTCAAAATAAGATTAAATCAAATTTTATATGTTCAAATATTTAATTATGGGCTTTTGAACATGATTAAATGGCTTAACTTCAATTTTAGAACTTTTTACTTGGTTAAAATCCCAACGGGTCTATTGTGAGGCCCATTTAGACATGCACGCCCTAAGCCCCAATAAAACAACTTCAAAACATGATTAAATCAAATTTTATGAGTTAAAATATTTAATTATAGGCTTTTGAACATGATTATATATATTAACCTAAGCTTCAGAACTTTTTACTTGGTTATAATTTAAACAGGTCCATTGTAAGGCCCATTTAGACATGCACGCCTTAAACCCCAATAAAACGACCACAAAATAAGATTAAATCAAATTTTATATGTTCAAATATTTAATTATTGGCTTTTTAACATGATTATATAGCTTAACCTTAATTTTAGAACTTTTTACACGGTTAAATTTCCAACGGGTCCATTGTAAAGCCCATTTAGATATGGATAATTTAAACCCCAACAAAACGGCCGCAAAATAAGATTAAATAAAATTTTATGAGTTCAAATATTTTATTATGGGATATTTAACATGATTATATACCTTAACCTCAATTTCATAACTTTTTACTTGGTTAAAATTTCAATGGGTCCATTGTAAGGCCCATTTAAACATGCACGTATTAAATCCCAATAAAACGATAAGAAAATAAGATTAAATCAATTTATAATTTCAAAATTTTAATTATGGGCTTTTGAATATGATTATATAGCTTAACCTCAATTTTATAACTTTTTACTCGGTTAAAATTCCAACGGGTCCACAGTAAAGCCCATTTAGACATTCACGCCTTAAACCCTTAACAAAATAGTCGCAAAAGAAGATTAAATCAAATTTTATGAGTTCAAATATTTATTACGGGATTTCGAATGAAACCCCATTGACCCGGCCTAGCCGCAAGACCGAACCGAGCGAGCTACATTAGGTTTACCGAGGTAAACCGTGAGAAGAAACCCAAATTGCAACCATTTTTTCGTTTATCTTGTCCAAAGGCACAATTATTATCCTACATGTTCATTCTGGCAGCAGGTGAAAACTCAGTTCAATCGGGCATCTATTCGACATCCAATTGAACTTAAACGTAAATTAGGGACCAAATTGCAATTTTAGCAAACTTCAAAAACTTTACCCAATTTTATGTTACCATCCTTTAATTAAATGTATTTCATGCTTACATGTCGAAAATCAACTCAAAAGAATTACCCGATCTCAACCAATTGCATCTGGAACAATCAGGGACTAAAACAAAAGAGAACAACGCAGCCTTCCATGACATTAACATAATTAACTGCCTCCGTATCGATACGCTAAGGTCCGTATCGATACGGTATTGCAACATCGTTTCGGAACGCCAAGCACCGTACCGGTACACCACTTCGAATACAAAAATTCCATTTAATTTCTTAAAACACCATACCGATATGGTCATCTAGTGTTTCGGTACGCGGGCTCGTCCTAAAAAGTGAAATTCCAATAGCATTAAATCGTATCGGAACACATACAACTGTACCGAAACACCCTGCCCAAAATTGCTTAGCCGTACCGATACGGTCCCCCGCGTATCGGTACACCTGGGCCTGTAATGTCAAATTTAGCTATTTTCACTCGAATCTAGATGAATTTGGGTCCTAGCAACTTGCATACATGCATAGTAACCACCATAAATACCTAGGCTCACATTTATACCAGGGTTAAACATCCAAATCAATCTCATGTTACCCAAGGATCACTCTAAAGGCATGCTTCCTATTCCACTTTACCAAACATACCAAAATGCACTAATAGACCATTCTCAGCATAAGTAATATGCCAACACATCCAACACATCATAATACACTTGCACAAACCATCACAACATGACAAACTACAAGGAAGCTCTAGATGCATACCTAAGCAACCATTCATTCACAACTATAAGCAAGGATTAACATAAAACTTAGCAACATCAAACCATCCTCAAGAACCAACATAAAAATATACTTAAAACCCATAAGGAAACATAATTACAACTCCCAAAAACCATGGCGAACACATTGCCTTTTTAACCGAAATATAAACCGAGTTCATACTCAAACTTGTAAATGTCTTTAGATAACTTAGCCTTCCCTCTTGCTGCCCCCAAACCTTAATGTTCTGCATCATTAGGAAAAAGAGAGCGTAAGCACACTTGCTTAGTGAGGATGCTCATAAAACAATGATGCATTAAAACCATTTGAAAACCATATGCTTGTTTCCCAAAACCATGCTTAGAATCAAAGCATTTTTCCATGATTCCAACCGAATCAAGCATAATAACCTTTATGCAACATCATGAACCTTCCATGCTTAAGTCTCAAAAACATTAAATCATAAACCATGCTTAAATCACAAAGCATTAAAATTAGGTTCAACATACGAACTTTCTCAAATATTGGCATTTATAGTGACCCGAATAGACTACCTCTATCCCATACATGTCAGATACACGGATCTCTCATACCATGCCTAGTTAAACCGCATGATATCCCATACTTTGTCTAGTTAAACCGCAAGATTTGACACCCTCGCCTAGTTTAATTGCGAGATTCCACCATTGCCTAGTTAGACCGCAAGTGTACCGACCTTCCCTAGTTAATCCACAAGATCACCATCAATTTGGGTTACCTAGTTAAACCGCATACCCCAAATGAGGTCCCCAATAGTCCGAGTGGCCTTGTTAAACTGCCATACCTCAAGGACCCATGGCCACGATCGATTTTGTTCATATTTTATAGTGCACTTTTAATCCTATGGCTTGCCAACTATATCCAATTGTTTTCTCACCATGTCACATAGCCAATATACCATTTACAAACCATTTACTTACTGGTTTACAATGGATTATGTAAAACATCACATATGCAAATCTCATTGCCAATGCAATAACACCATTCCCAACCGAAATGAAAACCAATGCTCATTAGCATTTAATATACTTTTAAACCTCAGCATATGTGCTCAAAATAATGCATTTCCAGTAAGTAAATCATACCATATTTATCACCAAAACATGCAAACAACATGCTTAAATCCAAGCCGATATTCAAGAGCAAAATAAGGGAAACTTACATACGAGCTTAGGTAAATGTCTCACGCTTACCCTAAACTCCCAACAACCTTTACAAACCTTTGTAAAGCATTTAAAACCAGTTTTTACTCACCGATATGCTTCACCTTCCTTGCCAAAGCGATACAAGCTCCCGACAAGCAATAATCAATGTCGAACTTCATCGCCTTGATTATCCCCTATTTTAACAACATAAAAATAGAGGCCAAATGCATTAAAATGCATGCAAACCATTGCCTAACAACAATCTCCCGCAACTCTCAGGTTGCCCACTCAACAACCATCCGAAACATACTGAAATCATCCCAAAACACTTCCAAAACTTAACCCAACAATAATATAACGATTCAAACCATTAAAATTCATCAAATGACATCCAAAAACCCTTTCCCAACATACTTTTACTTTCAGCAAAGATTAAACTCGAATAACATCACAAAAACTCAAATCTAACAACCTAAACGATTAGAGATCCAAGAGTTTCAGGATTCTATTGATAAAAACAACTTATCAACATCATAATACATACAAAATATGTATTAAATCAATCTTAAACACTAGAAATTAGATCCACTTCGAATATTACCTTGTTTCATCAATTTTACCCAATTTACTCAATCAAACATAGATAAAACATTAAAATCAGCTTACAATTCATAAATCAAGGATCAAATACTTGGAAATTTCAGTAAAGAACCATACAATAGAGGAGATCACATATCTTACCCCTTTTGTGAGATTTCTCCCTCAATTGGTTTGATAAAACCTAAGAAAACACAAGATTTAATTGAGATATTGTAAAAGCAATGTTAATTAATCAATTACAAATCATAAATACAAGTTAAAAAGACTTCTCACCTCTGAATATGATGAAAACCTGAGTGTTTGATTGAGGAGAGAATGGAGAGAAAAGTTACGTGAAATTTCTTTAAAAAAGCTTAACTAACTTTTTAACTAGAATCACTTTTTAATTAACTTTAAAACACATGTTAAAATATCTTTGATTAAGGGAGAAATCATCAGAAAAAACTTGGTAAAATAGCTCCTTAAAGATTCTAAGAATTTGAGACCCTTATCATTTTAGTCACCTTTAAAAGTAGTTTTCAAAAATTGCATTTTGGTCACCAGCCAAAATGTCTGATTTTCAAATCTTATTTTCCAAATTTGATTTCACCATTATCCTTAATATAATTGATAATGATTTTAGAATATTTTCTCACAATTTTATCACCTTCAAAAATATTTAAACCAATTTAATCTTGAAACTGACCCGAAACTCTAATACCGGTCCATCAGACACTCGAACCAACCTTTAAAACATCTAAGCCCAAAAACCGGGGTGTTACAACTCTCCCCACTTAAGAAATTTCATCCTCGAAATTACCTGGAGGAAACAAATGCGGAAATTGCTCCATCATATCCGTCTTGCTTTCCCAAGTGGCTTCCTCAACACCTCGGTGTCGCCGCAAGACCTTTACAAGCTCAATTGTCTTACCACGAAGAACTTTGCTGCTAGAATCAAGGATTTCCACCGGTTCCTCATCATAGGATAAATCCGGCCTCAACTCAATATGCTTCACCAGCATAACATGCGAAAGATTCGACTGATACCTCTGTAACATATATACATGGAACACATCATGTATTTTCTCCAACTCGGGAGGCAACCTCAACTGATAAGCCACATGACCAACACGCTCAATAACCTCGTACGGTCCAATAAACCTCAGACTATGCTTACCCTTACGTCCGAGCCTCATCATATTTTTCCATGGTGACACTTTCAAGAATACACGATCGCCTACCGCATATTCAATTCCTCTATGCTTCAAATCCGCATAAGACTTCTACCGATCAGTAGCAGCTTTCAAGCGATCACACACAAGATTTATCTTTTCATCTGTGTCCTCAAACACATTCGGTAAGGTAACATGCTTTTCTCCTATCTCAGCCCAAACATAAGGGCGTACGACACCTCCGGCCGTACAACGCCTCATACGGTGCCGCCTGTATACTCGCTTGGTAGCTATTATTATATGAAAAATCAACCAAAGGTAAATGCTTCTCCCAGGTTCCTTGAAACTCAATAATACAACACCTCAGCATATCCTCTAAAAGTTGGATAACATGCTCAGATTGTCCATCCGTTTAAGGGTGATATGCGGTGCTGAAACTCAACCTCGAACCCAAAGCCTGATGCAAACTTCTCCAAAACCTTGCCGTAAACCTCGGATCTCTATCAGACACAATGGACTCAGGTACTCCGTGCAAGCGCACAATCTCAGCAATATACAGATTTGCCAGTTTGTCCAAGGTATTCATCGTGTGCATTGGCAAGAAATTTACACTCTTCGTAAACCGATCAATAATCACCCAAATGGAATCCTTTTTAGTTGGAGTCAACGGCAGCCCTGTCACAAAATCCATGGTGATTCTCTCCCATTTCCACTCTAGAATTTTTAGCAGTTGTAACAACCCGGATGGAAACTGATGTTCAGCCTTGACCCACTACATACCATACACTTGGAAACAAACTCAGCCACACCCTTTTTCAACCTAATCAGTAGTATGTCTTCTTCAACCCACGATATATCTTAACACTACCGGGATGTATAGTAAAAGGACTGAAATGTGCATCCGTCAAAATAGTGTGCCTCAACTCTAGATCCTCCAACACCACTATTCGACCCTTGAAACACAAAACTCCATCATCGTCAAAATGGAAATATGTCGTATTACCGTCTGATATGTCCTCAACATGCTCAACCAAAGAATCATTGTACGGTTGTTTAGCATTAATCAACTATGACAATGTAGGCTTAACTTGCAACTCGGCTAACAACCCACCTTCCTACGTCATACTCAACTTTGCAAACATAGCTCTAAGCTCAACCGCAACCTTACGACTCAATGCATCCACAACCACATTGGCTTTACTAGGATAATACTCAATTGTCAAGTCGTAATCCTTAAGCAACTCTAACCATCTACATTGACTAAGATTCAAATCCTTTTCACATCAAATACTTCAAACTCTTATGATCCGTAAAAACCACACACTTTTCACCATAAAGGTAGTGCCTCTAGATTTTCAAGGCAAAAACCACAGCCACAAGCTCCAGTCATGAGTTGGATAGTTGCGCTCATGAACCTTCAACTATCTCGATGCATAGGCCATAACCTTACCATCTTACATCAACACACAACCCAATCCAATATATGACGCATTGTTGTAAACGAAAAACTCCTTCCCCGATTCCGGTTGAATCAACACAAGAGCATGTGTCAAAACCTCCTTCAACTTCTCAAAACAGTGCTGCTACCTCTCCGTCCACACATAAGGAACATTCTTTTGTAACAGCTTTGTCAACGGTGCTACAATACTCGAAAGCCCCTCAACAAAACGAAAATAATAACCAGCCAACCCAAGAAAACTCCGCACATTCGATACATACTTATGTTGCTTCCAATTAAGAATAGCCTCAATTTTCTGTGGATCAATCTGAATACGCTTCACGAAAACCACATGTCCAAGGAACATTACTTCATTAAGCCAAAACTCGTACTTGCTCAGCTTAGCATACAACAGATTATCCTTTAACACTTGCAATGCAATCCGTAAATATCGATCATGTTCCTCCTCGGTACGAGAGTACACAAGAATATCATCTATGAACACCACAACAAACTGATCAAGATATTCATGGAACACCCTATTCATCTATCCATGAACACAGCCGGGGCATTTGTCAAACCAAAAGGCATGACCAGAAACTCATAATGCCCGTACCTCGTACAGAACGCTGTCTTATGAACATCCTCATCCTTAACCTCCAGCTGATAATACCCTATCTCAAATTTATCTTGGAAAACACCACCGCTCCATGAAACTGATCGAACAAGTCATCAATTTGCAGCAACGGATACTTGTTCTTCATCGTTAACTTATTCAACTATCGGTAATCAATGCACATACGCATCGTACCATCATTCTTTTTCATAAAGAGAACATGAGCACCCCAAGGAGAAACACTCGGTCTAATGAACCCATAATCCAACAACTCCTAAAGCTGTGACTTCAACTCTTTCAATTCTTTTGGTGCCATCCTGTAAGGAGCAATGGACACTGGTTCCATACCCGTAAATAATTTAATACCTAATTCTACCTCTCTATATGGCGGTAAACCCGGTAACTCTTCAAGAAAAACCTCTGAAAAATCACAAACAGCTCGAATGTCCTGCACTCGAACCCCCTTGACTTCAGGATTCATCATAATAGTCAAATAACCTTGGCAACATCCTTGCATCATCCTTTTTGCATGGGCAGCCGAAACAACAATGGACAAGAACTTTAGATTCTTGCCAACCACCACAACTTCGTAATCGCCAGCTAACCTCAAAGAAATCCTCTTAGATTCATAATCCACAACCGCCTTGTGCTCACTCAACCAATCCATACCCAAAATGATATCTAAACCATGAAATGGCAACTCCATTAGAACCGCAACAAACTCATGACCTTGCACAACGAAAGGACACCACCTATACAGGTTTCTAGTAGTAACCGTCTCACCAAAAGAACTAGTTACTAACATACCAACATCAAGGATCTCAATAGGAACATTCAACAATGATGAATGTTCATTCAAGATATATGAATAAGTAGACCCCGAATCAATCAAAGATAACAATAACAAGGATTACAAAGTAAAGGTACCTGCAATCACATCCGTGTCATTACGACCCTCACGGTGAGCAAAGACCCAAGCCGGTCCACTACCCACCGGTCTCACCAATGCGGCATGAGCCATACCCTCTAACCATCCTCGCGCCTCTAAAAATTATCCCTCCCACGGCCTCGGCCCCTAACTGGTGCAACAACCTGTACCGTACATCCCTCACAGCACGAGGACAATCACGCTTCAAGTGATCTGACGATCCACAAATCCAATAAACTCCAGCATTTCCCCAACACATACTCGTGTGGCGCCTACCGCATCGCTCACACTTCGCTACAACACGAGCTCCCTCGACACCTTGGCCAACTCCGCCACCATGTCTATGATCTGGCCTATGTCTCTTGTCCCTGAACTTCCTATTTTGCCTCCCAGAATAGCTAGAATCAGCTACTCTCTTACCCAAGTTCGCACCCGTGGCCTGAACTGGTGCACCCAAGGACTGCTCGATATCCTTGGCCCGATTGACCAACACATCAAAATCTGTGTAATCTGCAGCCAGAAGATACATCTTAATGTCCTTAACAAGACCATAACGGAACCTGTCATATCTATGCTTATTATCTGGAATCAACTCTGAAGCATTCTAACTCAGGCGGACAAATTTTACTTCGTATTCAATAATAGACATGCCACCTTATGTCAGCGTCATGAACTCACGCTTCTTCATATCCAAATACTAGGTACCAAGATACTTCCTCTTGAAAGCTCTTTGAAAGAACTCCCAAGTAACATCTGCCTCTGGAACGCCAGCAATTGTGGTCACCCACCAATGATATGCATCACCCTGCAACAGTGACACGGTGCAACCCAACTTGCGCTCCTCATTGTATTCCATTTGATTCAAGATGTGAATCGTCTTTTCCAGCCAACCCTCAGTTGCCTCAGGGCTCAAACCCTAAAATTCTTCACCTTTTAAACTCCTTAAATACTCCAAGGGTAACCCTTGATTTGCCACCACAGTAGGTGCCGGTGCTTGTGCCTGCACTCCAGCCATCGCTACTTGGAAAGCTCTCGTTATTACTTGAACTAACGGTGTCAAATCACCATATACTGACACCTGGTGAACCTGGGGTACTTTACCTTCCCCAACATCAACTAGAGGAGCCATCGAAGGAGAAAGAGGTAAAACATTAGGGAGATTCTCTTCCATCTTATTATTCTGCCCTACCCCGAAGTATTAGCCATCGATCGCGTTTCACATCGAGCCATGCTATCAAAAGCATCAAAACACATTAAAATTAGGCTAACATCATGCAAGGATCCAAGACAACTTTGCATTTTAAAACCTCGGTAATAGGCAATGTGTCCCTAATTCATACCTCAACATGATATTAAACAATCACCGTATATATACACAATCACCGTGCAACCCAAAAACATCAGTTGATCAAACAACAACATCCCAACTTTTCGCAAACCTGGCTCTGATACCACCAAATGTAACCCCCTTGACTAGGCCTAGTCGCAAGACTGAATCGAGCGAGCTACATTAGGTTTACCGAGGTAAACCGTGAGAAAAAACCCAAATTGCACCACTTTTTTCTTTTATCTTGTCTAAAGGCACAATTATTATCCTACATGTTCATTCTGGCAGTAGGTGAAAACCCAGTTCAATCGGACATCTATTCGACATCCAATTGAACTTAAACGTAAATTAGGGACCAAATTGCAATTTTAGTAAACTTCAAAAACTTTAACCAATTTTATGTTACCATCCTTTAATTAAATGTATTTCATACATACATGTCGAAAATAAACTCCAAAGCATTACCTGATTTCACCCAATTGCAACTAGAACAATCTGAGACTAAAATGAAAGAGAACAACGTAGCCCTTCCATGACATTAATAGAATTAACTGCCTTCGTATTAATATGCTAAGGCCCGTATCGATACGGCTATTGCAACATCATTTCGGTATGCCAAGCACCGACCGATACGCCACTTCGAATACAAAAATTCCATTTAATTTCTTAAAACACCGTACCGATACGATCATTTAGTGTTTCGATACGCGAGCTCGTTCCAAAAAGTGAAATTCTAGTAGCATTAAACCGTATCAAAATTCATACAACCGTATCGAAACACCCTGCTCAAAATTGCTTAGCCGTACCAATACAGTCCCTCACGTATCGGTACACCTGGGCCTATAATGTCAAATTTAGCTGGTTTTTCACTCGAATCTAGATGCATTTGGGTCCTAGCAACTTGCATACATGCATACAAACCACCATAAATACCTAGGCTCACATTTATACCAGGGTTAAACATCCAAATCAATCTCATGCTACCCAAGGATCACTTTAAAGGCATGCTTCCTATTCCACTTTACCAAACATACCAAATTGCACCAATAGATCATTCTCAGCATAAGTATCATGCCAACACATCCAACATAGCATAATACACTTGCACAAACCATCACAACATAGAAAACTACAAGGAAGCTCTAGATGCATACCTAAGAAACCATTAATCCACAACTATAAGCAAGGATTAACATCAAACTTAGCAACATCAAACCATCCTTAAGAACCAGCATAGAAACATACTTAAAACCCATCAAGAAACAGAATTACAACTCCCAAAAACCATGACGAACACATTGCCTTTTTAACCGAAATATAAATCGAGTTCATACTCAAAATTGTAAATGTCCTTGGATCACTTAGCCTTGCCTCTTGCTGCCCCCAAACCTTAATGTTCTGCATCATTAGGAAAAAGAGAGCATAAGCACACTTGTTTAGTGAGGATGCTCATAAAACAATGACGCATTAAAACAATTTGAAAACCATATGCTTGTTTCCCAAAAACATGCTTACAACCAAAGCATTTTTCTATGATTCCAACCAAATCAAGCATAATAACCTTTATACAACATCTGAACCTTCCATGCTTAAGTCTCTAAAGCATTAAATCATAAACCATGCTTAAATCCCAAAGAATTAAAAATAGGTTCTACACACAAACTTTCTCATATAATGGCATTTATAGTGACCCAGATAGACTACCTCTATCCCATACAAATTGGATACACGGGTCTCTCATACCATGCCTAGTTAAACCACATGATATCCCAAACCATGCCTAGTTAAATCGCAAGATTTGACACCCTCGCCTAGTTTAACCGTGAGATTCCACCCTTGGCTAGTTAGAACGCAAGTGTACCGACCTTGACTAGTTAATCCGCATGATCACCATCAATTTAGGTTGCCTAGTTAAACCACATACCCCAAATGACGTCCCCAATAGTCTGAATGGCCTTGTTAAACCGCCATACCTCAAGGACCCATTGTCACGATTGATTTTGTTCATATTTTATAGGGCACTTTTAATCCTATGGCATGCTAACTATATCTGATTATTTTCTCACCATGGCACATAGCCAATATACCATTTGCAAACCATTTACTTACTGATTTACAATCTATTATATAAAAATCACATATGCAAATCTCATTCCTATTGCTATAACACCATTCCAATCGAAATGAAAACCAATGCTCAATAGTTAATATACTTTTAACCCTGGCATATGTTCTCAAAATCATGCAGTTCTAATATGTAAATCATACCATGTTTATCACCAAAACATGCAAACAACATGCTCAAATCCAAGCCGATATTCAAGAGCAAAATAAGGGAAACTTACTTTCGAGCTTAGGTAAGTGTCTCACGCTTACCCTAAACTCCCAACAACTTTTACAAACCTTTGCAAAGCATTTAAAACCAATTTCCACTCACCGATACACTTCGCCTTCCTTGCCAACACGATACAAGCTCTCGGCAAGCAACAATCAATGTCGAACTTTGTCACCTTGATTATCCCTTATTTTAAGAACATAAAACCAGAGGCCAAATGCATTAAAATGCATTCAAACCATTGCTTAACAGCAATCTCCCGCAACTCTCAGGTTGCCCACTCAACAACCATCCGAAACATACCGAATTCATCCCCAAACACTTCCAAAACTTAACCCAGCCATAATATAACAATTCAAACCATTAAACTTCATCAAATAACATCCAAAAACCCTTTCCCAACATACTTTTACTTCCAACAAAGATTAAACTCGAATATCATCACAAAAACTCAAATCTATCAACCTAAACAATTAGAGATCCAAGAGTTTCGGGATTCTATTGATAAAAACAGCTTATCAACATCATAATACATCCAAAATATGTATTAAATCAATCGTAAACACCGGAAATCAGATCCACTTCAAATATTACCTTGTTTCATCAATTTTACCCAATTTACTCAATCAAACATATATAAAACATTAAAATTAACTTACAATTCATAAATCAAGGATCAAATACTTGGGAATTTCAGTAAAGAACCATATAATAGAGGAGATCACGTACCTTACCCCTATTGTGAGATTTCTCCCTCAATTGGTTTGATAAAACCTAAGAAAACACAAGATTTAAATGAGATTTTGTAAAAACAATGTTAATTAATCAATTACAAATCATAAATACAAGTTGAAAAGTCTTCTCACCTCTGGATTTTATGAAAACCTGAGTGTTTGGCTGAGGAGAGAATGGAGAGAAAAGTTACGTGAATTTTCTTTAAAAAAGCTTAACTAACTTTTTAACTAAAATCCCTTTTTAATTAACATTAAAACACATGTTAAAATATCTTTAATTAAGGGAGAAATCATCAGAAAAACCTTGGCAAAATAGCTTCTTAAAGATTTAAGAATTTGACCTTTTTCATTTTAGTCACCTTTAAAAACAAATTTTAAAAATTGAATTTTGGTCACAAGCCAAAATGTCCAATTTTCAAATCTTATTCCCCGAAATTGATTTCACCATTATCCTTAATATAATTAATAATGATTTTAGAATATTTTTCCATAATTCTATCACCTTTAAATATTTAAACCAATTTAATCTCGAAACTGACCCGAAACTCGAATACCGGTCCATCGGACCCTCGAACCAACCTTTAAAACATTTAAGCCCAAAAACTGGGGTGTTACATCGATCATGTTTATAAAGCTTAAACTCAATTTCAAAACTTTTTACTTTGTTAAAATTCCAACGGGTCTATCATAAAGCCCATTTGAAAATGGTGGAGTTGAAGAGGGACTAGTTGTTGGTAGAGTAGATTTAAGTGGGGAAGAACGAAGATCATGTTGGATTGGCTTAGATTTAGGGTTTTAGGCTGAAAATTGAATTTTTAGGGTTTGAAATAGGTGGACAAAAATTGCCTACGGTGTCCAGAGCGACGGACAGAAATCACCTGCGATGGCCGAGAATCGCTTTCCAGTGGTTGGCAAACATCAAAGTTTGATCGAAGGTTGGACGAGAATATTGAGGCTTCAGAGAATGGTCGAAGTTCTTAGTTTTCATCGTGTCCATGATGAACAATGATGAACACCAAGCAAATTCAATAGATTTTTACAACACCCTCAACGTATATTCGATATTCGAATACACATTAAAGATGTTACTAGCTGATTTACACTGATTTTCAGACTGGATAATTTTTTTTATAAAGCCAATTTGATTAAACAACCCTTTCTCGGTTTTCACTAAATTACAAATCTGTCTAGAGTCACCTAGTTTCGACCCTGAATTAGTTTATAAAATACTTTAAGCAGTTATTAAAAAGAAAATATAATTCAGGGTGAAAACTATGTGTGCTGCCTAGACCCTTTCTTGATTTTAAAATCACTACGCAATAAACAACCAACTAAGTTTAAAATCATTTGAAGCATGTTTTCTAATATTCTTAATTCCTCAAACTAAGTCATGTTTCTAGATCATACAAAATAGCCACTTATTTAATATCTATACATGCCCCACTATACTAGGATGTGGTGATACATACTGATAATGCAGGCTAACTTGATCCAACAATGTGTAGCTCCTCCTCTGCTATCTAGTCTGAGGTACCTACGTGTGATACAAAACACACGCTAAGTATAACTTAGTGAGGCATAATCATAACAATGTAAACAATGATTATTAATCTGTAATGCGGGAATAATCATGTAAGAAATTTCTACTGCAATGTTCTGTACTATAAAGTCATATACTGTACTGTAAAATCTTATGGCCCAAAGTAAGTATCATGTCATATAACAATGCAATACAATTCCTGCAAAATGGCAAGCGATTTCTAATTGCAGTTGATAACATTTTATCTTGCATAGAACTACCTTACGTGTATAGTTCATTAAACCAATATAATATTCAAATTATAGGATTTGATCCATCTCACCATTCTTGTATACGATAAGTTTTTTAGCTTAACTACCTGCATAAATGCATTTCAAATTTTATAGCCTAAAGTAGAAAATCATGTGATGCTATGGTACGTGAGTCATCACGACACCATAGTGTCTACGACGCCATAGCGTCTGCATCCCCAAAGCGACTGAGATGAATACGTACTGAGGACGCTCTTTACTCCTCATACTCGCGCATTTTGTACTATGTAACATCGTAGTGTTTGAACCGACTCCGTAGAGTCTAACTCGACTCTGTAGAGACTATCTTGACCCTGAAGAGTCTATCTCGACCCCAAAGAGTCTATCTCACACCGTAGTGCTATGACACAGCTGCTAAGACCCTATGGATATCCAACTATACCAAAGATTCTCATGCAATTTCATGTGAACCTATGGTATACGAGTCATCATAACGACACCGTAGTGTCTGCAACGCCGTAGCATCTGATGGTGAGTACGTACTCGAGGACGCTCTTTGCTCCTCATTATAGCATCTTTTTGTGCAAGTCAACACCGTAGCGTCTAATCATCACCGAAGTGCCTGCAACGCCGTAGCGTCTGATATCAACACCGAAGTGTCTAGATCGCACCGTAGTGCTGGATTGCAGCTGTTATAACTCTATGGATATCCAATTATACCAAAGACTCTCACACTAGTACTTGGGCATAACAATATAATATTTTCATATTTAATATCCAATCCTTCAATACTGTTATCCATAATTCGTTAATGGACAATTCATATCCAAATATCTAAAATTCGATTTACCTTGAGTAAGTCATTATGCTACAATTATTGTATCAATATGCCATTTAATATTTCATGTTATTTGCATAAATAAGCCATCATACATTTTTATTTATACCAATGCCGGTTCATCGCAAATTGTCTTATTTATCAACATGTCATAAATACATATAATGCAATCACTCATATAATAAATAAGTAAAAATGCACTCACTTGGGCCATGCATGATATTAGCCTCACTAACCTATTTCGATATTTTTTCGTTGCTTTCTTTTGATCTGGTACCCTTAGCCTCATCAATCGTTGTATAGTACCATTTGAACATATATAACAATATTCATGTTAGATTTTTAATCTAACATTGCTTAACTATAAAATACTAGTATAATTATTTGAATATAAAATTTTTCCAATTTTTTTCTCTTTTTCCCCCTTAGTAGCCGAAAAGTCTATTTTGGTCCCTAGTGACCATTTTGCAACTTTTGCAATTTATTCAAGCCAGAATCACAATTACTCCATAATTCTAACATTTTCCATTAACTTTTACTCAATGCCCTTCAATCCACTAACCTTTGTTAAAGTGACATTTTAGTCACTAATTCCACCCCAAAGTTTGCAAACTTGTACTAATTATTCAATCCAACATTTTACAATTTTTCTCAGATTTTCCCTTTTATTTTAACCCTTGGCCGAATTGGTCAATAAACCTTCCCAATGTTCTTTTTCATTCAAACAGCATTCTAATATGCTCAAAATAATTTTCCAAAAATCAACACTTAAAATTTATTCCTACATGTCAAATTGGGTGTCTAAGCTTTTCAAGGACTTTATTTTGGTCCAAATGCCAAAATCAAGATTCTAAATTCATAATCTCTTTAGATCCATCACTAGGATAATTTTCACAATATTTCTCCAAATTTCCCCATGTATTCCGAAATGGTCACTTAAAGGACTAGTTGTGGATTTTTCATTCTAACATCAAAATCAAGCTTCTAATATCATAAATCTTTCATTTTAATCTTCAATTTCAATCTTCAATTTCAAAACCCTAAATAAAATCCCAAATTCTAGGGTTAGGGTTTTTAATCCTTAAATATGAAATTAATCACAATCTAAGCTTGATTTCATCTCTACAACACTAGATTTGCATAGATCAAGCTTCAATCTAAACATGGAACATGAAACCATATTTTCTCTCTCTTCAAGAACATAATCAAATCTTCATAACTCTTGATAAAATTACTATCAATTGAAAGAAAATTAAAAATAGATTAATTTTCTATCAAAAACATACCTTGAATCTTGTTTGGAAGCTTTCAAAATGCCTAGGAAAAATTGTGTATTTTCCCTTATTTTCTCTTGTATTTTCGAATTGGAGGGGAAGAATATGAACATTTTGTTCATCCTTTTTTTAATTTATGCCACATGTAATTAATAAATTGAATTTTTTTATTCAATTTAGTCTTTATTCCAAAATTAACCTCCAACTGAATCATAATTTACAAGTTGCCATTCTAGTTCAATTCCAACCAAATTCCATTCAACTATAACCAAACTAGAGTAATGCTTTCACATGGGAAATTACCATATTGCCCATGGTACTTTCAAAATATTTCAAAATTGCTATTGTGACCAAATTACCAAAACTAGTCACTTAAATCACTAATTTTGCCATTTTGTAAAAATCCAACTATTCTAGTTAGACCACAATCAACCAATTAATAAATTATTCATAAAATTATATTTTATGAATTTTTCCGACTTATGGAATAGGCTCTAAAATTTTGATCCGATTTCCCGATATTCACTTACTACTTCTACTGCGATTTCCTTTTCACCGGGCTATTAAATAGATTCTAAAAATTCCTTATTTCCATATCTGAAAAATAAATAATATTATCAAATAAAATATTCCATATTTATGAAGTCAAACTTAAAATTTTGACTCGGTCCAAAATACCTATAATTACCCAAAATCTTTATCAGATACAATTTCTCTTAATACTTCTTAATCGGCTACCATATGAATAATATTAACTCAGACTGATTCCTTTTTATCAATCTAAAGTACTGGCATGGGACCTTCCCAATAGGTCACCCATCCTACTACTACTCTAGCCTGAGCATGCTTAACTTTGCAGTTCGATCTGAGTATCGAATTCCACTTTAACTTTAACTGTGATTTCCCAATTTTTAAAATATCGGATCAAACCAGTAATTCCACATTCAGTCCACACCAATAGGTGCTCTATCTATTTGTGAAATAAAACACCTAACTTTTTAGAAATTACAACTTTGGTCCTTCAATTTTCATGTTTCGACTTGTACCATACAAGTTTTGAAAACTTATCATTTTGGTTACTAAACTTTAACCTTGAATTCCCATTCCATTTTTTCCTTGGATTATTACCAAACTTTACGAGTACCCTAATTTGCTTATCCTCTATCTCATGGTACTCTTAATTCTCAAAAATTCCTTCTCTAGAATCCATAATTAAAGAAATCCTAACTTTTGCATTTTTGTCATTTTAGTCACTAAGTTAGATTTTGAGCCCTTATCTTAGTACTAAATGACTCTTAAACAACTTAGCAAATTTTGGGGTATTACAATTCTCCCCCTTAAGAAAATTCGTCCTGAAATTTTAAAACGTACCTAATGTAAATAGTTTCGGGTACTACTTTCTCATTTTCTCCTCGGTCTCCCAAGTTGCCTCTTCCACTTTATGGTTCCTCCAAAGGACTTTCACCAATGGAATTTTCTTATTTGTCAATTTTTTGACTCCATACGATAAAATCTCCACTGGTTCTTCTTCATATGTTAAATCAGTTTGCAATTCAATCTCTTCTGGAGTGATAACTTGCGAGGGATTTGATTGATACCTTCGCAACATAGATACATGAAATACATCATAGATCTTGCTCATCTCTAAAGGTAAGGCCGACTAATAAGCCACTGGTCTAACTCTTTTGAGAATTTCATAAGGTCCAATGAATCTGGGACTTAGTTTCCCTTTTCGACCAAAACGTAGTACTTTCTTCCAAGGTGAGACCTTCAGGAATACTTTATCTCCAACTTGAAATTCAACATCCTTTCTCTTTTTGTCTGCATATGCTTTTTGTCGATCCGCGACTGCTTTAAGATTATTCTGAATAATCTTCATTTTATCTTACATTTCTTTGGTAAAATCAATCCCACCTGTTTTTGGGTCAATATGAATATTTTGATCCTTTCCCATGATCCAGTGAAATCAATAATGCAAGCTCACAACATGTCTTCTAAGATCTGGATCATTTGTTCTGACTGCTTGTCCGTTTGTGGATGGAATACAGTACTAAAATTTAATTTAGTACATAATGCCTCGTGTAATGCTCCCCAAAACCTCAAGGTAAACCTCGGGTCTCTATCCGATACAATCGATATGGAACACCATGTAGTCGTACTATTTCTCTGATATACATTTCTGCATACTTATCCATTGAATAATCCACACGAACTGGAATAAAATGTGTAGACTTCGATAAACGATCTACGATGACCCATATTGAATCCTCTTTTTGCTAGGCGTAACTGGTATCCCTGTTACAAAATATATAATCACTTTTTCCCATTTCCACTGAGGAATGAAGATAGGCTATAACAGTCCAGAAGGTACTTGATGCTCTGCTTTAACTTGTTGACATATAAGACATTTTGCTTCAAACTCTGAGATTGCTCTTTTCATTCCCGATCACCAATAGCGGGTTTTCAATCTTGATACATCTTATTACATCCTGGGTGCATAGTTAATGGCCAATAGTGAACTTCTGATAAAATCTCTTTCTTCAATTCACCATTGTCAGGAATATAAACTTTTCCTCGATAGTATAAACAACAATCAGACTTGATTTTATAGTCTTGCGCTTTTCCAGATTCAACTTGTTTCTTCTTTTCAAGGCATTCCTCATCCGAAAGCTATAAATCTTTAATCCGATAAAAAAAGTTGGCTTAAGCTGAAATTTTGCTGCTAAAGAACCATCTTGTCCCAAAGATAGTTGTGCATTCATTGCACGTAAAACAAAAAATGTTTTTCGGCTAAGAGCATCTGCTACTACATTAGCTTTTCCAGCGTGATAATCAATAACCACGTTGTAATCCTTTAAAAACTCGAACCATCTTTGTTGTCTCAGATTCAGATCTCGTTGTGTCATCAAGTACTTCAAACTTTTGTGATCAATATAGATATGACACTTTTCACCATATAAATAATGTCTTTAAATTTTCAGTGCAAAAATCACTGCTACCATCTCCAAGTCATGAGTCGAATAATTCTTTTCATGAGTTTTGAGTTGTCGCGATGCATAAGCTACAACGCATCCTTCTTGCATTAATACACAACCCAAACCATTATGGGATGCATCACTATACAAATTGTACTATTTTCCCGGCTCTGGTTGAATTAATACTAGTGCCTCTGTTGAAATTTTCTTTAATCTTTTGAAACTCTCTTGACACTTCTCTGTCCATACATAAGAAACATCTTTCCTTAACAACTGAGTAAATGGCATGACGATGATAGAGAAGTTTTGGATAAATCGTCTATAGTATCCAACTAATCCCAAGAAACTCCTGACTTCCGAGACATTCTTTGGTGCTTCCCATTCAAGAATAGCTTGTACTTTTTGGGATCCACTCTTATTCCATCAGCAGATACGACATGTCCAAGAAAAGTTACTTCGGATAGCCAAAATTCACATTTGGAATACTTCACATAAAGCTGCTTATCTCTTAATGTCTGTAATACTACTCGGAGATGTCGATCGTGATCATCTTCAGTCTTAGAATATACCAAGATATCATCTATAAACACCACTACAAATTGGTCCAAGTAGGGTTGAACACCCTATTCATCAAATCCATAAATACGGCATGAGCATTTGTGAGTCCAAAAGATATTACTAAAAACTCGTAGTATCTATAGCGAGTCCTGAATGCTATCTTTGATATATCTTCTTCCTTAACTTTTAGTTGATAATAGCCTAATCGAAGGTCGATATTTGAAAATACAGCATCGCCTCTAAGCTGATCAAATAGATCTTCAATTCTTGGCAATGGATATTTATTCTTTGTCGTCACCTTATTTAATTTTTGATAATCTATACTCAATCGTCAAAATCCACCCTTCTTCTTTACGAATAATACTAGGCTCTCATGGTGACACACTTGGTCGAATATAGCCCTGATCTAATAACTCTTATAATTGATCTTTCAGCTCCTTTAATTCGGTTGGCGCCATCCTATAAGGTGCCATCAATACCGGCTCTGTTTTAGGGTAGACATCTATTCAAAATTGTACCTCTCTATCTGGATGTAATCCTGGCAACTTATCTGGAAATTCTTGCACAGTTGGGATATCTTCCAATTTCTTGTTTGATACTTGCATATCCACCACATTAACTAAATACACTTCACACCCATTATTTAACATCCTTCGAATCATTGCTGCAGAGATTATTGAGTTTAGGCAATCGTTTCTTTCTCCCACTACAACCACCGTAGAACCATCCGGTCCTTGAAGTACTAATTGCTTCTTTTTACATTTAACATCTGCATCATATGCAAATAGCCAGTCCATCTCCAAGATAATCTCAAATTCATGGAATGGTAGCTCCATTAAACTCACTGGAAATTCAATCTCTTGATTCACTAAGGGACAATTCTTACATATCCGGGTCACTATAGTACTGTGACCAAGCGAATTACTAGCAATCAAATCACTACTAAAAGTCTCCATAAAATTATTCTTTTAGTAACTAGTTTAGAGCTAATATACGAATGAGTAGAACCATGATCAAATTAAACAAACACAGATTCACTAAAAAAAATTAGAAAGTTCCTACTATAATATCCAAATCATACTTGTCCTCATCTGTACGTATATTATATAGATAACTCATCCTGGATAGGAGTTAACTACCATATTTATTTCACTACGTTGTATCCACTATAGGTCTTTTCTTAACCCTCGAAATTTGTCAACTAACGAAATCAAACAATATCTTATTTTTCTTATAGCCATTAGAGTCTTATTCATACTATTGAGGAACTACATCAAGTTATGCAAGCAATACAATAGTAACATCACATCCTAGGAGCATGTACACTTTAACAAAATCATATTAGACTCGGTTTAACCTCCAAAATTGGCTAAACCTCTACTCTGATACCACTAAATGTAACATCCTCAACGTATATTCGATATTCAAATACACATTAAAGATGTTACTAGCTGATTTACACTGATTTTCAGACTGGATAATTTTTTTTATAAAACCAATTTGATTAAACAACCCTTTCTCAGTTTCACTAAATTACAAATCTATCTAGAGTCACCTAGTTTCGACCCTGAATTAGTTTATAAAATACTTTAAGCAGTTATTAAAAAGAAAATGTGATTCAGGGTGAAAACTATGTGTGCTGCTTAGACCCTTTCTTGATTTTAAAATCAGTACGCGATAAACAACCAACTAAGTTTAAAATCATTTGAAACATCTTTTCTAATATTATTAATTCCTCAAACTAAGTCATGTTTCTAGATCATACAAAATAGCCACTTATTTAATATCTATACATGCCTCACTAGACTAGGATGTGGTGATACTTACTGATAATGCAGGCTAACTTGATCCAACGATATCTAGCACCTTCTCTACTATCTAGTCCGAGGTACCTACATATGATACAAAACACACGCCAAGTATAACTTAGTGAGGCATAATCATAACAATGTAAACAATGATTATTAATCTGTAATGCAGGAATAATCATGTAAGAAATTTGTACTGCAATAATCTGTATTGTAAAGTCATATACTATATTGTAAAATCTTATTGCCCAAAGTAAGTATCATGTCATATAATAGTGCAATACAATTCCTGCAAAATGGCAAGCGATTTCCAATTATAGTTGATAACATTTTATCTTGCATAGAACTATCTTACATGTATAGTTCATTAAACCAATATAATATTCAAATCATAGGATTCAATCCGTCTTACTAGTCTTGTATGCGATAAGATTTTTAGCTTAACTACCTGCATAAATGCATTTCAAATTTTATAGCCCAAAGTACAAAATCATGTGATGCTATGGTACGCGAGTCATCACGACACTATAGTGTCTACGACGCCGTAGCGTCTGCATCGCCAAAGCGTTTGAGATGAGTACATACTCGAGGATGCCCTTTGCTCCTCATACTCGCACATTTTGTGCTATGTAACACCGTAGTGTTTGTACCGACTCCGTAGAGTCTAACTTGACTCTGTAGATTCTATCTCAACCCCGAAGAGACTATCTCGACCCTAAAGAGTCTATCTCGCCCCGAAGAGTCTATCTCGCACCGAAGTGCTATGACGCAGTTGCTAAGACCCTATGGATATCCAACTATACCAAAGATTCTCATGCAATTTCATGTGAACCTATGGTATACGAGTCATCATAACGACACCGTAGTGTCTCCAACGCTGTAGCATCTAATGGTGAGTACATACTAAAGTACACTCTTTGCTCCTCATTATAGCATCTTTTTGTGCTAGTCGACACCGTAGTGTCTAATCATCACCGAAGTGACTGCAACGCCGTAGAGTCTGATATCAACACCGAAATGTCTGGATCGCACCGTAGTGCTGGATTGCTACTGCTATAACTCTATGGATATCCAATTATACCAAAGACTCTCACACTAGTACTTGGGCATAACAATATAATATTTTCATATTTAATATCCAATCCTTCAATACTGTTATACATAATTCGTTAATGGACAGTTCATATCCAAATATCTAAAATTCGATTTACCTTGAGTAAATCATTATGCTACAATCATTGTATCAATATGCCATTTAATATTTCATGCTATTTGCATAAATAAGACATCATACATTTCTATTTATACCAATGCCATTCATCGCAAATTGTCATATTTATCAACATGGCATAAATACATATAATGCAATCACTCATATGACATATATAATAAATAAGTAAAAATGCACTCACCTCGGCCATGCATGATATTAGCCTCACCAAGCTATTTCGACACTTTTTCCTTGCTTTCTTTTGATCTGGTACCCTTAGCCTCATCAATAGCTGTACAATACTATTTGAACATATATAACAATATTCATGTTAGATTTTTAATCTAACACTGCTTAACTAAAAAATACTAGTATAATTATTCGACTATACAATTTTTCCAAAAATTTTCTCTTTTTCTCCCTTAGTAGCCAAAAAGTCTATTTTGGTCCCTAGTGACCATTTTGCAACTTTTGCAATTTATTCAAGCCCGAATCACAATTACTCCATAATTCTAACATTTTCCATTAACTTTTACTCAATGCCCTTCAATCCACTAACCTTTGTTAAAGTGTCATTTTAGTCACTAATTTCACCCAAAAGTTTGCAGACTTGTACTAATTATTCAATCAAACATTTTTACAATTTTTCTCAAATTTTCCCTTCTATTTTAAACCCTGGCCGAATTGGTCACTAAACCTTCCCAATTATGTTTTTCATTCAAACAACATTCTAATATGCCCAAAATAATTTTTCCAACATATATTCTTCATTTCCAAAATTAACACTTAAAACCCCAATTTATTCCTACATGTCAAATTGGGTGTCTATGATTTTCAAGGAGTTTATTTTGGTCCTAATGCCTTAATCAGGCTTCTAAATTCATAATCTCTTCAAATCCATCACTAGGATAATTTTCACAATATTTCTCCAAATTTCCCCATGTATTTTGAAATGGTCACTTAAAGGACTAGTTGAGGATTTTTCATTCTAACATCAAAATCAAGCTTCTAATATCATCAATCTTTCATTTTCATTATCAATTTCAAAACCCTGAATAAAATCCCAAATTCTAGGGTTAGGGTTTTTAATCCTTAAACATGAAATTAATCACAATCTAAGCTTGATTTCATCTCTACAACACTAGAATTACATAGATCAAGCTTCAATCTAAACATGGAACATGAAACCCTATTTTCTCTCTCTTCAAGAACATAATTAAATCTTCATAACTCTTGATAAAATTACTATCAATTGAAAGAAAATTAAACATAGATTAATTTTCTATCAAAACATACACCGAATCTTGTTTGGAAGCCTTCAAAATGCCTAGGAAAAATTGTGTATTTTCCCTTGTTTTCTTTTGTATTTTCGAATTGCAGGGGAAGAAGTTGAACATTTTTTTCATCATTTTTTTTAATTTATGCCACATGTAATTAATAAATTGATTTTTTTATTCAATTTAGTCCTTATTCCAAAATTAACCTCCAACTGAATCATAATTTACAAGTTGCCATTCTAGTTCAATTCCAACCAAATTACATTCAACTCTTACCAAACTAGAGTAATGCTTTCACATGGGAAATTACCATATTGCCCATGGTCCTTTCAAAATATTTCAAAATTGACATTGTGACTAAATTACCAAATTACCAAAACCAGTCACTTAAATCACTAATTTTGCCATTTTCTAAAAATATAACTATTCTAGTTAGATCACAATCAACCAATTAATAATTTATTCATAAAATTATATTTTATGAATTTTCTGTGACTTATGGAACAACTTCTGAAATTTCGATTCGATTCGATTTCCGATATTCACTTACTACTTCTACTGCGATTTCCCTTTCACCGGGCTATCAAATAAATTCTAAAAATTCCTTATTTCCATATCTGAGAAATAAATAATATTATCAAATAAAATATTCCATATTTATGAAGTCAAACTTAAAAGTTCGATTCAGTTCAAATATACCGATAATTACACAAAATCTTTGTCGGATACAATTTCTCTTAATATTTCTTAATCGGTTATCCATATGAATAATATTAACTCAGAATGATTCCTTTTTTTTCAATCTAAAGTACTGGCATGGGACTTTCCCAATAGGTCACCCATCCTAGTGCTACTCTAGCCTGAGCACGCTTAACTTTGCAGTTCGATCTGAGTATCCGAATTCCACTTAAACTTTTACTGTGATTTCCCAATATTTAAAATATCGGATCAAACCAGTAATTCCACATTCGGTCCACACCAATAGGTGCTCTATCTATTTATGAAATAAAACACCTAACTTTTGGGAAATTACAACTTTGGTCCTTCAACTTTTTATATTTCGACTTGTACCATACAAGTTTTAAAAACTTATCATTTTGGTCACTAAACTTTAACCTTGAATTCCCATTCCATTTTTTCATTGGATTATTACCAAACTTTGCGAGTACCCTAATTTGCTTGTCGTCTATCTCATGGTACTCTTAATTCTTAGAAATTCCTTCTCTAGAATCCATAATTAAAGAAATTCTAACTTTTTCATTTTTATGATTTTAGTCACTAAGTTAGCTTTTGAGCCTTTATCTTAGTACTAAATGACTCTTAAACAACTTATAAATTTTATGGTATTACAATTTTGATCTATTTTGGGGGTTCAAATCTGGAAATATGGTGTTTGGGATAGAGATTTTAGAGAAAGAGGACTATATCGATTAGAGAGGAGAGAGATGGAACTAAAAAAAGAGAGGAAAATTGGTTTAAAGGAGGTTTATATACCCATAGTAAAACAATGCGTTTTAGGGGATAGGTTGATCCAAGATTCGCGTGTTTTTGTGTTGGTCAGATCTTGGATTTACACCCAACTATTGGCCTTAATGGTTTGGCCTAAAATTTTACATGTAATTCAATTTAGTCCCTCTATAACCCCCTTAACCTGGTCTAGCCGAAACCGAGCTAAAAAAGCCACATTAGGTTTGTCGAAGCAAACACGAACTAATAACCTAAACCAGGTCCATTTTTTTCTTTTTATCTTGTCTAAATACATCGATTTAAATCCTAAGGTGAACATGCTTCAGCGGTTACGTTAACATTGCGACCAGATTCCAAAATAGGGTTCAATTTCTCAAACATGCACTTTAGGGACCAAAACATAATTTTCACAAATTACGAGGACTTAACTAAAATCCAAGTTTCCAATCCTTCATTAATCAGATTTTAGGCTCACATGTCAAATTCTAGCTTAAAACAAACATCCGAACTCATACAACTGCATACATAACATTGAAGGACTAAAATGCATAATTTTAAACATCAGCAGATAGAAAACTAAGGAAACACGCTATGTACTGATACGAACAGAACCGTATCGATACGGTTTAACTATGTACTCACTGTTTTCATATGCATCAATCAAAACCATTTTTACAATGCATCAACTATGCATTAACAAGTATATCACAATACTTCATGAACCATTTTCCAAATGCATTCATCGTCATTATATGATAAAAAATAGTATAAAACATACCTTAAACCATGCATAAATAGTAGGAACCATGTAATTCAAAACAAGTGCATAAAACCAATTTCCCCGACCAAAAACGAGAGAGAATCCTTTTATACTTACTTATGGGTTTAAACTAGCGTTTCAAGCTTAATTTAAACTCCCATAACAACCTTAAAACAAATTCAAAGCTGAATTCCACGTTCTCACTCACCGACTACACAAAACTTTGATCGTCGATGCGAATCTAAGCCTCCAAGGCTTCTGAAACCTCAACTCATGCTTGATGATCAACCTTCCCTACTTTAACCACACAAAAACAGAGGATTCAATACATCAAAATGCAATCAACATCCCAGCAACATCAATTCACAATAATCCTGAACAATCTCTAACCAAATCCCCTCTACAACAACCGAAAACAACATTAAACACCTTTCAAACTTAACCCAGCCAAAATCTAAAGATTTGATCCATCAATTATCATTGTTTAACATCCAAAAACACATTTACATCATCTTTATACCTCTAGAATTCATTAAACATCCTCAACTCTTCAAAAACTCACAACTACAACCTAGAAAATTAGAGATTCACCTAGTTTCGGGATTCCAATGTTAAAACCAACTAATTAACATTATAAAACATAAAAATCATGTTCTAATCTAATCAAGAACATAGCAAAATAGATTCAATATGAAAATCAATCTATTTCATCAAGTAAACCTTAATTTAACCAATTTTCCATAATTAAATCATTAAAGCTCATTAGAAAACATTTATAGAGGATCAATAACTTGGGCATTTCATCAAAGAACCATTCATTAGAGGAGAAGAATGAAGCTCATCTCTAATGCTGACTTTCCCTTAATTGGATGGATTTACATGAGAACAAGATTAAAACAATAAGATTTTGATAGGAAATCATAGGAAACTCATTTGACATAAAAAGATTGAAGAAATCAATAAGTTACCTGAGGATTTTGAAGAAGAAAAAAGTGTTTGGCTGGAGAGAATTTGAGAGAAAATCTTTTAGAGAAAAGTTAGTTACATAAAGTGTGCATTTGGAAATTAATTATGAAATTATTTCTCCAAGCCTATTTATACCCCTTTTAAAACTTTTTAAAAATAGTCAATTAAGGAAAAAAATCTGATATTAGAATTTGGCTAAATAGCTCCTTAAAGATTCTAAGTTTTGACCCTTTTACAAAACATTCACTAAAAATAGTTTTCCATTCTTTATATTTTGGTCACTAGCAAAAATGTTAAATTTCAAAATTCTATTTTCTACCAAAAACATCTACATATCAAATAATTATTTTAGATATTTTTCTATATTTTTATCCCTTTCAGAACTATTTACTTCAAATTAATCTTGAAATTGACTCGAATCCTTTAATCTAGTCCACCGGACCGTCTAATCGACCTAGAAAACACCTAGGCCCAAAATTGGGGTATTACAACTCTCCCCCACTTAAGAAATTTCATCCATGAAATTTATCTGATGGAAATAGATGCGAAAACTGTTCTTTCGTGTCCAACTTACTCTCCCACGTGGCATCCTCAACACAACGATGTCACCACAACACCTTAACAAGCTCAATCGTCTTGCCACGAAGAACTTTACTACTGGAATCAAGGATCTCCACTTGTTCCTCATTATAGGATAAATCCGGTCGCAACTCAATATCCTCCACTAGCATCACATGCGAAGGATCCGTACTATACCTCCGTAACTTGGATACATGAAGTACATCATGAATCTTCTCCAACTTAGGAGGAAAACTCAATTGGTAAGCCACAAGACCTACGCATTCCAACACCTCATACAGTCCAATAAGCCTCGGACTTAACTTTCCCTTACGCCCAAAATTCAACACCTTCTTTTAAGGTGAAACCTTCAAGAAAACCTTTTCACCAATCGAGTACTCAACTTCCCTACGCTTCAAATCCGCGTAGGATTTCTGCCTATTCGAGGCCGCTTTCAAGCGATCACAAATAAGCTTCACCCTTTCATCCGTATCTTTCAACACATCAGGCATGGAAACATACTTTTCTCCAACCTCAGCCCAACACAAGGGCGTACAACACTTCCTACCATACAAGTCCACATACGGTGCCACTTTTATACTTGCCTAATAAATATTATGTACGCAAACTCCACCAAAGGCAACTGCATTTCCCAAGTTCCTTGGAACTCAATGATGCAACATCTCAACATATCCTCCAAGATCTGAATCGCCCGCTCAGACTGACCATCCGTCTAAGGATGATACGAAGTACTGAAATTCATGCGAGTACCCAAAGCTCAATGCAAACACTCCCAAAACCTCAATGTAAACTATGGATCCCTATCCGAAACAATTGACTTGGGCACCCCGTGCAACCTCACAATTTAAGCAATATAAAGATCCGCCAATTTACCAAGGTATACGTCGTATGCATTGGCAGAAAATGTGCACACTTCGTAAACCAATCCATAATCATCCAAATGAAATCCTTTTTACTCGGTGTCACAGGTAACCCCGACACAAAATCCATGGTGATCCACTTCCATTTCCACTTTTGGAATCCTCAACGATTGCAAAAGCCCAGACAAAAACTGATGCTCAGCCTTAATATGCCGACACACCATACACCTAGCAAAAAAATCAGCCACATTCTTTTTCAAATCCACCCAATAGTACTTTTCCTTTAGACCTCGATACATCTTAGTACTACCAGTATGCATAGCAAAAGGACTAACATGAGCCTCGGTCAAAATAGTTTTCCTCAACTCATCATCACTAGGCACCACTATCCGATTCTTAAAACATAACACCCCATCATCATTAAAGTGAAATTCCATCGAATTTCCATCCATGATATCTTTAACATACAATACCAATGCCTCATCACAAGGTTGCTTCTCTTTAATCAACTGCGACAAAGATGGCTTCACTTGCAACTCAGCCAACAAACCCCAATCACGCGTCACATTTAACCTCGCAAACATGACCCTCCACTCAACAACTGCTTTTCTACTCGAAGCATCAGTCACAACATTCACCTTGCCCAGATAATACTCGATTGTCAAATCATAATCCTTGAGCAACTCTAACCATCTACGTTGCCTAAGATTCAACTCTTTTTGTGACATCAGATACTTCAAATTCTTATGATCCTTGTACACAATACACTTCTTGCCATATAGATAATGCATCCAAATTTTCAATGCAAACACCACCGCGGCAAGCTCTAAATTATATGTAGGATAATTGTGCTCGTGCATCTTCAACTGCCTAGCTGCATAAGCTATAACTTTTCTGTCTTGTATCAATACACACCCTAAACTAATGTAGGATGTGTCGCTATAAACCACAAACTCTTTTCCTAAATCCGGTTGAATCAAGATTAGAGCTTGCATCAATGCTCCCTTCAACATCTCAAAAGCTTGTTGTATAGCCTTCATCCATTCGAAATGCAAATCCTTTTGTAGCAACTTGGTAAACAAAGCAGCAACCTTTGAGAACCCATCCACAAAGCGGCGATAATAACCTACCAACCCCAAGAAACTTCGGACCTCTGTCACTGACTTAGGTTGCTTCCAATTCACAACTGCCTCAATCTTTTATAGATCCAGCCAGATACCTTCTGCCGAAACAACATAACCAAGAAAGACCACTTCTTTAATCCAAAACTCACACTTGCTCAACATGGCATAAAGTTGATTATCCAACGAGGCTTGTATCACAATTCGCAAGTGTCGATCACGATCTTCCTTGGTATGAGAGTACACGAGAATATCATCAATGAACACTACTACGAATTGATTCAAGAAATCATGGAACACCTGATTCATCATATCCATGAATGCTGCAGACACATTCGTCAACCTAAATGACATCACTAAGAACTCATAATGCCCGTAGCTCGTACGAAAAGTAGCCTTCGGCACGTCCTTATACTTAACCTTTAAGTGATAGTATCCATATCTTAAATCGATCTTAGAAAACACAGTAGCACCCCAAAATTGATCAAACAAGTCATCAATTCACGGCAAAAGGTACTTATTCTTAATCGTCAACTTGTTCAATCGTCGATAATCAATGTACATCCTCAAAGGGCCATCATTTTTTTCACAAACAACATCGATACTCCCCACGGTGACATACTAGGTTAGATGAAACCACAATCCAATAACTTCTAAAGTTGTGTCTTCAACTCCTTTAACTCTTTGGGTGCCATGCGATATGGTCCAATCGAAACTGGATTCGTATCTATATATGTCTCAATACAAAACTCTATCTCTCTATTTGGCGGCAGCCCAGGCAACTCCTTCGAAAACACCCCTGGGAAATCACAAAGGGTATGGATATCCTTAGTCTTCACTTCTTCCATATCTGGGTTCATAACACAAGCCATATATGCTTAACACCCACACTCCAACAACTTTTGTGCTTCTAAAGCTGATACCATATTGGATAAGACTTAAATTCTCACCCACAACCACCATCATAACCATCGGCTAGTTTCAATGAAACTCGCTTGGTTACAAATTCAACCAAAACCCTATGCTTAGATAACCAATCCATCCCCAAGATCACATCAAAACCATGAAACAATAGCTCCATCAAATCAGCCGCAAACACGTGACCTTGAACCATCAAAGGAGATCTCCTATACAACCTCCTCGTAACAACCATCTGTCTAAAAGAACTTGTTACTTGCATACCTACATTTAACAATTCTACTGGTATATTAAGTAAATGCGCATGCTCATGCAAAATATATAAATGCATATAACCAAAATCTATTAGAGAAAGTAATAACATAGTCTGCAAGGTAAAAGTACCTGCTATCACATCAGTGTCATTCCTCTCCTTGCGATGAACATAGATCCTCACAGGTCTGCCACCCTCAGGTTGAACCGCCATTGTATGAGCAATAGTCCTCTGTCCTTCCTTCCTTCGCTAGAAATTACCTCGACCACGCCCATGACCTCTTTGTGGCGCAACATCAAATGCAGGTGCTTGTCTACCCCTAGCCAGCAACTAACAATTATGTCTCAAATGATCCCCAGAACCACAAGTCCAACAGGAATTAGCAACAACAGCCGAAGGAGCCTATTCCTCCCTACCCAAACGTGGACAGTCTTGCCTCAAGTGATCTCGCAATCCACATACCCAATAGGTATTATGCAATGCCCTAACCTGGGTATTCTGGCCCTGTGACCCTCGCCCAACATTACTTCCACCTTATCTCTGCTCAAGGTGATACCTCCTATCACGGTGTTTCTTAAACTGATCACTACCGAAACCAAAATCTGCAGCTCTCTTCCTAGAGCCAGAACCTCTCAAACAAAAAGATAAACCCAGGTTCTGCTTGATGTCCTTCGCCTGTATAACCAAGACATCAAAATCTGTATAGTTAGAAGCCAACATATATGTCTTTACATCCTGTATCATTCTATAATGAAATTGATCACAGTGATGCCTCTCATCCGGCGCCAACTCCGGCGCATACTGACTCAGCCTCACAAACTGTCTCTCGCACTTAAATACTAATATACTACATTGAACTAAGGCCATGAACTCACATTTCTTCTCATCTAAGTATCTAACTCCCAAATACTTCCTTCTTAAGACAACTTGAAAGAACTCCCATGTCGCATCATCAGGTTTTATGTCCGTGATCATGGTAGTCCACCAACTATATGTATCACCCTACAATAGGGACACCGCATATCTCAGCTTACGAACATCATTGCACCCATCTGATCCAAAATCTAATTCGTATTGGCAAACTACTCCTCGGATGCCTCGGTACTAACCCTCTGAACTCAACTCCTCTTAGACTGCGCAAACGCTCTAATGAAAACCCCAGATTAGCAGCAACAACTGGTGCCATGTAGATACGTACACACTAGCCATTGCAACTTGGAAGGCTCCAATCATTGTTGTATCAAAGGTGTCATATCACCGAACACCAGACTAGATGGTGCAGATGGTACTTTCTCCACTCCCTCAAGGGGATTAGGCGGGGGAGTTGGCAATCCTCTAGGAGGTATGACATTCTCCTCATCCCCTTGCCCCACAACAACAACACTCGTGGTCAATCACAATTCTCTCCTCGGTGTCATCATATAAAAATGTATCTAAGGCATCATAATTACACCAAAATAAAAACAATCAGGCCAGCTTCAAGCAAGGATCCATGACTTTCTTTTCAAACCAAAATCATTTTATAACTGTAGTAATAAGCAATGTGTCCCCAAAAATACCCCGACATAGCATATATCAATCACCATACATAGCAAACAACAATGAACAATCATCAACAACATCCCAATTTTTTGTGAACTGGCTCTAATACCAACAAATGTAACCTTCTTAACCCGGTCTAGCTATAACCGAGCTAAAAGAGCCATATTAGGTTTATCGAAGCAAGCCCGAACTAGTAACCTAAATTGAGTCTATTTTTTCCTTTTTATCTTGTCTAAATGCATCGATTTAAATCCTAAGGTGAATATGCATCAGCAGATACATTAATATTGTGACCATATTCTAAAACAGGGTTTAATTGCTCAAACATCACTTCAGGGACCAAAATGTAATTTTTACAAATGACAAAGACTTAACTAAAATCCAAGTTACCAATCCTTCATTAATTAGATTTCATGCTCACAAGTCAAATTCTAGCCTAAAACAAACATCCAAACTCATATAATTGCATACATAACATTTAGGGACTAAAATGCATAATTCTAAACTTTAGCAGACAGAAACCTAAGGAAACACGTTGCTTACCGATACAGACAGAACCATATCGATACGGTTTAACTAACATAACGACTCTGCATACCAATAGTGGTAACACCATATCGATACACTGTGTCAAGCAAACCTGTACCAATACAGTTCTACCCCCATACCGATCTCTTAAGAGTTATTTTTGAAAACTAAATTCCAGTAGCTAAAGGGCGTATAGTACAGGATCCGTGTACCGAAACTGGTGTTTAATTTCCTCTAAGCATACTGATATGGTGGCTAAGCGTACTGATACCCTTTGTAAATTTCTATTGCTCTGAGCCTTCCAAGACCTTGCGTACCAAAACCAAGGGACCCGTACCGGTACGCGAAGGCATACTTAATACAATTATTCAAACAATTTAAACTACTTAATCAAGCATGATCCAATCCTCCACAACATCTATAGGCATGCTTCCTACTCAACATTCAAATCATGATTCTAAACCATTCAAAAGCATATTAAGCCTCATTCAAGTTCAAAACAACATTTAAAACTTGCCCAGATAGGGGGTTTAGCAAAACAACCCTCCGAAATAATAATGAACCACATTGCCTTTATTACTACGAGTATAAATCGAAACCATGCTTTAGAAGATCAAGTATTTGGATTCCTCCTTGCTTATTTCGTGCCTCCAACCCTTTAATTCTCCGTATTCATGGAAAAGAGAGCCTAAGCACACCAAGCTTAGTTAGGAGTGCTCCAAAACAAACCACCATCAATTCATTTAAAACCATTTAACAATCCACTTTGAAAACCACTTTTAAAACATCTTTTAAAACATCATCAACATTATCATCATGCCTTACAAAACATGCACTTAACATTTCCAAAACATGCATATTAAACCATATGAAACATGTATCATGGATTAACAACAAAATCCCATTTGCTACACTCAATTTAAGCTTTCCTATGCATAACTACCAAATGCAAGGCTTAAAGAGTAAACACGTATAAACCAATATTATACAACATAATCCATCACATGATACATCATCAACTATATTGGCTTACAAGTGATCGTCAACCAAGTTCCACTTTACAAAATATTAACTCGGATACTGTTACCTCCTCAAAAGTATTGATTTTCATGCCTATTTTATAGTATTTTTGCTTGTCTTTGAGCATATTTAGCTGCATTTAGTTGTTAATTTCATGCATTTGCACAAGGAGTTTAGAATTGTGTCTATGCCAGTGTGAAGGGTTGCTTGTTGGCAGTATTGCAGGCATGGCAGAGCAGATCAGTGCATAAAGAGAACAATGCCAAGGAGGATGCCGAGTAGCAGTTGGCAGCGAAGGACCAAAAATTGCCAAAGCCTCGGTTAGCAAAGAAGAGGTGTTTGATGCACGATCGAGTGGATGATGAACCATTGATGACGTCAGCCCTAGGAATCAAACGATGGATAAGATAATCACATTCCTTATCCTTGAGCATTCAACTTCAAATTCAAGGCTTATCCTAGGTCATCCTTGCATGTCTATTTAAATAACTCAAGCAAGCAATTGAGATGAGGATTACGATTGGAGGGAGAGCCTCACGGATCACAGTCCGCTGCACCAAGGAGACGTGGTTCAACCAAACTTGACCAAGAACCTGGACATAGAAGGGCTAGATCGATAGAACATCTTCTAGCCCATTCTCTTTGTCGATTTTATTTATATTTCTTTTAAATGATGTTTGGTTAAAAACGATGAAGGTTTTTGGTTTGATATCCCACATTGGACAAATTTAATAGTTGGTGAAGGATGCTTGCGTTGAACGTTGTTTTTATGTTTTGTCTTTAATAATTAAAATGCCTAAGCATTGTTTTCCCCATCTGGCATGTTCTTCAATGTTTTATAATAACTTTGCGAAGCGAAAGCTAGCATTGTTGACTTATTGAACCTTAATATCTTAATAGACTTAGGGCAATGATCTGTTGACAGGTACTAAGGCGAAATGCTTTGAGAGAAGATGTTCAAGTAGATGAACTTACTTCGGGAGTGATTCTACCCCTTAGAAGCAATGATTGGAACTTAATCAAATTGATTTATGAAAAACTACACTATAGATATATAGGTGTTTTTACATGGTTAATTTAGGACCTTGCCATCAAGATAGGCAATGCTAACTTGAATCTGCTCAACAAACAATGCCAAGATAGACTTTATTAAAGGCTGGCATGGCATGAATAGCGTGAAAACCAGACATCCCTTGCCAACGCTCATCACTCATTTGAAAACTCTCACTGCCAACGTTGTTTTCCTTTCATTTTTTTAAACTGTTTTCAAAACCAACTTCAAATCAAACAAACTTTTCCTTTGACAAGTAAAATAAGTGAAGCAATTAAACTCTTGGCCAATCTTTGTGGGATCGATAACTCAGCTTACTGCTGTATTACTTGTAGACCGTGTATACTTGCACGCAAAAGACTTTTCCTTGGCAATGTTTTATACATTTCCAACACATTTTCACCCCTTTTGCCAAGCACTCACACAGTCACAACAAGTTTTCAGCGCCGTTGCGGAGGATTGTAACGAAGTTTGTTGTTTTAATTTTTACTTGTCTTCTTTTTTATTTTTATTTTTGTTTTTATTTTATTTTCTTTGTTTTGACCGGTGTGTGACCAAAAGCTGCCATGTGGTGGAAGATTGACTATACGATCTGGAAATTGAAAAAACACTGTGAATGTTAAAGAAAAAGTTTCGAGAGATGGCTCAACATGGCAATGGAGGAAATGGTGTGTTAAAAAATGATCCACTCAACACCAATGGAATACCACCAGCTCCTGTTGCCCCATCTATTAATGTGGAGGAAGAGAGACCTATTCGAGAATATTCAGCACCAAGCATTGACAATTTGATGCTAGGACTAATTGAACCTGAGGTAATTACACCTAATTTTGAACTCAAATCAGTAGTGATACAAACGCTTTTGAATGTAGGCCTATTTGATAGAGCACTTACTGGAGACCCGAGGCAACACTTGAAACAATTCATGGAGATTTGCCAGCTATTTCAGCAGCCCGGAGTATCAGAGGATATCGTGAAGCTAAAATTATTCACTTTTTCCTTGAGAGATAAAGCAAAAACTTGGCTCAATTATTTGCCACCTGGCTCTGTCACCTCATGGGGGACGTATGCCAAAAGTTTCTGACTCATTTCCAGCAGCCAATACTCACTGCCAAGCTGCGGGGTGAGATCATTACATTCAGGCAGGCTAAAGATGAAACTTATATGATGCATGGGAAAGATTTAAAGATCTGTTGAGAAGGTGTCCTAAGCGTGGATTCCTAAATTGGACCCAAATACAAACCTTCTACAAAATATTAAATGTGCAAACAAGGACTGTTGTTGATGCTTCAACAGCCGGTTCATTGCTTGGCAAAAACTACACAGAGGCTGTTCGCATCCTTAAGAGGATTTCAATTAATGATTTTGAGTATCCTGTTGCCAGACTTGGGACCGGAACCAAAACTAGTGGGAAATTAAAGGTTGATGAACTAACATCCATCCATGCCATGATTTCCAATCTCACTGGCATGGTGAGAACTTTACAGAAGAACAAAGAGGCGGAAGAAGCTAAAGCACTAGATCCATTCTGCACCATTTGTGGAGAGAGCCACCATGTAGATGATTGCCTTGCCAACCCTGAGTCGGTAAATTATGTTGGAAATATAAATCATAATTTTAAGTCTAACTCAAATACTTATAATACATGATGGAGGCAGCACCCAAATTTGGCTTGGGGGAATCAATAAAGGAACCAATATAATGCCCAACAGTAGAACAAAAATGCCCAGCGTTAGTACAATGCTTATTGTCAGAACAATGCCATGCTAGGGATCAACCAGAATGACATGCCACAAAGGGCAAAAAATAATTTTTATGGAGGACAAAGGAACAACCAGAGGACTTTGATGGAAAACATAGAAAGGAATGATGCAACTGTTCAAAGTTTGGCAGCTTCTATGCAAAACTTGGAAGTTCAGATTGGGCAGCTTACCAGCACAATTAGCAATAGACCCTATGGAACCTTACCAAGCGATACAGAAGATGCCTGGCAGAAAAACAATGAACATTGCAAAGTTGTAACTCTTTAGAGTGGTAAACAATGTGAGGCTGAGTTAACCGTCAAACAGCCAGTTCATTGCCAAAAGAAAGAGGAGGACCAATAGCTGTCCCAAAAGAACTAGAAAACAAAGAAGCAAACAGTAGCATTACCAGCCATTAGACTGATGCCAACGAGCAGAACAGTAGTATGATGCCAGCAAACCATTGGCAAAGCCAACAGAACTAGCATATGTGTACCTACCTCCACCATTTCCACAAAGGTTGCAGAAGCATAAGCAGGATCAACAATTTAAGCGTTTCTTGGAAGTGCTTAAGCAATTGCAGATCAATCTTCCATTAGTGCAAGCACTCGAGCAGATGCCCAATTACGTTAAATTCATGAAGGATGTCTTGCCAAGAAAAGAAAATTAGGTGTTTTTGAGACTGTAGCTCTCACCGAGGGATGCAGTGCCAGGATACTCAATCAGTTGCCATCGACATTGAAAGATCCAGGAAGTTTTACTATCCCTTGCACTATTGGCAACAGATTCATGGGCATGGCACTGTGTAACTTGGGAGCTAGTATTAACTTGATACCGATGTAGGTGTTGAAGAAGCTTGGCGTTGAATCAAGGCCAACTACCTTGACACTTCAGTTGGCAAACCGATCCTTTGCACATCCTAAGGGTAAGATTGAGGATGTGTTGGTAAAGGTAGATAAATTCATATTCCCACTTGACTTTATTTTTTTAGAGTATGATTCTGATGTAAATGTCCCAATTATATTGGGAAGACCCTTTCTTGCCACTGGTAGAGCTTTGATTGATGTACATAAAGGAGAATTAACAATGCGCATGAATGATCAGCAGGTTACATTTAATGTTTTTCAAGTTTGAAATGTGCAGATGAATCGGAGGAATGCTAAGTAGATGATAGGATGGAGTCTATTTTTCAGGTGGACGTGGCACAGCTGTGCCAAGAAGCTGATGATGATGCCAGTGAGACCGATAGTGAAGGAGAAGTAAGTAAGGACATTGAAGAAGTAAGCTATGTCAGACAACCAGAGCCATGGAGTTGGTTGGCAGAGAGATAGTGGCACCAAAACCATCCATTGAGGAGCCACCTGAATTGGAGCTCAAACAATTACGAGACCAACTCAGATATGCATATTTAGGTAAACACTCGACCTTGCCAGTGATCATTTATGTTGATCCGACCAATAATGAGGAGGGAAGATTGCTGAAGATTTTAAGTAAGCACAAGCAAGCGTTGGGTTGGACCTTGGTAGACATTCGAGGTATTAGCCCAACTATATGCATGGACAAGATAATCCTAGAAGAATATCATGGAAAAATGATTGAGGGCCAGAGAAGGTTGAACTTGAGCATGAACGAAGTCGTGAAAAAACAAATTATCAAGTGGCTGGATGCTGGGATAATCTATTATATATCTGATAGCTCGTGGGTCAACCTGGTACAATGCCTGCTAAAGAAAGGTGGCATGACCGTGTTCAAAATAGCAAAGATGAGTTAATTCCTTCCAGAACTATTACCGGATGGAGAATGTGCATGGACTATAGGAAGCTGAATAATGCCACCAAGAAAGACCACTTCTCGATGCCCTTCATTGATCAAATATTCGACAAGTTGGCAGTTAAAGCTTTCTATTATTTTTAGATGGTTATTCGGGTTATAACTAAACTGCCATAACTCCAGAGGACTTGGAAAAGACCATATTCACATGTCTGTATGGGACGTTCACATTTAGGAGAATGCCATTCGGACTGTGTAATACACTGGCAACATTTCAATGATGTATTATTTTCATCTTTTCAGACATGATTGAGCATAACCTAGAGGTCTTTATTGACGACTTCTCGATCTTTGGCAAGACATTTGATGAGTGTTTACAGAGTCTAGTGCTTGTTTTGAAGAGATGCATAGAGATTAGCTTGGTCTTGAACCAGGAGAAGTGCCACTTCGTGGTGAAGGAAGGCATAGTTCTCGGTCATAAAGTGACCAAGGAAGGCTTGGAAGTTGACAAGGCAAAAGTGGAGGTAATCAAATAGTTGCCACCTCCTTCAAGTGTAAAAGGTATAAGAAGTTTTTTAGGGCATGCAGGTTTTACCACTGTTTTATTAAAGACTCTTCTAAAATATCTAAACCTTTATGCTTGCTATTAGAACAAAATACCACTTTTGTGTTCAATGATGCTTGCTTGAGAGCATTTAAAGAACTTAAGGAGAGACTAATCAATGCCCCTATAGTCATGGCACCAGACTGGAGTAAGCCATTCGAACTCATGTGCGATGCTAGCGATTATGTTGTCAAAGCAGTACTGTGACAAAGGCATGGCAAGGTTTTTCATGCCATAAACTATGCCAGTTGAACTTTGAGTGAAGCACAACTCAACTACACCACAACAAAGAGAGAATTTCTAGCTATTGTATTTACTTTTGACAAATTTAGATCTTATTTAGTTGGTAATAAAGTTGTTGTGTATACAGATCACTCGACATCAAAAGTACCTCTTGGCAAAAAAAGGATGCCAAGCCCAGATTGATCCAGTGGACACTTCTACTACATGAATTTGACCTTGAGATCTGAGACAAAAAGGGCAGTGAGAATTTAGTAGCTGATCAGTTATCACGCCTAGAACATCACTATGAAAATGGTAAGACCACTGCCATAAGTGATGAATTCCTAGACGAATCGTTGCTCGTAGTCCAAGCTGTGCCATGGTATGCTGACATAGTCAACTACCTGGTCAACAATATTCTGCCACCAAATTTGGCATATAATGCCAGGAAACATTTTATGTGAGAAGTCAGACATTACTATTGGGATGAGCTAATATTGTTCAAACAGTGTACCGACCAAGTAATAAGGCGATGTGTGCCAGAGGAGGAGGAGCACAACATTTTGCAGTTATGCCACGCCACTCCCTACGGATGTCACTTTGCCGGAATGAAGATTGCTTCCAAGGTGCTGCAGTCCAGATTCTTTTGGCCCACACTATACAAAGACGCTCACAACTATGCCAAGGCATGTGACCGATGCCAGTAGACAAGGAACATCTCTGGCAGACACCAACTGCCGCTCCAAAACATTATGCTTGTAGACTTATTTAATGTATAGGGGATAAAATTTATGGGCCCATTTCCTCCATCGTTGGTAATCTTTATATCCTTGTAACTGTGGATTATGTATCCAAATGGGTTGAGGCTGTGGCATTGCCAGCAAACGATGCCAAGGCTGTTGCCAAGTTCTTGCACAAACATATTTTTACTCGATTTGGTGCCCCTAGAATGATTATTCATAATAAAGGTACCCATTTTAAATGAAAACTAATTTCTAAAGCTTTGTGCATATATGGAATTTAGCAAAGGATTGCCATGGCCTACCATCTTCAATTAAATGGGTAAGCTGGGATTTCAAACAAGGAAATCAAGAGTATCCTTGAAAAGACTGTGAATCCATCAAGTAAGGATTGTCCTTGAGACTAGATGAATCCTTGTGGGCTTACAAGACAACATTTAAAACTTCTTTGGGCACTTCACCATTTAGACTCATGTTTGGAAAAACATGCCATCTTCCGGTGGAGATGGAGCACCGTGCATATTGGGCTATCAAAACACTTGATATGACATGGAGAGCTACTGGGGAAAAGTGATTACTAGGCCTAAATGAGCTGGAAGAGTTCACATCTCAAGCCTATGAGAATGCCATGTTCTACAAGGAGAGGACAAAACACTGGCATGATAGGAGAATCATGCCAAAACACTTTGAAGTAGGCCAACGTGTTCTGCTATTTAACTCGAGGCTTAAACTGTTTCCAAGAAAGCTTAGGTCGAGATGGTCAGGCCTCTTTGAAGTCATAAAACCATATGTTCATGGAGTTGTAGACATTAAAAATCTAAAGTTGGGATAAATTTTCAAAGTAAACGGCCATCGTTTAAAGCACTATTGGAAGGTGATCAGAAGAATGCCAAGGAGGTTATCCTCTTGGAAGAGGTACCATAACTTCATCATCAGGTTTTTAATTTTTGTAAATATTAGGTTAGATGTTTTTCTTTTTCAGCATTTTCTTTATTTGATTTTTCCCTTTTTAGTTTTGATTTTCCTTTGCTACGTTGAAAGGTTTTCTTTGATTGTGTGCAGATCTAGTGTGTCCAGAATTATGCCAAGGTAGGGCTTAACATGAGACGATTGTGAGTGGGAGAATTCTGTGTGCCATTGACAATGCCAACACAAGCTTGGCATGCAGAGGATATAATTTTGGGAAAAGAAGATTTACCCTAGCTTGATTAAATTTTGAAAAGTGAAGTTTTGAAACCTAACCTTAGCCGCCCAAATAAGGGATAAGTTTAATTTAAACTTAACCTCTTATCCCTCCAAAACTTTAAACCTACGTTATCACTTACAACCTTATCACATCATCCCTATCACTTACAACCTTATCAAATCAAAATCTTTTTCTTTACCCCATACACACATAATACCATCATTTCCCTTCTTTAAGCCAGCCTCTTTAATTACCCCCATTAAACACTCAACCTTCACTTCATATACCCTCGCCGTTTGACAACTTTTCACTTTTCCCCTTTGATTCTTTATCAAGCAAGAACCAAAGATTCAAGATCTTTCTCTTCTCTTTTTCAACAATCATTCAAGCTTTCAACTTTGCTCCCATGGCTTCTTCATCAAAACCTTTCAAGACCTTCTTCAATGAAGAAATCAACCAGAAGTATGAAGACAACTTCTCATCGAAGATGTTTTGCTATGAAAAATGTTTCGAGTTCAAGAATGAGAAAAATTTGGGTTTTACCCCAGATTTCATGGCAGCAGTCACCAAGCACAAATGGGAACTATTTTGCTAGCAAAAAGGAGAAATCTTTCCCAACATTGTTCGAGAGTTCTACACATATCTCACGACCAAGGCCAATCCATTCTTGATGATCAGAGGAAAATGTGTGTGATTTGATGAAGGATACATCAACACTATGTTTGAGTTGGATGATGAAGACGAGCATGCAGAGTTTGTTGCCACCACGACAGCGCCAAAAAAATAGAAGATGTTGACTGATTTATGTGAGCCGGGCACTAAGTGGATTATGTCTTCAAAAGGGCACCGAACGATCAAGCGATTGGCACTAACATCGCAATTGAGGGGTGGAACCACTTCCTCAAGGCAAACTTGATGCCTACGACTCATAATGAAATTGTATTAGAGGATAGGGTGGCACTACTACATTCCATTATCACAGGCAGAAAAATCAATGTTGGCTGAATCATCATAGATGAAACATGAAAATGTGGTGGTAGGCCAACTGGGGGTTTGTTCTTTCCATTGTTAATCTCTAACATTTGTATGAAGCATGATGCGCCCAATACCAATTCTGAAAAAATCTAAGAAGTAAAAGGAACCACAATCACACCGGCTGTATGGAAGAACCTCACTGCCACCGATTTGAATGACAAATGTAAGGGAAAACTGTTACGCCAACACCAAAGCCAAAAGCATCGAAGGTTGAGTATGAGGCTTCTATGCCAGCGGCAATGCTCTGCCAGATCAACCAACGCCAGGACTCGATTCTCCAAAAGATGGAAAAAGACGAGGAATAGAGCAGCAAGCTGTGGCTTACATTCATGTCAGGGACGTTACCATCAGGGACATCCTTGAAAGATTGTCTTCAGACTCTATGCCAGCCTTCCCAGAATTTCCTATGGAAATCTTTGCCAATGATGGAGCCATGCCAGCCAATCCTCGACTCGTTCATACTCCAACACCCTCTGATGCCACAGTACCAGTCTTCTCTGTTCAAGTAGAATCTACAAAGTTTGAAACACCATTAGAATCTGAAGAAGAAGTTTAGAAGAAATCTGCTACCCTTGCCTCGTCTGCTGCCACTCCTGCCACAACGAAGCCGATGCAGGTCGTTAAGGAAACTGGTGCTTCCACTGCTGCCTCGAAGCCCAGCCTCAAAAGAAAAAAGCACATGGCCCCTGATCGTGGGACCTTTGTGAAGAGGAAGACCTACGTCACAAGACAAGAACTATCCGAAATAGAGTCCTCCTCTTCCTAAAAGTCCTTTTGCATATTTTTTCATGTCATTGCATTTCCCATATTCATGCATTTTATTTCTCTATTTAATTGTTTATATGTGTTGTTATCATGCATTGAGGACAATGCACACCTTTGGTTTGGGGGTGTACGTTGCCTTACATTTATGCCATGCCATGCATTCATGTTTACATTTCTGTTGTCATGCCATATATGCCATATAGATTAGATTTTATCCATGCATACTGAACCAATAAAAAATGAAAAAGGAAATTTTGTCTCGGCCAAAATTTGAAGAATGCTAACACTTTCTTAGGCAAGTTCTATTAGATTTCGAATAAGCTGTCCGATGAAGAAATTTTAAATCTTTAGTTACCTGATGCCAGCAGAGTAGTAATGCCAAGGCTGCTTGGCAATTGAACTCTAATTTAGGGAACTTTGGTTGAACTTTACACGAGGTATGCATCTAGTCTGCTTAATGAACTTAGGCTCTCTTGAAACTGAACTTAGAAAAACAAAAGACACAAATGCTAAAGAAAAAAGAGGAATAAGGCAACAATGCTTATCAAATGCTGAAGAACTTTAGAGCACTCCTCTGCCATAGGGAAAATTATTAACTTGAGTCTTCGTGGTTTGCTCCCTCTTAGTTCTCAAGCCAACATGACTTAGGGTACGAGTGTAATAGGATAGTCAATGATGTAATCTGGACTAACTTGGGTATTTCTGGTTTGCTCCCTCTTATGTGTCACTCCAAATAGTTCATTATAATGCCAGCAATAAAAAACATATATCTTTGGTAGAATAATAATAATGAAGAAATTTTTATGAGTTTGGATACTAAAAATTGACTAAGTCAGTTAAGTAAATTTGATGCATATCACCTGCACTTTTTGCATGATTAATGACCTTAGATTAGATCTATATTGCTGCACTTGAATTTTCTATTTGCTTGGCATTATTGCACGAAGATAACTGAGGACAGAGCTAGAGCTTAATTCTGCTTGCCAGCACTTATTGGCATTCCAACCAAAACTTTTCTGAGGTACTATTTTCACAATTTTTTGTTTTCCTTAGCTTACATGTATTACTTGCAGACAAGCAATGAGGAGTGTTACCTCCTCAAAAGTACTGATTTTCATGCCTATTTTACAGTATCTTTGCTTGTCTTTGAGCATATTTAGCTGCATTTAGTTGTTAATTACATGCATTTGCACAAGGAGTTTAGAATTGTGTCTATGTTAGTGTGAAGGGTTGCTTGTTGGCAGTATTGCAAGCATGGCAGAGCAGAAAGAGAACGATGCCAAGGAGGATGCTGAGTAGCTGTTGGTAGCGAAGGACCAAAAATTGCCAAAGCCCTAGTTGGCAGAGAAGAGGTGTTTGACGCCCGGTCGAGAGGACGGTGAACCATTGATGACATCAGTCCTAGGGTTCAAACGATGGATAAGATGATCACATTCCTTATCCTTAAGCATTCAAATTCAAGGCTTATCCTAGGTCATCATTGCATGCCTATTAATGAACTCAAGCAAGCACTTGAGAGGAGGATTACGATTAGAGGGAGAGCCTCGTTGATCACAGTCGGCTGCACCAAGGAGATGTGGTTCGACCAAACTTGACCGAGAGCCTGGACCTAGAAGGGCTGCATCGATAGAACCTCTTCTAGCCTATTTTCTATATCGATTTTATTTATATTTCTTTTAAATGATGATGTTGGTTAAGAATGATGAAGGTTTTTGGTTTGATATCCTCACCATGAACTAATTTAATAGTTGGTGATGGATGTTTCCGTTGAACGCTATTTTTATATTTTGTCTTTAATAATCAAAATGCCTCGGCATTGTTTTCCCTATTTGGCTTGTTCTTCAATGTTTCATAATAACTGTACCAAGCGAAAGCTGGCATTATTGACTTATTGAACCTTAATATCTTAACAGACTTAGGAGGCAACGATCTTTTGCCAAATACTAAGGCGAGATGCTTCGAGAGAAGATGTTCAAGTAGATGAACTTACTTCGGGAGTGATTCTACCCCTTAAGAGCAATGATTGGAACTTAATCAAATTGATTTATGAAAAACTACACTATAGATATATAGGAGTTTTTACATGGTTAATTTAGAGCCTTGCCATCGAGAGAGGCAAAGCCAACTTGAATCTGCTCGGCAAACAATGCCAATACAGACTTTATTAAAGGCTGGTATGGCATGAATAGCGTGAAAACTAGGCATCTCTTGCCAACGCTCATCACTCATTTGAACCCTCCTTGCCAACATTGTTTTCCTTTCATTTATTTTATTTTAAATTGTTTCCAAAGCCAACTTCAAATCAAACAAACTTTTCTTTTGACAAGTAAAACAAGTGAAGCAATTAAACTCTTGGCCAATCCTTGCGGGATCGATAACTCAGCTTACTATTGTATTACTTGTAGACCGTGTATACTTGCACGCAAAAGACTTTTCCTTGGCACTGTTTTATACATTTCCAACACATTTTCACCCCTTTTGCCAAGCACTCACACAGTAGCAAAAGATACACTGATTCAACAAGTGTTCTCTCAACACTTCATGTAATCTCAACTAGAATTTAAGGTACAATCACAGCCCAATCATCAGTTAGATGCATCATCCACTAACGAGAGTTTTTGGTACCATATAACCTCTTAAATGTTAGGGTACTTGGATGTAGTTTTTGGTACACATAAACCCCTCAACATCCAAGGAGGCATTTATAGTGCACTACAATCCTATGGCCGACCAACTATATCTGATAACATTTTAAACCATATCATTTGCCACTATAATTCATTCAAATCTTGTAGCTTACTGTTTTCATATGCATCCAATCAAAACCATTTTTACAATGCATCAACCATGCATTAACAAGTATATCACAATACTTCATGAACCAATTTCCAAATGCATTCATCATCATTATATGATCAAAAATAGTATAAAACATACTTTAAACCATGCATAAACAGTACGTACCATGTAATCCTAAACAAGTGCATAAAACCAATTTTGCCAACCGAAAATGAGAGAGAATTTCTTTCATACTTACTTCCGAGTTTAAACCAGTGATTCAAGCTTAATTTAAACTCCCATAACAACCTTTAAACCAATTCAAATCTGAACTCCACGTTCTCCATCACCGACTATGCAAAACTTTGATCGTCAATGCTAATCCAAACCTTCAAGGCTTGCAAAACCTCACCTCAAGCTTGAGGATCAACCTCCCATGCTTTAACCACACAAAAATAGAGCATATTTACATCAATTCACAATAATCCTCAACAATCTCTAACCAAATCCCCTCCACAACAACCAAAAAAACATCAAACACCTTCCAAACTTAAACCAGCTAAAACCTAAAGATTTGATCCATAAATTAACATCAAAAAGCATATTTACATCATTCCTTATACCTCCAACATTCATTAAACATCCTCAACTCCTCAAATACTCACAACTACGACCTAGAAAATTAGAGATTAACCTAGTTTCGGGATTCCAATGTTAAAACCAACTTATTAACATTCTGAAACATCAAAATCATGTTCTAATATAATCAAGAACATAGCAAAATAGATCTAATACGAAAATCAACAATCTCATAAATTAAACCTTGATTTAACCAATTTTCCATAATTAAATCATTAAAACTCATTAGAAAACATTTATAAAGGATCAATAACTTGGGAATTTCAGTAAAGAACCATTCATTAGAGGAGAAGAATGAAGCTCATGTAATCCCCTCGACCCGGCCTAGACGGCCGACCGAATTGAATGGGCTACATTAGGTTTGTCGAAGCAAACCAGAGAAAGGTTACGAAAAGTCGGTCCATTTTTTCTTTTATCTTGTCTAGATGCAAATTACTAATCTTACATGTACATGCTTGTAGCAGGTGAAATTGCGAAGAAAATGAATCACAAAAAGGCAAACAATTGCATCATATTCACTTTGGGGACCAAAACATAAATACTTTAAATTATTGAACCAAAATTGAAATTAAGGTTACCAATCCTTAATTAGTCCATTTACATGCCCATACCTCAAATTTCAGGTCAAAATGATCAACCACTATACCTCAATATATCCGACCGCTATACCTCAAGGACCCTTAATCACGATCAATTTTTAAACATATTATAATGCACTTTATCCTATGGCATGCCAACTATATCCGAATGTTTTCTCACCTTGTCACATAGCCAATATATCATTTACAAAACCATTTACTCACTGTTTTACAATTCATTACACAAAATCCCCACATATGCAAATCAAATTGCCATAGCAATATCAAATTCCCGAGTGGAATAAAAACCAATGCTCACTAGCATTTAATATACTTTTAAACCACTGCATATGTTCTTAAAAATCATGCATTTATAGTAAGTAAAACCAACCATGTTTACGACTAAAACATGAATTACACATGCTCATATCTGAACCGATATTAAAGAGCAAATGAGGGAAACTTACTTCCAAGCTTAGGTAAGTGTTTCAAACTTAACCTAAACTTCCAAAACCACTTTCAAACCTTTGAAAGACTTCTAAGACCGTTTCCACTCACCGATTTCACTTCGCCTTGCTTGCTAAAGCAAAACAAGCTCCCGACAAGGCTCAAACCACCTCAAGATGCTACGCCTTGATTATCCCTTGTTTTGGCCACACAAACCCAGAGGAAACATGCATTAAAATGCATCCAACTCTCTGTTTCAAACCAAAATCCCGTAGCTCTCAAGATGCCCACTCAAAACTCATCCGAAACTTACCAAAATCAACCTCAAACACTTCTCAATCTTAACCCAGCCATAATATAATGATTCAAAACATCAAACTTCCTCAAATAACATCTAAAAACAATTTAACAACATCCTTTTACTTCCAGGAAAGATTAAATTCCAAAACAACCCAAAAACCCTTAACTAACAATCTAACAATTAGAGATTCAACCAATTTCGGGATTCCATTGTTAAAAACAACTTATCCACATTATAATACATCCAAAATAAGATTGAAATCAATCCTCAACACTGGAAAAATAGATCCAATTCGAAAATCACAAGATTTCATCAATTAAACCTCAGTTAAGTATAATTCCATAATTAATTAATTAAAGCATATTAGAAAACATATGTAAAAAGTCAAGAACTTGGGAATTTCAGTAAAGAACCTTTCATTAGAGGAGAATAACGAAATTTACCTCCAATGAGTGAGTTTCCTCTTAATTGGATGTTTTCCTCTTGAAAAACAATAAGATTCAATAAGATTTTTGAGAAAACAAGTTAAAGAATCATTTAGCAAATCAAAGAATTAAAAAACAAGATCATTACCTTGAATCTCTGATAGGAAAAAGAGTGTTTGGCTGAGAGTATTTTGAGAGAAAATATGAGAAAAAAAGTTACGTCAAATTGTGATTTGGAAAAATAACTACCTTTTAACTAAATCCTTTTTTATTTCTCTTAATTAAAACCCTTTTAAAAATATTCCAATTAAAAGAAAACTCAGATTAGACCAAATGGTAAAGTAGCTACTTAAAGATTCAAATTTTTGACTCTTTACAAAACAGACACCTTCAAAAACAGTTTTCAAAAATTGCATTTTGGTCACTAGCCAAAATGTCACCCTTCCAAAGCTCATTTTCCAAAATTGCTTTCACCAATATTTTTAATATATTAAAATAGGATTTTAAACATTTTCCATATTTTTATATTTCAGAAAAATATTTGCTCCCGAATCCAACTAGAATCTCTAACCCGGTCCATCGGGCTGTCTAGCTAGCCTTAAAACTGCTAGGCCCAAAACCGGGGTGTTACAACTCTCCCCCTCTTAAGAAATTTTGTCCTCAAAATTTACCTGGAGGAAAAAGATACGAAAATTGCTCCAACATATACGCCTTGCTTTCCCAAGTGCCTTCCTGGACAGCTCGTTGTCGCCAGAAGACTTTAACTAGTTCTATCATCTTACCACATAGAACCTTGTTGTTGGAATCAAGGATTTCCACCGTCTCCTCATCAAAGGATAAATCTGGTCTCAACTCAATATGCTCAACCGACATAACGTGTGAAGGATCCAACCGATACCTCCAGAACATAGATAGTGGAACACATCATGTATTTTCTCAAGCTCGGGAGGCAACCTCAACCGGTAAGCCACATGACCAAAATGCTCCACGATCTCATATGATCTAATAAATCTCGAACTAAGCTTACCCTTATGTATGAACCACATCACCTTCTTCCACGGTGACACTTTCAAGAATACATGATTGCCTATCGCATATTCAATTTCCCTATGCTTCAAATCCGCATAAGATTTATGCCGATCCGTAACTGCTTTCAAGCATTCACACACAAGATTAACTTTCTCAATTGTGTCTTTCAACACATGTGGCAAGGAAACACACTTTTCCTCTACCTCAACCCAACACAAGGGCATACGACAGGTTTGGCCATACAATGCCTCATATGGTGCCATTTGAATACTCGTTTGATAGTTGTTATTATAAGCAAATTCAACCAAAGGTAAATGCTTCTCCCAAGTTCCTTGGAACTCAATAATACAACACATCAACATATCTTCCAAGACCTGGATAACACGCTCAGACTGTCTATCCGTATGAGGATGATACACTGTGCTAAAATTCAACCTCGAACCCAAAGCCTGATGTAAACATCTCCAAAACCTTATTGTGAACCTCGAATCTCTATCCGAAACAATAAACTTTGGCAGCCCGTACAAAAGCACAATCTCAACATCATACAAATTCGTCAGCTTGTCCAAGGTATACGTTGTATGCACTGGCAGAAAATGTGAACACTTTGTAAACCGATCAACAATCACCCAAATGGAATCCTTTTTAGCCGGTGTCAATAGAAACTATGTCACGAAGTCCATGGTGATTCTTTATCATTTCCATTCTAACATTCTCAACAATTGCAACAACCCAGAAGGAAACTAATGTTCAGCTTTAACTCGCTGACACACCATACACTTGGATACAAACTATGCCACATCCTTTTTCAAACCAACCCAAAAGTACCTCTCCTTCAAATCATGATACATCTTGGTACCACCTATAGCAAAAGGACTAGAAAGTGCCTCCGTTAAAAATAGTGTGCCTGAGCTCCGGGACTTCCGGCACCACTAATCGGCCTTTAAAGCACAAAATACCATCATCATCAAAATGAAAATCCGTATGATTACCATCCGCCATGTCTTTAACATGAGGAATCAAAGAATCATCAAACGATTGCTTATCCTTAATCATTTGTGACAACGTAGGCTTAACTTGCAATTCGGCCAACAACCCACCTTCCCGCGTCATACTCAACCTCACAAACATCGCCCTAAGCTCAGCCGCTACCTTACGACTCAGCGCATCAGCAACAACATTGGCTTTTCCAGGATGATACTCAATTTTCAAGTTGTAATCCTCAAGAAACTCCAACCACCTTCGTTGCCTAAGGTTCAAATCCTTTTGAAACATCAAATATTTCAAACTCTTGTGATCTATGAAAACCACACACTTTTCACCATAAAGGTAGTGTCACCAAATCTTCAAGGCAAACACCATAGGCGCAAGCTCTAAATCTTGAGTTGGAGAATTGCACTCATGAGCCTTCAACTACCTCAACGCATAGGTCATAAACTTTCCATCATACATCAGCACACAACCTAAGCCAACGTACGATGTGTCACTATAAACCACAATCTCCTTTCCTGACTCAGGTTGAATCAACACAGGAACATGTGTTAAAATCTCCTTCAACTTTTCAAAACCCTGTTGTTGTTTCTCTGTCCACACAAAAGGAACACTCTTCTACAGCAACTTTGTCAATGAAACTGCGATACTAGAAAACCCCTCGACAAAACAGCGATAATAACTAGCCAACCCAGGAAAACTACGCACCTCCGATACGGTCTTAGGTTGTTTCCAATTGAGAATAGCCTTAATTTTCTGTGGATCAACACGAATACCCTCCGCGGATACCACATGTCCAAGAAACATTACCTCATTGAGCCAAAACTCGCACTTGCTCAACTTGGCATACAACTGATTATCCTTCAAGACTTGCAACACGGTCCTCAAATGCTAATCATGCTTCTCCTCGGTACGAGAGTACACGAGTATATCATTAATAAAACCACTACAAACCGATCAAGGTACTCATAAAACACCCTGTTCATCATGTCCATGAAAGTCATCGGGGCATTCGTCGAACCAAACAATATTACCAAGAATTCGTAATGCCGTACCTTGGACAAAACACTGTCTTATGAACATCCACATCCTTCACCTTCAACTGGTAATACCCCAACCTTAAATCAATCTTTGAAAACACCACTGCCCCGCAAAACTGATCGGACAAGTCATCAATCCACGGCAACAAATACTTGTTCTTCACCGTCAACTTATTCAACTGGCAATAATCGATGCACATATGCATCGATCTATCCTTATTCTTCACAAAAGAATCGGAGCACCCCAAGGAGAAACACTTGGTCGAATGAAACCATGATCTAACAACTCCTGAAGCTGTAATTTTAACTCTTTTAACTCCTTCGGTGCCATCCGATATGGAGCAATAGACACCAGAGTTGTACCTTCATACGTCTCAATACGAAATTCCACTTCTTTATCCGGAGGTAAACCTGGTAACTCTTCAGGAAATTTTTTTGGATAATCACATACAACCCGAATATTCTGCACCATAACACCTTTAGCTTCTGGATTCATAACAGTGGCCAAATAAGGTTGGCAACCATCAAACATCATTCTCTCCGCTCGAAAAGCTGACACAACATTTGACAAGAATTTCACATTCCCACCAACCACCACAACTTCATAATCATCGGCCAACTTCAAAGAAATCCTTTTGGACTCACAATCTACCACCGCCTTGTGCTCACTTAACCAATCCATACCCAAGATAATGTAAAAACCATGAAATGCCAACTCCATCAAATTCACAGCAAATTCATGACCTTGCACTGTCAAAGGACAATGCATATCCAACTTCCTAACCTTAAACGCCTCACCAAAGGAACTAGATACTAACACTTCATCGCCGACCTCTGGGAAATTATTTGTAAGTGTGGACATATTCATGCATGATTCCTTATATGTCATCCTAGATGTCTATGCATATGCATATGGGTGCAAAATCTCTATTGTCATTCCCAAAGATGTACGCATGTACTGACATATTTAAATATATACATATAAGTATTTTTGTACTGTGCATGTTCAACATCCACACCTACTTATAACATTCTCGGTACCAAAATTCCCTCCAACACATCGAAAACACTCTAACAACCCTCAATTGATGATCAAAACTACTTGAACTAGGTATTTGGAGAATACCCAACACATCACTATCTCGAATGTCACTAACACATTTGATGCTAACACATATAGCCATATTGGCCAACGGCTAAAACCAAACTACCACTAACCACGCCAGAGCCTTAGGAAAGGACTCTTAGGTGAACATAACCACAACCCGGCCACCACCATGCTTGTGACCCGACTAGTATCGCTTATCACGCGTTCTCTATCATAATCGGTAACTGACATGCCACCCTACGATAGCGACATAAACTTGCGCTTCTTGCATCCAGATACTAAGGACCAAGATACTTTCTCTTAAAAGTTCTCCGAAAGAACTCCCACGTCACATCCGCCTTCGGGACTCCCGCAACCATGGTCACTAACAGTGATAAGCATCACCTTGCAACAAGGACACTGTGCAACCCAACTTGCACACATCGTTGTAATCCACCTGGTTCAAAATACGGATTATCTTATCCAGCCATCTCTCGGCTGCTTCAGGGCTTAGACCCCTGAATTCCTCGTCTCCTAAACTACGAAGATGCTCCAAGGGCAAACCTTGATTAGCCACTACGGCAGTGTTGGTGCTTACACTTGCACTCAAGCTATCGTTGCCTAAAAACTCCCGTCATCGCTTGGATCAACGGAGTCAAATCCCTAAAATCTGACCCTTGTGGAGTCTAAGGTACATCATCCACCCTAACATTAACAGGTAGAGCAAACGACAAAGAAAAAGGTAAGGTATTACTAAGATTCCCCACATCATCATTATTCTGCCCAGACCCGGCATTACCAGTCGTTGAACGAGTCTCACGTCGAGCCATGCTAACAAAAGCATCAAAACACATTAAAGTTGGGCTAGCATTAGGCAAAGGATTCAAGACCATTTTATAAAACTTTTTAAAACCTCGGTAATAGGTAATGTGTTCTCAATTCATACCCCAACATGTAAATCAAACACCGTACAAATACAAAATCACCGTGAACAACAAAAGTGATATACAATCAAACAACAACATCTCAACCTTTCGTAACCTGGCTCTAATACCAACAAATGTAACCCCTCGACCCGGCCTAGACGCCCGACCGAATTGAGTGAGCTATATTATGTTTGTCAAAGAAAATCGGAGAAAGGTTACAAAAAGTCGATCCATTTTCTTTTATCTTGTCTAGATGTAAATTATTAATCTTACATGTACATGCTCGCAGCAGGTGAAATTGCGAAGAAAACAAATCACAAAAAAGGCAACCAATTACATCATATTTACTTTGGGGACCACAACGTAAATACTTTATATTATTGAACCAAAATTGAAATTAAGGTTACCAATCCTCAATTAGTCCATTTACATGCCCATATCTCAAATTTCAAGTCAAAATGATCAACCATATGCGTACAATTACATTTGCAATACTTAGGGACTAAAACGCAAGAGACCAGAAACTAGATTCCATGACATTACCTGTAAAAACTGCCAACAGTACCGATACGAACACAATCATACCGATACTGAGAAACCACACCAGTACACAGTGTTCCGTATTGGTACGCCATGTTAGCTTGCAAAATATTAAAGTCGTACCAATACGAGCCCTTAGTGTTCTGGTACATAGTTTTTCCCCCAAAAGTAATTTTTCAGTAACGAGTTCCCGTACCGATACACCTTATCCCATACTGGTACGCCAAGCTTAAATTGCTTATCCGTATCGATACTTAAATTCTCGTACCGATGTTGAAAGCCCTAGTTTGCCTAGTCGTACTGATATGGTCCCTTGCGTATCGATACGCATAGGCCTGTAATATCATTTTCTACTGGTTTTCACTCAAATCTAGATGCATTTAGATCCTAGCAACTTGCATACAAGAATATAAACATTCAACAATACATATATCAACACTTGCTCCAAGGTTTAGCTACAAAATAAGCTTATACTACCATATGGTTTAATCTATAGGCATACTCCCTACAACACTCCACCAAACATACCAAATGCTCAAATAAACATTTACCAGCACAAGCATCATACCAACATCACTTTAATACCATATTTAACATGTTAAGCTTATCAAAGCATGCCATCCAAGCAAAACCATTGAGATGCATACTTAGGTAACCACATAACATAAACTATAGTTATCGATGCACATTATGCTAGCCAACATCAATCAAACTATAAAATCACAGCATTACACATACTTAAACTAGTGAAAACAAATTTACATATCCCAAAATCCATGGCGAACATATTGCCTTATTAACCAAAAACATAAACCGAGTTCATACTCAAAAGTAGTTTATCACTTGGATCCTTTCAACCCTTGCCTTTGATGCTCATAAAACAATAATGCAATTAAAACCTTTTAAAAACCGAGCACTTGTTTCCAAAAAGATGCTTAACAACCAAAGCATTTTCCTTGTCTCCAACCGAGACATGCATAATCACCCTCATGCAACATCATATACATGATCCATGCTTAGATCCCAAAGCATTAATAACCAACCATGCTTAAATCTCAAAGCATTATAAACAAACCATGCTTAAATCCCAAAGCATTATAAACAAACCATGCTTAAATCCCAAAGCATTAAAAATAGATTTAACATTAGAACTCTCATTTATTGGCAATTATAGTGACCCCAGATAGTCGAACACTATCCTTGATAGCCGACCTCTAATCTTTAGTTAACCGACCGTTAACTTTACACATTAGATATATGGATTCCCCCTTAATGACCGACCACCATCAAGACTACCCATGCTGACCGCATGACTTTACGACCTTGCCGACCGCAAGCTTTACATCAACAAGGGGAACCGGCCGCTCAACCCAACTGATAACAACATAGTCCGAGTAGCCGACCGTTATACCTCAACGACCCTTAACCACGATCGATTTTTAAACATATTATTGTGCACTTTATCCTATGGCATGCCAACTATATCCGAATGTTTTCTCACCTTGTCACATAGCCAATATATCATTTACAAAACCATTTACACACTGTTTTACAATGCATTACATAAAATCCCCACATATACAAATCACGTTGCCATAGCAATATCACATTTTCGACCGGAATAAAAACCAATGCTCACTAGCATTTAATATACTTTTAAACCACTACATATGTACATAACAATCATGCATTTACATTAAGTAAAACTAAACATGTTTACGGCTAAAACATGAATTACATATGCTCATATATGAACCGATATTAAAGAGCAAAGGAGGAAAACTTACTTCCAAGCTTAGGTAAGTGTTTCAAACTTAACCTAAACTTCCAAAACCACTTTCAAACCTTTGAAAGACTTTTAAGACTGTTTCCACTCACCGATTTCACTTCACCTTGCTTGCTAACGCAAAACAAGCTCTCGGCAAGCCTCAAACCACCTCAAGATGCTACGCCTTGATTATCCCCTATTTTGGCCACACAAAACTAGAGGAAACATACATTAAAATGCATCCAACTCTTTGTTTCAAACCAAAATCCAGCAGCTCTCATGATGCCCACTCAAAACTCATCCAAAACTTACCGAAATCAACCTCAAACACTTCTTAATCTTAACCCAGCCATAATATAACGATTCAAAACATCAAACTTCATCAAATAACATCTAAAAACCCTTTTACAACATCCTTTTACTCCAAAAAGATTAAACTCCAAAAAACCCTTAACTAACAACCTAACAATTAGAGATTCAACCAATTTCGGGATTCCATTGTTAAAAACAACTTATCCACATTATAATACATCCAAAATAAGATTGAAATCAATCCTCAACATCAGAAAATAGACCCATTTCAAAAATCACAAGATTTCATAAATTAAACCTCAATTAAGCAAAATTCCATAATTAATTAATTAAAACCTATTAGAAAACATATGTAAAGAGTCAAGAACTTGAGAATTTCAGTAAATAACCTTTCATTAGAGGAGAGGAATGGAACTTACCTCCAATGAGTGAGTTTCCCCTTAATTGGATGTTTTCCTCTTGAAAAACAATAAGATTCAATAAGATTTTTGAGAAAACAAACTAAAGAATCATTTAGCAAATCAAATAATTAAGAAGCAAGATCATTACTTTGAATCTCTGATGGGAAAAAGAGTGTTTGGCTGAGAGTATTTTGAGAGAAAATATGAGAGAAAGAAAGTTATGTCAAATTGTGATTTGGAAAAATAACTACCTTTTAACTAAATCCTTTTTAATTTCTCTTAATTAAAACCCTTTTAAAAATAATCCAATTAAAAGAAAATTCAGATTAGACCAAATGGTAAAATAGCTCCTTAAAGATTCAAAGTTTGACTCTTTACAAAACAGTTACCTTTAAAAACAGTTTTGAAAAACTACATTTTGGTCACTAGCCAAAATGTCACCCTTCCAAAGCTCATTTTCCAAAATTGCTTTCACCAATATTTTTAATATATTAAAATAGGATTTTTAAATATTTTACCATATTTTTATCATTCAGAAAAATATTTGCTCCTGAATCTGATTCGAATCTCTAACCAGTCCACCGAACCATCTAACTAGCCTTAAAACCGCTAGGCCCAAAACTGAGGCATTACAGCTCACCTCTTATGTTGACTTTCCCCTTAATTGGATGGATTTACATGAGAAAACAAGATTAAAACAATAAGGTTTTGATAGGAAATCATAGGAAACTCATTTGAAATCAAAAGATTGAAGAAATCAAGAAGTTACATGAGGATTTTGAAGGATAAAAGAATGTTTGGCTGAGAGAATTTGAGAAAAAATCGTTTTGAGAAAAGTTAGTTACGTGAAGTTTGCTTTTGGAAATTAAATATGAAATTAATTCTCCAAGCATATTTATACCCTTTTAAAACCTTTTAGAAATAGCCAATTAAGGAGAAAAGTATGATACTAGACTTTGGCCAAATAGCTCCTTAAATATTCTAAGTTTTGACCCTTTTACAAAACATTCACTAAAAACAGTTTTCCATTCTTTACATTTTGGTCACTAGCCAAAATGTCAAATTTCAAAATTCCATTTTCCAGAATTGATTTTAACGAAAACATCTACATATTAAATAATGATTTTAGGATATTTTCCATATTTTTATCCCTTTCAAAACTATTTAGTTCAAATTAATCCCGAAACCTACTCTAATTTGATCCACTGGACTGTCTAATCGACATAGAAAACAACTAGGCCCAAAACCAGGGCGTTACACCCTCTTTTAATAAAATTAGAAATTGCAAGTTTAAATCTCTTTCAATTTGGTCCCTTTTAGATTTAATTGTTTAATTAATGTAATTTAAATTCCAATTAATAATTGTATGATTTAATGGAAGCATGTAGTATTATTTAGGTGAGTTTAACACTTAGATTTAATTCAAATACTCCCTATGTCCCATTCAAAATGTCCCTTTTAGGTTTTAAAATTGTCCCATTCAAAATGCTCTATTAGAAAAGTCAAAAGATAACAAACTTATAATTCCTTTTCTACCCTTTACACATTTCAATTTTGTTAAGTGTTTTAAAAGTGATAAAAATGGAGTATTTTAAATGGTAGCATAATTTTTTGTGCTAAATTTTTCGCTGAAATTTTGGCAAAACCTTTTATGTTAAAAATTTGAAACAAAATTTTAGTGAAATTTAATTTGGCGCCAACTATTTAGCTGGGTTAAAATCTTTTTTGTTGATTGTTTGTCGCTATAAACAATAGCTTGACATTTTAGGGGACAATTTTATCATTTACTTTATTTTATATGAATTGGCTTGTGGTCAAAGTGACCTCCTAACTATGTGCTTGGTCAATAACGGACATAAAACATGGGACAGAGAGAGTAGTTATTTTAGAGCCTTAGTCCTATGTTTTTTAATTAGGGATTTAACAATGTAAATGGCCTAGATAATTTTAGTAAATTAATAGATGTTGTATAGGCAATTTGAAAAATAAAATTTGAATGGTGTCCACGTGTAATTGGATTCAACATGAATTTTTAAATTAAATAAACGATGTTTATTAAAACCTAGGAAATAATAAAAATGTAAATAGATAAATAGAGGCTTGATAGGATTAATTACTCTAATAAGTAGTATAATTAATTAGAAGGAAATATACTTTTGGATAGAAAACCTTTTAAGGATAGAATATACTTTTGGAATATGAAAGACGATGCATGAACTTATAAGGGTGTTTCTATTTTTATATTAGAAACAAAAATATATTTTATAATAAAAGGGATATTCTTATTTTAAGTATAAACACAAATAATAATTAATGTTCAAATTAAATTCGAATTATTATCCCAAAAATGTCAAAATGCAACACGAAATTTAAATGTACCGGTTTCGTGCGTTTATGGTGTGTTAATCATTCCAAACGCGTAATTGACTTCCAAACCCGAACTTTTAAAATCTACGATTGTTTTATGGTGTTCAATCTTTCAGAGTGATCGGTGGCGACTCCATTCTTTATAAAAATGAAATTTAAAAGAAAACTCCTAATTCAAAGATAAATCGTCAAAGCTATTTTTATATTTCAAAAATGGTTTCGCCAGCTTGGCAATTCCGCTAGAGATCACTTCGTGAGTCAGGCCTTAATTAATTTCGTGTTGCACTTTTGCATTTTAAAATAATAATTCAAATTTAATTTCTTCATTAATTACTAATTGTGTTTAGAGAGAAAACGAAAATATGTATTTTATTTTGGTGATATTAACTGCCATTCATGCATAAGCCTTCTACATGGGCTTTATCCTTTAAGTGGCAGCGAGACATTTTCCTACGTGGGGTTTTCCACCTTCGTACAAGAATTTTGTCTTTCTTTCAGTATACTAAACTTATATACCGCAGGGTATTCACCTCCGCTATAAGAGAATGTATACCCCGGAGTTGATGTCTTGTTGTCTTAATAAATAGTAATGACAGTTCGGGTACCTAGAGTCTAGAGTAAAACCACATTTCTGTGAATCTAAGAGTCCACCCCACTAGAGCCATACGGATAGCCGTAGAGAACTAGACGGCATGCTGTTAGGATGTTTGCGTCTTTTAAATACCTTTCTCTAGTTACTTTTGCTTGTTATGTATTTCTTTTAACAATTTATTTTGTTTAAACAATTATTTCACCGTATTAACACTTTTTTTCTTTGTTTTTGTTTTTGTTTTTCTATATGTGTCATGCCACTTCATTACACTAGAGGTATTGATTTGGGACAAGTGAAATAGAAAACAATCATAATGGGTTATAGGTCAGATAAACAAGGAGAAGATAATACGCTAGTGTGGACTTGGTCTGAGGAAACTCAATTCAAGAAAAGGGATAGTATTCGGGGTGATCACGTGTCTCAGATGCAAGGCTACATCCGCATTAATTCCAAACAAAATGAGTGTCTACAGGAATTAAAGATAATTGAGATAGTAAGACTTTGATATGAAGAGTCGTTTCCAGCAAGAGTACGGGGATATAGCATTGTTATTAGGTGTTCAGGTAGACAGAGAACTGTTTAGGGCCATGTCTCAGTTTTGGAACCCATCGTACAATTGTTTTACCTTTGGGAGCGTGGACATGACACCGACTATCAAGGAATACAAGGCTTTGCTACACTGTTCAAAGATTCAAAAACAATAAGATTTATACTAGACCTCATAACCATCAGGGTTTTAGGAAGAAGTTGAAAGTGTTTACGGGAATGAATAAGGATTGGTTCAATGGAAAATTAGTGGAAAAATGAAACTCTGATCAGAAAGAGGATAAGAAATGCATTAATTGGAGGATTATTGAGGGTTAGTTCAAAAACAAGCAAGGACCCAATGAGGAAAAGAAGTTTATATGCCTTATACATTTATGGACTAGTCATGTTCCTGAAAACTTTAGATTGCATTGATCCTTCTACATTGGGGTTCTTCGAACGCTTGGAAAAGAGCATCAATCCAATACCGACAATTCTAGCAGAAACATTTAGGTCCTTGACTGCTTGTAAAAAGATTGGAGTAGGAAAATTTATCAGTTGTGCACAACTTTTAGAGGTTTGGCTTTGAGGATACCAATGGAAGATATCTCACAGTTATCATAGGTTTCTCAGCACTTACTCACCAATAGAAGAATACCTTGTAAAGTGTACGATTGAGAATACGACATAAGATCAGTGGACCCATTGTTTCAAAGACATAAAGGATATTGGCCCTGGATAATTAAACGAAGCTATATATATCGCTGCAGGGATAAAGACTGAGTCCTACTATCGGAAGTGTGGAGAAGAACTGCTTATTGTCCTCTACTAGTGTCTAGACAATTTGCATCAAGACAATTTATTCCCGCTACCACCAGAATGGTATAGTTCGAGTTTGCACACAAGTCCAATGATTACAATATAGGCCAAGGTACAAAGTATCGTAGATGCTTGGAAAGAACCTAGAAAGGTAGAATCGTACATGGAACCAAGATCAAAAGGGATTACTCTAGAATACAAGGCTTGGAAAGCTTGAAGGGTTAGTGACAATATCCCTAGAAAAATCAAGATAATGTCCGGTCAACATATGAACATGTAAGGAACGCTCCCTCAGCACTGGATAAAATGAAGCATGATCATGAACAAGATTTGAAAGGATATAAGAAACGGGTTCAAGACCTAAAAAATGAAGTTACTATGACAAAGTTGGACTTGGACATTCAGAAAGGAAACAAAAAGACTCTTGAAGAATAGAATGAGAAAATCAGTTGTGAACTGGAAGACTTGAAGAAGGCTTATGATGTTTGTCAAAAAAATAAAACGCAAAGGGAAGTCCCAAGGAAAATGGTTGAAGATTTGTCTAAACAGTTGGATAGATCCATCAAGGATGCAAAAAGCTACAAACACTCATATGAAGAAACTATAAAGGCAATGAAGAAGAAGATTCAAGAGCTAAAGGATTCACACAGCCAAACTAAGCAAAAATTAGAAGAAGACCATGCCTTGAATTCAGAACTAGCATCCCAAGTTTCAAAAATGGAGAAGGTTATTGATGGGTACTGTAACGAAGAAAGATTTAACATTCAGCAAGAAAATGAAGAACTGAAAAAGAAAGTAGGAGAGATGGAAAGTGCAGTACATGATCTGAAAGACCAGCTTGCCAAGTTTGAGGGGCCTCTATTGTTAGAAGACAATGCATTAAAGGGTAAGCTTAAAGCTCCCACGCAGACAATTTAGAGGCAAAACAATGAGATGATTAATTTCATAAACCCAGTGCGAGGAATCGCTCAGTACGTCCAGGGTTTGCCCATCCAAGCGATGAATCTACAGCGATATGTCAGCGTTGACACTGAGCTAGGATAGGCGCTAGCAAGGATGCAGAACGAAGTAGCGAACCTAGTAGCTAGGGCAAGTTTTTATCTGTAGTTTTGTTGTCTATTACTTTTATTCAAACTCTTTGGTCAATGAAAGTTGTTCTAAAGACTTGTTCTTGAATCGATACCTCCTGCATTTATGCATTCATACATTTATGTATTTATAAATGGAATTTTATTTTACAAAATAATATAATTAATTTAATAAAGAAATGTTCTATGACAGAGTTTTGATTTTTGAACTACCAACATTATGCACTCGTACGAAACTCACTTACGATCTAGGACCATGGTTATGGAGGATAGAATTGCTAGTTTGGAGAATAACCGCTCAGAGGTATGAGTTGTCTGGATCACATTGAGCAAATTGTGAAGGATCAGATAGCACAAGCACAAAAAGAAATAATTGGTAAGATTACTGCCTTGTTAAGGCCAAAAGACTATAGGAAGGATAAAGTTCATAAAGCTGGTTCAAATGCTGTGGAGGAGCATGAAGGTACTATATCTCAGATGAAGGCTCGGCTTGAGGTACCCCTTCCTACAAAGAAAGTACAGATCAATGTAGCTGGAGCAACTTCTAGTCACCTAATTGATTTAGGAGTAAACCTCGGGATAAATGAGAATGAAGTCCCAGATTTAAATACTGTCATTGAGAATGAGAAAATTTAAGCTGAGATTGAGAAAAAGTATGAAGAGCGATGCAGAGCTCTGGAAGAAATGTTGCAAGTAATGCAGAAGACAAACGAGTATGGATCTAGTGCTACTGACTTGAGCCTTGTATCTGATCTGGTCTTTCCACTACAATTCAAGGTACCAGATTTTGAGAAATATGATGGAACAACTTGTCCTTCAGCACATCTGACAATGTTTTTTTGTAAGATGGGGCCTTTCTTGAAGGATGAAAAGCTGTTAATTCACTATTTTCAAGATAGTCTAACAAGCTCAGTAGCACAATGGTATACCCAGCTGAGTCGGGTAAACATCAGGTCTTGAAAGGACCTCTCTAGAGCTTTATGGAATAGTATAAGCACGTGACTGACATGGTCCCAAACTGCCTTATTTTACAAGGGATAGAACATAAGTCAAATGAAAATCTTTGACAATACGTTCAAAGATGGAGAGATGTGGCAGCATAGGTGCAACGCCCATTAATGGAGAGCAAAATTACCCATATGTTTGTACAAACTTTAAGGTGAAACTATTTGTTTGTTTGATAGGCAATGCTACCCAGAATTTTGTTGACATGGTAATGACTGATGAACTAGTAGAGGCAACAATAAAGAGTTGGAGGATCAATAGTAGAGATAATTTTCGCAAAAAATGCAAGAGACAAGATAATGAGGTGAATAATATGAGTGCTTATGATGCTCCAAAGAATGTTACAATTACAACACCCAATGCTACAATGGGAAGTTCACAAAGTTTGAACAAGAAAGAATCTTGAGGCTCAAGGAGGGATGAAAAGATGAATTTCACACCTTTACCAATGTCATATACTGAATTGTATCCACAGTAGTTTGAGGTAGAGTTTGTTCGACCATACTATCTTGGCAGAGTTGGTTCGACCATACTATCTTACTCCTTTTCTACCTCCATACCCTCTTTGGTATGATGTGAAGGCTCACTGTGAATATCATGATGGGATCATAGGGCACACGATAGAAAATTGTATTTCATTCAAGAATGTAGTGCAGAATCTTATAAACAATAGGGTTTTAAAGTTCGATAAACCCAATATAGTGGCTAATCCATTGCCCAACCATGGAGGATGAGAAGTGAACGCTATAGAAGACGAAGATGAGGCCAAACGAGTAAAGGATGATGTATCAGAGATCAAATCTACATTGAAGTGAGTATTCGATCAACAATATGATGCATAAATGATACAAATAGATATGAAAGTTGAGAAAGAAGAGTCGATAATATACTGCAAATATCATTAAGAGGATGGACTTAAGAGATTTAGCATTGTTTTGAATTTAGATGTTTGGTTCAAGGAATGATGAATAATAAGGAAATTAAATTCTTTGAAAAATTTAGAGAAAAGAAAAAGTAAATGTGTGCACATCTAAAAGCTTTAGAATCAAGTATGGGGTGGACAGTGTAACACCCTTAACGTATACTCGTATACCAAATATACATTAAAGATGTTACTAAATTGATAAGAAAAGTTGACTAATTTTTTTTATTTATATATACTAAATTTACCTTCCAGTTTAACCCTTTCTCGATTTTGAATTAAAAATTGTGTTAGGCTGTTGTAGCTAGTTTTCACCTTGAATTGTTTGATAAAATTTATGAATGTGTTTTTGAAATAAAAATATTAATCAGGGTGAAAACTAGGTACCCTGCCTAGACTCTTTCTTGGTTTTAAATTTATTACGTGATTAGGGTTAAACAATATTTAACTATGTCATAAATCATAACCATTTGTAGCAAATCATTTTCTAAGTCCATACATTTATATTAATATATATATATATATATAAAACCTAAGTTTACCAAAACAGTTATCCACTTAAAGTTTTACAAACCAGTTTACTCATTTAAAATACATACTAACATATACTTTAACATTCGTACATGCCACTAGATAGCAACTACTTTAAAGATGTACATATCATAGTTCTTATTATAACTTGATCTCCAAAAGGACAGCTCATCTTCACTAGTCTATCTCGGAGAACCTACGTGTGAAACAACATCACACGCTAAGTACGAACTTAGTGAGGCATATAAAACAGTATATCGTGTATTCTTACTAACATGTAAATCATGAAATAAGTGTATTCTTACTAACATGTAAATCATGAAATAAAGTAATACAAACTGATATGTCATGTAATAAGTGTATTACCCATTCTCTATAATTGACAATATATCATATATCAGTATATCGTGTATTCTTACTAACATGTAAATCATAAATCATCTCTATCAATTATAACATGAAACATTTCTATCGTATATCATGTAACCTTTCTATCATGTAGGTCATGTGCTTCTAGGTCATGTGACATATAACTTCTTATTCATGTATCATGTAACATTTGTATCATGTATCATATAACATATGTAGCAAGTAACATGTAACATCTGAATCATGTATCATCTTGTTACTATTATCATTGTGTCTGGCTAGAGGCCCATCGAAACCCCGTAGCCTATTTGTACGTAGTGCCATGTAGAGTACGTACTCGAGAGGATGCTCTTTGCTTCTTATATAAACACCTCGTTAGAGCCAATTGCACTATGGGCTTGGATCCTTAGACTGTATCTTGTTTCAATTCAATCTTGTTATTATCCAAATTCCATGTATAGACATGCATTGCCATTATGCATAATAAAATTCTTACCTCGTATTCTACTGAAGCTTGCATTTACTGAAATGTGCAATAGGTCAAATTTTATATAATAATGCAATATCATTTTTCAATTTAGGGCCGACTTATCACAAGTCTTCCCTTTTTTCATCATTATGCAAGCATATAAAAATGCACTCACCTGTTTATGCCAGACAGCCTCACTAAGCTCACTCAATATTTTTCCTTCTTTTTGTTACTCAGGACTGTAGAAGACCAATCGAACACATTTTATCACTATTTTTATTAGACTTAAATCCAACATTACTAACTCGATTCAAGATATTTTTATTTGAATATAAAATATTTCTGAAATTTTCCACAAATTTTCATGTGTTTTCCGAATTGGTCCCTAGGTCCTTAGTGACCATTTTGAACATCAATCAATTGTTCAAGCTCAATTTGAATAATTTCCATTACTATTTACTTATTTTGGACTATTATCCTTTTAGCCTTTAAACTTTATAAAAGTGGCATTTTAGTCACTACACCATATTTGTACACTTAATTCATGTACAAATTAGTTCTTTACTCATTTCCATCATTTCTAGAATTTTCCCTTAACTTTTAACTTTATTCAATTTGGTCCTTAACTAACTTTCTATTTAGAAATAAGTCCCTCATATATCCTTTCCTGACATTTCAATCCCTTAACTTACATAATATGCTTGAATCTTCAATTCTATAAAATTTCCATAAATTAAAGACTAATGCCTAATTTTCTTCAAATTGCCGAATTAGTCCCTGTACTTCCAAAAAAATTCATTTTGATTCTTAAACATCAATTCATGCTATTTCAATCATAATTCATCAATTCAAGTGCTAAAATAAATTTTCAATAATTTCCCCCTAATTTCTCAAAAATTTTGAAATGGTCCATATAACTTCAATTGGGGAAATTATTTAATCTAACATCAAAATTAAGCTTCCAACATCATAATTCATTCAATATCATCCTCAATTTAACTTCCTAATCAAAAACCCCAAATCATAGGGTTAAGGTTTGTAACTTCAAACATGGAATTAATCCAATTTCAATCTTGATTCCATGTTTATAACATTAATTCTACACCAACAACCTTAATTTCATCCTCTATTATCAATTTCCATAACCATCTTCATCCATAACATGAACCAAACTTGACTTTTATCATGCAAAAATACTATCAAAATGAAGAGAATCAAGCATTGAATAATTTACCTCAATCAAATTTGCTTGAATCTAAACCTTGATCCTTTAATTTTGACTTGAAAGATGAAAACTTTTCTTTTCCCCCTTTTTCTCTAGTGTTCGAACAGCCTTGGATGTAAAATATGATATTTTGCTCATCTTTTAATATTAATCCACATGTTTAAAAATAAAATGAATTTTTAATTCATTTTACATAGTGAAATTACTACTTTACCATTTTCATCCAATGGCCAAGATTCAATCTCATCAAAAATCAATGGCCATGATCTATTCCAAGTTTTATTCACCTTCCAAATTTTCCCTCAAAGTTTCAAAATATTTCAAAAATGCCATCCATGAAAAATGTCCAATTTGCCCTCCAACTAGTCTTTATTTACAACAAGTCTTGAAAATTGTTGTTCCATCAAAATTGAACCAAATTGGTTCCAATCCAACAGGCCATGTCCCAAAATATCTTATATTTTTATTTATGGCATTTATTTGATCAAAATATTTGAATTTCACTCAATACGATTTCCAAATTTTCTCTCTTTGAATTTTTAAAGCTTTATAGCCACTAATATAAGCCTTGTACGAAAAATCTGGGTAACACAAAAGTGTCACTCTTGGGGGTGAACTATTCATTTACGGGGTTAGATTACATAACTTTTGGAAATTACACTTTGGTCCCTGAACTTTTGTAAAATTTACACTTTAGCCCCCTAAACTTTCAAAAATTACAATATGGTCACTAGTCCAAAAATTGGGATATTACAATTTCTCTCCCTTAATAAAATTCATCCTCAAATTTTCAACGTATACTCTTTTCAAATAATTTGGATACTGTTTTTTCATTCTCTCTTCGGTTTCCCAAGTGGCTTCCTCAACTTTATGGTTCCTCCAAAGGACTTTAACTAGTGGAATTTTCTTGTTTCTTAATTCTTTAACTCCATGTGGTAAGATTTTCACTGGTTCTTCTTCATATGTTAGATCCGGTTGTAGCTTGATTTTCTTAGGAGAAATTACATGTGAAGGATTTGATCGATACCTCTATAGCATGGACACGTGAAACACATCATGAATCTTACTCATATTCGGAGGTAATGTCAGTTGGTAAGCCACTCGTCCAACTCTTTTTAAAATTTCATATGGTCCAATAAATCTAGGGCTAAAGCTTCCCTTTCGCCCGAATCGTAGCACTTTCTTCCAAGGAGAAACCTTTAAGAACACTTTTTCTCCAACCTTGTACTCGATATCTTTTCTCTTTTTATCTGCATAGGCTTTTTGTCGATCTGCTGCGGCCTTGAGAGTATGTTGAATAATCTTTACTTTATCTTCCATGTCTTACCTTAAGTCAACTCCTCCAATGTTTGAGTTTTTTCTGAACATTTCGATCTTGCAATTCGAACCAATTAAGAGGAGTTCGACACTTTCTTCCATATAATGCTTTGAAAGGTGCCATCTTAATACTTGCTTGATAGCTGTTATTCTAAGCAAATTCAACCAAAGGCAAGTACTTTTCCCATGATCCTGAAAAGTCGATTACACAAGCTCGTAGCATATCCTCCAAAATATGTATGACCCTTTCAGATTGCCCATCTATTTGTGGATGAAAAGTTGTACTAAAATTTAATTTATTACCCAAAGCTTCATGTAATGCACTCCAAAACCTTAAAGTAAATCTTGGATCTCTGTTTAATACTATCGATACTAGAACATTGTGTAGTCTTACTATTTCCCGAACATAGAGTTCTGCATATTTATCCAGTGAATAATCCATTTAAACTGGAATAAAATGAGCAGACTTTGTCAGTCGATCCACAATGACCCATATTGAATCCTTTTTCGCTTGGTGTAGTTGTCAATCCTGTTATAAAATCCATCGTCACCCGTTCCTACTTCCATTGGGGAATAGAGATAGGCTGAAGCAATCCAGAAGGTACTTGATGCTCAGCTTTTACTTGTTGACATGTTAAGCACTTTGCCGTGAATTCTGAGATTGCTCTTTTTATTCTTGGCCACCAATATCGAGTCCTCAAATCTTGATACATCTTGTTACTTCCTGGGTGCATAGTCAATGAACTATAATAGGCCTCTGTTAAGATATCCTTCTTCAGATTGTCATCATCAGGAACATACACTTTACCTTGATAATATAAACAACCATTAGGCTTGATCTCATAGTCTTGTACGTCTCCAGCTTCAACTTATCTACTCTTTTCAAGACATTTTTCATCTATTGACTGTAAATATTTGATTCGATCCAACAAAGTTGGCTTTATCTAAAATTTTGCTGTCAAGGAACCATCTCGTTCCAATGACAACTTTGCATTCATCATGCACAAAGCAAAAAATGTGTTTCGACTAAGAGCATATGCGACTACATTAGCCTTCTTAGGGTGATAATCAATAACCACATCGTAATCATTCAAAAACTTGACCCATCTTCTTTGTCGTAGATTCAGATCCTTTTGTGTCATCTGATACTTCAAACTTTTGTGATTTGTATAAATATGACACTTTTCACCATACAGATAGTGTCGCCAGATTTTTAAAGCAAAAATTACAGCTGCCATTTCCAAATTATGTGTCGGATAGTTCTTTTCATGAGTTTTAAGTTGCCTTGATGCATATGCTACAACACGACCTTCTTGCATCAATATGCAACCCAAACTACAATGGGATGCATCACTATATAAAGTATATTCCTTTCCCGGTTCTGGATGAATTAAAACTGGTGCATCGGTCAGAATTTTCTTTAATATTTCGAAACTTTCCTAGCACTTCTCTATCCAAACAAATGGAATACCCTTTCGTAGCAGCTGGGTAAGAGGCATAGCAATGATGGAAACATCCTGCACAAAGCGTCTGTAATATCCAGCTAATCCCAAGAAACTTTGAAATTCAGAGACATTTTTCGGTGCTTCCCATTCGATAATAGCTTGTATTTTCTTGTGATCAACTCTTATTCCTTCTGATGACACTACATGTCCAAGGAAAGTGATTTCTGACAACCAGAACTTCATTTTGAAAAATTTGCATAAAGCTGCTTATCTCTTAAAGTTTGTAATACCACTCGAAGATGACAATCATGATCAGCTTCAGTCTTCAAGTATACCAAAATATCATCTATGAAGACCATGAAAAACTTATCCAAATAGGGTTGTAATACACTATTCATCAGAACTATGAATGCAGCTGTGGTCATTCGTTAATCTAAAAGGCATTACCAGAAACTTGTAATGTCCATAACGAGTATTTAATGTTGTTTTAGATACATCTTCTTCTTTGAATTTAAGTTGATAATACCCAATCGAAGATCTATCTTTGAGAACACCGCTGCACCTCTAAGTTGGTCAAATAGATCTTCAATCCTTGGAAGTGGATACTTGTTCTTAATGGTTACTTTATTCAACTGCCGATAATCTATACATAATCATAGGGAACCATCTTTCTTCTTCACAAATAATACCAGAGCACCCCATGATGATACACTCGGTCAAATATAACCCCGGTCCAACAACTCTTGTAATTGAGCTTTTAGTTCCTTTAATTTCGTAGGCGCCATCCTATACGGTGCCATTGATACCGGCTCAGTTCCAAGATAAGCATCAATCCCAAACTGTATTTCCCTATTCGGAGGCAACCCTGGTAGCTCGTCCTAAAATACATCAGGAAATTCTCTCACAGTTAGGATATCTTCAATCTTCTTAGGTACTATTTGTGTATCCACCACATAAACCAAACATGCTTCACATCCATTGTTTAATAGCCTTTGAGCTGTTATTGCAGAAATTACTGACTCTAAACAGCCAGTTCTTTCTTCTGCAACGATCACTTTAGAACCATCAGGTCCTTGAAGTACCAACCTTTTCTTCTTACATTTTACATATGCATCATATGCAGATAACCAATCCATTCCAAGAATGACATCAAATTCATGGAATGGAAGTTCCATTAAGTTTGCCGGGAACTTAATCCCTCGAATTTCTAATAAACATCTCTTGCAAATTCTAGTCACTCGTGCACTATGTCTATGAGGATTACTGGAAATCACATTACTAGATGTTTTCTCCATAGGAATCTTTATTTGTTCTACTATTTTAGTGCTAATGTACGAGTGAGTCGAACCCAGATCAATTAAAGTAAATACTGGTTCACCCAAAAGTCAAAACGTACCTGCGATAATATATAGATGATATTTTTCTTCATCAGTACGAATATTGTATACTTGAGCTGAAGTCTGAAATTCCCTGTTGGATGCAACCTCGGAAACTCCTTGTGTCGATGTCCTGGGTTGTCCACCACCACAACCTCGACCTCGAGAAGATACAGCTGCAGATTTTTCAGTCTGAGTAGGCTTCTTGGACTGCCCCTCTGGACAATCCTTGATATAATTGTCAGTACTGCCACATCTATAACAGGCTCCTGTGATTGTTCTACAGACTCCCAAGTGTCATCTTCTAAAATTTTACACTCTGGAACCGTAGGCGTGCTCGATCCAGTAACTGACGTCTGAGCATTTTGCCATTTCCTTACAGAAGGATTCTTTTGAGTAAATCCAGATTTAGCTCTGCCTTGTGATCGATTACCTCTACCTTATTTAGATTGTGTCGAGATAGAAGTATCACTGAACCTTTTTCATGCTCAAGATGACTGAGCTGTAACTTGCTCCAAATAGGCTCTTTCTATCGCATTTGCTCTGTTCATAGCCTCTTGAAAATTTTATAAATTCATGCCCAATAAAATCTCCTTGGGCCTTGGATGAAGTTTCTCTATAAACCACTAACATTGAGACTTTTCAGTCGGCGTTAACTCAGCCGCATATCGATATAGTATATTGAAATCTAACTCGTACTCATAGACAGTACGAGGATCTTGTTTAAGACCTAGAAACTCCTGTAGCATCTCCCTCTTGAATTGTTCTCCAATATACTTGGCTTGAAATGCTTCTTGGAAAAACGTCCAAGTTATCTCAGCAGCGGTACTAGTTCTGTGGCATTGGACCACCAAATACGAGCATGTCCTCTCAGTAAGGAGACAACTCCTTCCAACTTTTCAGCATTGGATCAACCAAGCCCTTCCATTAGAATCTTAACATCATTTAGCCATAAGTCGACAGCTATCAGACCACCTTCTCAGTGAAATTTTGGAGCTCCCAACTTTTTAATCTCTTTCGCAGTCGATGCTCTAACTGGCACAGGTACGAGAGCTGGTGAGACATCACACGCTAAGTACGAACTTAGTGAGACATATAAATTTTTTTATTAAAAACATAAAGTAATACAAATTGATATGTCATGTAATGAGTGTATTACCCATTCTCTATAATGGACAATATATCATATATCAGTATATCTTGTATTCTTACTAATATGTAAATCATGAATCATCTCTATCAAGTATAACATGAAACATTTCTATCATGTATCATGTAACCTTTCTATCATGTATGTAGTGTGCTTCTCGGTCATGTGACATATAACTTCTTATTCATGTATCATGTAACATTTGTATCATGTATCATATAACATATATAGCAAGTAACATGTAACATCTGAATCATGTATCATCTTGTCTAGCTAGAGGCCCATGGAAACCCCGTAGCCTATCTACACCGTAGTGCCATGTAGAGTACATACTCGAGAGGACGCTCTTTGCTCCTCATATAAGGACGCTCTTTGCTCCTTATATAAACACCTCGTTAGTGCCAATTACACTATGGGCTTGGATCCCCATGGTGTATCTTGTTTCATTTTAATCTTGTTATTATCCATATTCCATGTATAGACATACATTGTCATTATGCATAATAAAATTCTTACCTCGTATTCTACTGAAACTTGCGTTTACTCAAATATGTAACACGTCAAATTTTATATAACAATGCAATATCATTTTTCAATTTAGGGTCGACTTATCACAAATCTTCCATTTTTTCATCATTATGCAAGCATATAAAAATGCACTCACTTGTTTATACCAGACAGCCTCACTAAGCTCACTCGATATTCTTTTCCTTCTTTTTGTTACTCGGACCTTCCTCAAACTCCTTTTGAACTATAGAAGACCAATCGAACACATTTTATCACTATTCTTTATTAGACTTAAATCCAACATTACTAGCTCGATTCAAGATATTTTTATTTGAATATAAAATATTTCTAAAATTTTCCCCAAATTTTCATGTGATTGCCGAATTGGTCCCTAGGTCCTTAGTGACCATTTAGAATATCAATCAATTATTCAAGCTCAATTTGAATAATTTCCATTACTATTTACTAATTTTAGACTGTTATCATTTTAGCCTTTAAACTTTATAAAAGTGACATTTTAGTCACTACACCATATTTGTACACTTAATTCATGTACAAATTAATTCTTTACTCATTTCCATCATTTATAGAATTTTCCCTTAACTTTCAACTTTATTCAATTTGGTCCTTAACTAACTTTTTATTTCGAAATAAGTCCCTCATATATCCATTCTTGACATTCCAATCCCTTAGCTTCCATAATATGCTTGAATCTTCAATTCTATAAATTTTCCATAAATTTAAGACTAATCCCTAACTTTCTTCAAATTCCCGAATTAGTCCTTTTACTTCCAAAAATTTTCATTTTGATTCTTAAACATCAATTCATGCTATTTCAATCATAATTCAACAATTCAAGTGCTAAAATAATTTTTCAGTAATTTCCCCCTAATTTCTCAAAATTTTTGAAATGGTCCATATAACTTCAATTTGGGAAATTATTTAATCTAACATCAAAATTAAGCTTCCGATATCATAATTCATTCAATATCATCCTCAATTTAACTTCGTAATCAAAACCCCTAAATATTAGGGTTAGGGTTTATAACTTTAAACATGGAATTAATCCAATTTCAAACTTGATTCCATGTTTATAACATTAATTCTACACCAACAACCTTAATTTTATCAACGATTATCAATTTCCATAATCATCTTCATCCATAATATGAACCAAACTTGACTTTTATCATGCAAAAATACTATCAAAATGAAGAGAATAAAGCATAGAATAATTTACCTCAATCAATTTTGCTTGAATCTAAACTTTGATACTTTAATTTTGGCTTAAAAGATGAAAAATTTTCTTTCCCCCCCTTTTTCTCTAGTGTTCGAATAGCCTTGGATGTAAAATATGATATTTTGCTCATATTTTAATATTACTCCACATGTTTAAAAATAAAATGAATTTTTAATTCATTTTACATAGTGAAATTACTACTTTACCCTTTTCATCCAATGGCCAAGATTCAATATCTTCAAAAATAAATGGCCATGATCTATTCCAAGTGTTATTCACCTTCCAAATTTTTCCTCAAAGTTTCAAAATATTTCAAAAATGCCATTCATGGCAAATGTCCAATTTGCCCTCCAACTAGTCTTTATTTACAACAAGTCTTGAAAATTGCCATTCCATCAAAATTGAAACAAATTGGTTCCAATCCAACAGGCCATGTCCCAAAATATCTCAGATTTTTATTTATGGCATTTATTCGATCAAAATATTTGAATTTCACTAATACGATTTCCAAATTTTCTCCCTTTGAATTTTTAAACCTCGTACGAAAAAATTGGGTAACACGAAAGTGTCACTCTTGGGGGTGAACTATTCATTTACGGGGTTAGATTACATAACATTTGGAAATTACACTTTGATACCTAAACTTTCCCAGTTGTTTACACTTTAACCCCTAAACTTTCAAAAATTACAATTTGATCACTAGTCCAAAAATTAGGATATTACAATTCATCCCCCTTAATAAAATTCTTCCTCGAATTTTCAACGTATACACTTTTCAAACAAATTTGAATACTAATTTTTTATTCTCTCTTCGGTTTCTCAAGTGGCTTCCTCAACTTTATGGTTCCTCCAAAGGACTTTAACCAGTGGAATTTTCTTGTTTCTTAATTCTTTAACTCCGTGTACTAGGATTTTCACTGGTTCTTCTTCATATGTCAAATATGGTTGTAGCTTGATTTTCTCAGGAGAAATTACATGTGAAGGATCTGATCGATACCACCGTAGCATGGATACGTGAAACACATCATGAATCTTACTCATATTCGGAGGTAATGCCAGTTGGTAAGCCACTGGTCTAACTCTTTTTAAAATTTCATATGGTCCAATAAATCTAGGGCTAAGCTTTCATTTTCGCCCAAATCGTAGCACTTTCTTCCAAGCAGAAACCTTTATGAACATTTTTTCTCCAACCTCGTACTCGATATCTTTTGTCTTTTTTCGATCTGTTGCGGCCTTGAGATTATGTTGAATAATCCTTACTTTATCTTCCAGGTCATGCGTTAAGTCAACTCCTCCAATGTTTGAGTTATTCTAAACATTTCGATCTTTCAATTTGAACCAGTTAAGAGGAGTTCGGCACTTTCTTCCATAAAATGCTTCGAAAGGTGCCATCTTAATACTTGCTTGATAGTTGTTATTGTAAACAAATTCAGCCAAAGGAAAGTACTTTTCCCATGATCCTGCAAACTCGATTACACAAGCTCGTAGCATATCCTCGAAAATTTGTATGACCCTTTCAGATTGCCCATCTGTTTGTGGATGAAAAGCTGTACTAAAATTTAATTTAGTACCCAAAGCTCTATGTAATGCTATCTAAAACCTTGACGTAAATCTTGGATATTTGTCTGATACTATCAATACTAGAACACCGTGTTGTCTTACTATTTCCCGAACATAGAGTTCTGCATATTTATCCAATGAATAATCCATTCAAACTGGAATAAAATGACCAGACTTTGTCAGTCGATCCACAATGACCCATATTGAATCCTTTTTGCTTGGAGTAGTTGGCAATCCTGTTATAAAATCCATCGTCTCCCGTTCCCATTTCCATTGGGAAATAGAGATAGGCTGAAGCAAACCAGAAGGTACTTGATGCTCAGCTTTTACGTGTTGACATGTTAAGCACTTTACCGTGAATTCTGAGATTGCTCTTTTCATTCCTGGCCACCAATATCGAGTCTTCAAATCTTGATACATCTTGTTACTTATTGGATGCATAGTTAGTGGACTATAATAGGCCTCTGTTAATATATCCTTCTTCAGATTGTCATCATCAGGAACATACACGTTACCTCAATAATGTAAACAACCATAAGGCTTGATCTCATAGTCCTATACTTCTCCAGCTTCAGCTTGTCTCCTCCTTTCAAGACACTTTTCATCTGTGGACTACAAATCTTTGAATCGATCCAAGAAAGTTGGCTTTATTTAAAATTCTGCTATTAAGGAACCATCTCGTTCCAATGACAAATGTTCATTCATCATGCGCAAAGCATAAAATGTCTTTCGACTAAGAGCATCTGCGACTACATTAGCCTTCCTAGGGTGATAATCAATAACCACATTTGTAATCCTTCAAAAACTCGACCCATCTTCTTTGTCGTAGATTCAAATCCTTTTGTGTCATCATATACTTCAAACTTTTGTGATCTGTATAAATGACACTTTTCACCATACAGGTAGTGTAGCCATATTTTTAGAAGCAAAAATTACAGCTGCCATTTCCAAATCATATGTTGGATAGTTTTTCCCATGAGTTTTGAGTTGCCTTGATGCATAGGCTACTACGCGACCTTCTTGTATCAATACGCAACCCAAACCACAATGGGATGCATCACTATACAGAGTATATTCATTTCCCGGTTCTGGATGAATTAAAACTGGTGCCTCAGTCATAATTTTCTTTAATCTTTTGAAACTTTCCTGGCACTTCTCTGTCCAAACAAATGGAATACCCTTTCGTAGCAGCTGGGTAAGAGGCATAACAATGATAGAAAAATCCTAAACAAAGCGTCTATAATATCTAGCTAATCCCAAGAAACTCCAAACTTCAGAGACATTTTCGGTGCTTCCCATTCAAGAATAGCTTGTATTTTCTTGGGATCAACTCTTATTCCTTCTGATGTCACTACATGTCCAAGGAAAGTGATTTCTGACAACCAGAACTCATATTTTGAAAACTTTGTATAAAGCTGCTTATCTCTTAAAGTTTCTAATACCACTCGAAGATGATAATCATGATCAGCTTCAATCTTCAAGTATACCAAAATATCGCCTACGAAGACCATGACAAACTGATCCAACTAGGGTTGGAATACCATATTCATCAGATCTATGAATGCAGCAGGGGCATTCGTCAATCCAAAAGGCATTACCATAAACTCGTAATGTCCATAACGAGTTCTGAATGCTATTTTTGGTACATCTTCTTCTTTGACTTTAAGTTGATATTACCCCAATCGAAGATCTATCTTCGAGAACACCACTGCACCTCTAAGCTGGTCAAATAGATCTTCAATCCTTGGTAGTGGATACTTGTTCTTAATGGTTACTTTATTCAACTACTGGTAATCTATACATAATCGTAGGGAACCATCATTATTCTTCACAAATAATACCGGAGCACCCTATGGTGATACACTCGGTCGAATGTAACCTCGGTCCAACAACTCTTGTAATTGAGCTTTCAGTTCCCTTAATTCCGTAGGTGCCATCCTATACGATGCCATTGATACCGGCTCAGTTCTAGGATAAACATTAATCCAAAACTATATGTAGCGATGTCTCCGATTAACTAAAAAGTGGTTTTTCGAGGTGTTTGTTGGTCTTTCAAGTATTACAATATTTATTCCATGAGGGTTTTGAAAAATGCGTTTTATTTAGAAATTGGAGTCGCCACTGACCACTTAGGTAGGTCGGACACCATAAAAACTAGAGATTTTGAAAATTGTTGGGTTCGGGAGTCGGTTACGGATGGGGAAGGATTAGCACCCCCATACCACCCAAAATTGGTACTTTAATAATTATCGCTTTATTAATATTAAACTTTCCGGATTAAAGTGACGATTAAATTAAAATTTGATTATAAGTACAAGTAAATTTTAAAGGCCCCGCTATCCGAGTGTAAACGCCCAACCACCATCACTACGCCTGATACTAGCCCCGTTTACGCTTGGATAAAAGGACACCGCATTGACAATTAATATTCCGTTATGCAAACTTAACAAAAACATTACAGACAAATATTTACAAAGACATGGAACTAAAATACATAAACATAATAATGTTAAAATGCAGAATGCATGAACATAAACAATGTAACATGTCCTAAAAATAAAACAACAAATACAATATAAACATGCAAAGAGAGACATACTTCCCAAAACTAAATTAATTAAAGCTAACATACTTACGCATAAAGAAAACACCAATGCAAAATATATATGATATACACACATGACATATAGCAATACTAAATTAACGAAATAACATGTAAACATAAAAATTAAAACTTAATATGTGACAAAAAAATGCATACACAATGTAAACATGTCATAGCAAAGTTAATAAAATTTTCATACTAGCATGTAACCTAGGAAACAAGGCAAACATAAAAAGCTACCTCTTATTTTATCATGATCAAACAAAGCTAAACATATGAAGTACACATAAAGGAGAATAAACATGAATAAACATGGCTAAAACGCATATAAAAACGTAAAGAAAGATATGGATATAAAAACTAGACATACCATGAATTGATATGTGACGCGCTATGCAAAACAAATAAAAACATACTAACATACGGACGTGGTATACTAATTAAATTAAACACAACGTACAAGATAAACCTATACGAACGAAATAAATAAAAAACAAAAGCATGAAATCACGGAAAAGAACGTATTATAAAACATAAATATACTAAATACAAGAAAAACATATATAAAAACATGCAACATGACATGGCAGTGTACATTCACAAAGAAAAAAACATAGTAATTTAAATCAGACAGAGGGACTGAAATATAATAGAAAAGAAACAGACAACCCAAATCGAAAAATAATAAAAACAACATGTCTTTTCTCTCATCTTTAACAACATGTCTGGTCTCATTCTCCGGAGTTTTTACTGTATTGGTTTGCACTCTTGCTTCGTTGGAAGTTTGTGCACCACTATGTCAGTATTCAAACCTGGCATATCTTGATAAGTCCAGGCGAAAACATCCTTAAATTCCTGGAGTAGGGTTATCAGTTCGTGCCTAGTTTTCAAGGAAAAAGTCGTCCCTATTTTTACTTCTTTTCTCTCTTCTTCAGTCCCCAAGTTTACAACTTCAGTTTCTTCTTGGCCACCATTCTCCTCAGCTCTACAGGGACCTCACATTCTATCTCATCATCTTCTTCCTCAATTCCCTCTGAGATCTCAGGGCATTCAAAATTCACTCCGGGATTGGATCCGGTATCATTCATACAGTCAATCATGAGAGACCTACATTAAATGAGAATGAATTGTAATGGGAAGAGGATGGCTTTATATGAAGTGAATGAACATGAAGAATGAATGAATGAAATAAATGAAATGTTAGTCATTTAAGAAAACGGAGAAGATATTTTCATTTCAACAAAAAGTTAACATAGGTGCCCTATACAAGAGATCCCCATTGTTTATGGGCAAAAACAAAAAGTTGATTCGGAGCATTACTCTGATCTAGTCCTAAAAACCACAGGTAGATCAATATGGCTCCAGTTATCAAGAGTTTCCCTGGGATGGCAGGGGCGGATGTTGGTCAACATTTTGCTGACTTGGCCCTTTCCAGCTATCATGTTGATGTACATCCCTTCAAGTGATTCATTAAATATTTCCTCCTTGTTGAGTACGTCATTTTCCTTAATTGCCTCTTCAACTTCTTGTCCTGGTTGGTAGAATCCTCCGGAGACAAAAGTGGTTTTCAAACTAGGGAAGGACATTGGTCTCCATGGAATGTCTTCTCCTTTAAATCTGGCTTTTCTTTGTTCTTCTTTTCTCTTGTATTCTTCTTTTCTCTGTTGGACACTTGGTTTGTAACCCAGCCCAAAACGGTCCTTCTTGGTTATCATGCTTTTGGCTCGTAGGCTCCCTTCCAATCTCTTCCCCAACCCTCTTCCTGCTTTGGCTCATAGGCCCAAAGTTTCAGCGACGGTCATCTTGGTACAATTAGATAACATGGGATAGGGGATCCGACTTCCCTCCGCGACGAATGTGGCATTCACTAGCTTTAATGCTCGAAAAGAGCATTATGCAGCGTCCTCCTCATTTTGAATGTAGGGGGCATCTGATGTCACTGAAGCAACAATTTCCTGCTCGGCCTCTACTGTGACCAATTTGCCTTCGATTACAAATTTTAATTTTTGATGTAATGATGAGGGGACAACTCCTGCGGAGTGGATCCATGGCCTTCCCAATAAGAAGCTGTAAGATGGCTTTATGTCCATTACCACAAAATCAATCACGTACTCAGTCGGCCCGATCAATAGAGGCACCTCAATTTTTCCCATTGTTCCTCTTTGGGTGCCGTCAAAGGCTCTCACGGAGTTATGGAAGGGCTTTAGGTGAGAACCATCTATTGGTAGTTTCTGCAAGGTCACCATAGGTAGCACGTTCAATGCTGACCCATTGTCAATCAGTACCCCCGGTACCACATACCCTTTGCAGTGGGTTGTGATGTTAAGAGCTTTGGTGGACCCCATTCCGCCCTCGGGGATCTTGTCGTCACTGAATGTTATATGGTTATAGGCAGTGATATGACCCACTATCGTGTCCAGTTTTGCCACAGAAATGTCCTGGGGCACAAAAGTCTGGTTTAGTACTTTTAATAGTTCCCCACGGTGTCTTTCTGAACTCAAGAGTAACTCCAGCACCGTGATCCTAGCCGGTTGCTTTCGTAGTTGTTCCACTACGCTGTACTCGCTATGTCTCAGGAACTTTAGGAATTCTTTGGCCTGAGCCTCGGTTACCGGCTCATTTATCTTTGGAAGAGGTTATTCACCGAATATCTGTGCGGGGGTAACCGATGTATCATTTCCTTTATCTTTGACCGCTTCAGCAGCCCTTAAGGTCATAGAGGAGTAACATCAGCCGCTCCTCGTGAAATGGCCCACCTCACCGACATTCACATCACTCTTTCTTTGCTTGTCTTTCAGTGTAAGCTCTTTTACCTCACCAGATTCTGGCTTTTCTAGGGTGGTCACATTTACATCATAGTTCTAGGGAGTTTACCGCATATCCTTGAATGGGAACGGGGATGGTGCTGAGATGATGATCTTGGGATTTATCTTAGTGGTTTCTCCTTGGGAGGCACCTGCACTCCCTGGCCTGGAGGATATGATAAGAGGTTTATCTTTCCCGTATTTAGCGTTGGGGCTATCCGTCATATGTAGGTCTGACCCCTTCTTTCCTGTGGGCTCTTCGAAGAATTCTATTTGCTTTTCATTCATCAATTGTTGTACCAATCTCTTAAACTCATCGCACTTTTGGATGTCCTGCCCTTCATCCTGATGGAATTCGCAATACACTTCACATCCCTTCTGCCTTATTACCATGCCTTTGTCGATCACATGGGCCATGCACAATTGTTGAAATACCCACAGCAAAGGAGATTTGATTTCCGACACAACATCCTTAATCTTCATGGTAAAGCATTCCTCAATAACATTTACTCCTCTGTTCCTATGATTAGGCAACGGGTTAGTAGCTACACTTGGTTCTTCAAACTTCAGTATCCCATAATCAATTAAGTTCTGCACAAGTTTTTTGAAAGTAAGGCAGTTCTCGGTGGGAAGACTAGGGGCACCGCCGTGATAGTCGCAATGCGCGTTCGGGTTATACTAGGACGGGAATGACAGTTTGAAAGGAGTAACGTAATATGGACGGACCAGGTCTACTTCATACAACTGGGAGTAAAGCTCCGAGTACGGAACGGGTAGTGGAGTAAAAGTTTGCCTCTCTTTCTCTTTTCTCAAGGTTCTCTACTCTCTCTGATTCGAGTTTTGCGTTTTTCCCACAGGTGCTTGTGGCTGTGAGACTATAAAATTCTTCGGGGCAGTGTAAGTACTGGTGGCATTTACTTTATTCTTCTTGCTGTACTCTCGAGATCCTTCCCCGCTATCAATTCTACCACTCTTAATTGCCAATTCAAGGGACTCCCCAGTCCTAATCAAATCAGCAAAACTCTGTGTTGTGTTATTAATGAGGCGATCGAAAAGTGCCCCCTTCAAAGTATTAACGAATAATGGCGTAATTTCATGTTCCGTGAGGGGTGGCTGAATTTGGGCGGCCACTTCCCGCCACCTTTGAGCATACTGTCGTAGACTTTCGTTGGGGGTCATATCTGTTACATGCTTATATTGCTCAATGAATGCTCTTGAAAGATCTTTCCATGTTTTGACATTTACCCTGCTCAACTGGGTGTACCACCGTAACGCTGCTCTAGTTAGGCTGTCTTGGAAATAGTGAATCAGTAGCTTCTCATCCTTAAGGTAGGCTGCCATCTTCTGGCAGTACATCGTTATGTGCGTAGAAGGACATGTAGTTCCATCGTATTTGTTGAACTCTGGCATTTTAAATTTTGGCGGTAGGACAAGGTCGGATACCAGACTCAAGTCACTGGCATCATTTCCTGATTCTTCCATAGCTTGCAAAGTTTTAAATCTTTCCTCCATGAGGCGAAACCTTTCCTCCCACTTTTTTTCTACCTCTGTCCTGATCCTTTCGACCAAATTCAAGTCTGGCACCTCCTCTTCATAGAGTGCTTCAGTGTCAAGGGGTTGAGTCTCAGATGCCCCTACCTCAAGATTAGCCGACATCCCCGCAGGGTCGATATATACCCTTCTAGTCGGATTCGGCGCAGCCGGTTGAACCTTATTGTGAACTGGGGTACCCTTTGGTTCATGAGCGGTTTCTCCTTCAACTCTCTTTCCAAGACTCTTAGCCAACAATGCGGTTATGTCGGATACTATCGATGCTTGTGACTGAGCAATCTGGTCACTGAGGCTTCTTTGAGCCTCTTCAAACCTTGCCTCGAGCTCTCTTTGCCCCTTTTCTAGACTGATTATCCTGTCTTCCATGAGCTTGCTTTGTAATCGGGTAAGGTATGGATGATGAATGATTGCGGGTTAACTTCTATTTTCACACTGCTACAATATTTATAACATTAATATGGTTGCAAGGAAAATAAATGCGTGTATAATGATGCGAATGTCATGATGCAATGCAAGAATGTATGCAGATAAAGGTACTGATTCCGCTGGTAATCACCCTTTTGAACTACTTCCACAGGAATTAAAGGGTCTAAATTACAACAGAGTTCATATTACAAAATGAAGGTCCCTAATACAAAAGAGTACTAATTACAATACAGAGCCCTACAGATAAGCCCTAGCTCTATCTCCTAATTTTCCAATAGCCCTGAGCAACTTGATGAACCTGGGAGCTTCTTCCATTTCTAGGACTATGAAAGGTCAGAGTGTTTCAGCCTCGATGGCCAAATCATTCACATGCCTGGCTGTATGTCCACCATCAGATTTGCGTAATATTGGTCCCTATCCTGCACCATCCGGGTAGCGTCACGCAGTCTCCTTTGCCAGTAGATGTCCCCTCCGGTTGTAGCCTCTTCGAATACACTGATTCTTTCCTTATAATCCTCAACAGTTGCTTCAAGGGACTTAATTCGGGTTCGTAACGTGCCTACTTCGCGCTCTCTTTCTTGTAGCTCAGTGAAGCCATTCCTCTGACAGTAAGTTCGAAAGGAGTGTTCTACTTCTGCCACCTTTTCTCCCAACTCGACATTCTGACTTCGGCTTTGATCCAGACTTTGGATAGTGCCATCGTACAACCTTTGCATCTCTAACAGTCTATTCCGGCTACTCATGGACCTTCTTTTCCATGCGGCGACGTTTTCTCTTTCATGGTTGACTGCTTGTTTTCCTTTGCTAATTTCTTGCCTAGTTATTTCCTTTTCTTGGTCAATGGCCTTCTTGAAGGACTGCCTTTCTTCCTCAATAGCCAATCGGCAACTTTCTATCTCCTTCTCGATTGTTTTCTTGCTGATTTCTCGTTCTTCTTCCACCAAACGGATACCATTCATTCTTTCCTTTTCCACGGCTCTGAACTGACTTCGGCCGGCCTTCTGTATTTTTGCTTGGAGTAGGAGGGTATCCTTTTGGTAAAGAGCGTTCTTCTCGCTCAAATCCGCATTTAATTTTTCAACTGCCTAATGATCCCATCCCGTTTGTCGACCTCTAAGCTTACTTTATAGAGCTCACTCGCATGCTGCGTCTATTGGGTGTCCATTTTCCTCTTAATTTCTTCAAGTTCATTCCGTAAGATATCGGTTTCAGACGGTACCACCCTTGTAAGCTCATCAAGCGACACCACTGGTCCTTGATTGGATTCAGGAATCACATCATTAACCCTCAAACGTCTCCAAAGATCATAGTCTGGGGTGGTCATGTGCTCGGTGTCTCCTTCCACCCTGATCCGGTAACAATGGTCCCAATCCCTCATGACAGTCTAAACTTTTTCTTTCAACTCCCCTTTGAAAAGAAATTCAGTTCAGCTTAACCCGACGGTATTGGGAATGAACTATCGTGATCCGAATTGTCGGTACACCAAAAGTGGAGCACAAGCAATCCCTCTGTGCAATCCCAACATCATCAGCCAGTTGAAATCACCGCAACTGTATAAAAAGTAATTAACTCTACCGAGCCATGGGACCCTCCATACTATGTCTTCGTCTTGAATGTTCTTGAAGAAACTAGCCCATTTTTTTGTTTTCAAGTCCTTTCGCCACTCTTTTGCTAAGTACTCCCGTAAAGGCAAAAAACCTTGGAAGGATATCCCCGGTAGGACCCTCGTCAGTGTCTTCCACATGTGGCTCTGAATCCATACCTGTAACAGCTGCGCACATCCTCGAAAATGTCCTTCTTCATGCTTCTGACTGACATTTAAAGAAATAAAGGTCTCGGCCAAGATTGCTGGTACTGGGTTTGCTCTCCGTTTCATACACCCAAACAGGTCTAGAATGGCTCATCAATGTTCCCAAGTGCTCTCGAAAAGATCACCAAACCATATATTCCCAAGGCAAATAGGTCTATCTTCTTCCCCTCGTCTGGATGTGCAGGTATGATGTCTCGAATACTCTCCCATGCAAAAATTGTATTGTCTCCTCGAAGTTGAATCAGGCCATTAACCCAATCATCACTCATTCCTACAAAGGTTTTGAGCTTCGAAGTGTAATTCTGATTCCTCGGAGGCTTCGCATAGATCCAATCTTCCTGAATGTTCTTCTGATTAAGTAAGGCAGTGTATTCTTCTACTGTAGGCATCATGTCCTGCCCATTGAAGGTGAAGCAGCAAAAGGCAGGATTCCAGAACTGAAAAATAGCTCGGAGCAGGTGCTGGTTAACCCGAACATATAACAGTTGAGCAATGTCGCCATAACTACCGCAGAACACGTCCCGTATTCTTCGGTCCCATCTTTCCCAAATGCTTTGAAGACCCCATAGGTTGTTCTGTTGGAGACTCACATAGGTGTACCCTGCTACTACGCGCTCGCTCGGCGAACTGTCCCCTTGGGCCTTCTGATTGCCCTCTGACCAATGCCTGACTGACAGGTTAAGCTATTCTTTCCTAAGATACCTTTTTTTCCATGGTGAAAGACTTTCTGATCGGGTAAACCACTTGATCCAGTACCTTTATGTAATGCAAATGCAATAATGTATGAAAAAAAACAAAAGCGAAAAAGAAAACAAGTCAGTACCAGATAAAATTAATAAATATATAAATAAAAGGACAAATTAAATAGAATAAATACACAAAACAACCCTATTTATTCCATCTAAAACCTAAGGTTATCCGCATGGCTCTAAAGGGGTGGGTTTCTATGTATTCTCTACATGCAGTCTTGGTTCTAGGAGGTACCCGAATTGTCCTTGTTGTCCCCTACTAAGAGTAGCAAGGCCCCCGATCATCACCTATTATAGGCTCCTTTCAACCGGGTTCAATTCAGGGGGACCCATTCGCTTATGCCCGTATGAAGAAACGATATCCTTATGAAAGCATAAGGTACTCGAGCCCCGAAGGTACGTGCTAGGCCCATACGGGAGAACGATATCTCCACGAAAGCATTAGCGTTTTCCCCCCACTTAAAAAATGGGTTTATATGCCATATTTTAAATGCGTTTAAATAAACGCGCAATTATAACCGAATGCTAATTTAATAGTCACTTTAACCCGAAATTTCTAATATTAATAAAGTGGTAATTATTTTAAAAAGCTTGACTCTCTTCTTGTTTTCGGAAAACAAAAAATTGTCCCCAGCGGAGTCGCCATCTGTAGCGATGTCTCCGATTCGCTAAAAAGTGGTTTTTCGAGGTGTTTGTTGGTCTTTCGGGAATTAAAATATTTATTCCGTGGGGGTTTTAAAAAACGCATTTTATTTAGAAATTGGAGTCGCCACCGGCCACTTAGGTAGGCCGGACACCATAAAAACCAGCGATTTTGAAAACTGTTGGGTTCGGGAGTCGGTTACAGATGGGGAAGGATTAGCACCCCCACACCGCCCAAAATTGGTACTTTAATAATTACCGCTTTATTAATATTAAACTTTCCGGATTAAAGTGACGATTAAATTAAAATTTGATTATAAGTACGAGTAAATTTTAAAGGCCCCGTTATCCGAGTGTAAACGCTCAACCACCATCACTACGCCTGATACTGGCCCCGTTTATGCTCGGATAAAAGGACACCGCATTGACAATTAATATTCCGTTATGCAAACTTAACAAAAACATTACAGACAAATATTTACAAAGACATGGAACTAAAATACATAAACATAATAATGTTAAAATGCAAAATGCATGAACATAAACAATGTAACATGTCCTAAAAATAAAACAACAAATACAATTATAAACATGCAAAAAGAGACATACTTCCCAAAACTAAATTAATTAAAGCTAACATACTTACGCATAAAGAAAACACCAATGCAAAATATATATGATATATACATATGACATATAGCAATACTAAATTAACGAAATAACATGTAAACATAAAAATTAAAACTTAATATGTGACACAAAATATGCATACACAATGTAAACATGTCATAGCAAAGTTAACAAAATTTTCATACTAGCATGTAACCTAAGAAACAAGGCAAACATAAAAAGCTACCTCTTATTTTATCATGATCAAACAACGCTAAACATATGAAGTACACATAAAGGAGAATAAACATGGCTAAAACGCATATAAAAACGTAAAGAAAGATATGGATATAAAAACTAGACATACCATGAATTGATATGTGATGCACTATGCAAAACAAATAAAAACATATTAACATACGGACGTGGTATACTAATTAAATTAAACACAACGTACAATATAAACCTATACGAACGAAATAAATAAAAAACAAAAGCATGAAATCACAGAAAAGAACGTATTATAAAACATAAATATACTAAATACAAGAAAAACATATATAAAAACATGCAACATGACATGGCAGTGTACATTCACAAAGAAAAAAACATAGTAATTTAAATTAGACAGAGGGACTGAAATATAATAGAAAAGAAACAGACAACCCAAATCGAAAAATAATAAAAACAACACGGGGACCGGATTGCAAACCGAATGAAACTTGAAATGACCGATGATGTAAAATACCCAAGGGGCAAGCCCAAAATGAAAACATTCAAAACGCGGAAGGACTCATGAGGTAATTTCACCATTAAAAAAAGATTTCGGTTTATCTGAGGACCAATTGAAATATCTTCAAAAAGGACAGGGACTGGGGCTGCTAATATCCCGTGCGGCGAGACAAAAACGTAAATCTCAAGAACGCGGGGGGATTTATAACGTTATTTTCCCATTTTCTTTTATTTCCCCTATATAAAATCGATAACCGACCCCCTTATTCATTTTCCCTTTTTTTTACCTCAAGAGAGAAATCTCTCTCTTTTCCCAGAAACACCAACCACAAACCCTTCAACTGCCGCGATTCTAGAGGTCGGCGGTGGTTCGGCTATTCCAGCCACCGCCTTTAACGCCATAACAAAAACCTAATCTAGACACCCCTCACAAGAGCCAAAAAACCTCTACTTTTGGAAACAACCGAACCAAAATACCCTATTTCGACTCCGCAAAGCCCATATCCCTGATGTGTCGAGATAAAAACAAAAAGAATTTGAAGAAATCATTTTCACTTACCTCCCATAGATGATAATCAGATGGTTGATGCCTTAGCTACTTTGGCTGCAATATTCCAAGCAAATAAACCAAATGATATAATGCCAATCAGAATGCAGGCCTATGAAACATATGCTCATTGTTACAACATAAAAGAAGAGATAGATAGAAATCCATGGTATTTTGATATTCTGCAATATATAAAGTTTCAAATTTCCCTAAGGAAGAAAATGAGAATGATAAGAGAACCATTAGGAGAATGGCAGCAGGATATATTTTGGATAGAGAAATCAAGTACAAAAAAGGCAAAGATTAGATATTGTCAAGATGCTTCAATGCTCAAGAAGCCAGGAATATTTTGGCAGAAATGCATGATGGAATATGTGGAACACATGCTAGTGGCTTCTCAATGACCAGGAAGATTATGAGATACGGTTGTTATTGGTCAACTTTGGAAGGAGATTATATTGATTATGCCAAGAAATGTCATAAATACCAGATATATGATGATAAGATGAATTCTCCATTGGTGCCTCTACACACGATGAATGCGTTGTGGCCTTTTTCTATTTGGGGGATGGACGTTATTGGACAGATTCAACTGAAATCATCTAATGGATATCGTTTCATCCTTGTGGTTATCAATTACTTTACCAAATGGGTAGAAGCAATTTCTTATGCTAGTATCACAAGATCTACAGTATAAAAGTTCTTAAAGAAGATTATATGTCAATATGAATTGCCAAAAATAATTATCATTGATAATGCTTCCACTTTTAACAACAAAATGATAGCAAAAGCATGTGAGTAGTTCAAGATAATGCACCACAATTCTATTACTTATCATCCCAACATGAATGGGCAGTAAAACCGGCAAACAAGAACATCAAGAAGATCATATCAAAGACGACAAATACTTACAAAGATTGGCATGAGAAATTACCTTTTGCTTTGTTTGTGTATCGAACTTTAGTGCGAACGTTTATAGGGGCAACAAAGTACTCTTTGGTTTAAGGAATAGAGGTAGTGTTGCCGATTAAAGTCAAGATTTTGTCTTTTTGGATTTTGACGAGGTAAAATTGGATAAAATGGAATGGGTACAAGTTCGATTTGATCAATTGAACCTTATTGAAGAAAAGAGAGTGAAATCTAATTGTCATAGCTAGATATACCATAAAAGAATGATGCAAACTTATGATAAGAAAGCTCGTCTAAAAGAATTCTAAAATGGTGATCTAGTGTTTAAAAGGATTTTGCCAATTCATAGAGATTTCTATGGGAAATGGATGCCTATTTGGGAAAGGCCATATGTTGTCAAAAAGGCCTTTTTCGGAGGAGCATTGATTTTAGCTGCAATGGATGGGGAAGAGTTACACAAGCCAGTGAACTCAGACTAAATTAAAAGATACTATGCTTGAGAATAAAAAAAGATTGAAAAAAAAGAAAAGCAGAGTGAAAACCCAAAAGGGAGCTTTGCAAAATGAAATACCAATGGTGAAAACCCAAGAGGGATTCAAGATGAAAACTCGTAAAGAGCGTCTTGAAACCAAATGAGGATCTAGGTTAAAAAACCGTAAAGGGGAGCTCAGATATGTTTGGATAGACATATGATAATTAAAACCTCTTGAAAACCTGGTATTTTGGGAGGGATTTCATATCTACAAACATCTTGACAACGTTCGAGGTCTGTTAGACAAAGGCTCACATCTTACCTCAGAACTTTGTTCGGTTGATGGGTTACTGAATCCTTCAAGCTATGGATACATGGGGCATCTGATTTTGTTCCTTGATTTTGTTATGTTTAGTTTTTCACGACTCTTTAAATTTCATTGTATTTTTCACAAGCATCAATAAAATTCTCAAATTCTCTTCCGAGATTTCTTTTTATTCTTGAGCATCATGCAAGTATATTAGTATAGATTCATTAAAAATAGAGGATTTCTTGGTATTACTATGTTTTTGAGAATTCAGGTGATATTTAACACTCATGATTATTGTTGAAGAGTGTAAAGAGAAGAGAAAGATGTACGTTGAAACAGCAGAATGAGGAAGATGAAGGAATAATGAAATGCTTGAGCCAAACACTATTCAAAAAGAAAAGAAAGACAAGAGAAAGAAAAAAAAGAAAAGAAAAAGAATGAAAAAGAAAAAAAAAAAAAGAAAAAGAAAAAAAAAAAAGAAAAGAAAAGTGAATAGAAAGAAAAGGTAAAAACACGAAAGGGTGCTAAAAAAAAAAAAAAAAGGAAAAGGAAAAAGAAAAAGAGAAAAAGAAAAGAAAAATGAAAAATAAGAGGAAAAAAAGAAAAGAAAAAGAACCAGATTGAAAACTCGAAAGGGCACTTTGAGAAAAGTAAATCTAAAGTGAAAACCTGAAAGGGCACTTTAGAGCAAAGGGTTTAAAATGTTGAAAGGGTTTTGAAGAATGATCCCAAGTGTGAGATGGAGTACCAATGCAAATCGAGAACCAATGAGGAAGCACAACAAAGAAAGACCAGATTAGTCTTCCAAAAAACGGGTTGTCTGATTGGTCCTAGAGTGCTACGATTCATGCATCATGAATAGATATTCATAAATTAGGATCATGCTAACATTCATCAAAGCATTATATTATGTTTTGAAAGGAATCTTTAAATCCAACAAGGAATAAAGAACTCATAATAAGAAGAGTTCAATCAGCAAAGACAGAGTGCCTAATAAGAAGAACTCGCTTGTCCAACACTTTTGCATAGAGGTGAATCAGGGTTTCCAAGAAGAGCAAAAAGTTCTATATAGGAAGAACTTGTATCTCCAAGCTTTCAAACAGGTCATGTCTCTTCAGAGAAGTAGAAGCTCACCAACATTTCAAAAGGATGAAGATTGTACTTGTTCCAGACTTTGCCAGCATTTCAGAAGAATGGATAGTTTAACTTTTTTAGACTTCATCAATATTTCAGAAGAATAAAGAGTGTAACTGTTCCAGACTTCACTAACATTTCAGAATAATGGATAGTTTAACTTATTCTGACTTCATCAACATTTCAGAAAGAATAGAGAGTGTAATTGTTCCAAACTTCTCCAGCATTTCAGAAAAATAGATAGTTTAGCTTTTTCAAACTTTATTAATATTTCAGAAGAATGAAGAGTGTAACTGTTCTAGACTTCGCTAGCATTTTAGAAGAATGGATAGTTTAACTTTTTCAGACTTCATAAACATTTTAGAAGAATGAATAGTGTGATTGTTCCAAACTTCGCCAACATTTTGATAGTATAACTTTTTCAGACTTCATCAACATTTCCAGAAGGATGAATAGTTTAATTTTTCATAATTCACAAACATTGTAGAAGGATGAATAGTTAAATTGCTTTAGACTTCACCAACATTACAGAAGAACTTGCAGCTTAGAGCGACAGTTGGTTGGCTCAAAAAATTTGTGTTTTCTTAGTTTTTGCCCAATTCTTGTTCCACAACAATAAACAAAGAGGAACAGTTGTAATGCCTGAATTTTATTTTATATACGTATATACATATTATACTTTCTCATAAATAAATAATAATAGTCCATAAATACAAAATGTCCATTACAAATATAAAAATCTAAAAGCACAATTCGGATTTAATTCAGCCCCAAGTTACAACTGTCAACAATCCATTTCATAACAATTACAGTCCATTTTTGATAAATTTTAGCCCAGCAAAACCAAATTATAGCTTTTCTCACCCAAATGTGCCACGTGAAAGTAGTTCATTGGTCTAAATCGGTAGACATGGACTTTTGTTTCTTTATCTCATAGTTGGATACAACTGTCGCTAACGCCAACTATGACGTCAGAACCTACCATCCTATATAAAGGGAAGAGAAAAAAAAAATTAGTAATTAGTACCCTCATAATTACAACATTAAAAATAGATAATGAAAAAAGATAAATTACCTCAGGAGATTCAAACCGCCTGAAAGGGATAACGTCGCTGAAACTCAAACTAACTCCAGAAAAAACTCTCCGAAGCTTTTGACTTCATCGCTGAGAAGGTATATTCCTTCTCATCTTTTCATTTCCTGCAAAATAGAAGCAAATGTCAGTAATACATAAATATAAAAAACAGAAACAAACATATATAAAAGCAAATCGGAAGAGGAAGTTTTTTCGGAAAACTTATATGTCGGCCAGAGTTTCAGAAAAATGGTAGAGTTGAAGAAGGAGTGATTATGTGTAGAGTAAATTTGGGTTTGGAAGAATGGGAGATCCTGTTAGATCAGTTTAGATTTAGGGTTTTAGGCTAAAATATTAGATTTTTAGGGTTTGAAATAAGTGGCTGAAAACTACCTACAATTGTCAGAGCAACGATCGAAAATTGTATGAGGCGGCTGAGAATCACTTTTCGGTGGCCGATAAACATCGAAGGTTGCCCAAAAAGATTGAGGCGATGGAGGCTACAGTAGAGAATTGCCATAGTTCTTGGTGTTCATCGTGTTCACGATGAACAACGATGAACACCAAACAAAATCAATGGATTTTGATCCATTTGGGTTTCAAATATGGAAATATGGTGTTTGGGATAAAGAATTTAGAGAGAGAAGGCTATATCAGTTAGAGGAGAGAGAGAGAAATGAAAAAGGAAAATTGGTTGAAAGAGGGGTTTATATACCTATAGTAAAACGAAGCGTTTTAAGGGACGGGTCGGATTCAAGGTCCGCATAATTTTGTTCTGGTCGGATCTTGGATCTACGCCCTACTATTGGCCTTATTGGTTTTGACATGAAAGTTTACTTGTAATTCAATTTAGTTTCTCTTTTAATAAAATCATAAATTGCAAGTTCGAATCTCTTTCAATTTAGTCCCTTTTAAATTTAATTGTTTAATTAATGTAATTTAAATTCCAATTATTAATTACATGATTTAATGGAAGCATTAGTATTATTTAGGTGACTTTAATACTTAGATTTAATTCAAATAGTTATTTTAGAGCCTTAGACCTAGGTTCTTTAATTAGGTATTTAATAATTTAAATAGGCCTAGATAATTTTAATAAATTAATAGATGTTGTTTAGCAATTTGAAAATTCAAATTTGAATAGCACCCACATGCAATTGGATGCTATTCAACATGAATTTTTAAATTAAATAAACGATGTTATTAAAACCAAGAAAATAATGAAAATGTGGATAGATAAATAGAGCCTTGATAGGATTAATTACTCTAATAAGTAGTATAATTAATTAGAAGGGAATATTATCTATAATTTTAAAATTTAATTAGGGATGATACCCTAAAGCAATGGGGTGTTATCCTATATAAATTTTAAAATTAAATAATAGTCATAAGTAAATAACACATAAATTAATTAGAACTTTTTTAGGTTTTAACTTAAAATGAACCACTCAATAATTAATTGCATGCATAGAAAACCTTTTAAATATAGAATATACTTTTGGAATATGAAAGGCGATGCCCTGGTCGTATAGGGGTGTTTCCAATTTTATATTCGAAACAAAAATATATTTTATCATAAAAAAATATTCTCATTTTAAGTATAATTACCATTAATAATTAAGGTTCAAATTAAATTGAAATCATTATCCTAAAAATGCCAAAATGCAATACAAAATCAAAAGCTATCGAATTCAGGCATTTGTGGGGTGCTAACCCTTCCCCACATGTAACTGACTTTCGAACCCCAACTTTTAAAATCTTTGGTTGTTTTATGGTGTCCAGTCTACTAAAGTAATCGGTGGTGACTTTATTCTTTATAAAAATCAAATTTAAAAGAAAATTCCTAATTCAATTATAAATCATCAAAGCTATTTTTATATTTTGAAAATGGTTTCGATAGTATATATGTAAATAATATATTTTATATTATTTTATATTTATATATTAATATTCTTTATAGTATTATTTATTTCATAAAATAATTTGAATTAATTTCAAGCATAGTTTGACATGTATAATACTTGTGGTAAAAGATTACATAATTTCATGTTGCTTTAGTGGTTAAGGCTTATCCTTTATGTTTGAAAGTCATGGGTTCAAAACCCTTGAGTGCCATTGTTTTTATTGTTTTTTCTCCAGCAAAACGAAGTTGTTTGGGCTAAAGTAAGCTTCAAAACAATCGCACCAAAACAACGTTGTATTGAGTTAACAGCGAAGTGACATAAATGAGTCAGAAAGTAAAGTTTAGTGTTAGATTTGAATATTTTTTTTAAATTTGGTAGCATTTTCGAATCAGTAGTAATAATTTAGTGGCATCTGTTGTAGTTCACCCTAATTTATATTATTTATAACATCTATTTGTGGACGAAAATTTCTTTTTAAATATATATTTTCTTTCTAACTGTAAAGTAACTTTTTTTATTAAATAGAGAGATATTATATTTTCATGTCGAAATTTGAACTCATCTTAGATAGGACAATGTGAGGATTTTATATCACTAGGCCAATTAATTGATTTAATAATTCAAATTCTCCAATTTGAATATATATATATATAAAAATTCACGTGCCCATGTTTCTAATTCTCGAATCATCTTTTAAACTTTAATGGGTCCTTTCATTGAAATGAAATCAAATCAAATTACTCCCCAACACAACCTTGTTGGACCACAATTATTATTGCTTTAACTCTGCAAATCATAGTATTAGGTTAGGGTAACTATTTTATCAATGGTGCAATTATATTTTTTAAAATTTTACAAATCTGTCGAGTGTCTTATAAGCTAGAAAGTGTCTTATAAATTAGAATGAATTAAAAAAAATATTGAAATGATTAAAGGGAGAATTTTACCTGAACAATGCAGTCGATACCCAGGCAGTCAAGGAGGATTTGTGCTTCAAGGGAACGAAATTGGACCCCACCAACAAGACTGTGGAGAGGGGGCATCTAAAGCCCCAAGCCAAGGTGTGAAACCACTACCTCAAAACCCGTTTGATGCCCACTTCCACCACACAACTGTGGCCCTTAACAGGTTGCTCCTCTTGCATTCCATCCTTAATGCACGGCCAATCAATATGGGTAAAATCATTATTGATGAGGTGTATGCGTGCGTAAAGAGGAAATCGAGCCCTCTAATCTTCCCCAACTTGATTACGGCCCTATGTCACAAGAAAGAGGTATATAAAGATGACGAGGATGAGATTCATAAAAGAAAGCAAGGGTTAACCCTAGACTAGATTCTTGGGCTTAAAGGATTGGATGAAGATGCTCTAGCGAAAACTGTAAATGGTGGAGCGAAAACAGTTGCTGCAGCGAGGATTGTTTCCTTAGTAGCCGCCACGAGATGCATGAAGGAAGAGATAGAGGTACAGCGCAGGAACTTGCATACGTTTTTCAAGTATGTCAAAGAAAGATGCTGTGATGAACTCTTACTTTCGGGAGATGCTACCGCACTTAATGAAAGAGTTCCCACCCTTCCCAGAAGCCCTATTTGCTCCACCACCACCCACCAGTTCCCAGGCACCATATTTGACCCCTGCACAATTACGACCAACTACACAAGAGCAAGCCCCTACTGATGCTACAGCAAGCCCTCGAGCAACAAGGCAGAGTAAAGGAAAAGCCCCGATGGAGGCCCCACCACTTGAAACCAACGTTGAGGAACCAATCACTATTTAGAGTAACAATGACGAGATGCCCAATTTAACTCCTACTACTGCACCTACTCTGACTCTCGATGCTATAGCGCGAACAAGGCATCGTTTCAAGAGATCAGCTAACCGTATTTGGAACACTCTTTCTGAAGAGAATGATGATTGGGATAATGACCACGACCAGGATGAGCATGATGAGCAAGCACAACCAGCCGAGGATGAGGAACCCATTGTCGCGCTAAAGAAGAATCTTTTCAAGCTTAAGGCCACCAAACCTACACCACCACAGTAGGACCATAGCGAGGTACCTTCATTGTATTTAGTTTAGTTTTAGTTACTTATCATGCATTGAGGACAATGCCTTCTTCAAGTTTAGGGGAGGTAGTGTTCATAGTTAGTCATTTGCATTTGTAGTTATGAACAATTTTTGCTATGGCATTTTGTTTAAGACAATTTTTATGAATAAATTAAGGATGTCTAATGATGAGCATTTAATTTTTGTGGCTATGAATTATTTGAATGTACATGAAGATTGAGATTGGTAGAACTGACTTTAGGGCTTGATGCTTTGTGATTGAACTCCTACGCGATTGCATATTTTCTATGCTTAAGGGTGTTAGAAACTTTTTATGAAGGAACTCTTGCATGCCTCAGTATAAACGATCTGAATGAACTTAATTGTTAAATGAAAGCATTAAAGGCTTTATTAGACTCCATGTGCTTATGAATGCGTTGAATTGTAAATAAATGCTTCGGCATATCTGTAGAGGGACAGTCCTCTTTGTGTTGTTTGCTTGGATACTGCATTTAAATAAATGGCAGCAATAACAAATGAGTGAATGAAAGTTGTCACAGGATGACTCTACCTGCTAGCTCAGAAGTGAAATGTTTGCTTCATTTCCATCTAGAGTTAAGGACGGTAGGTGTGATGAGCTGACACCCTTTGTAGCAATGAAAAAGCAAAAAAAAAGAAAAGAAAAAAAGGTTATAATTATGGGAGTAAACTTGTGCTTAATTGATTAACAATTACTAGGTTATAATAGAGAACTTACCTAGAATTTTTCTAACTTTGTTAAGCATAGATTGGATGCAATTACGCACACACAAGGAAAGGATCTTGCCCTAAGGAAAAGTTCTTAAAAATCTCAAAACTGTCTAGCTTGTTGAAGCCTATATTCTTCTGAGGACTAAAATTTATGCCATAGAGCTGTTGTGATTTGAACCTTGCCATAGCATTTTCTCTGTTTTTCTCTACCCATTTCTTGAGGACAAGCAATAGCTTAAGTTTGAGGGTGTGATAACCTTGTAAAAAGTATACTTTTCATGCCTTTTTACTTAGTTTATTGGTTGGTTTCAAGCTCGTTTCATTGCATTTAGCTCATATAATTGCATTTGGTGGTGTTTGCTTGGTTGTTTTTACATATTTGTGAAATTGGTGCTGCTTAAGAGAAAGGGTTATTTTGGTGTGGTGATGTGCATGTGAGTTAAGGAGCATTGCTGGGAAAGGGAAATATGCTGCAGCATTTTGGATGGCATTTATGGGCACAAAAAAAGATAAAGAAAGAAGATATTCTGCAACCCCCACACGTGATTCCACCAACTAGCTATGCCACACATATAAAGGGAATATTCCCTAGGGCACACGAGGAATTAAAAGTACAAAACCCTAGGAGCCCCCACTATATAAAGGACATGACGCCCACATTAAAGTGGGAGTAGAAAAGAGGCATAGTGAGCTAAGAAAGAGAAGCAAAAAGGTAGTTGTTTTCTTTCTTCCTCATTTTTGGTGTCCTCTATTGTTGAATCTCTAAGGGAAGATCTTGTCGGCCTTTGAGAGAAGCAACAAGCGTAAGGCAGATCACGGCAGTCCAAGGCGGCTTTGGAGTTTTCCTTTACTCTAGTTGCCCTTTGCTTTGTTATTTTCTTATTCTGAAATGGCTTGTTTTAAACGAATAATTTTGGATGATATTTGCCCAGCCATGAAGTAACTTTAAGTGGCTTGGGTTTATTGTGGATGATTGTGTTTTCTGTTTGAACGAATATTTTAGCATTTTCCAGTTTCATTGATGCTTTGTTCAATATTTTATTGCCTTGGGTTTGTAAGAGTTTCGAGAGTTAGCATTTATCCTTGTTTGATGCTTAATGGTCGAGAGAGTTAAGCTTAGATCTACGTGGAAATGGGGTTTGATGCTGAGAGGCAGAACCCTAACTCACCTTAGAGATAAGGATAGAGTTTCAACGACTAAAATGAGAAGAACTTCATGGTTAGTAGCTTGCTAGGGTTCACGCTGAGAGGTATTGTCGTAGCAATATTGCTGCTAGTTTTGTGCTAGAGATAGTTTAGAAAAACCTATATAAGCTCTATCTTTAATTTGCTGGAAGCGGGTCTTAGCCGCTTCGTCTTGAAATTTCTTAATTTCAACGGGTGATTATCGTTGTGCACTACTTGAAGCACCAGCAACATTCTTGCATCGGACCATGTTTGAAGGATGCGAAAAAAGTTGTTGGGATGATTAGGGTTTTCAGGTGAAGTTTGGTTCGAAAGAGGTGAAGAAAAAAAGGGTTCTGGGAGAATATGAAGTAAAACAGGGTATTATGGAAGATGAATGGGGTGGTTTAATGGAAAAGAAAACTGAAAATATTAATGGGAGAGAGAGTGGAGGTGACAGTTATAGGCGTGGGGAAGAGAGAAGATGTGATGGGGAGTTAATAAAAAATGAAAAGTGGGAGAGAGAATCTGAAAAGGTCATGATTGTTAGGGTTTTGAAAATTAAAGAAGTATAAATTCCCCGCTTTTTGCTCTTTTCTACGCCGTCCAACACCTTGGAAAAGCCATGCTTTTTAACTTCCTTTAATAAGGTAAAGACAAAACCCTAACCCTAATTGGAAATATGCCTCGCCCATAAAGCAGTCTCTCGCATGACACATGTACCTCTAGTAAAAAAAACTGACATGGGCTGATAAAGACAAAAGAAACACAAAGCGTAAAACAAAGAACTAAATGACAAAGGAATAAATAAAAACAACTTATTTATAAACATACGAGATAAGAAAATGCTAAGAAAAATAAAAAGAGTTTGGATGTCAAACTCTCATGCATCCTGAAGAAGCAAAGAAGACTTGTCACACATGATTGGGGCTCCAGTATAGATCTTTAGTCGTTAGCCGTTAACTTTGAAGATGGTATCATCATCAAGGTTCTTAATGTCCACTGCACCATGAGAATAAACCTTGTGTACTTGAAAAGGGCCTGACCATCGTGATTTGAGCTTGCTTGGGAAGAGTTTCAGCTTAGAGTTATAGAGGAGGACTTGTTGGCCTTCTACAAAATGGCTTGGCAAAAGATGCTTGTCATGCCACTTCTTTGTTTTCACCTTGTACATCCCTGCGTTCTCATAGGCTTGAGCTCTAAATTTTTTCATCTCGTTCAGCTCCAACAACCTCTTTTCTCCAGCTAGTTCGGCATCCATATTAATTTTTTTATGGCCTAACAAGCTTTGTGTTCCAGCCCAACTAGAATATGGCATGGTTTTCCATAGACAAGCTTGAATGGGGACATTCCCAAAGGAGTTTTGAATGTTGTACGATAAGCCGATAAGGCTTCATAAAGCTTTGGGGACCAGTCTTTCCTCTTGGGGTTGACCACCTTCTTTAATATTTGTTTTATCTTAGGATTGGAGACTTCAGCTTTGCCATTGGTCTAGGGGTGATATCTCGTAGCAATTATGTGTCATACCCCATATCTTTGCAATGTTTTTGGCAATGAGCTTGTTGTCGAAGTGGGTACATTCGTCACTTATGATAGCTCTTAGGGCTCCAAATCTTGTGAAAATATTCTTATGAAGGAATCTCATAACTGTCTTGGAGTCGTTCTTCGGTGTAGCCGCTGCTTCAACCCATTTTGACACATAATCCATAGCTAAAAAGATATAGAGATCTCCAAATGAAGATAGGAAGGGTCCCATGAAGTCAATTCCCCATACATCGAAAAGCTCCACCTCTAAGATGTTTTACAATGGCATTTCATGTGTTCGAGATATATTCCCAGTCCTTTGGCATCGATCACAAGACTTGTAAAATTTGTGTGCATCTTTGAAGAGTGTAGGCCAATAGAAGCCAGATTGTAGGACCTTTGCAGCAGTCCTAGCTCCTCCGAAATGGCCACCACATGAGGATGAATGACAATGGAAAAGGATTTCCTTTTGCTCTTCTTCAGGAACACACCTTCGAATCATTTGATCGGCACATTGCTTGAATAAATAGGGCTCATCCCAAAAGTAGAATCGCACATCATGTCTGAATTTCTTTCTTCCCTGGCTATTCAAATTAGGAGGAAAAATTCTACTAACAAGAAAGTTAACGATATCAGCATACCACGGGATTGCCGCAGCAAATAACATTTTCTCATCGGGAAACTCCTCCTTGATTTCTAGTTTATCATTACATTGAATCTTATTTTCTAGCCTAGAAAGATGATCAGCAACTTGATTTTCAATTCCCTTTCTTTCCCTAACCTCTAGGTCGAATTCTTGCAAAAGAAGTATCCACCTAATAAGCCTAGATTTAGCATCCATTTTGGTCACTAAGTACTTAATGGTTGAATGATCAGTATGTACAATGACCTTAGTGCCTATCAAGTACGCTCTAAACTTATCAAATGCAAACATAACAACCAACAATTCCTTTTCAGTGGTTGTGTAATTGATTTGTGCATCATTTAAAGTGCGACTAGTATAATAGATGACATGAAAGATATTACCTCGGCGCTGTCCAAGTGCTGCTCCCACCGTATAGTCACTTGCGTCACACATAAGCTCGAATGGTAAGGTCCAGTCCGGGGGAACAACAATGGGTGCTGAGATAAGCTTGTCTTTGAGCTCCTTGAATGCGTTGTGGCAGTTTTCATCAAACACAAAGAGTTGGTTTTGCTGTAGCAAAGTGCACAATGGCTTGGAGTGTAATGCCCTAATATTTCCTTAGTGACTAAAATGTAAAGAGTTAAAGATTGTTGGTTTTAGTTCAGTGACCAAAATGAAAATTTTGAAAGTTTGGTGGTTAAAGTATAAACTTTGGAAAAGTTTAGGGACTAAATTGTAATTTCTAAAAGTTATGTAAGTTAAGCCCGTATATGAATAGTTCACCCCCAAGAGTGACACTTTCGTGTTACTCAAATTTTTCGTACGAGGCTTATATTAGTGGCTATAAACTTTAAAGTTCGTAGGAAGAAAAATTGGAAATCGTATTGAGTGAAATTCAAATATTTGGATCGAATAAATGCCATAAATAAAAATCTAAGATATTTTGGGACATGGACGGTTGGATTGGAACCAATTTGGTTCAATTTTAATGGAATGGCAATTTTTAAGTCTTGTTGTAAATAAAGACTAGTTGGAGGGCAAATTAGACATTTGCCATGGATGGCATTTTTGAAATATTTTGCAACTTTGAGGGCAAATTTGGAAAGTGAATAACACATGGAATTTATCATGGCCATTGATTTTTGATGATATTGAATCTTGGCCGTTGGAATTAAAGGGGTAAAATAGTAATTTCACTATGTAAAATGAATTAAAAATTCATTTTTACTTTAAAACATGTGGATTAATTAAAAAGATAAGAAAATTTCCTCATCTTATTTCCTAGGCTATTCGAAACCAAGAAAGGAAAGGAAAAATGAGAGTTTTCAATCTTTCAAGTCAAAATTAAAGGATCAAAGTTTAAATTCAAGCAAAATCGATTGAGATTCCGATATAAATCAAGGTCGTTTCAGCAGAAAAGAAAAAGAAAAGGATCATAAGTGAAATCAAGTAGCAAGGTTAATTATCGAGGCTAAGGTGAGTGCATACATATTTTTAAATGTGTGTTTATTAACATACTATAGGGAGACTTGCGATAAGTCACCCAAAAAGGTAAATAATTTTTATAAATAGCATAATATATTTTTGGCATGGTACTTTATTTTATTGATTTAAAGATTGTGGCATGTTTTATGGTCACGTATGGTTTTACAACATGATATATTCATGACAAAGTTATATAGCATATTGAATTATGAACTGCTCTAATATGATATGTTTTACATGATATAAAATGTATATGGGTTGCTTGCCATTTTGCAGGAATTGTTTTAAGTTTGCCCTTGGTAATATAATATTAAGTTGGACAATATTGTGGTATACCATTAGAGTCTTACAAGCTATCTGACACTTCAATGTGTCTTACAAGTTATCTGACACTCATTGTGTCATACAAGTTATCTGACACTTCATTGTGTCTTACAAGTTATCTGACACTTCAATGTGTCTACAAGTTTAAAGAAAATGATAATACTTTCAAGTACGCGACTCGTTTATTAGTCACTTGATATTTACCTTGGGTTACATGATTATACAGTACAACTATATGTTTTCTTATACAGATGTTCCTGCATTACATAATCATATGATTTAATGACTATCATGCTTTTGAAAGTATCATGCATTAATATATATTTATATATGTTTTCATCTTATGCCTCACTGAGTTATACTCAACGTGTATTTCTGTTATACACGTAGGTAAACGGTAATAGGAGTGGAGCTTTGCATCACTGCCTCTTTTGGGGAGTACCGAATCGACAGGTTAATTTCAGTACTTATGACATCCATGTTTTTTTGTTTAATAGTGGCATGTACTAGTTAAACATGTCTTTCTGAAAAATATTTAAATTGGGTATGTAATAGTTTTATAAACCTTTCATAAATATTAAACATATTAACTGCTTATTAATTATTATTATATGTTTTGACATGATTATGTTATTTACGTAAAAAGTTTTACTATCGGTTATTAAATTATTATTTTAATCCCTAAATAAGATAAAGTTAAGCGTGCTTGAATTAGAGAAATTTCAAGATCGGTGACCTCCTGGAAGTTAATTTAAATTTTTTTAAATTCTCGGTTTTTAGTTTAAAAGATATTTCTAAAAGCTCGTAACATCTTTAACTTGTGTTCAACATACAGATACGGGAATGAGGTGTTACATGGAGATTTTGGAGAAGTCTTTTATGAACCTCCTGTAGAAGCCAACATGTCCTATGAAAATTCTAATTCCCTTCACCTGGTGGGAGGAGGTAGCTTCTCAATCACTTCAACCTTTGCCTTGTCCACTTCAATTCCCTTTTTTGAGATCTTGTGGCCCAAAACAGTTCCTTCGACCACCATAAAATGGCACTTCTCCCAATTTAGCACCAAGTCTGCTTCTTCATAGCGCTCGAGTACCCTTGCTAAATTACCCAAACATGACTCAAAATCATCTTTAGAAACTGAGAAATCATCCATAAAGATCTCCAAAAAGTCTTCAACCATGTCTGAGAAGATAGCAAGCATGCATCTTTGGAAGGTGGCTGGAGCATTGCAAAGTCCAAAGGGCATCCTCCTAAAGGCATAGGTACCATAGGGGCATGTAAAAGTTGTCTTCTCTTGATCCTCTAGAGCTATAGCAATCTGGTTGTACCCTGAGTACCCATCGAGGAAACAATAAAAGGATTTGCCCTCCAATCGATCCAGCATTTGATTAATGAAAGGAAGGGAAAATGGTCATTCTTGGTTGCCTTGTTAAGCTTCTGATAGTCCATGCAAATCCTCCAACCCGTGACGGTTCTTGTTGGTAAGAGTTCATTGTCCTCATTGCTTATCACGATCATGCCTCCCTTCTTCGGTACACATTGTACTGGGCTGACCCATGAACTGTTGGAAATCGGGTAGATAATTCCAGTATCTAGCCACATGATTATTTCCTTCACCACCACTGCCTTCATGACTGGATTAAGCCTTCTTTGGGGTTTAATTGAATTGCTATGACGTTCATCAAGCAGAATTTTGTGCATACAAATAGTGGGGCTTATGCCTTTCAAATCAGCCATGGTCCAACCTAAAGTTTTTTTATGTTGAGCTAGCAAATTTATCAAGCTACTTTCTTGCTCAGGTTTTAGACTAGAAGAAATTATCACAGGCAAAGTTTCATTTTCACCCAAATAAGCATATTTAAGGTGTGATGGTAAAGGCTTTAATTCTAAATTGGGTGCATGCTCAAGTGAAGGTTTTGGAGGGATAAATTCAGCAAAATCTAAAAGTTTGAATCGCGTACCTGAACTAGCTATGAGCAATCTGGATTGCTGCACCTCCAATGGGAACTCTTCGAACTCCCCTTTGACATCTTCATTGAGTATCAAATAATTTCAACCTCTGAAAAATTGCTACAGCAAAATTCTTCAACTTTCTCTTTTTTGTAGAATCCATGTCCTGAAGACATTGACACTCTTCTAATTCATCCACATATTTGAGGGTATTGAAGACATTTATGGTCACCCTCTAATTAGCCACTCTCATGGTGAATTCACCCTTTTTATAGTTAATCAAGATTCGGCCAGTGGCTAAGAATGGTCGCCCCAAAATAATGGGTGCAGTATCATCAGCTTCGCAGTCAAGAATGAGAAAATCAACTGGAAAAACAGATTTATCCACTTTAACCATAACATCTTCGATTCTTCCTTCGGACGAACATGGGATCAGTCAGCCAATTGCAAAATAATAGTCGTAGGTTGTACATTCCCCATACCAAGTTTCATAAAGACTGACTTGGGCATGAGATTCACACTAGATCCAAGATCGCATAAGGCTTTTCCTACATAGTTATCTCCTATCGAGCATGGAATGATAAAGCTGCCTGGATCCTTATGTTTTGGTGCCAATTTACTCAACACAGAGTAGCACTCTTTTGCTGTAGCAATTGTCTCATGCCTCTCAATTTCTCTTCTTTGTGACAATGTCCTTGAGAAACTTTGCATAAGTAGGCATTTGATCAATGGCCTCCAGAAATGAGACATTCGTGTACAGCTGGTTTAAAATACCTGCAAACTTTTGGAATTGAAGATCTTCCTTTTGTTGCTTCAATCTGAGGGAAGGGTGGTGGAGGCCTAAGCTCTTGCTCAATTGGTAGTAGAGTATCTTTTGCTATAACAATATTTGGTCTTTCACTGGTAGGTTCACTTGTCGAACCCTCATTCATGTCCTTCTCAAGCAATGAATCCTCTTGTAACTCAGGTTCGTCTTCCATAGTTTTAGGGTTAGAATCATCCATTCTCTTCCCCCCAAACTTATCTTTCTTGTTGAGTTGGGTGCCACTCCTTAAAGTGAGTGCGCTATACTGCTCCTTGCCATAAGGTTTAGTGACTTCAGTATCACTGGGTAAACTGCCTTGAGGTCGAAAATTTAAAGCTTGTGCAATTTGACCTACTTGGGTTTCTAACGCTCTCAAAGATGAACTATGACTTTGCAGCAATGCTCCTTGACTCTTGATAGACACAACATGGTCTTGAAATAAGGCTTTAGTGGTATTCATGAAGTCTTGCAAAGTAGCTTCCAAAGTATTGTTGTTTGATGAAGAAGCTGAACCCTTGTTAGTATTTTGCCATGGCATATTTTGTTGAAAAACTGAGGGTTCAGTCACATTCTGGTGCCGATCCGAGTTGTCGTTTTATGTCCCTGATTTCCCCAAGAATGTTTAGGATGCTGACACCATCCTAGATTGTAAGTATTCTAATAAGGGTTGTGGTTGTTCCTGTTGTAGTTCCCCACATAGTTAGTAGACTCATGGTTATCGGGGAACTCGTTCACATGATGATTCCCATCCCAACGAATATAAGCAGTTGCTACCTTCACTCCCTTCACCATATTAGGGCGTTGAAGATTCTTCAACATATTTGTAATAGCAGATAAATAAGCTAAAATAGATTCATTATTATCGAGCTAACGTGTCCCATGAATTTTTCTCCCCGTTCCTAGTCTTGAAGTGGGAAATTGGTAGTCATTGTTTGCTATCATATCGAGGATATCAAATACTTCTTCGAGTGACTTGTCCAGCAGAGTACCATTTGCTGAAGCATCCAGCATCATCCTCGTTGGAGCATTAACACCATTGTAGAACATTACAATTTGCGTCCAATCATGAAAACCATGATTCAAACATTTGCGAAGCAATCCCTTATATCGATCCCAACACTCATACATAGACACGTCTTCAGCTTGACGAAAGGAAACAATGTCATTTCTTAGTTGAGTGTTAATATTGGGTGGATTATATCACAACGAAAAACTCTTGCACAAGTTCGTCCATGTTTCCATGGATCCAGCGGGTACTCCACTCAACCATGCCCGTGCTCTATCGCGTAATGAATAAGGAAACAGCTTGAGTTTCAATACATCTTCATGCACACCTTGTTGTCTAAAAGAATCACAAACTTCCAAGAATGCATGAATATGTTGTCTTGCATCTTCATGAGGTATTCCACCAAATTTCCCAATTGAGTTCAACATGTTGAACATCACCGGTTTCAGTTTGAATTGACCTGCTTGAATTTCAGGAGCTACAATTCCCGGGTTGAAATCTTCCAGAATAGGATTTAAATGGTCTCTAATAGCACGTGGGCAAGCTGTGACTCCCTAATTTGCTGCAGCATTAGGGTTCGCAGGTGGTTGACCTCTTGGATTGTTAATTTCGTCCATGACTTTTTAGCTCGTTGTAGATGTAGCCTTTGTCGGAAGAGACGTTTAATTTTAGGAACGAAAGGTGATAATGGTTCTTCAAGATTTCCTCGGGTCATGCAACAGCACAACACCTAAAAAAATAAAAACAAGAAAATAAAGCTATATAAAAAGAAGAAATAAAGGGGTACAAAACTAAAATCAAGATAACCAATTGCCAATCCCCGACAACGGTGCCAAAAACTTGTTGTGCGTGTAAAGATGTACTATAAATGATATGCAATCAGTGCAAGTATACACATCGAACAAGTAATAAAGTGATGAGTGGGATCATCTCCACAGGGATTGGAGGTAAATTAAGTAAAGTTTAAGCACTCAAACAAGAACAGAATATTAGATGGAAGAGCTGATATGAGCAGTTACAAGAAATGCTGTAGCAAAAACTATAATAAAAACTGGTGCAATACGATAAGACTTCAAACGTCCTCACACGTGCGAAAACTCTCAATGGGATGACAGGCTCAGTTTATCAAGGAATCCTATGCCTAGTTCTCATGAATGACTAACACTTTCCAGCTTATAAGACACTTGACAGAGCTTATATAGGTGTTTCTAAACTATCTCTAGCACGAAACTGGCAGCCAGAATGCTATGGCAATACCTCTCAGCGTGAACCCTAGCAAGCTACTAACCATGAAGTTCTAGTCCTTTTAGTCGTTGAAACTCTATCCTTATCTCTAAGGTGAGTTAGGGTTCTGCCTCTCAGCATCAAACCCCTGTTGCCCACATAGATCTAAGCTTAACTCTCTCGACCATTAAGCATCAAACAAGGATAAAGGCTAACTCTCGAAAGCTCTTACAAACCGAACGCAATAAAATAGTGAACAAAGCATCAATGAAACTAGAAAATGCTAAAACGTTTGTTCAAACAGAAAACACAATCATCAACAATAAACCCGAGCCATTTAAAGTTAGTTCATGGTTGGGCAAATATCATCCAAAATCATTCGTTTAAAACAACCCATTTCAAAATAAGAAAATAACAAAGCAAAGGGCAACTAGAGTAAAGGAAAACTCCCAAGCTGCCTTGGACTGCTGTGAACCGCCTTACGCTTGCTACTTCTCTCAAAGGCCAGCAAGATCTTCCCTTGGAGCTTCAAAAATGGAGGACACCAAAAATGAGGAAGAAGAAAAACAACCGCCTTTTTTCTTCTCTCTTTCTTAGCTCACTATGCCTCTTTTCTACTCTCCCTTTAATATGGGTGTCATGTCCTTTATATAGTGGGGGCTCCTAGGGTTTTGTACCTTTAATTCCTCGTGGGCCCTAGGGAATATTCCCTTTATATGTGTGGCACAGATGGCTGGTGGAATCACGGGTAGGGGCTGCAGAATATCTTCTTTTTTTGTCTTTTTGTGCGCCCAGAAATGTCATCCAAAATGCTGCAGCATATTTCCCTTTCCCAGCAACGCTCCTTAACTCATATGCACATCACCACACCAAAACAACCCTTTCTCTCAAGCAGCACCAATTTCACAAATATGTAAAAACAACCAAGTAAACACCACCAAATGCAATTATATGAGCTAAATGCATCTATATGCAATGAAATGAGCTTGAAACCAACCAATAAACTAAGTAAAACAACCCTTTCTCTCAAGCAGCACCAATTTCACAAATATGTAAAAACAATCAAGCAAACACCACCAAATGCAATTATATGAGCTAAATGCATCTATATACAATGAAATTAACTTGAAACCAACCAATAAACTAAGTAAAAAGGCATGAAATGTATACTTTTTACAATGTTATCAGATACGTAGCCATAGTAAAACGTTGATGCAAAATTGGGACCCGAGATACTTATCCAAATCATCAACTTCAGTAAAACCAAACAAACCATTGATTTCTACACGTAAATCCATCCCCACATTTTGAGAAAAATGAATTATGGTATTAGCGATACTTAACATTTAAACCGGAAGTAGCGCACAAATATTTAGAATACTACAAATCACCATCATTTGATGCACAGAAGTTTCAACAAAAAAACATATCATCGGCAAAGAAAATGGTAAGAAACTCTGACCTCATTACGGTAAATCTAAAAGGATTTCCAAACACTCTCCTGCACCGCCTTCTGAATATACTGACTTAACCTCTCTATGCACAACATGAACAAATACGGAGATATAGGGTCTCATTGTCGAATCCCATGAGATGGCTCAAACGAATGCGCCATCGACCTATTGCATAAACGAAGAGATACAAGTCATATTCAACAGCCAAATCGAGTCTGGATTGCCCATATCCTATAAGGTATCATTAATAAAAGCCCACTCTAACCGATTATAGGCTTTCTCAAAATCTATCTTGATGGTCATCCACCCATTCATACCCTTTTTACACTGCATAGAGTGAATAATCTCCCAAACAATGATAATATTATCAGAAATAGAATGGTTTGGAATAAAACTCGTTTGATTACAAGATACCCACAAGGATAGATAAGGTTTGATCCATCCATTCATACCTTTTTTATGCCGCATAGAGTGAATAATCTCATGAACAATGATAATATTATCAAAAATAGAACGGTCTGGAGTAAAACTCATTTTATTACAAGAAACCAAATGACACTGACAATTGATAAATTGAGAAGAGACATGTAGCACCTAAGATCCACCACGTTCGTCCAAAGTACCCAAATACCACCACTAAAACCCACAGATTCAATCCTGAACAAGTTTGGGAAACTAAGACATTGTAAGACACGATCTGCTACTCACCCACTAATATGAGTTTCCATTAACATAGCAACCTGAACTTGATGACTTCGAACAAAACTCCAAAAATAATTTCAAAACGAGGTACTCGCAACACCCCTACAATTCCAAAATAGAACATTCATCATTGATAACAAAAAAACACACTTACTGAGGGGTACTAACACCCGCATGGCCATTGCCCACAAATGTATGATCATCCGTAGGCATAGCCTTATCTGATTGATGATTAATTTCATCTGGATCATCATCCTCCATGTACATAGCAACCGCATTCCCCTTCAACACGACTCGACGTTCCTCCTCATCAACCAGATTGAAAGAGGACTGCGCCCAATCTGTGAGGACCTATTGGGAAGATGCTCAAAAGTCTGTGCTTTTCTGAATCTGTAACCCTTATTTTCTTTATCCTGTCAAGCCACACTACCACTACCCATACCACCATTTGTCTTCAAACTGCCATTGGCAACATTACCTGAATTAATAACCGAGAGTTCTCTATGAGACTCAGACTTGTGTGCTACCTTATGAACCGTCATGGTAGGCTGCGAACCCTCGACCAAAGATATAACCTCGACCCCAGTACCCTTTTTCTCCTTGGTCACTTTGGACTTTGACTGTTTATCTGTATTCAAAGCCATGTACGTTGGGTTCTTCGAAACATATAATAGTAACTCTTTAGATTTAGAGGACGACACCTCCACCATCCCCACAGATGAAAGACCAACAACTCTATCCACATCTACAACCATATGTTCTACAAGATCAACAGTGTCCCCTGCTCAACCTCACTTACCAACGTAGCAAATCGAAACTTGGACTTCGCATCCCCTGTCAATTTAGCACTGCCCAGTTTGCGTAATCTATTCTTGCCTATCGAAGTCGAATTATTGCAATCATCCAAGGCTATTATGGCTTCGACTCTCACGGTTGATTCGTATTAATCTGCTCGCCAACCTCTATAGGTTCCTTTGAATTTTCGGCATCGCCACACTCCTCCTTCAAATGCCCATAAACACCGCACCCAAAACAAATTTGGTGTAATCCTTCATATTCTAATTTTTGAATAAAATTGTCTATCCTAATACACAACTTCAACGGCTTATTCAGATCCATCATTATTTCCAAACGTGCAAATTTACCATGCTCACCGGCATAGGTGCTATAATCAACCTTTACCACTTGAGCAATTTGATGAAACAACGTCTTACAATAATACCGGTAAGGTAGACTGAGGAGCTGAACCCAAACAATCACATAGGAGTGATGCTTTTCAGTCGTAGAAAAACCTCTACTCCATGGTTAAACCGTGAGATAGCTTCCATAAATTGTCCAGGGCTTATCCGTTAGAACTAAAGTATAGTCTCTAGCCATCTCAAACCACACAAGATAATAGTTGTTCTCCAAATCCATCTACTAAATTTCACTAAAAGGTTTCCACATAGAAAGAAGGAGAGAATACAAAGCACCATATCCTATCGAACGCCCTAGCAAGCAAACAATATGAACATTCCTTATCCTTTTATCAATTTGATCATGCACCATATACTTCTAGGCCTATGTTTGGGATATTATAATTCTCCTCCCTTTAAAAGAAATTTGTCCTCGAATTTCCACAGAACTTAATTAAGAGGTTTTTTATTATCTATCTAAACATATTGCTTACTGAGTCAGTAGCATTCAGAAATTCTATTATTCTCGATTCATCCTTATTCTACTTCCTTCAATAAAGAGCCAACCAAATTGTACTCCAGACATTCTCACTGATTATTAACACATAAGAAAGCTTTTATCAGACGTAGATCATTATCAAATTTAACTCCTAGGTGGCACATGTAATAAATGATGATGCAACAAGTTCCAGTTTAGTCTGAAAATCGACTAAACCTAAGCTTTGATACCAAATTGTAATACCCCGTAACCCGGCTTAGGAGTAAACCGAATTAGGAAGTGTTAAGGAACAAACATACAACACTAAAATAAACACATGACCACTTAGCACTTCACAAGAGCTTACGAACAGAATTCAGGGCAATTTAAAACTCTCTTCTTTTTTATCACTTTCAATTTCCAAGATCACAAAGCCTTTCATTTAATAACATGCTTAAATATATATACGTAACCATCATTTCTAAGACATATCGATCTATATTTAAAAAAAATATTCAGATAACATAAACCCCATAGTTTGATGATCTTTAATCTGTCTATATAATATTTGATTTTCAAACTTATGATCTACAATTATCCAATCGACATCACATAACATAACAAACATATACCCATGGCAACATGTATTAGGATATTAAGTCTAACACAGCTAACCAACAAGTGATTATAAGGTTTTATAGACCAATCATTTCCAATTACATATAAACTTTCATATAGCAATATCGTTTACGTATACGTTGACATACCACCCATTAGCCTGTCTTTAATCAATAACCTAATTATGTGATCTACACCATTACTTTAAAGTTCAACCATAATGCTAAATAAATATATATATCGACCTTCATTAAAACGTGATGGAAGGGTGGTCTAACAACCTAAAACTCATATAGATAATTAACAAGCCATCAGCAATATAACTATTATAACTCACATAGCAAGAAATTACGAAATAATTAAAGGCCCATTACAAAACTTGAATACTTAAAAAGCTTATATACAAATAATCAAAATGGAAATTAAATGCACTATGCATACTCAAAACTCATGTGCCACCATCTAGGAGTTCTAAAGGAAACATTCAAATCATACTTATGGGTCCTTGTGATCGTGTCCAAGCTCAGGAGAAAATTCAAAGATACATATATCCTGAAATGTAATGAAGAAAAAGAGTAAGCAATTGTTTAGTGAGGTAGTTAAAAATAACCAACAGTACGAATTATAAACCTTATAGTAATTCTACTCTTTCCCTTAGGCCAACGGAATCAGGTAAGTAACAGACTTAACCACTTTCAGTTTATCTTAATCATAGAATTCTAATATACCAACATTGTTAAACATATCGAAATCAACCAAGCATCCAACTTGTTCGAACGAAGTCCTTTAATTTACAAATTCAAATATGATAAATTTTTCTTAAATCGTTATAAATACTTATACCCTCCAAGCATGTATTTCTCTGTATGAGAAATCAAAAGACACATTAGAATGACTTATAATTCAATCATTTCTTATACATAACCTCACCTAAACAGGTGTTACTTGACACTTAAGTTAACAACACAACTTAGCAACAACATAGATTTACCATCATATGGAATATCATATTTAGCTTTTAATATGTAGGGTTACTTCTCATATATGGCACCAACTAAATATAAATAACGAGGTCTTTGAAACAAGAGATCCCATATTTTTATGGATTTTCAACAAACCAAAAGTAACCAAGCAACCAAACAAATCACAAATATGTAAGTACTTTATCAAGGTACGTTCATTCACCTCAAAGAATACGTAATATACAAAGATAACTTTTTACTTATTGAGTAAGTCATTATCATAATTTACTTATTTAATATAAACTTTCTTGGTTTCTTTTCAGTATACGTATTGTCCTTAACACACCCTACCAATATACATAAATTATTCCTTCTACGAGTTATCAACGCAACTTATCATATACAAGAGTTATTTGGCACATAAGACATTAGCATAACATATCATGTCATTGTATTATTTATATCAAATCATTCTACAAATTACGTATACACAATGATATATTGCGAATTAGGCCATGTTATGAACATTTATATCAAAACAGTCCAAGTTATATGTACACATACTTATGCGTTGCAAAACAGTCCCTATTATGAACATTTATATCAAAACAGTCCAAGTTATATGTACACATAGTTATTCTTTGCAAAATAGTCCCTATTATGAACATTTATATCAAAACAGTCCAAGTTATATGTACACATACTTATGCATTGCAAAACAGTCCACCAAATTGGCTTATATTCAGATAATCCACAATTCATTTCAAACATAGAATCTCATATACATATGTTATCTATCATATAAATTATCAAGCTTAATTCATTAGTTTAAATCAAAGTTTCCATTGTTTTATCTCAAATTAGTATATAGGGTACCACGTATAAGTTTTAAGGTATTTGTACAAATCATAACCATTTTTGTATTCAAATAAATCACAAGTATATTTTTAATTAATTCATAACTATTTAAGCATTCTAATAAATCACAAGTATGCATACACATTCCCAAGCATAATTACTCATTCAATACAAAAATTATAAGCATGTAAACATATTTATTTGAAGTATATCTACTACCAAAATAGGACATTCAATATTTAAGATATATATATATATATATATATACTTTACTTATTGTGCAAGTCATTGCCAGGGTCATTTATTTAATTATAAACTTATTTGGTTTCTTTTTAATATAACTTGACAATACATAATTTGTTAGACACATAATTCATCGATATAAATACAACATAACAACAGTTTCCTAGCATGTAAACCATCACACATAACATATCTTTTCAAGATTTACTGGATACATAAGACATTACTTATAATGTATCAAAGACATGTAATAATCATTTCATAAGTTGTCAAGATAGTTCATTTATTAGTAATGAAATTTATCATCTTATTTAATCTTTAATAGAGCCTTGAGAATCAAGTAGCCATACGAATCCCCAACCAACTGTCACCAAACAAAGTGGTACACACAGTACCGGTCAATCCCTTCTACTGTCGCCAAGTGGCCACAACACTTCCCTCCTACTGTCGCCAAATAAGGACCATAGTCCACCCCTATTATGAGCTCTATGGACTCTATGGCATGCCAACTATACCTATGACTGACCCGAAACCAAGGCTTTACACTTATATCATTCATATTAGAATCGGAATTGAACTTAGTTCCTTATTCATATAATCATGTACTGATAATAATCTTATCTAGGATGGGCTTTGCCCCACATTCTTAATAATCATGCCATCAAGGCCAATGACTTATCATGTCAATTACAAAATGAGCATATCTCAGAAGTCGAAAATATCATATATCCAAAGCTTATTGTTCTTTCATATTAGGCATGTGTTAGTCTTATGAACTTCCTTACACATCATCATTCATCTTATTCCAATAACATGAATTACTAATAAATATATTCGAGCATAGGTAGTTTTCTATTTGGAAATTATTATTTATTCAAACATATCACATCCCACTCATGTATAAACATTTACCAATCAGATACTTACCTCCATTCAAGTTCATTTAAGCTTGGCTTAGCACAAATATAAAATATTAGAAATTAAAACAACAAAAACTGCTCGGGAAGGCTTTTAACCTATCCCGAGACTTTAAACTACACTCACCATATTTCCAGGTTTATGTTTGATCCCGAATTATTATTCCTGACTCTTCTCCACAGCTCCACCAACTTTGGATCTTGTCTCGTCTACTAACTCTTATCCTAACATAACAATAACATAATCATTCATCAAAATTACATTTTTGCTAATCGTAAATATGTTAAGCATAAACCTTATATTTAACTTTTGATATACTTCAATTTTCATCCTAAAACAGCCCCTAACAACCCTTAATTTAACACAAACAGTTTTCAAAGGTGAACATAATAGTCCATTAACATATATTTAAAGATCACAATAGTCCTTAAATAATTACTAGTACGCAATAAGACCATTAGCAACTTAATTAGTATATTCAGCACTTACAATTAAGCTTTCAAGGCTATCCAATTAACCCAAAATAGAATACAACCATGCCATCCAATCAATTGTTTTTCAATCAAATAAAACAGCTCCTAGACGCACTGTCTTGATTCCTAACATTCATAATTTTATTATACTTACAAATTCACCAAATCAATGGCAACTATAAATCACACTATTTGAATTATTGAAGAAAAATACCATATGGAAAAGTTCTAGAAATCTGATCACAATGAGATCTATAGGAAATCTATAGTAACATCTAACATACTATTCTCATAGTTTGAGTATATAATCTATGATTCACCTTCTCAAAATCTATTAATTCTATCATCAAATAGTTAAACTAATATATCTTGAGGTTACTTCAATTTCTAAAGAGTAAAAAGGAGATTGCTTACCCTTTTTAATTCAATAATCCGAATCATAGTTCCCAACAGACCAACTTGAACTTAAATCAAAGCCCTTAAATTCTTTCTTTCTCAAGAATGTGGTTCGGTTAACAAGGAGGAAGAATATGGTAATTGGAGTGAATTATCCTCCCCATCCGAAACTCCTTTCCCAAAAGAATTACCACATGTTTAGCTAATTTGGTAACATGTGTAAAAAACACAAGCTAAAATTTTTTATAGAATGCAAACTCCCACATTTCCAAATTCCCGTTTTAATCCTTATAGATTTAAGCACACACTTTTCCTTACTTTAATTTTGGTCACTCTTCCCTTAATTGACTAATAATTGATAAATGATCATCATAATTAGCTAATGATTTAAAATGAAATATACTTCTAGACTTATGTTTGGGATATTATAAGGGGATTTCAAGAACAAGGAAGAAGAAAAGGATTCTATAGTGTTCTAATGCAAAAAGTTGAGACGCATTAAGATCGATTGTCCCTAACTCAAGAAGAAAAACATCGAGAAGAAAAAGAAGCATAAGGCTCATGTAGCCACTTGGAGTGATGAAGAATCTTCAAGTGATGAGGAACAAGAAGTTGCAAATCTCTGTCTCATGCCTTCGAAGAGGATCCCAAGGTAACCTCCAACTCATCTATTGAGTTTACATTTGATGAATTATATGATGAGTATAATGCCTTGTAAGAGTTTTATGACAAATTAGTTTTAAAATACAAAGAATCACTTTTAAAAAACAAGAAAATAATTTCCAATTTAAAAAAAATGATTCTTTATCCAAAACTAATTCGGAACTTAAGACGAAGGTTTTGGATTTACAAGCCAAACAAAATGACTTTGAAAAAAATTAAGATTTAAATAACCTTCTCTCTAAAGTTCATGATGATCACCAAAAGGAAGTTGGTGATCTCAAAGCTTCTTTGAACAAAGTTGGGAATTCCTGTTTTGAAAAGGGAACTTCTTCAAAATTCAACTATGTGAAAAAAAACTTTGATGGGTACAAATAAAGAAGCTTCTAAAGGTCTTCTAGAGGTAAGAGGATTATGAGTGTTTGGGTTCCTAAGGAACTTGTCACTTCTAACAACATTAAGGCAATTGGTTCTTGGATTCCCAAGAGAACCAAGCTTTTGGGAGCTAATACTCATGGACACAAAATGATTTGGGTACCAAAACTCAAGACATAATTCTTTGTTTATAGGGGGACCATTGCTACAAGGCCAATTATACAATTGCAAATTCTTGGTACCTTGATAGTGGATGATCAAGACACATGACCGGAGACAAGAGTCGATTTCTAGAGCTAAAACCAAAAAGTGGAGGAGTGGTGACATTTGGTGACAACTCCAAAGGCCACATTAAAGGAATTGTTTCTATCAGTAATCACTCTTATATTCTTATTGAAAATGTTTTGTATGTTAATGGTCTAAAATATAATTTATTAAGCATAAGCAAACTTTGTGATAAAGGTTTCAATGTACTTTTTGATTTAAATGATTGCAAAATTATCAACATTGAAACCAACAAAATTGTGCTTATTGGTCATCGCATAGGAAACATATACATGGTGCATTTAAATTACATTCATATTTCAAATGCATGTTTTGTTGCAAGAGATGAGCATGATTCATGGTTATGGCATAGAAAACTAGGGCATGCAAGCATGAGTGTTTTGGAAATTTTGATTTCAAATGATCTTGTAAGAGGTTTGCTAAAAATAAAGTTTTCTTATGTCAAAATTTGTGATGCTCGTTCTAAAGGAAAACATAAAAGAGTTTCTTTTAAACCTATTAATGATGTTTCTACAAGTAGAGTTTTACCATTAATCCATATGGATCTTTTTGGCCCTATTAGAATAATGAGTTTGGGTGGAAAATCATATGCATTTGTTTTAGTTTATGACTACTCTAGATATGCTTGGGTTCTATTTTTAAGTACCAAAGATGAGGCTTTAGAAAAATTCATCACATTTTCAAAATAAAATCAAAACAATTTTGGATACTCAATTGCACATATTCGAAATGACTATGGAACCAAATTTCAAAATCTAGGTTTTGAAGAGTTTTGTAACTCAAATGGAACTAGCCATAATTTTTTATCTCCTCGCACACCTCAAAAAATAGTGTTGTTGAGAGGGAAAACAGAACTTTAGAAGAAATGGCTAGAACCATGCTTTGTGAAAATAATTTGCCTAAGTATTTTTGGGCGGAAGCCACAAATATGGCTTGTTATATTATCAACCGAGAAATGATTAGGCCTATTTTAAAGAAAACACCTTATGAGCTTTTCAAAAATAAAAAAGCCTAACATTAGCTATTTTCATCCTTTTGGATGTAAATGTTTTGTTTTAAACAATGGAAAAGACAATTTAGGCAAATTTGATGCAAAAAGTGTTGAAGCAATTTTTCTAGGTTACTCCTTAAAGTCTAAAGCCTATCGTATATTTAACAAAAGAACTTTAGTAGTTGAAGAGTCTATACATGTGTTTTTTGATGATAACCTCCTTCCGAGGAAGGATACTTGTGATGATGATGTAGGAATTTTTGATGCCAATGATGTTGGAGGACAATCATCAAAGGTAGATGAAGTTCCATCAAAAGAAGAACAACAAGATCCACCTTTAGAATCCTTGAAGGACATATCTCTAGAGGAAAGGGAAATCACCTACCTAAGGGAGTTTAGCTATGTCAAAGGTGGTGAAATTTTGGGTGATCCATCCAATGGGGTAACCACTAGATCTTCTCTTAGAAATACATGTAATTATGTTACATTTATCTCATGCATAGAGCCTAAAAATATCAAAGAAGCGTTAAATGATGATCATTGGATATTAGCTATGAAAGAAGAGTTAAATCAATTTGAGAGAAGTAAATCATGGACATTAGTTGATAGGCTTAGTAACAAATCTACCATAGGAACTAAATGGGTTTTTAGAAACAAACTAGATGAGAGTTGTAACATAGTGAGAAACAAGGCTAGACTTGTTGCTTAAGGTTACACTCGAGAAGAATGAATCAATTTTGATGAAACCTATGCACTCGTAGCTAGAATGGAAGCTATTAGGATGTTTCTTGCATTTGTATGTTATCATGAATTCAATTTTTTTCAAACGGATGTGAAAAATGCTTTTCTAAATGGTTTTATAAATGAAGAAGTGTATGTAGAACAACCACCCAATTTTGAAGATCCAAAATACCCAAGCCATGTTTTCAAATTTTCAAAGGCTTTATATGGTTTGAAACAAGCTCCTAGAGCTTGTTATGAATGTTTTTCAAATTTTTTAATTGAAAAAGGTTTTGATAAAGGAAAGGTGGACACTACACTTTTTATAAAAAGAAAAGACAAAGACATCTTAGTAGTACAAATTTATGTTGATGATATAATTTTTGGTTATACTAATGAGCTTCTTTGTCAAGAGTTTGCGAAGTTGATGCAATGTGAATTTGAAATGAGCATGATGGGGGAGCTCTCATTCTTTTTGGTGCTTTAAATCAAACAAAGAAAGAATTTCATCTTCATCAATCAAGCTAAGTACATCAAGGGTATGCTCAAGAAGTTTGACTTGAAGAATGTGAAACCTCAAGATACACCAATGAGCTTTTCTACAAAGCTTGACAAAGATGAAGGAGGTAAGTGTGTTGATTTAAAGCTTTATAGATCAATTATATGATCATTGCTTTATCATACCGCAAGTAGACCATATATCATATTTAGTGTTTGCTTGTGTGCTAGATTTCAAGCTAGTCCTAGAGAATTACACCTAAAAGTCATTAAGAGAATCTTTAGATACCATAGAGACACACCTTGTTTAAGTCTTTGGTATCATAGAGACTCATCCTTTAGTTTGCATGCTTATTTGGATGCAGATTATGGAGATTGTAAGATAGATAGAAAAAGTACCTCCGATACATGCCAATTCCTAGGTAGTATGCTCATATCGTGGTTTTCTAAGAAGCAAAATAGTGTAGCATTATATACCACCGAGGTGGAATACATTTCAGCCTGAAGTTGTTGTGCTCAAGTCCTTTGGATGAAGCAACAACTCTTAGATTATGGAATTGATGTAGGTACCATCCCTCTAAAGTGTGACAATACTAGTGCCATTTGTCTCACTAAAAATCCCATCCAACATTCTATAACCAAGCACATAGAAATAAGACATCATTTCATTAGAGATCATGTCTTGAAAAATGATGTAGTTCTAGAATATGTAGACACCTGGAACCAATTAGTGGATATCTTTACCAAACCTTTAGACAGAAGGCGCTTTTGTTCTCTTAGGAGAGAGTTGGGGCTTACTAGCCTTTCTTGAACCTTAGAGCCTTTTCATGTTTAAATTTTTCTTGAATTTGGTTGATTTCATTGCTTGTGTGTTTTTGATCCTATATGCATATATTCATGTTGTTTTTGGGAGTATGTATCTATTTTTGCCAATACATGATGATCTCATATCATTCACATACATATTGATTCGATTAAGTTCAAATTTTTGGGTCCCTTGCAGCCAAAAATGTCATTTTTGGTCAAGGGGTATCGATACAGTTAATTTCATATAGATACAGATATCAGGGGTAGCATTTTAGTATAAGTGAACCTATACCGGTATCGGTCAAGGATCGGTAAGCGTAAAAAATGTGTCGATATGCAGTTTCGATACGCATATAACGCGTACTGGTACGCGTAGCCGCTGAAGTCTTTAAATGCCAATTAAATAAGTTTTCCTAATTTAAATCAAATCCTAACTCTTTTTCTCAAAACCCTAGTCGGCCCTATCTAAAAAAACCCTTCAAATCCTTTTGTTTTCATCAAAAATCATCAAAACTCTTTGGGGGGCTTTTTGTTTTCAACATCAAACCCAAGCAAAATTCATCAAGCTTTGTGCAAAATATCTATTCATTCATCCATTCATCCTAATCAAGGTATAAACTTTATTTTCTTTAAATTTCGATTTCTTTTATATTTGTATAGTTCTTATATCTTAAATTTATATATTTAGTATATATATAACTTTGTTTTCAAAGATTTTACAAAATCTTTTTCAAAACTAAAATTTTTTTGTTCGAATATAAAATTATACTAGTATATTTTTCTTTATTGTTTTTAAATTTTATTTTCCCCAAAATTTTCCTTTACACTTGTATATGATTTTAAACTATACAATATAGGTTTTTACACTACCTTGATCATTGGATTGATTTATTGGATTGAATATTGATGTTTATGCATACATTGTTTTTTGTGGTTTGAAATTGTTTTTAGGATTTTTTCATGTCTCCTAAGAAAAGAGCAAGAAGTGAAATCGGGTCTAGCTCTTCCAATTCTAATCCTACCAACCCCAATCTCAAAAACAACGGTATAAGACCAAACCTTAACCAAATTTACCGTCAATGTTTTATTGAATTGGGAAATCCAAATGCTTTGGATCATTTTAAACACTTTCAAAATTTCAAAATCCATCGTGAACGTGTTGTTTCCATACCTTTTATGACTTATGATGCTGTTCATTTTTGTTATCTTGATTTAATGAGGGAATGGAAGTTCATGTCTTTTTTAAGCATACCCGACATTTTGTACAAAAATATTGTGCTTATTTTTTACTCCATTGACCAGTGTATTTATAATCAGGAGAAAATCAAGTCATAAAACTCGAGTCTTATCTTATGGGAAAATTTTTTTACTCGATTCTAAAATTATTGATGAACTTTTGGGGATGGATGATACGGATATTGATGATGAAAATGTTTTTCCTCAAACCTATGGTGGCTTCGTTACCGTCCTTGATGCTTATGACCGTTTCTTTCACTTTCTTATCACTTGGTGGTTTCGACCATCCAGTGGTAAGTGGTCTACCATTCGCCAAGTCGATGACTTTTGGCTTTATTGTTTCTATGAAGGAATACACCTAAACTTAGCCTAAATCATATTTTCCGAGCTAGTCTACCTTGTCCAAAACTTCTACACCTCCCACATACTTCTTCTCAAACTCCTCGAGAAAATCATCCCAAGATGGTCGATTGGGGTGACACCCAAGCTCTACTATTTCTCACTATTCTCTAGCATTTCCCTTCAACAAGGACATAACACATGATAGCTTGTCTCCTGATCTCAATCTCATCTGCCTCATAATTCAACATGTATCTTGCAACCACTGCTTTGCTTGTTCTGGGTTATCTCGCCCCGATCCATGGAAATCTGTAGCACCCTGCCTTCTCATGCTTTCGACAGGTGCTTCACGAGGCGTATCAGATGCCCTCGGTATTGCCCTCACAATCCGGAGCAACGCCCGGTTCAGATATGAGAAGTAGTTTACTCCCTGGTCAACTGTGTCCTCTGACATGTCCTCTGTGCCAGACACATATTCCTCATCATAACTCTCTTCTTTGGAGCCCAAACTTTCCTCCTTGATTCTTGCCCTCCTTGGCATGATTCTATTATGCACAACAACAAATGAGGTCACACCATCAAATTTCAGCATTAAAACAAGTACTACTTCGACTCATGGGCATGTATTCGCTAGACACCTATACATTCCTCTAGACTCCCCCGAGGACTTCCTAGAACCGACTAAACCTAAACTCTGATACCACTAAATGTAACACCATTGATCCAGATGTCACATTTGGGCCCTAAGCCCAAAATCTATACAATAAAAATCTTTCCTTTTTCAAACCCAAAGCATGATAGGTCCAATAAAACATAGGTCCATACATTGAAAACATAGTTTAATTCGAATATTCAAAACATGATTCATGGAGCTCCAATTACAAGTATTAAAACATTTGACTTGACCAAATAATACAAATAAGAGTCACAAAAAACATATAGGGTCCTACGAAATACATAGCCCATTACATATAGTATTTGTACTCAACCACTAGAGTCGATGCTAAAAATCCAAGCCTTGATGGTGCTCCTTTAAGCCTCACAACAACCTACTAACCTGCGAATGGAGACAACGATTCCGATCACTGAGCTAACAAAGCTCAGTGGATACATCGCCACTCAACCATGCTTCATGCAAATCATAAATAAAGCAATGCAACATGAATGATATCATGGCAAGATAACAATGGCGCTACCATAACCGCCTAAACATATAGCATCATGAGTGTATTACCACACACACAGCTCATACAAATACCTTATTCGATTACATAGCATCACATAGAAAACTCTAACAACTATTAAGTGAGGTCCGCCTCCACAAAGCATCAGAATCCTACACTTGAGTGAGGCTCGCGTCCACATAGCATCAGGATCCTACACTACGAGTAAGGCACACGTCCATATAGCATCGGGATCCTATACTCAAGGGGATGAGGTCGCGTCCATAAAGCATCAGGATCCAACATCCATGCTCTGAATCTCTCATCAAGCATCTTCGAATGAGGTCTGCGTCCATAAAGCATCGGGATCCAACATTCAAAAATCTTCAAGGTGTTGCAACACACTTTTTGGGTATACAAATCCCAACAACAAGGGATGACTCAACTATCTAGGCGTCCCCTCAACACACAACAAGGACCCTAATTACCACACAGCTTCGATTGATCCACCTATGATCCCTATGGGTTACTACCTCACACGGTTTACAAAATGCTTATCGAATTATTAGCCAATTATTTCTCATACGGCGTTAAAATCTATGTTTCTCAACTTTAGTATTCATTTTACACCTTAAAAGACCCAGGGCCCTTTGGCTCAAATTATAGAACCCCCGAAAGTAAACTCAATTTCTTTGGCAGAATGTCCAGCGAGTACCGATACTCATATGTGGGTATTGGTATGCCCTCTAGGTACCGATACTCATCCATGAGTACCGATACTCATTTTAGGTTCGAAAGAATTGGACCCTTAAGTCGTACCGATACGCTCTACCACGTATCGATATTCATTATTAGTACTCGGATTGCCCTGTACCGATCCAAACTCGTACCGGTACTCCCTAAAAACCCATTCTCGTTCTCCCTCATCAACCCCCACCATAACATTCTCTTCCACCAAAACTAACCATCCTTACCTTGATTGATAGATCTCACCCCTGCAGTATGCAGGAGAAAATCAGTTCCCCCCTTTTTTCCATCCTTCAAAACTTTGCCTTTACCATAATACCTCTCTTACTCTTCCCAAACCAACCCAACAACTACAAGCCCACACATAAGATAGCCCAAGGGCCCACTCAAACTCAAAAACATGACTCAAGTACGAGGCTCATGCCTCAATCAAACCCGACCCTCAGATTTTTGAAATTTGGGTCGTTACATGGCCCATAAACTACTTATTTTCGAATTAACACTATTTCAAATCCAATTTCAACAAGAATTTACCATTAAGTCTAATTGGGATTAATGAGTCTAAAAGGGACTTGAAACTGAAATTTTAACAAAAAATCCAACTTATGAATTATTTACATTTTAGTCCCTAAACCTCAATTCGGTTAAATTTACTTCGATTTGAACTTCTTTTTATTAGAAAAATAGAGGCATATGATGTTTCTACTTATATTAAACTTGTATTTAAGTTTTGAATGTTTTTTGGGTTTAAAACTTGTAAAATTACCAAAATGTATTTTTGTTAAATCATTCATTTTTCTAAAGTTTTTAAAGGTTTATTTTCTCGTTTGACTTTAGTTAATTGTTTCTTCTTTATGTTCGTGTTAATTGTTTACTATCATGTAATCGAATATGCTTATTTTTTAAAGTATGTTTTTAGTCCACCTAGAGCCATTTGTAACATTCAACATTCGGGTTGGATTCATTTTTATCGGGTATTAGGTGTTACATTAATAGTGAAATTCTCGAGATTAAATTATAAAATATTAGACTAAATTTTAAAAATTACAAATAAATAGAGGTCAATTTCGGATTAAATAAAAATTTTATGGACTAAACTGGACAAAAATAAAACCATGTTAACAATATTAGACTCAATCATAAAAAATAAAAATACATATAGGTCAATTTTGAATTAAAGGAAAAAAATTAAGGATTAAATTGAAAAAAATAAAACTATATTAAAAAATATTAGATTAACTTATAAAAATTATAAATAAACAAGGGTCAGTTTTAGATGAAATAAAATTTGTAGGGTTTAAATTGAATAAAAATAATCATATTAAAAACATTAGGCTAAATTATAAAAATTATAATTTTTAAAGCTTAATTTTCTTTCCTCTCACTTTTCTATTGTACCAAGCAATAGAGAGGGAAGAAACTTATTTTCCTTCTAGCTTTCCATCCCCTCAACCAAGCACACTGATAAAAAGAAAATATATATATTTTTCATCCTTCCATTTTCCACCATTTCAATTTTTCATCTTTTTAATTTTCTTTCTTTTCTACCAAGTAAAGCCTTAAAGTAAAACATTTGAGTATCAAGATTTAAGATTTAGAGTTGGAGCGTAGGATTTAATTCTTTAGTGTTGAAGTATAGAGATAGAAAGAAAGGGGTCTGATGTGTTTTGTTCACATGATTCAATTGCTTAACTCACGAGTTAGTTAATCTATACCATGTAAGTATCACAAATCAATTCGACAACTTAGTTATAACTATTTAAATATATTATTTTACGGTTTTGTTCACTCATGTCGTTGGTGTGAAAAAGAGAGTTAATTTCAGATTAAAATTTGTAAGTAACATTACAAATTAACAACAGTAGCCACGTATACCTTGTTGTTTACACCAAATGCAAGCAAACACCGGTGTCTCTTAGCTGCCTTTGTTTAGCCCCCAACGCATTAGTGCCATCTTCTTTCCACGCACCCATCTCCCACTTACCCTCCTCGTCTTGACCCATTGTGTCTCGTTTTACACACTTTCCTCTCTCATAGAAATAAGACTTTTGGGGATGGAGTTGGGTAGAATTTCAATATCAAACAAGGTGATGAATGATTGCATTTAATATTAAAATTTAAAACTAACCTAATTATTAGGATCCGTTATCGTAATCCTCGATATTGACTCACGTTAAAACCGAAATTAAAAGAATATACTGTCCTTTTTGTGTTTTTAAAATTGTCTCACTTAAATTATTCTTTTAAAAAACTCAACAATTTTTACAACACGTTTGCTTTTCTACCCCTTTTTAATTTTCCAACAAACAAACTTTAACTTTTCAAGGATAAAATTATCATTTTAATTACTTTACAATACATCTTTTGCACAATTTTTTTCTTCTAAAATTACGAAAAATCAAAAAGAGACAAGATTTTAAGGGCGGAGGAAGTAATAGTTAAAATCATACATAATGTAATAAAGAGGGTTTATGATATATTTTTTCCAAAGTGAGCCTTGCCGCACCCACAATGACAAACATGCTTTAAATTTCTTTTAACAATTACAATTTTAAAGTTAATGTTACGGTGAAATTTCTTTCTCTTAAAAAATAATAAAATTTCAGTTTGATTCCTAAAAAACAATAAAGTTATTAATTAATATAACGATAAATTTAAATTTTCAGAAATTTATAATTAAATTTCAGTCCTTTAATTTTTTTAGATAATACTAAAGCAACAGAGATTAATCTACAGCAGCCAAGCCCCTAAGCAAACCCGCAAAAGATTCTATAGGAGGGTCGTTAAAGGTAATGCCTCCAATAGGGGCTCCATGGCAAATTCGAGCCAAACTATCTGCAACTCCGTTGGCTTCATGTAACACCACTACCCGGTCTAGGAAATAAACCGGCTTAGGATGTGTTACCAAACAAACATACAAAGAGTCTTGATCAAATTTAGTACAATCAACTGAACATGCCTACGAAAAACAGAGTAATTTAAAACATTTTGAATGTTTCAAAGATATAACTTAATCTTCAAATCATATACAAACATGTATTTACATACCATAGACTATACACATCAATCACCCGATCTTAGAATGCCTCTATCTTCTATGTTCTTCAAATCACAAAGTTATTACATTGATTTTACTAACACATAAGATTCATTTTCATACATACACATTATTAATCTTAACTCGATTATAAGCTTGCATGCCTCTAATCATTTTAAGACATATCAATCTATGATTAAGATCGTTCGAGTTAACATTAAACCATTGGTTAAAAATCTTTAAACTTCCATGTTGTACCATTTAATATCAAGATTTACCAACCAAGATTACCAACTAAGCAACTCATGTCACTACCAAACATGTATCCTTAGCAACAAGCATTCAAAACTTAAACCAATCCTAACCAGACACATATAACCTTTGCATAGCAAGACCGAATACAAAATTCATTGACATCTAGCCATTTACTTATTCTAACCATTAAACTAGCCATTCGAACTACACCATTTTTATTTTGGGTTTAACTCATGATAATATATATGTATATATATTTCAAATTGCAACACACATGCCATCAAGGCGATCTATCAACTCAAGACTCATGCAGATATTTAAACAACCACACAATCTTACTAACTATTAAATCATATAAGCAAACAACAACCAAGAAATAATTAAAGGCCCATTACAAAACATTGAAAACTCATCAAACTTATATACATATATAGCCAAAATGGAATTTAAATGCATTATGCAACTTAACAACTATGTGCCACCAACTAGGAGTTCTTTAAGGAAGTTCAAGACATACAAACTCGACCTCCGGTGATCTTGTCCAGGATCATAGCTAACAAAAAACGAACTTAACCTGAAAGACAGTGAAAGGATGTATAAGTATGATTACTTAGTGAGGTAGCTTAAAGCATGGAACAATAATCCATCCTTTCAATTAGATCTTTACTCATGCAAATATAATTCTAAGCTTGGACAAGAAGTTATGTAACCCCCTTGACCCGACCTAGATGCCCAACCGAACCAAGAAGGCTACATTAGGTTTGCCGTAGCAAACCAAAGAGATACAACCAAACCCGATATTTTTTTTTCTTTTTATCTTATCTAGATGTCAATTATTAACCCTACATGTTCGTACAGACATTAGTGCAACCCCAACTCAATCGGGCATCAATTTGACATCCAATTGATCACATTTGCAAATTACGGACCCAATTGAAAATACAGAAAATTTTAGGATTAAAACTCATTTTTAAGTTACCAACCTTTAATTAGTCAGGTTCTATTATTTCATCTAAAGTTTTAGCTCAATCTGATCATTCTACCACATATAATTTCATGGGCAAGATTCATGGACTAAAATGCAAAGAAAGCAAAACTGGCCAAAAGTAACATTCACAGGAGAAACGGTCATCCGTATCGAAACGGGTAAGCCCGTACCGATACGGTTTGAAACAGATTGTTTTGATACACCACCAAGCCGTATCGATACGCCTAACTGAAATACCAAACTTTTGAAATATTTTAAACCGTACCGATACGGTCTCTTAGGTGTTTCGATACGCGGGTTCAAGTTGCAAAAGTGAATTCCAGAGGCTAAAACTCGTATCAAAACGCCCATCCCCGTACCGGTATGCCAGGCCAAATTTACCTAGGCGTATCAAAACGCACAAGACCCGTACCGATCCCACAAGCCTGAAATTGCCTAGCCGTACCGATATGCTCCCTCGAGTATCGGTATGCCTGGGCCTGTAATGTCACATTTGGCTGATTTTTCATCCCAAAAGCATACTCAAACCACTCCAACATGCTTTAAACACAATACTAACATGTCAAACATATCCCATGCCAACTAGCATCACTTGTCTAACAACACAACAAGGATTCATGCATCAAAGAGGAAATCTATAGGCATGCTTCCTAATATGCATCCAACCTACATATCAAAAGGTAAACCAGCACCAAAAACAAACCTTAAAGGCCATTTACAACCCAAGAGCAACTAAAGAAACATGCTTAAACAGGGAGTTTCACAAAACATCTCCCAAAACACAACAAGCACCACATTGCCCTTATTCATTATAGTCTAGTCTCTAACATACTTTGGAAGCAAGTCTTGCCAAGATCCTCTTGCTTCTTGCTGCCTTCCAAGACCTCAATTATCTGCATTGATGGACAACGAGAGCGTAAGCACGCAAGGCTTAGTGCGGAGTGCTCGAAAACAACACCATCAATGCATTTAAAACCATTTACATAACATAATCCTTTAAAACATCATGCCCTTTTTAAAACATGCACTTACACCATTAAAACCATCATATTAAACCATATGCTACATGAATCATTAAACAACACCAAATCACATTGCTAACCCTCCACTTAAGCCTTCCCATGCATTACTACCAAATGCAAAGCTTAAGGAGAAACATGCATAAACCATATTATACAACATAAACATTTCAATGATACATTAACAATTATATTGGCTTTCAAGTGATCATTAGACAAGTCCATTAACAAAAGATTTCATCAGATACACTGATTCAACAAGTGTTAACCCAACGCTTGAAGCCATCTCAACCGGAATAGCGATACAATCACAATCGCGGTACATTAACAACCAGGTACAATAACAACCGGGTACCATAACAACCCACGGGGACATCCACCCCAATCATCGGTTAGATGCTTAATCCATTAACGGGAGTATTCGGTACTGTTTAACCCTTCTACCGTTAAGGTACTTGGATGGAGTATTCGCTGCACCATATAAACCCCTCAACATCCAAGGTGACTTATTTACAATGCACTCAATCCTATGGTCGGCCAACTATACCTGATAACAATTCTAAAACAACATCACTTGCCAATATAATTAACCAAATAACATTTACCTCACTGTTTTTAACAAGCATTAAACCATGCCATTTCCAAAGCAACAACCATGCTTTAAAACACAAGTATAAACCACATACTTACAAGGATCACTTACCATGTGCATCCTTCAGCATTTCATGCTTAAAAACATTATATCAAATACTTTAAAACATGCTTAAACAGTAGGTAACATGTAAATTAGAACAAGTGCATAAAACCATTTCAAACTAGCACATCCGAGAGAGAAATCCACTTTATACTTACTTTTGAGTCTAGGTAAGTGTTTCAAGCTCTACCTTAACTCCCAAAACTCTATTCCCAAAACATCAAAATGCTTTAAACCACATTTTCACTCACCGATACGCGAAACCTCAATTCACCGACGTGAAATCAAGAATCCAAAGCCTCCAATGCTTCTCCAATCACTTCCAGATCAACCTCCCCTATTTTTACCACAAAACAACAGCGGATTAATGCATCATAATGCATTCTAAACACAGCAACTACAATCATTCTCACATTTCCACAACACCTTCACAATTAACCCTCCACAACAACCGAAAACATAACCAAAACACTTCGATTCACAACCCAGCCAACATCTATCAAACTAACATCACTTTTAACACCAAAACACATCTAAAAACATATTCAAAACAACCTACCACCTCCAGCAACCTCACAACCATATAAACACCACAAAACCTCAAAACTAACAACCTAAACAAATAGAGATTCTTAAGTTTCAGGATTCCATTGATAAAAATCACTTATCAATATTATTAAACACCCAAAATATGAATCAAAGCAACCTTACTTATTGGAAATCAGATCCAATTTGCGAATCAAATCATTTTCCCCAAATAACTCAATTAAACATTGGAAAATCATCAAAATCATATTAGAAACACAAAAACAAGGATCAAATGCTTGAGAATTTCAATAAAGAACCATACAATAGAGGAGATCTCGGACCTTACCCCTATTGTGAAGTTTCTCCCTTAATTGATTTGTGAAAAGCTAAGAAAACACAAAATTATTGTGAGATTTTGTATAAACAATATTTATAAAACAATTTGAAACAATAAAATCAAGTTAGAAATCACCTCACCTCTGGAAATTTGATGAAAACTGAGTGTTTGGCTGAGGAGAGAATGGAGAGAAAAAAGTTGAGAGAAAATGACGTGATTTTTGTTTTAGAAAAGATAACTAACTTTTTAACAAAATCTTCTTTAATTACTAATTAAACCACATGTTAAAATAAGTCAAATCAAGCGAGAAATCATCAGAAACCAATTGGTAAAATATCTCTTTAAAGATTCTAAGTATTTGAACCTTTACATTTTAGTCACTAGAAAATCACAGTTTTCAAAACATTCATTTTGGTCACTAACCAAAATGTCCATCTTCCAAAACCCATTTTTCAAAATTGATTCCACAATTATTAAATACACAATTAATAATGATTTTTAAGCATTTTCCATTAATTTTCCAACACCAAAAATATATGATCCCGAAACTGACTCGAATCTCTACTCCGGTCCACCAAACCGTCTAATAAACCACCAAACCGCTAAGCCCTAAAATCGGCGCGTTACAAGTTAGCTATTCTAATGTAAGATGTCTGAATAAAGACATGTATAAAATTCCAAGATTGTTCAACAAATCATAAGCATTTGAATGTTCAAGCAATTCAAACATGTAAGCATTTTACCAAGCTTATCTAATCACACAAAGAACATATAATAAGCTAAGATTCACTTTACTTGTTATACAAGTCATTATGAATTCATAATTTAACTTATAAACTTTCTGGGATCTTTTATCATAGTCTTCTGATTCAAGCAACCTATTTCACTTGCACGTTTTTTTATTAAATCATCCATAGTACCATTAATTCATGAGTACACATTTATACGTTCAAAAACAGTCTTCTAACTTTCATATATATATTATTAGACATTCAAAATAGTCCACAACATGCTTGAATTCATTCAAACAGTCCACTAAACATGTATACACAAATATACATTGCAAAACAGTCCAAGACATGTTCATTTCTATCAAAACAGTCCACTAAACATGCATACACAAACATACATTGCAAAAGTCCAAGACATGTTCATTTTTATTCAAACAGTCCACTAAATATGTATATACAAAATACATTGCAAAACAGTCCAAGACATGTTCATTTCTATCAAAACAGTCCACTAAACATGTATACACAAATATACATTGCAAAACAGTCCAAGGCATGTTAATTTTTATCAAAACAGTCCACTAAACATGTATACACAAATATACATTGCAAAACAGTCCAAGACATGTTCATTTCTATCAAAACAGTCCACTAAACATGTATACACAAATATACATTGCAAAACAGTCCAAGGCATGTTCATTTTTTTTATCAAAACAGTCCACTAAACATGTATACATTACAAAACAGTCCAAGACTTCTAGCAAAACAGTCCACTAAACATGTATACACAAATATACATTGCAAAACAGTCCAAGGCATGTTCATTTTTATCAAAGCAGTCCACTAAACATGTATACACAAATATACATTGCAAAACAGTCCAAGACATGTTCATTTCTATCAAAACAATCCAAGACATGTTCATTTTTATCAGAGCAGTCCACTAAACATGTATACACAAATATACATTGCAAAACAGTCCAAGGCATGTTTTTTTTTTTATCAAAACAGTCCACTAAAAGGGGTATACATTGCAAAACAGTCCAAGACATGTTCATTTCTATCAAAACAGTCCGCTAAACATGTATACACAAATATACATTTCAAAACAGTCCATGACATCTCCATTTCTATCAAAATAGTCCACTAAACATGTATACACAAATATACATTGCAAAACAGTCCAAGGAATGTTCATTTTTATCAAAACAGTCCACTAAACATGTATACACAAGTATACATTGCAAAATAGTGCAAGGCATGTTCATTTTTATCAAAGTATTTCATATACATTTACTATTCTTATAAATTATCAAGCATAGCATATTATAAACATGATTTACTTATCAAATAAGCTATCATACATAACATATTGTAAACATGTTTTACTTGTCTCATAAGTTATTAAAATAACATCTTAGTTGGGTTTCATTATGAAGTCTTAACATAGCCTTGAAATCAAGCATCAGCCTAGGTACTCGAATCCCCAACAACTGTCACCAACAGAAAGGTACTCAGAGTACTGGTCAATCCCTCCTATTGTCGCCAAGTGACCACAAAACTTCCCTCCTACTGTCGCCAGAGAAAGACCGTAGTCCACCCCAAACACGAGCTCTATGGACTCTATGGCATGCCAACTATACCTAAGACCGACTTGAGACCAAGGCTTTTCACATATTCTTATCTTATCATATTAAGATTGAGCTTAGCTCCATATTCATGTAATCATGTACATGTTATAAACTTATCATATTAGAATCGGAATTGAGCTTAGCTCATTAATCAGATTATCAATTTAACATATCTTATTCGTATCAGAAATGGGCATAGCCCCACATTCTTACAATCATATGAACAAAGCTTATAAGTTATCACATTATGCCATAATCTTGTTTGAGTATAATTTCACATTCTTATAATCAAATGGTTAAGGCTTGATTCATAGTATATCCACAAGTTTAATTTACATGTAACTTTCGAACATACTATGCATTCCATAGCTTCTTAAACATATTCAATCATATATAGCTTTTGAAACTAGAATGCATTTCATAACATCTCAAACATATTCAAGTACATACAGCTTGTAATTTTTATACTTACCTTGGAATCCAAGCTTATTAGTACGGGCAAATCTTAGCCTAATGAATTAGCAAAATTAAACAAAGCAAATAGAAATGCACGGGATAGTTTTAATCTATCCCGAGACTTTAAACTACACTCACCTTATATACCAAAGTTACGGGATATCCTAATCCACTAACACATCCAAGCTTCCTCCATTCGATACTTGACTCAACCGAGCCCTTGATTCTAAACTTTCCTTCTACTTTGACCTTACTTCCAGCTTCTTCTTCCAATCTTTAGCTCAAATAATCAAAAATACATCCATTAATATGCATGCCCCTCATCACACATTAATTCAATATGCTTAACCATTGTTATCATTCAAGCAATAATTATACATATACTAATCATCTCTCAATTCCATTTTCAAGTTAAGTCCTAATTTCCAATTTATTATAACTTGAGCTATCATTAAAGATCTATCCCTCCAGAACCGAGTATATACTAGAATTTAAAGTTCTTTACATCGTTAAAAACTAGATTCAATCATGGTTTTAATGGTACAAGCCTCATAATTTAACAAGACCTACATAAATTATGAGAATTCTTGAAAGTCTCATGACAGAAACTGTCCAAGGCAGAATCTGCTTCCAGATTTTATGTACTACCTTCAGTTAAAAATTCACAACTTCTGATTTAGGGATTGAAATCAATAACCGTTTGTTGGAGATTAAACTATACTCACACATGGTTCTACACATATAAAATTCATCTTCAAACTCAGCATATTCAATTTTCTATGAATTTCTAAACTTACTGCCAGAACATAGCTTTTCTGGGCAGACTGCATTTGACCTTTGTTTCAATGATTCTAAGTACATCAAAACAACAAGTGACTTTAAATAATTGTAGGGGACACACAAATACCTCCCTAAACTTAAATTTACAGCATCTTTTTCATTCACATATATCCATCAAAACATGTTTTCTGTAACACCCTTGACCCAGATTTCACGTTTGGGCCTCAAACCTGAAACCTGACCATCAAATTCCCAACCTAGTTTAGCCCAATCCACAATAAGCTTCCAAAACCCATTTTATTTCAAACCAAATAAAAACAAGTAAAATTTGAAATGTATACAATGGAGCAACTCTTAAAAATTATATTAAAAAACTTTTGATTCGATCATTTGAAAATTCGAATACAATTTACAATTTACAATTTACAATAGGTTCTTACGAATACATAGCCCAAGTACCTAAATACTTTACTCTGAAGAGACGAGGCGCCGGAATCCTTCCTTGATGGCGTTCCTCCAAGAATGAGCCAAACCTGCAAACAAAAACAACGATTTTGACCGCCTTAATGGATACACTGCCACTCAACCATGCTTCATGCAAATCATAAATAAAGCAATGAAACATGAATGATATCATGGCAAGATAACAATAGCGCTACCATATCCGCCTAAACACGTAGCATTATGAATGTATGATCATGCACACAGCTCATACAAGTACCTCATACGTTTACATAGAATCACAAAGATAACACCAACAACATTAAGTGAGGTTCGCGTCCATAGAGCATTGGAAACCTACACTTGAGTGAGGCCCGCGTCCATAAAGCATCGGGATCCTACACTACGAGTAAGGCCTGCGTCCACAAAGCATCAGGATCATATACTCTAAGCAAGGCACGTGTCCACAAATCATTGGTCTCCTATACTTAAAGGGGTGAGGCCCGCGTCCACAAAGCATCGGGATCCTACATCCATGCTCGTAATCTCTCATCAAGCATCGAGATCCTACATTTGGGAGTTTTCAAGGTGTTGCAACACACTTAGGGTATCCAAATCCCAACAACAAGGGATGAATCAACTATCTAGGCGTCCCATCAGCACCCAGCAAGGACCCTAATCACCACACAATACATAACCTCGACACCTGCACACAGCTCTAACACCCTTACCATCACCTTATGGTTTCTATCAGTTATTATGCCACCCTATTGAACTTATTTATTTATTAGTATTTTATGAAGGTACAAATTAGTCGTTCTCATTAATTTATCTTATTATTCAATAAGACTTAACCTTATAGGCGCCCCTTCCGCACACAACAAGGGCCCAGGTTACCACACAGCATCCATCGATCCACCTAGGATCCCTATGGGTTACCACCTCACATAGCTTACCCAATATATAACAAATCATTAGCCATTTATTTTATACACGGGGTTTAAATCTCTATTTCTCAGTTTTAGTATTCATTTTACACCTTAACAGACCCCCAGGGCCCTTTGCCTAAAATTATAGAACCCCCGAAAGTAACCTCGAAATTCTTGGACAGATTGCCCAGAGAGTACCGATACTCCATATGGGTACCGGTACACCCCTATAGGTACTGGTACTCCCCCATGGATACCGATACTCAAATTAGACTCAGAACGTATGGTACAACAAGTTGTACCAATACGCTAAACCCCTGTATCGATACTCACTAACGGTACTTATCCATCCCGTACTGATCCCAACTCGTACCGGTACCCTTACCCTCGCATACCGGTACGCTAAGCCTCCCTCAAGCAATGCAATAGTACGTACCGATATGCCCTAAGCATACCGATACACAAAGATGCTATTGGAATTCTAATCGACCAAGGGGTATCGATACACGGGTAGTCGTACCAGTATGTCCCTCACAACTTGTCTCCCGTTTTACTAAAGCGTACCGATACCCGAACAGCCGTACCTGTACGCAAGCCCGAAATTCAAACCCTGGGTTCAGATTCCACCTAGAAATCCTACTTAACCTGCATGGTTATGCCCCAAATTGCTCCTACAAGTTATGGTGGAGTTATTAAGTGGGTTTCTACCAATTTTAGGCCTTTAAAACGTCAAACCCATGTTTTGCCATTAAAGAGTCAACCAAAGCATGCCAAGCCATAAACACACAAATCATGCACAAAGCCTATTTTTATGAGTTGCAGGAAACTACAGGGGTTAGTAGTGTACTAACCTTGGATTAAAGCTGGTGAAGAAGCCTTCAAAGACTCATTCTCGCTCTTCTTCTTCAATCGTAACCTAATATCTTCCATTACCGTTCTAAGCAAAGCTTACCTCAAAATAAAGATCCTTTAGTGCTGAACAACTTTTTCTCTTTGCCCCAAACGAGATTCATACTCTAGAACTCAAAGATTTAACCTTGAACATGAAGGAGTTTGTGTGGAAGATGGAAATGGGTGAGAGAGGGAACAAGGGGACCAAGATGACCTTACTCACTCTATTTTCTGTAGAAAATAAAGTCCTCCCACTAGCTCTCTTTGTCTTCAATTATGCTTTTACCCATTTGCCCTTCTTACGTTCACCTTAGCCCAACAACAAACCAACAACCCAAGCCCAAGGTTCTAAGACATGCCCAAAAAGACTCCTATGGGCCCAACATCACGGCCCAAACGTGAAGCCCACGCCTCGGGTCAACTCGACTCTTGGATCCAAAAATCTGGGTATTTACAACTTCATCCAATCTAACTCATCATCAATACTACTTTATTACTCTCCACTTTCAATCTTCATAAAACATTTAACCTATTTCATTTTCTATTCAAGATATAACAAAATTTCTAAGATAAAGTTACTATAAACATTATGGGTTTACCTCTCTATGAAGAAGCTTATAAATTTTGAAGTCCAGAAGCTGGAAACTAAAGCTTTCATTTAAGGTCTCTTTCCCTTTCTCTAATGATGTTTCACGTTGGAAGAAGAGTTGACAGAGAGATGGGCAGCTAACAATTTCTTTCTCTTTTACGAGTCTTACCCCATCAGCAAACCCCTCCCCTCTCCCTTTGTTTTTAACAATTTATTAATACAATATACATAGCTTAATTGACACATGGATTCCACCATGCAACTAGGGTCAAATTACCCATGCAAAGTTTAACTTTTGTCCCTTTTACAAATTGATCCTACCCTATAATTCACTTGAATACAAATTGGTCACTAGATCACAATTCAATTAAATCACTTAACCACTTCCTTCAATTCTCATTCTAACTTGATCCAAAATATTTGATTCTTTGACTAAACTACCTCTTGGCATACAATCCATCACAAATCTTGTAGTATGCTCACTTAACAAATTCTTAATTGATCCTTAACTCCTTTATCCCCTTTCACCTTCAATTCCATTGACTTACCTATTCAATTGACTCAAATTGAGTCTTTATTAATTCAAAGATAACATTATCAAGCATGTGATCACTTTGTAAAACTCCTAGCCCGGTTTTAGGGGTACTACAATTCTCCTTCCCTTAAAAGAAATTCGTCCTCGAATTTCCACAGAAATTGATTTAGAGGGTTTCTTATCTAACAAGAATATGGATTCTTCCCCTAATTCATGAAGAATGGTCTTTCCTTATGTAACCCCCTCGACCAGGCCTAGTCGCAAGACTGGTCTGAGCAAGCTATATTAGGTTTACCAAAGTAAACCGAGAAGATTAAACCTAAAACACGTCCATTTTTTCCTTTTTATCTTGTCTAGATGCATTAACGCTTTCCTACATGATCATACTGTTCACGGCGAGCACTCATCTCAATCGGGTATCGTAACGATATCCAATTAGCCACAAACATGAATTAGGGACCAACAAGTAAATTCAGCAATCTAGAAAGGCTTTTCTAATTTTTAAGTTACCAGCCTTTAATTAAGTTCGTTTCATGCTTAAATATCAAGAATCAGCTTCAGACGATCATCCATGCTCAAATAATTGACAAAACAAGAATCATGAACTAAAATAGAAGAAAACTGAACCGACCTTACATGAAATTAACAGATTTAACGACATCCGTATCGATACGTTGAGAACCGTATCGATACGGTTGTGAACATATCGTTTCTATACGGTGAGGCTCATACAGGTACGCTACTTCGGGTTTCAAATACGGTTTCAAATCATTTCACTTCGTACCGATACGGTCCCTTGGTGTTTTGGTACGCGACCTCGTCTCCAAAAAGTAAAATTCTAGTGACCACTAGGCGTACCGAAACTCCCCTGCTCGTATCGATACACTCTGGCCTTGTTTTCCTGTCTGTACCGAAACACCTCTGCCTGTACCGAAACACTTTGCCCAAAATTGCCTAGCCCTACCAATACGGTCCATCGCGTATCGGTACGCCTGGGCCTGTAATGTTAAGATTAGCTGGTTTTTCACACAACTCTAGATGCAATAGGCCCCTGTCAACTCTCATACATGCATATCAACACCTCAATACACATAATCTAACATTTATGCCAAGATTAGGCAAACAAAACAACAGCAAGATTCCAAAGGACCACTCTAGAGGCATGCTTCCTAGACCCCTTTGCCAAGCATACCAAAATGAACAATTAGGCCAATTCACAACATAAGCAACTTGCCAACACACTTAACATAGCATACTAAACTTGGTCAAACTAGCATGACATAGCAATCAACAAGCAAACTCTAGATGCATACCTACACATCCAGTCAACCTCAACCATGGCAAATAACAACGTCAATCTAAACAACATATAACCAACATCAAAAACCAGCATAGAATCATTCTAAAGAACCATCAAGCAACGGATTTACAACTCCCAAAAACCATGGCGAGCACATTGCCTTATTAACCGAAAACGTAAACCGAGTTCATACTCAAAAGTGGTTTATCACGTGGATCCTTGCAAACCTTGCCTTTGGTACCCCAAACTTTAATGCTCTGAATCATTAGGAAAAAGAGAGCGTAAGCACACATGCTTAGAGAGGATGCTCATAAACAATGACGCATTAAGACAATTTAAAAACTACATGCTTGCTTTTCCAAAACATGCTTACAACCTAAGCATTTTTTTTCATGAATCCAACTGAACCAAAACATAATAACCTTTATATAACATCATATACAATCCATGCTTAAATCCCAAAGCATTTTAACCGAACCATGCTTAAATCCCAAAGCATTATGTACAAGGTTCAAACACATGAACTTCCACATATATTGGCATTTATAGTGACCCGGATAGACTACCTCTATCCTATACACATATCGGATACATGGATCTCTCATACCATGCCTAGTTAAACCGCATGATATCCCAAACCTTGCCTAGTTAAACGGTAATATTTGTCACCCTCTCCTAGTTAAACCGCGAGATCTTATCCTTGCCTAGTTAAACCACAAGTATACCGACCTTGCCTAGTTAATCCGTAAGATCACCATCAATTTGGGTTGCCTACTTAATCTGCAAGTCCCAAATGTGGTCCCCAAAGTTTGAGTGGCCTCGTTACACCGCCATACCTCAAGGACCCATGGCCACAATTTATTTTGTTTATATTTTATAGTGCACTTTTAATCTTATGGCATGCCAACTATATCCGATTGTTTTCTCATCTTGTCACATAGCCAATATATCATTTATAAAACCATTTACTTATTGTTTTACAATGCATTTCGTAAAACACCACATATGAAAATCTCATTGCCAATGCAATAACACCATTCCCAACAGGAATGAAAACCAATACTCAATAGCATTTAATATACTTTCAAACCCCTGCATATGTACTCAAAATCATGCATTACCAGTAAGTAAATCATACCATGTTTATCACCAAAACATGCAAACAACATGCTCATATCTAAGCCGATATTCAAGAGCAAAAAAAGGGAAACTTACTTCCATGCTGAGGTAAGTGCCTCGTGCTTACACTAAACTCTCAACAACCTTTACAACAGTTTCCACTCACTAATACGCCTCGCCTTCCTTGCCAACACGAATCAAGCTCCCGACAAGCCACCAAATAACGTCAATCTTCGTCACCTTAATTATCCCCTGTTTTAAACACATAAAACCAGAGGATAAATACATAAAAATGCACTCAAACCATTGCTTAATAGTAATCTCCCACAACTCCCAAGTTTCCCACTCAAAACCATCCGAAACATACCGAAATCACCATCAAACGTTTCTGAAACTTAACCCAACCATAAAACACCAATTCAATCCATCAACCAACATCTAAAAACATCCAAAAACCCTTTCCTAACATCCTTTTATCTTCAGCAAAGATTAAACTCGATTATCACCACAATAACTCAAAACTAGCAACCTAAATAATTAGAGATTCAAGAGTTTCAGTATTCTATTGATAAAAACAACTTATCAACATCAAAGCACATTCAAAACCTACATTAAATCAATCTCAATTACTGGAAATCAGATCCACTTCGAAAATCACCATGTTTCATTAATATTTTCAAAATAACTCAACTAAACATTGATAAAACATTAAAATCACATTACAACTTATAAATCAAGGATCAAATACTTGGGAATATCAATAAAGAACCATTTAACAGAGGAGATCACGAACCTTACCCCTGTTATGTGATTTCTCCCTCAATTGGCTTGTTTAAAGCTAAGAGAACATAAAATTCCAATGAGATTTTGCAAAACAAAGTTAAGAAATCAAATTAAAACCAATAATCTGAGTGAAAAGAGTTCCTTACCTCTAGATTTGATGAAATTCTTAGTGTTTGGAAGAAAAGAAGTTGAGAGAAAAGATTTTGGAGAAAGTTACGTAAATTTCTTTTAAAAGCTAATAACTAACTTTAGATATTTAATCCTTAATAACACCATTTTAAAGCACATGTTTAAAATGTTTTAATTGAAGAGAGAAACCACCAGAAAAACTTGGTAGATTAGCACCTTAAGGATTCTAAGGATTTGACCCTTTTGATTTTAGTCACTTTAAAATAGTTTTCAAAAATCACATTTTGGTCACTAACCCAAAATGTCATATTTCAAAATTCCTTTTTTCTAAAATTGATTCCACCAAAAATCAATATATATTAAAAGATGATTTTTAACTATTTTCCATATTTTATCTTACCAAAAAATATACGGTCCCAAATCTGACTCGAATCTCTAACCCGATCCACTAGACTGTCTAGTAAACCTCAAAACTGCTAAGCCCAAAACCGGGGTGTTACAACTCTCCCCCACTTAAGAAATTTCGTCCCCAAAATTATCTAGAGGAAACAGATGCGGAAATTGCTCCTTCATATCCGCCTTGCTTTCCCAAGTAGTTTCTTCAACACCTTAGTGTCACCACAAAACTTTCACGAGCTCTATCGTCTTACCACGTAGAAATTTCACGCTGGTATCGAGGATCTTTACAGGTTCTTCATCAAAAGATAGATTCAGCCTCAACTCCACATCCTCCACCGGCATAACATGCAATGGATCTGATCGATATCTCCTCAACATCGAAACATGGAACACATTATGAATTTTATCCAACTCGGGAGGCAACCTTAATCGATATGCCATAAGACCTACACGCTCAATAACCTCATATGGTCCAATGAACCTCGAACTAAGCTTACCCTTATGTCCGAATCTCATAACCTTTTTCCATGGTGACACTTTCAAGAATACGCGATCGTCCACCACATATTCCACCTCCTTACGCTTCAAATTCGCGTAAGATTTCTGCCAGTCCGCAGCTACTTTCAATCGGTCGCATACAAGCTTAACCTTCTCATCTGTTTCTTTCAACACACCTGGTAGAGTAACATGCTTTTCCCCTACCTCAGCCCAACATAAGGGCATACGACATCTCCGGCCATATAACGCCTCATAAGGAGCCATCTGTATGCTTGCCTGATAACTGTTGTTGTAAGCAAACTCAACTAAAGGCAAATACTTCTCCCAGGTTCCCTGGAACTTTATAATACAACATCTCAGCATATCCTCCAAAACCTAGATAACCCACTCAGACTGCCCATCTGACTAAGGATGATACGCAGTGCTAAAACTCAACCTCGAACCCAAGGCCTGGTGCAAACTCCTCCAAAACCTTGTCGTAAACCTCAGATCCCTATCTGAAATAATGTATTTAGGTACACCATGCAAGCTCACAATCTCTGCTATATACAAATCTGCCAATTTGTCGAAGGTGTACGTTGTATGCACCATCAGGAAATGTGCACACTTTGTGAAACGGTCAACAATCACCTAAACGGAATCCTTCTTAGCCGGTGTCAACGGCAAACCTATTATAAAATCTATTTTGATTCTCTCTCATTTCTACTCCAAAATTTTCAGCGGTTGCAACAACCGAGATGGAAATTGATGTTCAGCCTTGACCCGCTGACATACCATGCACTTAGAAACAAACTCAGCCACATCCTTTTTCAACCCAACCCAGTAGTATGTCTCATTCAAATCATGATACATCTTAACACTACCAGGATGCATAGCAAAAGGACTAGAGTGTGCCTCTGTCAAGATAGTGTACCTCAACTCTGGATTATCCGCACCACTATTCGAACCTTGAAACACAAAACTCCATCATCATCAAAATGAAAATCGGTCGGATTACCCTCTACTATGTCCTTAGAATGCTTAACCAACGAATCATCATACATTTGCTTAGATTTAATCAACTATGATAACATAGGCTTAACTTGCAGTTCAGCCAGCAAACCACCCTCCCGTGCCACACTCAACCTTGCAAACATAGCTCGAAGCTCAACCTCAACCTTACGACTTAATGCATCCGCCACTATATTGGCTTTACCAGGATGATACTCAATGGTCAAGTCGTAATCCTTAAGCAACTCCAACCATCTACATTGCCTAAGATTCAAATCTTTCTGGGACATCAAATACTTCAAGCTCTTGTGATCTGTAAAGATCACAAACTTCTCACCATAGAGGTAATGTCGCCAAATTTTCAAAGCGAAAACCACGACTGCAAGCTCCAAATCATGAGTTGGATAATTGCGCTCATGAACCTTCAACTGCCTCAACGCAAAGGCCATAACCTTCCCATCCTACATCAACACACAACCTAAGCCAACATACGACGCATCACTATAAACCACAAACTCCTTCTCTAATTCAGGTTGAATCAACACAAGAGCATGTGTCATAACTTCCTTCAACCTCTCAAAACTGTGATGTTGCTTCTCCGTCCACACATAAGGAACATTCTTTTGTAACAACTTGGTCAACGGTGCTGCAATACTCAAAAACCCCTCAACAAAACGGCGACAATAACCAACCAACCCAAGAAAACTACGTACCTCTGATACAGACTTAGGTGGATTCCAATTGAGAATAGCCTCAATATTCTACGGATCAATGTGAATACCCTCCGCAGAAGCCACATGACTAAGGAATGTCACTTTCTTTAGCCAGAACTCGCACTTGCTCAACTTAGCGTACAACTGATTATCCTTCAACACTTGCAACACTATTCGCAAATGTCGAACATGCTCTTCCTCAGTCCAGAAGTACACGAGAATATCATCTATGAACACCGCCGAGAACTGATCAAGATACTCATGGAACACTCTATTCATCATGTCCATAAACATGGCCGGGGCATTTGTCAAACCAAAAGGCATGACCAGAAACTCATAATGCCCATACCTCATATGGAACGCAGTCTTATGCACTTCCACATCCTTAATTTTCAACTGGTAATACCTCAACCTTAAATCTATGGTAATACCTCGACCTTAAATCTATCTTTGAAAATATCGCTGCTCCACGAAACTAATTGAACAAGTCACCAGTTTGAGGTAACAAGTACCTGTTCTTTACCGTCAACTTGTTCAACTGGCGATAATTATTTCACATACGCATCGTACCATCTTTCTTTTTCACGAAGAGAACAGGTGCACCCCATGGAGAAACACTTGGTCGAATGAACCCATGGTCCAACAACTCCTGAAGCTGTGACTTCAACTCCTTCAATTCGTTCAATGCCATCCTACAAGGAGTAATGGACACTAGTGTTGTACCCTTGTATGTCTCAATACAAAACTCCTCAGGAAAAACGTCAAGAAAGTCACAAACAGTCTGAATGTCCTGCACTCGAACACCCTTGGCTTCCGGATTCATAACAATAGCCAAATAAGCTTGGCAGCCATCAAACATCATCTTCTCCGCTCTAACAGCCGAAACCACATTGGACATAAACTTAACATTCTTGCCAACCACCACAACCTCATAATCATCAGCCAACCTCACAAAAATCCTCTTGGATTCACAATCCACAACTGCTCTGTGATCGCTCAACCAATCCATACCTAAAATGATATCAAAACCATGGAATGTCAATTCTATCAGATCTGCGTTAAACTCATGTCATTGCACCACTAAAAAACAACGTCGGTACAACCTTCTTGTTGTAACCGTCTCCCCAAAGGAACTTGTAACTAATATGCCAATATCTAATATCTCAACAGGAATATTCAGCAAAGATGCATGTTCACTCAAGATATATGAATGCGTAGACCCTGAATCAATCAAAAATAACAATGACAAGGATTGCAAAGTAAAAGTACCTGCAATCACATCCGTGTCATTACGGACCTCATGGTGAGGAAAGACCCGAACCGATCTACCACCTTCAGGTCTCACCGCTTCAGCATGAGCCAAACCCCTCTGACCATCCTCGTGCCTCTTAAAATTACCCTTGCCACGGCCTCGGCCCCTAGCAGGTGTAGCAACCTGAGCCGATGCATCCCTCGCAGCCCGAGGACAATCACACTTCAAGTGATCAGATGAACCACAAATCCAACAAGCTCCATCATTACCCCAGTATATACCCGTGTGGCGCCTACCGCATCACTCACACTCTAGTGTAACACTTGCTCCCTGAAAACCCTAGCCAACTCCACCACCACGCATATGATCTAGCTTATGCCTCTTGTCCCTGAACCTCCTATTCTGCCTCCCATAATAGCTAGAGTCTGCCACTCTTTTACCCAAGTTCACACATGCGGCCTGAACTGGTGCACCGAAGGACTGCTCAATATCTTTGGCCCAATTGACCAACACATCAAAATCTGTGTAATCCGCAACTAGGAGGTATGTCTTAATGTCCTTAACAAGACCATAACGAAACCTTTCACATCTCTACTGGTCATCTGGAACCAACTCTGGAGTATATTGACTCAGCCAGACAAACTTCACCTCGTATTCAGCAACAAACATGCCTCCCTGAGATAGCGACATAAACTCGCGCTTCTTCATATCCAAGTACTAGATACCATGGTACTTCCTCTTGAAAGCTCTTCGAAAGAACTCCCAAGTAACGTCTGCCTCAGGAACGCCAGCAATTGTGGTCACCCACCAATGATATGCATCCCCTGCAGTATAGATACAGTGCAACCCAACTTGCGCTCCTCATTACATCCCATCTGATTCATGATGCGAACCGTCTTTTCCAGCCAACCCTCGGCTACCTCCGGGCTTAAACTCTGAAACTCCTCACCTCCCAAACTCCTCAAACTCTCTAAGGGTAAACCTTGATTTGCCACCATAGCAGGTGCTGGTGATTGTGTCTGCACTCCAGCCATCACTCCTTGAAAAGCTCTCATTATCGCATGAACTAACAGAGTCAAATCACCACATACTGGCACTTGGTGAACTTGGGGTGCTTCACCCACCCCAACGTCAACTGGAGGAACCATTGGAGGAGGATAAGGTAAAACATGAGAGAGATTCTCTTCTGTCTCATTATTCGGCCCAACCCCAATAGTATTAGCCATAGATCGTGTCTCACGTCGAGCCATGCTAACAAAAGCATCAAAACACATTAGAGTTAGGCTAGCATCAGCAAAAGGATCCAAGTTAACTTTAAAATGCATTTAAAATCCTCGGTAATAGGCAATGTGTTCCCAACATACCCAACAAAACATTAAACAATCACCAAGCATATACACAATCACCGTGCAGTTCAAACAACATCAACTAACCAAACAAAAACATCCCAACCTTTTGCAAACCTGGCTTTGATGCCAAAAAATGTAACCCCCTCGACCCAGCCTAGTCGCAAGACCGGTCTGAGAAAGCTATATTAGGTTTACCAAAGTAAACCAGGAAGATTAAACCTAAAACAAGTCCATTTTTTTCATTTTTATCTTGTCTAGATGCATTAACGCTTTCCTACATGATCATACTATTCATGGGTGAGCACTCATCTCAATCGGGCATCGTAACGATATACAATTGGCCACAAACACGAATTAGGGACCAAAACATAAATTCAGCAATCTAGAAGGGCTTTTCTAATTTTTATGTTTCCAGCCTTTAATTAAGTTTGTTTCATGCTTAAATGTCAAGAATCAGCTTCAGACGATCATCCATTCTCAAATAATTGACAAAACAAGAATCAGGGACTAAAATGGAAGAAAACAGAACTGGCCTTCCATGACATTAACAGATTTAATGACATTCGTATCGATACGCTGAGAATCGTATCCATACGGTTGTGAACACATTATTTTGATACAATGGGGCCTATACCGGTACGCTACTTTAGGTTTAAAATAGAGTTTAAAATTATTTCACTTTGTACCGATACGGTCCCTTGGTGTTTCGGTACGCGACCTCGTCTCCAAAAAGTAAAATTCCAGTGACCACTAGGCGTACCGAAACACCCCTGCATGTATCGATACACTCTATCCTTGTTTGCTTATCTATACCAAAACACCTCTGCCTGTACCGAAACACCTTGCCCAAAATTGCCTAGCCGTACCGATACATCCTTCGTGTATCAGTATGCCTGGGCCTGTAATGTCAAGATTAGCTGGTTTTTCACATAATTCTAGATGCAATAAGCCCCTATCAACTCTCATACATGTATATCAACACCTCAATACACATAATCTAACATATATGCCAAGAATAGGCAAACAAAATAACATCAAGCTTCCAAAGGACCACTCTAGAGGCATGCTTCCTAGACCCCTTTGCAAAACATACCAAAATGCACAATTAGGCCATTCACAACATAAGCAACATGCCAACACACTTAACATAGCATACTAAACTTGGTCAAACCAGCACGGCATAGCAATCCAGAGGGAAACTCTGGATGCATACCTACACATCCATTCAACCTCAACCATGGCAAATAACAACGTCAAGCTAAACAACATATAACCAACATCAAAAACCAGCATAGAATCATTCTAAAGAACCATCAAGCAACGAATTTACAACTCCCAAAAACCATGGCGAACACATTGCCTTATTAACCCGAAACATAAACCGAGTTCATACTCAAAAGTAGTTTATCACTTGGATCCTTGTAAACCTTGCCTTTGCTGCCCCGAACTTTAATGCTCTGCGTCATTAGGAAAAAGAGAGCGTAAGCACACATTCTTAGTGAGGATGCTCATAAACAATGACACATTAAAACCATTTAAAAACTACATTCTTGCTTTTCCCAAAATATGCTTACAACTTAAGCATTTTTTCATGATTCCAACTGAACCAAAACATAATAACCTTTATATAACATCATATACAACCCATGCTTAAATCCCAAAGCATTTTAATGAAACCATGCTTAAATCCCAAAGCATTATGTACAAGGTTCAAACACATGATCTTCCATAAATATTGGCATTTATAGTGACCCGAAAAGACTATCTCTATGCTATACACATATCGGATACACGAATCTCTCATACCATCCTAGTTAATCCGCATGATATCTCAAACCTTGCCTAGTTAAACCGCAAGATTTTTCACCCTCGCCTAGTTAAACCGCGAGATATCACCCTTGCCTAGTTAAACCGCAAGTATACCAACCTTGCCTAGTTAATCTATCAGATCACCATCAATTTGGGTTGCACAGTTAATCCGTAAGCCCCAAATGAGGTCCCCAACAGTCCGAGTGGCCTCGTTACAACGCCATACCTCAAGGACCCATAGCCACAATCGATTTTGTTTATATTTTACTGTGCACTTTTAATCCTATGGCATGCCAACTATATCCGATTGTTTTCTCATCTTGTCACATAGACAATATATCATTTACAAAACCATTTACTTACTGATTTACAATGCATTCCATAAAACACCATATATGCAAATCTCATTGCCAATGTAATAACGCCATTCTCAACCAGAATGAAAGCCAATACTCAATAGAAATTAATATACTTTCAAACCCCTATATATGTACTCAAAATCATGCATTACTAGTAAGTAAATCATACCATGTTTATCACCAAAACATGCAAACAACATGCTCATATCTAAGCCGATATTCAAGAGCAAAATAAGGGAAACTTACTTTCAAGCTTAGGTAAGTGTCTCAAGCTTACCCTAAACTCTCAACAACCTTTACAAAACTTTGTAAAGCATTTAAAACTGGTTTCCACTCACCGATACACCTCGTCTTCCTTGCTAACACGAATCAAGCTCCAAGCAAGCCACCAAACAACGTCAATCTTCGTCGCCTTGATTATCCCCTGGTTTAAACACATAAAACCAGAGGATAAATGCATTAAAATGCATTCAAACCATTGCCTAACAGCAATCTCCTGTAACTCCCAAGTTGCCCACTCGAAAACCATCTAAAACATACCGAAATCACCATCAAACGTTTTTGAAACTTAACCCAGCCATAAAACAATAATTCAAGTCATCAACCAACATCTAAAACATCCAAAAACCCTTTCCTAACATCCTTTTATCTCCAACAAAGATTAAACTCGATTATCACCACAATAACTAAAAACTAGCAACCGAAATAATTAGAGATTCAAGAGTTTCGGGATTCTATTGATAAAAACAACATATCAACATCAAAACATATCCAAAACCTATATTAAATCAATCTCAAATATTGTAAATCAGATCCACTTTGAAAATCACCATGTTTCATTAATATTTCCAAAATAACTCACCTAAACATTGATCAAACATTAAATCACATTGCAACTTATAAATCAAGGATCAAATACTTAGGAATATCAATAAATAACTATTTAATAGAGGAGATTATGGACCTTACCCCTGTTATGTGATTTCTCCCTCAATTGGCTTGTTTAAAGCTAAGAAAACATAATAATAAGATTTTGCAAAACAAAGTTAAGAAATCAAATTAAAACCTATAATGTGAGTGAAAAGAGTTCCTTACCTCTAGATTTGATGAAATTTTGAGTTTTTGGAAGAAAAGATGTTGAGACAAAAGATTTTGAAGAAAGTTATGTAAATTTCTTTTAAAAGCTAATAACTAACTTTATATATTTAATCCTTAATAACACCCTTTTTAAAACACATGTTTAAAATGTTTTAATTGAAGAGAGAAACCACCAGAAAACACTTGGTAGATTAGCTCCTTAAGGATTCTAAGGATTTGACCCTTTTGATTTGAGTCACTTTAAAACAGTTTTCAAAATCGCATTTTGGTCACTAACCTAAAATGTCATATTTCCAAATTCCTTTTTCTAAAATTGATTCCACCAAAAATCAATATATTTTAAAAGATGATTTTTAACTATTTTTCCATATTTTTATCATACCGAAAAATATACGGTCCCAAATCTGACTCAAATCTCTAACCCAATCCACCAGACTGTGTAATAAACCTCAAAACCACTAAGCCCAAAACCGAGGTGTTACACCTTATAATAATCTACCCAGATATAATTCTTACTTAGCCATCGGCATTCAAGAGATTTTGTCATTCCCGATCCATCTTTACATTACCTCCTTCAACAGAGGAGCCAACCGGGATCTCATTATCCTGGTCCAAAAGTGCTTCAGACATTCCTACTAACTATTAGCACATAAGAGAGCTTTTATCAGGCACATATCACAAGTACTTATCAAATTTAACTCCTAGGTGGCACATATAACAAATGATAATGCAACGAATTCTGGTTTAGTCCAAGAATCGGCTAAGCCTAGGCTCTGATACCAAATTGTAACACCCCCTACCCGGTCTAAGAAATAAACCGGCTTAGGACGTGTTACCAAACAAACATACAAAGAGTCTTGATCAAATTTAGTACAATCAACTGAACATGCCTATGAAAAACAGAGTAATTTAAAACTTTTTAAATGTTTCAAAGATATAACTTAATCTTCAAATCATATACAAACATGTATTTACATACCATAGACTATACACATCAATGACTCGATCTTAGAATGCCTCTATCTTTTATGTTCTTCAAATCACAAAGTTATTATATTGATTCTACTAACACATAAGATTCCTTTTCATACATACACATTATTAATCTTAACTCGATTATAAGCTTGCATACCTCTAATCATTTTAAGACGTATCAATCTATGATTAAGATCATTCGAGTTAATATTAAACCATTGTTTAAAAATCTTTAAACTTCCATGTTGTACCATTTAATATCAAGATTTACTAACCAAGATTACCAACTAAGCAAGACCGAATACAAAATTCATTGACATCTAGCCATTTACTTATTCTAACCATTAAACTAGCCATTCGAGCTACACCATTTTTATTTTGTGTTTAACTCATGATAATATATATATATATATATATATATTTCAAATTGCAACACACATGCCATCAAGGTGATCTATCAACTCAAGACTCATGTAGATATTTAAACAACCACACAATATTACTAACTATTAAATCATATAAGCAAACAACAACCAAGAAATAATTAAAGGCCCATTACAAAACTTTGAAAACTTATATACATATATATATATATATATCCACAATGGAATTTAAATGCATTATGCAACTTAACAACTATGTGCCACCATCTAGGAGTTCTTTAAGGAAGTTCGAGATATACAAACTCGACCTCCGGTGATCTTTTCCAAGCTCATAGCTAACCAAAAATGAACTTAACCTGAAAGACAGTGAAATGATGCATAAGTATGATTACTTAGTGAGGTAGCTTAAAGCATCTAAAGCATGGAACAATATTCCATCCTTTCACTTAGATCTTTCACTCATGCACATATAATTCTAAGCTTGGACAAGAAGTTAGCTATTCCAATGTAAGATATTTGAATAAACACATGTATAAAATTCCAAGGTTGTTCAACAAATCATAATTATTTGAATGTTCAAGCAATTCAAACACGTAAGCATTTTACGAAGCTTATCTAATCACACAAAGAACATTTAATAAGCTAAGATTCACTTTACTTGTTATACAAGTCATTATCAATTCATTATTTAACTTATAAACTTTATGGGTTCTTTTATCATAGTCTTCTGATTCAAGCAACCTATTTCACTTGTACTTTTTTTTTATTAGATCACTCATAGTACCATTAATTCATGAGTAGACATTTATAGGTTCAAAAACAGTCTTCTAACTTTCATATACATATTATTAGACATTCAAAATAGTCCACAACATGCTTGAATTCGTTCAAATAGTCCACTAAACACGTATAGACAAATATACATTGCAAAACAGTCCAAGACATGTTCATTTTTATCAAAATAGTCCACTAAACATGTATACACAAATATACATTGCAAAACAGTCCAGGGCATGTTAATTTTTATCAAAATAGTCCACTAAACCTGTATACAGAAAATACATTGCAAAACAGTCCAAGACATGTTCATTTCTATCAAAACAGTCCACTAAAGATGTATACACAAATATACATTGCAAAACAGTCCAAGACATGTTCATTTCTATCAAAACAGTCCACTAAACATGTATACAAAAATATACATTGCAAAACAGTCCAAGGCATGTTCATTTTTTTATATCAAAACAGTCATTAGACATGTATACATTGCAAAACAGACCAAGACATGTTCATTTCTATCAAAACAGTCCACTAAACATGTATACACAAATATACATTGCAAAACAGTCCAAGGCATGTTAATTTTTATCAAAACAGTCCACTAAACCTGTATACAGAAAATACATTGCAAAACAGTCCAAGACATGTTCATTTCTATCAAAACAATCCACTAAGCATGTATACACAAATATACATTGCAAAACAGTCCAATGCATGTTCATTTTTATCAAAGCAGTCCACTAAACATGTATACACAAACATACATTGCAAAATAGTCCAAGGCATGTTCATTTTTGTAACGCCCCAGTTTTGGGCCTAGCGGCTTTAAGGCTATTTAGACGGTCCAATGGACCGGGTTAGAGATTCAAGTCAGATTCGGGAGCAAATATTTTTTTGAAAGATAAAAGTATGGAAAATGTTTAAAAACCTATTTTAATATATTAAAAATATTGGTGAAAGAAATTTTGGAAAATGAGCTTTGGAAGGGTGGCATTTTGTGACTAAAATGCAATTATTGAAAACTGTTTTTAAAGGTGACTGTTTTGTAAATAGTCAAAAATTTGAATCTTCAAGGAGTTATTTTACCATTTGGTCTAATCTGAGTTTTCTCTTAATTAAGATTATTTTTAAAAGGGTTTTAATAAAGGGAAATTAAAAAGGATTTAGTTAAAAGGTGGTTTTTTTCCAAATCACAATTTGACGTAACTTTCTTCCTCCCATATTTTCTCTCAAAATACTCTCAACCAAACACTCTTTTTCCTACCAGAGATTTAAGTTAATGATCTTGTTTCTTAATTCTTTGATTTGCTAAATGATTCTTTAACTTGTTTTCCAAATATCTTATTGAATTTCATTGTTTTTCAAGAGGAAAACATCCAATTAAGGGGAAACTCACTCATTGAAGGTAGGTTTCGTTCTTCTCCTCCTATGAAAGGTTCTTTACTGAAATTACTAAGTTCTTGACTCTTTATATATGTTTTCTAATGGGTTTTAATTAATTAATTATGGAATTTTGCTTAATTGAGGTTTATTTGATGAAATCTTGTGATTTTCAAATTGGATATGCTTTTCTAGTGTTGAGGATTGATTTCAATCTTATTTTGGATGTAGTTGGCATGCAATAGGATAAAGTGCACTATAATATGTTTAAAGGTCCTTTAGGTATAGCGGTCGACTACTCGAACTATATTGTTATCACTTGGGTTGACCGGTCGGTTCCCATTGTTAATGTAAAGCTTGTGGTCGGCAAGGTTGTTAAATCATGCGGTCGGCATGGTGGAGTTCTTGATGATGGTTAGTTATTAAGGGAGATCCGTGTATCCGATGTATAAAGTTAACGGTCGGTTAACTAAGGATTAGCGGTCGGCTAATCAAGGATAGTGGTTGACTATCCGGGTCACTATAATTGCCAATATATGAGAGTTCTTATGTTGAACCTATTTTTAATGCTTTGAAATTTAAGCATGGTTTTGTATTTAATGCTTTGGGGATTTAAGCATGGTTTTGTATGGTTTTGTATAAAACGCTCTCATTTTCTTAATGATGTGGAGCATTAAGGCTTGGGGCAGCAAAGGCAAAGTCGTGGTGATCCAAGAGGCAAATCAATTTTGAGTATGAACTCGGTTTATGTTTTCGGTTAATAAGGCAATGTGTTCGCCATGGATTTTGGGATATGTAATTCTATTTTCCCTAGTTTGAGCATGTTTAGTGATAAGTGTTCAAAAGTACTATTTTTCTTACCCTTTTTACTCATATTATTGTTAGACTTAGGCTCATATTAGTTGCATAGTTAGCCATTCATGCATTAATCCATATTTCCTTCCATCGTTGAGCTTGATTACATAACTTGGTAGTTTTTATGGAAAAGATGCTGCTTTGGTGTGCTTTGTGTGTGTATGTGCAGGATCACTTGCCAAAGCAATGTCGAGCTAGTTGCCAGGGCAATGCATGAAGGAGACGCCGAGCCAGTTGCCATGGAAATTGTCCACAAGAGCAAAGGTGATATGGTAGTCGAAATTGATGACTAAACAAGCCCAAGATGGCGTGGAGCAAAGCCCAAACCCAAAGGAATTTGATTTCCATGCAGAGATTAAAGAAGAATTAAATTCCAAGAAGATAGGAGAAGTTCTAGTAGGAATATAATTATAATAAAGAATTATATTCTTTAAAGATAATTTAATTCCAACTTAAACTCCTCCTCAAAGAAGGACTTTGGCCTAGCCCTATAAATAGGATGGAGATTTCGACAACTTGAAGGGAGAACAATAGGGAAATTTCGACAAGTCCAAGGAGGGCAAGAGGAGAGAATTTTCGACAAGCATCTAAGGCAAGGAGGATTTTGACAAGCCTCCTCCTTCATCCTTTTCTTTCTTGTTCGATTGGGTTCATGCTAGGGATTATTTATCTTGTGTTTCTTTGGAACCTAGCCATGAACTAAATCTACTTGGCTATGGTTATTGTGTTTTGTGGTTTTGAGAAACTATTGGTTTTTTTTTAGGTAATAAGAGTTTGCACTTTTCTATTTCAAGGTTTATTCATTCTTGGTTCTTATACTTGTTTGCGAGTGAATTGGGAGAGGATCTCGTGATTTCATCTATTTATCTAATATCGGGAGAGTTAGATTCAAGAAACGAATGAATATGATCTTTATTCAATCTAATGATGGTGAAGATTAATCCGGCTTAGGAATAAGTTAAGGATTTCAACGGCTAAGAGGAGCGCAAGATTGGTTGTTGTTCACCCTTGATTCACGCAGGGATGTATTATCAAGGCATGCACAAGTAGCTAGAGTTTCGACTTAGGGATAAGAAGAAACCATTGAAGAACGCTCTGCCGAACCTTGAAGGTTGCTGCCCAGACGCCCAAGTAGTTGCCCAGGCAACCATCGATTAGTTGCCAAGGCAACCCCGTTGTGCAAGTTGCCACGGCAACTGAGTTGCCCGTGCACTCTTTTACCAAAACGATCCAATCGGCTATTATGCCTCAACTCACGATAACCCAGCCTATCTCTCTCTCATTTGAATTCATCTTTTCTTTTACTTTATTGCTTTCTAGATTAGTCATTAGTTAAACTCCTATAATCCTTTACTTGTGTTTTTACTTTTTTTTACAGTGCAAGAGACTAGATTCTTGAAGTAGCACCAATCCCTGTGGAGATGATATCTTTTATACTATAACTTGCGACGTGTATACTTGCACATTTGCGTAGCACTTATTACGCGCAACAAGTTTTTGGCGCATTTGAAATTGAAGCCGACCACTTTGAGTTGAAACCGGTAATGTTTAATATGATCAACACAATTGGTCAATTTGGCGGCTCAGCAACTGAAGATGCACGGCAACATCTGAAATCTTTCCTCGAGATTTGCAACTTGTTCAAGATACACGGAGTCACCCCCGATGTCCTACGATTAAGATTATTCCCCTATTCACTGAGGGATAGGGCGAAAGCATGGTTGAATAGCATTCCTGCCGGATCCATAGCATCTTGGACTGATCTTTGTCATGATTTCCTTGCTAGATTTAATCCTACAAATTTAATCGATAAGCCGTAACGACATTACTTCTTTTTTCGCAGGCGGATGATGAATCCATGTACGAGGCTTGGGAGCGATATAGAGAACTTTTACACAAATGCCCCCTACACGGATTCCCGGTGTGGACTCAAGTAACAATGTTTTACAACGCCGTGAATACACCAACAAGGATGATGCTAGATGCCTCGGCAAACGGTATACTCCTAGATAAGCCGCCGGAGGAAGCAATGCAAATTTTAAACAGGCTGGCTAAGAATGACTATCAATTCCCATCTAATAGAAGAGGAGGAGTTAGACGCCAAGCCACAATACATGAACTAGGATCATCAGATTCAATTTCGGCACAATTGGCCACTTTAACCAAGATGGTCTAGAACATGCAAAAACCAAACAACACACATGAAGTCAAGGTAATGGATTCTTTTTGTGAGTTATGTGGTGATAACCATAATTCTTCTGAATGTATGCAGAATCCGGAATCCATCTTCTATGTGGGGAATTACAATCGGAGCAACAACGTGATGTCCAATACATACAATCCAGCTTGGAAAAAGCACCCAAATTTTTCATAGAGTAATCCCAACAATGCTCTAAACCAGAACAATCAGAATGCACAAGCATAGGGATTCCAGTAGAATATGCCACGGCAACAGTTACCACAACAACAACCGACGACATCTAGTTCATTGGAAAATTCTCTAAATTCTTTTATGATGAAAACTGAATCTTATATGGCTGAGAATAGTAATTTCATAAAAAGAACTGATGCTTTTATTAACAGGACCGAGATGAGATTGCAAAACCAAGAGGCGGCAATCAAATCATTGGAAAATCAAGTCGGACAGTTTGCTCAAAATCTGAATACTAGACCGCAAGGAGGTTTACCTAGCGATACTGAAGTCGCAAGAGGAATTGGCCATGAGAAATGTAAGGCAATCACCACTAGAAGTGGCCAACAATTTAGAGAGGTTCAAACCCGCTCATCAAACAAAACTCCACAAAAAGATCAAGATGAACCTAGCGGTAAAGCCTCAGATACTGAACCAGGAATTGCCGCGGAAACCGGTAATAAGCATGCCTCAACAACCGACGATAAAGACGCCTCGGCAACTTGCGATAAGCATGCCTCGGCAACCCCAGTTGATAACGCCTCAGCAACTCCAGTTGTCCCGGCAATGCCGTCAATCAGGTTCCAAACCAATGAAAGGATCGAAGATATCCGACTTCCACCACCATTCCCACAAAGGTTGAAGCGACAAAAGCAAGAATACCAATTCAAGAAGTTTCTTGATATCCTAAAGCAAGTCCACATCAACTTGCCATTGGTGGAAGCAATTGAACAAATGCCAAACTATGCCAAGTTTCTTAAAGACATTGTGTCCAAGAGAACAAGGCTAGGAGAGTTTGAAACAATTGCCGCAACAGAGGGATGCATGGCAATGTTGCACAATCGTATGCCACCCAAGTTGAAGGATCCCAGAAGTTTCTCAATACCCTTTTCCATTGGAAATCACTATGTCTGGAAAACATTATGCGACCTTGGGGCTAGCATAAACTTGATGCCTAAATCGGTTTTCCAGAAACTAGGAATCGGGAAGGCAAGACCTACAACAGTTATGTTGCAACTAGCCGAAAGATCCTATGTGCATCCAGAGGGAAAAATCGAGGACATACTGGTAAAAGTTGATAAATTTATTTTTCCCGCTGACTTTATTGTTTTGGATTGTGAAGCAGATGAGCATGCACCTATCATTCTCCGGAGACCATTCCTAGCAACAGGGAGAACCTTGATCGATGTTGAAAAGGGAGAACTCACAATGAGGGTGAATGACCAGTAGGTCAAACTAAATGTGTTCCAAACACTAAGGCATGCCGATGATCCAGAAGAATGCCAGCTACTTCATGCCACGGCAGAGTTTAGCTTCGATGAGGAATTTAGTTGCCTCGGAACTACATTGTCGATCAAGAGGAACCTGAGGAGTATGAAGAACCGGTCGATGAGGAACAACAAGAAGAGGCAAATTGGCTAGTCAATCGACCAGGTACATACTTTGAACCACTGGATTTCTCAGGTAAGGAAGGTAAGCTCGAAAAACCCTCTATTGAACAACCACCGACTCTTGAATTGAAACAATTGCCAGAGCAACTAAAATATGCATACTTAGGAACCGATAATACATTGCCTGTAACTATTTCTTCTAAGTTACAGCATGAGCAGGAAAAGAAGCTGATCAAGATGTTGAAGCTACACAAAAAGGCAATAGGGTGGACAATTGCCGACTTGAAGGGAATTAGCCCGACAGTATGCATGCACAAGATCTTGTTGGAAGATGATCACAAACCTTCAATTGAGGCCCAGAGGAGATTGAATCATGCCATGAAAGGGGTTGTAATGAAAGAAATCATCAAGTGGCTTGACGCCGGCATTATATACCCTATCTCTGATAGTACGTGGGTAAGTCCGGTACAATGTGTACCGAAAAAGGGAGGTATAACAGTGGTAACCAATGAAAATAATGAACTTATTCCAACCAGTACTGTGACCGATTGGAGGGTTTGTATGGATTATCGAAAGCTAAACAAAGCCACTAGGAAAGATCACTTCCCATTACCCTTTATTGATCAAATGCTTGACCGTCTTGCAGGTAAACCCTTTTATTGTTTTCTTGATGGTTATTCAGGTTACAATCAGATTGCCATAGCACTAGAAGATCAAGAAAAGATAACCTTCACATGCCCATACGGCACTTATGCCTTCCGAAGGATGCCGTTCGGATTGTGTAACGCCCCGGCAACCTTCCAAAGATGCATGATGGCACTCTTTTCAGACATGGTAGAAGACTTCCTTGAGATCTTCATGGATGATTTTTTGATTTTTGGTAATGACTTCGACAGCTGTCTCGGCAATTTAGAGAGGGTATTGGCAAGATGTGAAGAAACAGATTTAGTCCTCAATTGGGAGAAATGCCATTTTATGGTAGATGAAGGAATAGTGCTCGGCCACAAGATTTCATCCAAGGGAATTGAAGTAGACAAAGCCAAGGTGGACGTGATCGAGAGATTACCCCCACCAAGTTCGGTGAAAGGAATTCCGAAGTTTTCTCGGACATGCAGGTTTTTACAGGAGGTTCATTCATAATTTTTCTAAAATCACTAAACCCTTGTGTAATCTGCTTGAATAGGATAAAGTCTTCGATTTTGATGATTCTTGCACCCAAGCATTCGAAACCCTAAAGAAAAATCTTACCTCGGCACCCATTGTCATTCCACCAGATTGGACGCTACCTTTCGAGCTCATGTGTGATGCAAGTGATTTCGCGGTAGGAGCAGTCCTAGGCCAACGCACAGGTAAGACCTTCCATGTGATATACTACGCTAGTAAAACTCTTAATGGTGCTCAAGTGAATTACACAATAACGGAGAAAGAGTTACTAGCTGTAGTTTTCGCATTTGACAAGTCCCGATCCTATTTAATTGGTACAAAGGTAATTGTTCATACGGACCATTCGGCAATCAAATACTTATTTGCTAAAAAGGATGCTAAACCTCGTTTGATTCGTTGGATATTACTTTTACAAGAATTTGATATTGAAATTAAGGACAGGAAAGGAACAGAAAATCAAGTGGTCGATCACTTATCACGTTTGGAACGCAATAAGGAGGAGGACGTGGATCTAGAGATATGCGATACATTCCCAGATGAACAAATTTTAGTTGCCTCGGCAACCCTCGATGCCTCGGCAACCCTAGACGCCTCGAAAACCAACGACGCCTCAGAAACCATGGATGCACACGCCTCGACAACTCTCGATGCCGCAGCAGCCTTTGACGCGCACTCCTCAGCAATTTTGGGAGCAGTCGCCACGGCAGCACATGCCTCGGCAATACCCTGGTACGCGAATTTAGTTAATTTCCTTGTTTGTGGTATTTTTCCTTATGGCATTACTCACCAAGGGAAGAAGCGGTTCCGCCATGATGCTAAGCATTACTTTTGGGATGAGCCTATTTTGTTTAAATAATGCGCAGATTAGGTTATACGCCGATGTGTCCCTGAAGAAGAGCAACAGAATGTACTCCGGCAATGCCATTCTTCACCCTATGGAGGACATTTTGGAGGAACTCGTACCGCGGCCAAACTTTTGCAATCTGGTTTGTATTGGCCAACATTGTACAAAGATGCCCAAGACTTTTACAAGCAATGTGATCGCTGCCAGAGGACGGGCAATATCTCTAGACGACATGAGATGCCACTCCAGAACATCATCGAGGTGGAATTGTTCGATGTGTGGGGGATCGATATTATGGGACCTTTCCCATCTTCATTCGGCAACCTCTACATCTTACTTGTCGTCGACTATGTGTCTAAATGGGTTGAGGCAGCTGCAGTTCCCAACAACGATTCCAAGACCGTGCAACGATTCTTACAGAAAAACATATTTACACGGTTTGGGATGCCGAGAGCAATTATTAGTGACGAAGGCAAGCATTTTGACAACAGACTAATTGCCAAGATGTTGCAATGCTTCGGCATATCACACAAGATCACCACAGCATATCACCCACAAACCAACGGGCAAGCAGAAATTTCCAACCGGTGGAAATCGAGCACAAGGCGTACTGGGCAATCAAGACTGTGAATATGGATTGGGAAAGTGCCGAACAAAAGCTTTTGATGGATCTCAATGAGATAGAAGAATTCCGTGCACTCGCCTATAACAATGCACGAATCTACAAGGAGAAAACAAAGCGATGGCATGACAAGAAACTATTGCCACGGCAATTCACGCCAGGGCAACTAGTTCTCCTATTCAATTCTCGGCTAAAACTTTTCCCGGGAAAGATGAAATCAAGATGGTCGGGACCATTCGAAGTCGTCAAACCATTCTCCCATGGTGCTGTGATAATCAAGTCCATCTCTGACAACCATGAATTCAAAGTTAATGGACAAAGATTGAAGCACTACAATGGTGCCCATGTGGAACGTAACAAGGAAGTGGTCAACTTAGGAGATGCATGAGCATGCTCTCCCTATTACACATCTTTATTTATTTTTATTAGTTTATCTTTAATTTTAATCCTTATTTGATTTGTCTTTGAATTGTAGGAAAAGAAGTTCAAGATAAAGAAGGAATTCTAAACCAAGTAGGAAAACATCTTCAACAAGGAAACTAATGGGCTGAATCTAAGACTTATATAAAGCCTCCAATTCATCCTAACCAAAACCCCTTGTCGACAACTTCTACCAAACCCTAAACCCTTTTTCGTTTTCCCCTAATCCCACCCACCTATCTTTTCCATAAAACCCATCACCCTTAACCTATTCCTACTTTCTATCTTGCAACTTTTTAGTTTCTTTTCTTTTCTTTTCTTTGTTTTTACTCACAACCAAGATCATCCATGGCATCCAAAATTAAACTTTTAGTTCATCCAAGTTCCTCCAAAGAACCAAGATACAAGAAGTTTGCTACACTGTTGGTTCAAGAAAGATTTCAATCCAAGTTTGAAAGCTGGAAGATTCATGAAGAATAAGGCTTTGAATACTCCAACTCTCATCAAGATTTCGGCCTTGAATCATTCATCTTCGAGAGGATTGCACATCAAAAGTGGCAAATCTTTTGCCATCAACCAGAACCGGGTAACATCTCATGCGTAAGAGAATTCTATGCTCACTCACCTAACCCGGATAATCCTTATGTTTTTGTTCGTGACAAGGCCATACTTATAAGTCCCGAAAGCATCAACACCTTTTACGGACTTTACATTGAGAAGGACGAGCATCAAGCCTTCGTTGACCAAATCAATCCCAAGCAACTCGACAAGGTGCTTCAAGAACTCACTCAACCGGGAACTCATTGGAACGACGGTAAATACAAGGGCACGGTAAATCGCCTTCGGCTTAAACCCGAGACAAAACTATGGAATAAGTTTGTTAAAACTTCTTTAATGCCCACCACACAAAATACTACCGTTGTTATACCACGTCTTTTGCTCATACATTCTATTTTGCATAATCGCATCATTAACATTGGAAAAATTATTTGTGATGCGATTTTTGTATGCAGTTCAAAAGATAAGGGTTCTCTTTTCTTCCCTTGCTTAATTTCTAATATTTGCAAGGAGATGCATGTCTCGAGTGAGTCCACCGATGAAAAGGCCTTACCCAAGTCTGGTTGGAATCAAGCACTAATCCGAAAGCTAATGGGAGAGGCACCGGAAGATTCTTCAAGGCCTCCAATTGCCACGGCAACTCCTGCCGCCGCGGCAATCCCTAATGCCCAAGCACCTAACGCCAGGGCAACTCGGCCATTAACCCCGGGACACTTTGAAGCACTTTTGCACCCATTGGCAAGCAACCTAAGGCAAAACATGAAGGAGCACAACAATGCCATCACCCAAGTCATCCTAGAAAAGTACCCAGACAATCGCGTGTCGTTCCCAATCTTTCCCGCCGAGATCCTTGCCCCGGCAACCAACGAAGCAGTCGCCGCGGCAACCTACATCGTGCACGCACAAGATGATGCCACGGCAACCAAAGCTAAAGACATCCCGGCAACCACTGCAAAAGCCAAAGGTAACGCACCTATGCCCGAATCAACTCCTACGGAATTATTTTCTGATTTTTCAGATTCGGACGAGTCCTCCATTGAACCAATAAAGACCGCACCAATTGAATCCTCCAAGCGAAAAGCCATTGACATTGATGAAGAGGACGATGAGGACAACCCCGTACGAGGATCGATTCCACCACCGGCAACAAAAAAACAACCATCGCGTTCAAGCAAGAGAATCAAGACACCGACTAGAAGGAAACTAATCATCTACGATGACGAACTCTCGGAGTAAGTCCTCGTATGCATTTTTTATTTTTATTTTTATTTTTCGTTATTTTTATGCATGCATTGAGGACAATGCCTCGCTCGAGTTTGGGGGGATTGTTATTAGTAGTTACCATGTTTAGTTACATTCACTTAAGTATTACATTTAGGATACATAAATTGCTTGCCATGCCTTTAATTGGAATAAGAATTGCTTAGATTTGATGAATATTCGATGATGACTTTGCCAATGCACTTAATTGATAGAATTTTTATTCTAGGATAACCATGGAAAAACTTAGAATTTTACTATGATGCTAAATTTGATGAAACACTGTTGTGGTTTGATTGATTTAAGGAATTCTAGTGAACTTAGGTTGATAATTAACAAATTGGAGGATTAGAATAAAAATTGGATGAATGTTAGAGGTGCCCGAAATTGGCTCTAGCATGTGCTAAAAATTTATCGCTAGAGGTGCCCGAAACTGGCTCTAGTATGTGTTAAAAAAAATTTAGCTAAAGGTGCCCGAAACCGGCTCTAGTCGAATAAATTAACTTAATAAAACTAAAAACAAAACACTAGAGGTGCCCAAACTGGTTCTAGTTAAAACATGATAAAAAGAACCTAATAAAGTAATTTGAAAACCTATTGTTTGCATAGAATCCGAAAAATCAACTTGCACACAACTCCGCACACACTCGCAAGCATTATAGTTTGATTCCGAGTAACTCCTAAGTTTTCCGAAAAATAAAAAGCCAATCATACTTTGTGCCCTGGTTCAGAGAATTGAAATCAAGTTCAAAGCTAAGTTTGTGAAAATTGAAGTCTTGGCAGGTAATTATGAGTTTGCACTGCTTGAGGACAAGCAATAGTTCGAGTTTGGGGGTGTGATAAATGTTCAAAAGTACTATTTTTCTTACCCTTTTTACTCATATTATTGTTAGACTTAGGCTCATATTAGTTGCATAGTTAGCCATTCATGCATTAATCCATGTTTCCTTCCATCGTTGAGCTTGATTACATAACTTGGTAGTTTTTATGGAAAAGATGCTGCTTTGGTGTGCTTTGTGTGTGTATGTGCAGGATCACTTGGCAAAGCAATGCCGAGCTAGTTGCCAGGGCAATGCATGAAGGAGACGCCGAGCCAGTTGCCATGGCAATTGTCGACAAGAGCAAAGGTGATATGGTAGTCGAAATTGATGACTAAACAAGCCCAAGATGACGTGGAGCAAAGCCCAAACCCAAAGGAATTTGATTTCCATACAGAGATTAAAGAAGAATTAAATTCCAAGAAGATAGGAGAAGTTCTAGTAGGAATACAATTATAATAAAGAATTATATTCTTTAAAGATAATTTAATTCCAACTTAAACTCCTCCTCAAAGAAGGACTTTGGCCTAGCCCTATAAATAGGATGGAGATTTCGACAACTTGAAGGGAGAGCAATAGGGAAATTTCGACAAGTCCAAGGAGGGCAAGATGAGAGAATTTTCGACAAGCATCTAGGGCAAGGAGGATTTCGACAAGCCTCCTCCTTCATCCTTTTCTTTCTTGTTCGATTGGGTTCATGCTAGGGATTATTTATCTTGTGTTTCTTTGGAACCTAGCCATGAACTAAATCTACTTGGCTATGGTTATTGTGTTTTGTGGTTGTGAGAAACTATTGGTTTTTGTTTAGGTAATAAGGGTTTGCACTTTTCTATTTCAAGGTTTATTCATTCTTGGTTCTTATTCTTGTTTGCGAGTGAATTGGGAGAGGATCTCGTGATTTCATCTATTTATCTAATATCGGGAGAGTTAGATTCAAGAAACGAATGAATATGATCTTTATTCAATCTAATGATGGTGAAGATTAATCCGGCTTAGGAATAAGTTAAGGATTTCAACGGCTAAGAGGAGCGCAAGATTGGTTGTTGTTCACCCTTGATTCACGCAGGGATGTATTATCCAGGCATGCACAAGTAGCTAGAGTTTCGACTTAGGGATAAGAAAAACCATTGAAGAACACTCTGCCCGAACCTTGAAGGTTGCTGCCCAAGACGCCTAAGTAGTTGCCCAACTATTTGCCCAGGCAACCATCGATTAGTTGCCAAGGCAACCCCGTTGTGCAAGTTGCCACGGCAACTGAGTTGCCCGTGCACTCTTTTACCAAAACGATCCAATCGGCTATTACACCTCAACTCACGGTAACCTGGCCTATCTCTCTCTCATTTGAATTCATCTTTTCTTTTACTTTATTGCTTTCTAGATTAGTCATTAGTTAAACTCCTATAATCCTTTACTTGTGTTTTTACTTTTTTTTACAGTGCAAGAGACTAGATTCTTGAAGTAGCACCAATCCCTGTGGAGACGATATCTTTTATACTATAACTTGCGACGTGTATACTTGCACATTTGCGTAGCACTTATTACACGCAACATGTATTGCTGTGATTTTGGAGTTTGATTGATGTTGTTATGCATATTGTGCATCTTTACCTATGGTTGATGTTATGTGGTTGCCTAGGTATACATCTAGAAGGTTTTGCTTGGATGGCATGCTTTGATGATCTTAACATGTTAAATATGGTATTAAAGTGATGTTGGTATGATGCTTGTGCTAGTAAATGTTTATTTGAGCAACTTGGTATGTTTGGTGGAGTGTTTTAGGGAGCATGCCTCTAGATTAATCCTTTTTGTGGCCTAAGCTTGTATGGTAGCTAAATCTTGGTGCAAGTGTTGATAAATGTATTGTTGGATGTTTATATGCATGTATGCAAGTTGTTAGGACCTAAATGCATCTAGATTTGAGTGAAAAACCAGCTAAAAATGACATTACATGTCCAGGCGTACCGATATACTAGGGACCGTATCGGTACGGTTAGGGAAGAATAGACTAGGCATTTCGGTACAGGCACGGTGTACCGGTACGGTTCATTGCTACAGGAAATTTGTTTTTTGGATCAAAACACGCGTACTAAAACACCCATAAGGTGTAACGGTACGGTTGCCGGGTAATTTTAAACTTTTCGTTATTTTCAATTAGGCGTACCGGTACGGTACTTAGTGTACCGAAATGAGGGATTTTGGTTTAGGGAACTATATCTATATGGTTGGTAGCGTATCGATACGTGTGGCCACATTATAAAACGAAAACATAAGTGACGAAAATGTTATAAAACAATAACGTAAGTGACCAAAACGTTAGATTTTTAAATTTGGTGAACAAAAATGAACACTTATGAAATGAAAGTGACCATTACAGTTGTTTACCCTAAAAACTATCGATTGAGATCCACTAATTGACATAGTGGTCAAAGATGCTCTTGAACACTTATGAAATGAAAGTGACCATTGCTGGTGTTTACCCTAAAAACTATCGATTGAGATCCACTAATTGACATAGTGGTCAAAAATGTTCATTTGCTTTGGGAATATAATACTTTCTATTTTAATAAAAAAATAAAACTATCTAATTCACTAACTACTTTAAGTCTCTAATAATAAATTTAAAAAATTAATTTCAAAAACTAAAGTTAACAAATATGAGTGAAAATGATCGAATAAAAACGACAAAAGAAAAAGTAATATATATATATATATTGATTAAAACCGTAACTAATATAGCGAGTGGATTAAATAATACAATTTTCTCATTACCTAAAAATATATTTCTCTCATAAGTCATAATTGCATACCTTGAAAATAATAATTTTTAAAATGGATAAATATATCCAAGTCACTAAATTATTAATCTAATTATAAAGGAGTTATTTTTTTTTCAAAAAATATAATCAAATCACTTAATTATAATATTGCTAGAAATGCGTAATTGGGTTGTTAAATGTTAGATAAAATAATGATGTGTCATAGTATAATAATAATTCTAGTCTCTAAAACTTATGCATTCTATCGAAATGTTCTTAAATTAAAATAATATAATAAATTTAATCATCCATGTTTTAATTTTTTTTATTAATTTAGTAGTTTTTTTCTTCTCTCAAATTATTTGATCTTCATTGTTCCCCTTCATCCCTCCACAGTCATCAAAAACAATAAGACTTTCCTATTGATTATAATTGCTCTCAATGCTATGGTGTTGAATTTTTATCAATGGCGCACTGTGTTTATTGTTCTGTGTGAGACACCGGACAAGGAAGTTGACAAAATCTTTAATATGAAATATGTTTTTCATTGTATACTTAGAAGATGCCATCTTTCATGTTCTGTTGTTACTTTCGTAGAACAGAGTGCAAGTTGTACTTGTCATCGACTAATTTCATCTTCATGTCATGAGTTTCATTACCTAGGTACTTTGCAAGGATGCAAGCTGGGTTTACTTAACCAAATGATCGACTAATATTCATTGATGAAATGCTTTTATTAGTTACTTTTTATGGTAAAATATAATTATTCAATTGTTTCTCTATTCGATTGACTCACTTCATCTGGTAACATCACAAAAAAGACATTATTGGGATTTTAGTAGGGTAAAACTTGAACATTTTCTTAAAAGAAAAAACTCAAATTCATAAAATATATAGATTTATTTGACATGTGCTCTTGAGCTACGAAGCAAATACCTTTCAAGAATGGTGAATGTCGAAGGATGATGATGAATGGTGAAGAACAATTAATAAATTGATAAGACTTTATGAAGGGTTAAATTTTTGAAATTATTTTGAATTAGTACGAAATTAATAAAATATATAAATTTTATAGATTTTTTTTGAAAGGGAGAAACATTTTATTAGGTTTAACGATCAGTAACAGCAATGATATGAGCCTCGTTAAAAAATTTTCCTAAACTTAATGGAAGAAAAAGAGTGCATCATGTCAATGCCTAGTCCGAATGAAATACACAGGACACAAACGCACATCCAAGGAGATATAATAGTGCTGTAAACAATAAGCCAAAATACTACACACCAGATTGCTTGGACACACCCCCTTGACAGTAATGCTAGTATTTCGGGCACACACAGTCTTTCATCTAGAGGCTAGAGCATCACCATTTGCTCCATCCTAGCAATACACCATCTTACCAAAACGACTTAAAATCACCTTGAACTGGTAATAACAGTGCAGAGAAGGCATGGACCATAGCCACCATGCAAGCAATAACTACACCATCACTCCAATTCCAGCAAACAGTTCGAGACCAAAATTATCTCTCAGCAATAATCAAGGAGTCCTGCAGGCAGGATATTAGTGGTTTATCGATACCCAGAAGATCCTACTCCATATTTGCAACACTCATCAGAGCTTGGTCTCTTCTAATACCCGCTTGAGCGAGTTGATAAGCTGCACAATTCCGTTCTCTGAAGGCAAAATAAATTTTCCAGTCATAGTGCACACAAAAGGACTTGCAACTCTCTACTATTTGAGTGAAACATACGGGGAAGAATCTAGGATTTTCAATCCAATTCACAGCTAGTAAACTATCTGATTCAATAAGTAACTTGTGATTGCTAGACCAACGAGAAGTAGAAAAAGCCTAACATGCTTTCAGTATTGACACCAATTCAGCACCTGTAGGGTCCGACGAGCCAATAGACTCAAAGAAACGAATTAGTACATTGTCGTTATGGTCTTGAAGGATCCCTCCAACCCCAGCTTCGCCAAAACTACCTTTTACCGCTGCGTCAACATTAAACTTGAAACATCCGGCTGGAGGGGTAATCCAAGAGCCAAGAATGGGCTTACCTGTAGGCTTTGGTCTAAGTGACACCGTTGTAGGGCACCAAAGAAAATCGTTAACGGATGTAAAGGACTCCGGCCAATTACTCTTGTACCAATAACCGATCCTTAAAAAGGCCAACTCAATTAACCGATCCTTAAATTTTACATATTAAAACTACTATTATACCAGAATACGCTTCTGTTTTCTTTATAATTTAAGGATTCAGTGACATGTTTATAACAAATATTTTAATTGAGTTATATAATTATAATTTTTTTAAGAAAGGATGACTCGTTTATAGGTTGATATCTAATTGTAGACTAAAAATGAAATGTTCATATCAGATTTTTTAGTTTTAATAACTTAACTTAATAAGTAAATTAAGGATGAATGTTCAATCAAATTGAATAAAAAAATTTAAATTAATCAAATTAACATCCCTTAACATTTAATCTTACATGTTTTCTTTCTGAATTAACAAAGGATATAGATATTCTATAAAGTTCTCGACGATGTAGACGTAGGGACCTACAAGTCAAAATTTCAACTACTACTTACAACGTTTTGATTGCTCCACGAGGCAATATCAGACATCTGGAAGAAAAACAATCATGGCTCAATTTCCTGTATATGCTTCTCTTCTACTAATTTACATTCTATATATGATTACTTGTTTTTATAAGTATAATATTCCTTATTAATAAAAATTAATATAAAAATAATAAAATATTTAAAACAAAATAAAATATTAATTGAAATATTATTTGAAAAAAGTTAAAAATTAAGTGTCAGAAAATTAAATATTGAATTTATTTTGGCTCAAGTAAATTTCAAACTTTATAAGTATTAAATTCATATTATGATTATTTAATATATTAATAAAAATTAATTATTGGATTTAATAGTTTCATTATATAATAATAAATCTGAAGTTTTGAAAAATATTTATTTCATAAATGTGATTTTATTAATATAAAGTTTTATATTATTTTAGACAATTTTGAATAAAAGTTATATAATCATTTGATTGTTTTATTTTCAATAAATAAATTGTTATTATATTACATGAGAATAGAGGTGTAAATAAACAAATTTTGAATGAACAATGTTCTATTCGTGTTCATTTATTATGTTTGAGAGGGTTCATATTCGGTACATGTTTGTTTAAAGTTTTAATTTCGTGTTCGTTTATTTATTTTTGAAGGCTTTTGTGTTTGTTTATTTAGCATTCGTGAACATGTTCGTTTATATGTCCTCTAGCATTTTCGTCAAAATAGTAAAATTGCACTGCTAGTCCTTAAACTCCTCAGGCTTCACAGTTTGAACTCCAAAGTTCATCATGTGTTTAATTTAATTCTCACCTTCACTAATATTTAAAATGTAAAAAATAAAAGGAAAAAAGGAACCGTGTAAACAAGCTCATAAACGAGTTAATAAACAAGCTTGTTCATGAACATAAACGAACCGAATGCACCATTGTTCGTGTTCATTCATTTATTAAATGCACATTAAAATTTTGTTCATACTTGTTTAAGTAAGGATAAATCTGCCACTCATTTTTTTTAAATAAATTATTATAAAGATACTATAATTTATTGATTAACCTTATAAGCATAAGACATAATGTTGTAATGCATGTTAGGAGCAATATTTTTGTCGAACCAACTTTGAATACACATTTGCCCTGGTTGCCTCGAAGCTCTAGTATTCGATGTTAGTTAGTTTGTCACTCAATTTTAAGTTACTGATCTTTCCCACTAAACTTAAAATTTTATTGAATTTGGCCCAATTTGATTTTTTTTAAATTAAATTGTCACTCAATAATAATTTTAACAAAATTTAACAAAAAAATCTTTCAAATATTTTATTTTAATAACTACTCATTATTTAATTAATAAAATTATTAAAATTAATAAATTAACTTAGAATTTATGTACAATGAAATAAATGAAAATTTTAAAAATAGATAAAAAAAATTTAAAATTAAGGGTTCTTATAAAATAACTATTTTTGTTAAAAATCAATAGTATATACTTATTATTGTTACTATAAAAATAAAATATTAAAAATATTTTAGTAAAATTTATCTTAAAACCATTCTATGTTAATTTTCAATAACAAAATTTAATGAAAAGAACATATAACGGCAGAATTTAATATAAAGTTAAGGCCTGGAATGATATTTTGGCCTCTGAAATTATACTTCATTATCAATTTGATATCTAAATATCTTTATTCAATTTGGTCCTTAAATTTTAATCGTGATGCACGTTACCCACAATTTATTTTTCAGTTACAAGAAATTAATGTGACGCATGATATATGTTAAATCTAGAAAATTTTAAGAAAATAAATACAAATATTTAAATAACCTTAAGAAAATATTTGAAGAAATTTTTTATATTCTAAAAAACTAAAGTATTTTTGGATTTTTAAAGTTTTTAAATAGTTCTCTTGAATTCTTTTGAATTTAATATATATGAAGAGTACAATCGTTATAAAAGATAAACTTCAAATATTGTAAATATTATTTGTTATTATCTGCTAACATTTTAGGATTAAGTCTAAAGGGATAAAACTCTATCTCCTAGCATTATCTAGGATTCTTATCTCTTTTATCTTATCTTCTAGTTAGATTTAAATTTTAAATTAAGTAATTTGATTGTAACATAACTCTCTTGTATTCAGCCTATATAAAGGCTTTGTACCGATGCATTATTCAAGTCAATACATTTGAGAATTCATTCTCTCTACAAAATAGTCTCTCAATTATTAACATGGTATCAGTTGCTTAGGTTTTTTTTTCCGATCCACAAAACCTAGAGAATGCATACCTCTCCAACATCTGAAATTAGTTTAGGGTCCGTCCGATCAAACCCTCCCACAAGCAGATCTCAAGCGTATAGTTTATGCAAAGAACAACCAAAAGATCAACAACAAGCAGCTTGGGGAATTAAAACAAATGGTTGGGCAGCCATCAAGTAAAAATTAATCAAAGTGTGACCATGGCAAAGAAAAGCGAAGGTAGCATTTCCTTTGCAAATATCTGCTGTAACAAAAAATCTCATCCCTTGGATAGTCGATTCGGGCTCTCACCATATGACAGAAATAAAAGTCTCTTTCTTACTCTTACAAAGCAACCTTGTCAAAAGAGTGTGAAGATAGCTGATGGTTCGATTACTGCAGTAGAAGGGATTGGGATAATCTACGTTAACAAGGACATTGTTCTTTCCTCTGTTTTATATGTTCCCAACCTAAAATGCAATTTACTCTCAGTCAATAGATTCTGTGATGTTTTCTAGTGTTTCACTCAGTTTGATTCTGTTGGTTGTGTTTTTTTAGAAATGGCTTCGAAAAAAAGATTGGCAATGCTAAGCTATGTAGTGGCCTTTATCTTCTTAAAGGTCAACCTCTTCCCAATGGACAAGTTCACTCAAGTTGCACCTTTAAATCCGTTTGTTTACCCTATCAACTTTCTAGTTTAAGTTCAAATGAAATTTTGCTATGGCATTTTCGACTAGGTCATCCTAGTTTCTTTTATCTTCAGAAATTGTTTCCTGATTATTTCTTACTAAAATAACCAGCTTCATTTACTTGTGATGTCTGTCAAATTGCCAAGCATAAAAGAAATTCTTACCATCCATCTTCTTATAAAGCTTCACAACCTTTCTCTCTCATTAACAATGACATTTGGGGTCCTTCTAATGTTAAGAATATCTCAGGGGCTCAGTGGTTTTTTTCTTTCATTGATGATCACACTAGGACAACCTGGACTTATCTTATGAAAACAAAATCTGAGACTGAGGAGATCTTTAAAAAATTCTATTCTATGGTTGAAACTCAGTTTTGCAGTAAAATTAAGATATTCAAGAGTGATAATGGGAGTGAATTCTTTACTAAAACTTTGGGTATTTTTTTTAAAGGGAGAGGTATAGTTCATATTAGCTCTTGTGTAGATACCCCTCAGCAAAATGGAGTAGCCAAGAGAAAAAATCGACATCTATTAGATGTTACTAGAGCCCTCTTATTTTCTTCTAATGTCCCTAAGCATTTTTGGGGAGAGGCATTGCTTCATGCTAATTTTTTAATTAACAGGTTACCTAGTAGAGTTCTGGGGTTCAAAACACCAAGGGAGGTATTTCTTCAAACTTTTTCTTCCTTCAAACCAATGTCATGTACACCGCCCATTAGAGTTTTTGGTTCCTGTGCTTTTGTTCACATCTCTAAACAATTTCGGGGTAAGTTAGATCCTAGGGCCATCAAATGTATTTTTCTGGGATATTCTGCTCAGAAGAAGGGTTTTAAATGTTATTCCCCTGTCACTAGAAAATTTTATGTTTCTATGGATGTTTCATTTCATGAATCTCAACCTTTTTTCTCAGATTCTCAAATTCAGGAGGAGAGTTAGGATGAATTTCAGCCTCAACAGATTCAGTTACCTCTAAATGAACCTACTATTTTGTTACCTCTAAATGAACCTACTATTATACCCACCCCTATTCCAACACAAGATCATATCCCTGAATCTACTATGATACCAGATTCAGTTCTTGAAACTTTATCTCCTAGAGTTGAATTCGTACCAAAAACTCCATTAAATCCTCCTTCTGAGAACCAACTTGAAACCAGAGAACCCAGTTTCTATACAAGAAAGAAAAGAAGGCCTATTCAGGACACTACATAGCTTAGGACTGCTCAAGAACTGGAACCGATCCCATTGTCCTTGGAGGAGGAGGAAGGTATGGAAAATTTGAATAATGATGATATTGAACATATTGATACATATGACTTACCAATTGCTAAAAGAAAAGGTATCATGATATGCACAAGTCATTTGATATAGAGATATGTGGCTTACGGAAAGCTAATGCCCTCATTTAAGGCTTTCACAACCAAGATTGATAATATCCAAATCCCTCAAACAGTACATGAAGCCTTGAAGGATCCAATATGGAAAAAAGCTGTAGAAGATGAGATTCAAGCACTGCAGGAAAATAAAACCTGGGTGATGACTTCTTTACCTCCAGGAAAGAAGGTTGTAGGTTGTAAATGGGTATTTACAGTTAAATATAATTCGGATGGGAGCATTGAGAGGTTCAAAGCAAGGCTGGTTGCAAAGGGATTCACTCAGTCCTATGGGATTGATTATCAGGAGACATTTGCTCCAGTGGCAAAACTCAACACAGTAAGAATCTTATTGTCCCTTGCTGCGAATTTGGACTGGCCTCTTCATCAACTAGATATAAAGAATGCCTTCCTAAATGGGGATCTAGAAGAAGAGGTGTACATGCAAAGGCCACCTGGTCTAGATGAAAACTCAGATCCAACTAAGGTATGTAAATTGTTAAAATCACTATATGGTCTTAAACAATCACCTAGAGCATGGTTTGACAGATTTACCAGAGCTGTTCTAAAAGCTGGTTACCTTCAATGTCAAGATGATCATACTATGTTCATCAAGACCTCTTCTGAAAATAAAAGGCTATTTTAATAGTCTATGTTGATGATATAATCATCACAGGGTGATGTTGTTCGGGAAATCTGAAAATTAAAAGAGTTCTTGGCTACAGAGTTTGAAATAAAAGATCCGGGTCAGTTAAGATACTTCCTAGGTGGAAGTGGCGAGATCAAATGTTGGGATTATGATAAATCAGGGAAAGTATGTTCTAGATCTTCTTTCAGAGACAGAGATGCTAGGTTGCAAGCCTGCCGAAACACCAATGGAGCATAATCTGAAGTTTAGAACTGACAACAATAGAGCTCCTACTAATAAGGAACAGTATCAGAGGCTAGTTGGTAAGCTTATTTATCTATCACTTACACGACCTAATATTTCTTTTTCAGTTGGTATTGTTAGTCAGTTTATGAATGATCCTAGAGAAGAGCATTTAGAAGCAGTGTTCAGGATTCTGAGATATTTGAAGATGACACCAGGCCATGGCTTAATTTTCACGAAAAATGAGAACAAAAAAGTGGAAGTCTTTATGGATGCAAGCTGGGCAGGAGAGCTTACATCTAGAAGATCTACAAGTGGATATTGTGCTCTAGTCTGGGGAGATTTAGTGACATAGAGAAGCAAGAAGCAATCCGTAGTATCAAGAAGCAGTGAAGAAGCAGAATTTCGAGCCTTAGCTAATGGAATTTGTGAAGGGATTTGGATTCAAAGGTTGTTGTCAGAACTAAAACTCAATCACAGTAAAGATTTTGAACTTCATTGTGATAATCAGTCAGCAATTAGTATTGCTAAGAATCTTGTACACCATGATAGAACAAAACACGTGGAGCTAGATCGTCACTTTATTTCTGAAAAGATCACTAGTGGGACAGTCAAGCTAAATTTTGTTCCATCTCACAAACAACTAGCCGATGCACTCACAAAGGCACTTCCAAGAACTACCTTTGATGAGCTCACATCCAAGCTTGGTCTCTACAATGTGTATTCATCAGCTTGAGGGGGAGTGAAGAATACAACCGTTATAAAAGATAAACTTCAAATATTGTAAATATTATTTGTTATTATCTGCTAACATTTTAGGATTAAGTCTAAATTGATAAAACTCTATCTCCTAGCATTATCTAGGATTCTTATCTCTTTTATCTATCTTCTAGTTAGAATTAAATTTTAAATTAAGTAATTTGATTATAACATAACTTTCTTGTATTCAGCCTATATAAAGGCTTTGTACCGATGCATTATTCAAGTCAGTACATTTGAGAATTCATTCTCTCTACAAAACAGTCTCTCAATTATTAACAATATATTATATCCATTGTTGTTTGTAACATTCTCAACCCGGATGTCATATTTGGGTCTCATGCCCAACCCGTTATCGTAAAATGTCAATCTAGTTTAGCCCGTCTCACATTCTATTGTTCATAAATTCATCAAGTCCGAAATACTTCAAACATAGATAAATATTTAAAATGTTACATGGGATCTCCATTTATATACAGTTATAAAAGTATTCGACTCAAGATTTAAATCCAAAATATGAGTTACAATACAAAACATAGGGTCCTACGAATACATAGCCCATATAAATCTAAGTATTGTACTATGAGCAAGTCGATGATGAAATCCTACTCTAATGGTGCTCCACCAATGCACGTGCCAACCTTCTAACCTGCGAGCAGAAACAACAATTCCGTTGAGTTAACAAAGCTTAGTGGATACACTTCTACTCTACAATACTTCATGCAAATCATAATTATGAGCATGTAGCTAAAGATAACATCATGGCAATTACAAAAACATATAGCGCTACCTCGCCTAAACACATAGCAAGCAATAATAGATGCATTAATCTCACAAAGCAACCATATGCATCATACAACACAAACCTGGAGTGAGGCCCTGTGTCACACAGCCTCGGGAACATACACTCTGAATGAGGCCTGGTGTCACACAGCCTTGGGAACATATACTCATACTCAGAATTTCTCATCGAGTATCTTCGGATAAGGCACAACGTCACACAGCCTCGAGAACATACATTCGACATCTCTAACCATAGTGTTGCAACATGCTCTTTGGATATTCGAATCCCAACAAACAAGGGTGACGCTACCACACAAAGCCCACGCAACATATTACATCATCTAAATTACCATTTCTCTATGGTTACTATCATTAACAAGTCACTCATTTATATTTATCAAATTTTTACACGTTATGCTCATATATAAGGTTTAAATCTCAATTTAGTTTTATAATTCGTTTTACCACATTAGAGACCCATTAAACCATATCCCACAATATTTTAGCCCCGAGCTCAAACTCAACTTTTCGGTCAGATTGCCCAATGGGTACTAGTACTGGTCCTCATGTACCCATATGGTACCCTTGGGTATCGGTACCCACAGTGTACTGATACCAAAATATCTCACTAGAATTTTATTTGCTCTCACGTACTGTTACGGGTTAACCCATACTAATACTCTCTTGTCTGGTGTACCGGTATAGGTTAAACATCGTACTGATACCCTTTAATAGCTCATCTTCAATAAAACAATGTTCGTCAACCTATAACACTAATATCGGTACGGGCTCCTTGTATACCAGTATTGAAGCCTAGAAATGGCTTTTTAGGCTCAGGAAAACGCTCTCAAAGCCCTCAAATCACAACCCTTAACCTCATAACTCAATTCTACATCTTATGGAAGTATTTAGGGTGGTTTACTACCATTTTTACAAGTTATTAACGATGACTCCGAGTTTTATCATTAAAAAGGGTCTCAAGCCCAAAACACCAATGATCAACCAAAAACATCAAATATAGAAAATAAAGCATCATTATTAGGATGTGCATGAAACAAAGGAGTTAGTAGTATACTAACCTTCCTTCAGAAGTTGGAAAAGCAACTCTTTGCTCAAGCCCTCACTTCTTGTTCTTATCTTGCTCCTTGGAAGTGTCTCTCACTTCTTTCACTATACAAGGAGTTGCAAATTTGAATTACAACTTGATGGAGATGAAATGAGGTAACTAACTAACATAACAAGGCTGGAAAACGAGGTTGCTCATCCCCTAACCCATATTCTCTAACCCCCCGCATAAAACCCACCATATCCATATTCCATCATTTTATTGATTCCTACCTCAAAATATAGATCCTTGGATGGAGATTGAAACACTTTCAATCACTACTTCAAAAATACCATAATAAAAGGCAAAGATCCTATAACGCCCTAAACCCAACATTACATTTAGGCCTCAAGCCCAAACCCATAGATAAAATTTTCCAAGTAGATTTAGCCCAAACCATTATCATTTCATAAAATCCATACATGACATAAGATAATGTAATACAAAAATAGTTAAAACATTTACATGGGAGCTCCAATTTAAAATCAAGTTAATTAAAACATTCAACATGATCAATAAATCCAAAATCAGAGTTACAAACATAAATCAAGGGTCCTATGAATATATTGCCCGACAAGTCTAAGTAAGGATCTCTTGATCACATCAATGAGTTGAAGTCCAACTCTGATGGAGCTCATTCGATGCAACACGATAACCTAAAAATTTGCAAACGGAAACAATGATTCTGAATGATGAGCTCATAAAGCTCAGTGGATACACCTATACTCTCCCATGCTTCATATAAATCATAAACATAAACATGTAGCTAGATAAAATGATATGGTAAATAAATCAATACATGTCGCTAACATTAGTCGCCTAAACACATGCTAACATCATCAAAATCATCAAATGAGGCACACAAGGCCCAACTATACCATACCACAACAATATTAGAGTGAGGCCTCCATTCGATATTTGTCTTACCATGGTGTTGTAACATGTCTTGGGTATCCGAATCTCACTAATCAAGTGCCCACATGACATACAACATCATCACATAACCATACCATTCTATGATTGCTATCAACATATAAGCCATACAAGACTTTTATCAAGTTCTTAAGTTTTATGCTCGATTATAAAGAGATTTCTCAGTTTCTCAGTTTTACAACTCATTTCAGACCATTAGGGGTCTATTGGAAAGATCAATAATTTTTTTTAGCCTTCCAGGTAGAAATCAACATTTTTAGGCAAATTGCCCAGTGGGTACCGGTACTCATCATCGTGTACCGGTACAATACTCTTTGGGTACCAGTACTCATATCATACTGATACAAAATTAGCTCATAGAATTTCTCAAAGCTTTAACATACCGGCATGGGTCGACTTGTACCGATATGGATATACTTGGCGTACCGGTACAGGTTGAACACCGTGCGGATACCCTCTTCAAAGTTTATCATTATGAAATAGTATTTTTAAACCCAGAACAATCGGGTACCGGTATTGATCCCCGAGTACCGGTACTGAAGCCTAAAAATAGTTTCCTTAGGCTCGAAAATCATCCATAAAGCCCCAAATTTGAAACCAAAAACCCCTTAAGTTAAATCATACAGTTTATGAGAGGCATTTAGGGTGATTTACTACTATTTTTACAAGCCATTAACACTTAATCTCAGATTTACCATTAACAACCATTTTTAAGCATTTAAATACCAAAATCATCAAAACGAGCATACAAGGCATCATCCGTAGGATGTGCATGAACAAAGGGATTCAGAAGTGTACTAACCTTCTTCCAACAACTAAAAAGGAAGTCCCTTACTCTAAGCCCTCAAGTCTTCCTTTTTTCTTGATCCATTGAGTGTTCTCCAACCTCATTGACTATAACCAAATGTTGTAAAACGAATTACGATATTACTAGATGGAAAATGTATGATAAAAGAAGTATTTAACATCAAGAAACAAGATTTAAACTTTTATTCCCGTTTATCCACTCCAACTCCCACCAAAACTCATGTAACCCATTCTACCACCAAAAACCATGATTTTTACCTTGACTTATAAACCGTTGGATGATTATTACAACCCTCTCAACACTATTTCGAGATTTCCACTCAAAAAAATAAATATGGAATCTTTAACCTTTTGATTGGAAGATGGAAGAAGAAGAGAAATGTGGGAAAAGGTTTGGGGAACAAGAGTGATATCACTCTTCCCACTTTTTCATAGAGTTTTAATTTTCTACCGGCCTTTGCCTTGGAAATTGCCACTCAACCCATCATTCTTTCTTCTCATCACTAGCACAAACAAGCCCCAAAACCCCAAAGGCAAAGCCCAAGCCCTTAAGGTACTTTTAGACACCCATCAGCCCAATACCCCGCGATAACCACTCGGGTGAATCGACCCACAGATTCTAAAATCTGGGTCATTACAACTCTCCTCTCCTTAAAGAAATTTTCGTTCTCGAAATTTACCTAATGGAAACATATGTGGATATAGCAACCATATGTCCTCCTCGGCTTCCCACGTGGCTTCCTTAACCTCGTGATTCCTTCATAACATTTTTACTAGTGGTATACACTTGTTGAGCAACTCTTTGACTCCTTTATCCAAAACTCTTATTGGCTCCTCCTCATATGTAATATCCCAAATTTTTGTTAGTGACCAAAATGAAAATTTTGAAAGTTTGGTGGTCAAAGTATAAACTTTGGAAAAGTTTAGGGACTAAATTGTAATTTTCAAAAGTTATGTATTTTAGTCCCGTAAATGAATAGTTTACCCCCAAGAATGACGCTTTCGTGTTACCCTAATTTTTTGTACGGAGCTTGTATTTTTGGCTATAAAGCAATAAAGTTTGGAAAAATATTCGAATAATCGGAATCGAATCGGATATTCAAGATATTTTAAAGGATGATAAGGCAAGGTTAAAAATGACATTTCCATATCTTAAAATGGTAGGATTTAACATGGACCATTGGATTTAAAGTAGGTTTCCATGTTAAATATGAGCCATTGGATGAAAAATGGCAAGATGGTAATTCTGAGAAATTTCAAGGGTAAAGTTGGTAATCACTAACTCATTGGATTGTTTTGGACCCTTGGATTGGTAGGTAAACATGTGGCATGATATGGAGCATTGGATTTCAAGGGTAAAAAGGTCAGTATATATTAAAGTGAATTTTAAATTCATTTTAAATATATTAAAGACAAATGGCTAAAATAAAAGAAAAGGAAATTTCAAGATTTTTCTCCCAATTTCAGCCATTGTTCGAAACTCTCCTAAGGTAACGGGAGAAATTTTATTTTTGATTTTTTAAGATTATTTGGTTAGATTTTGGATGAAAGCATGAAACATAAAGTTGATCTACATGAAATTCTCTATATTTTGGTACCATTTGTTCATGCTTTCCTTGCTTGAAACCTTAGTTTTGTGTTTTGGTTGGATGAAGGGGATGTTTATATATGATGTTTTAAGATGAGATTTTGATGTAGCTGTTGTTGTAGAATCATATCCAAGCTTATTTTATGATTGAAACTACTTGGAATTAACTAAATCCTAATTTGTTTAAAGTTAGGGTTTTGTTAGGAAGTTGAATTTGAATTGATTTGATATGGGAATGATTATAGAAGCTTGGAAATGAGGTTTAGAAGTTGAATTCATGCTTGAATCATGTTGGAAAATTTGGATGTAGAGACCCATCATATTCGGCCTATAGGGAAAAATTAGAGGAAATTATGGAAAATTTTCCTAAGGTTAGAAATGATGGGAAAATGATGTTACAAGGCTTAGAATATTGTTTGGACCAATTTGGAACTTTGTTAAACTCTAAGGACCTTTTTGTATACTTTGTGAAAATTAAGGATAACATGAAAATGTTGAAAAGTTGAGGTATTATGCTGAAAATTTAATGTTAGAAGATTCAATTGGATTATTTTGAGAAGTTTGCTAAGTGTTGAGGACTAAATAGCAAATTAAGGGAAATATGAGATTGAAATGGAAATTGGTTAAAAAATTATATGTTAAGTTTGAAAGTATTCTTGGAATACTTGGAGATGTTGTTTAGTGCTTAAATTTAAAGTTCAATGGCAAGGGACCATTTTGAATAATTTGGAAAGTTGAGGTGAATTCTAAAAGAATTCACTTTATGGTTATTTTATGAGATTTGAGAATATTTTGTGAATTGGTAATGGATATGGATAGTGAAGGATTTTTTTAGGAATTTTATTCCTAATATATGCTTATATTAGAATGATACTAACATACGCATTGAAATGTATGTGTTTGGAAAACGATGATTTTATAGATCGTGAACATGATCAAGATCGTTTTGTGAGCAAGTCTAAAGCTAAGGAAAAAGTGCAAGAGTAAATCTACAAGCTATACTAAGGTTTACTAATGAGGCATCAGGTGAGTGCAGTGCATACATAACATGATACATGGATGTTTTATACATCACTGGTAGGACTTGCAATAACTCTACCTGATTTATATACTGACATGATATTTATGTCATTGATCATATATTTGGCATATTTTAAATACGTCAAAGGTTGAAAACAAATGCATTGATCACAAGTTATTGTTGATGGTATGCTATGAATGTTATTTAGGGTATGAACTGCCCAATGTTAAATTATATTGATATACATTGCCATGAATGGAATAAATACGAAAATTATGCCCAAATAAGTTAATTGAGGGACATGATATAGTTGGCACTGCATAGAGTCCAGCAACACGCTGCATAATCGGGTATTCCGGATAGCACTATAGTGTACCTAAAGGTCACTCAGTGTATAGTTAGCACAACCTTATAAATTCGAGGGAATTAGCACTTCGGTGCATATTTGACTCGTGTATCCAGGGTCCTCGTAGGTCTATATTTGGGGTTATAAAATCGTGATATGAAACCGGGTTATAAAATCGGGTTGTTAAATTGGGCTATAAAATCGGGATATGAAATCAAGCTATGAAATCGGGTTACGAAATCGGTAAATATTTGATAAACGGGTTAAAGACTTTATACACTCTTAAAATTATGGCAAGTATATTGGTAAGAAATTGTATATCTAGATTATATCATATTTATATATGATTTACATGATGATAAGTCATATCTAGTGATTTAAATGCATGAAAATGTTTACATATTATTAGTTATTGTTATGTTATTTGCACTGAATATTATTGTTGCCTCACTAAGTATATACTTAGCGTGTGATGGTTTTCACTCGTAGGTAAAAGACAAAAATCAGAGTAAGGAGCGAGCATCCTACTATCTGGAGTATATTAACGATACCAATAATAACATCATTTGATGTATTTTGATGTTTCTAGATGGCATGTAAATATTAAAATTAGCCGGTTACATACTAGTTTATATATATGGTTTGTAATAATATATAGACTAGTTTATGTTTATAGTAGATGATGAGTAATCATATTATAATTAAAATCGGGTAATAACTAAATAGAGATAAATTAAGTAATCGGGTATATTTTTGTTTTAGGTAGTTATATTCTAAATACATTATAGATAAGAATTGTTAAGTTTCTGCCTGAAATCAGACTTAATTCGATAGGATAATAATTCGGTAAAAGATTCTACGCGATTTTTTTTGTGATACTCTAATTGGTATTTATTATAGAATACTGATTAGGGTGTTACATTTATTGGTATTAGAGCTACAGGTTTGGTCGGTTCTGGGCATAAATCGGGTATATAGATAGTCGAAATTATATACATGCCACTAGGATGTCAAGATTACTGATATTTGTATAAATATAATTAGATGCCTAGTGATTAATGTTGTTACTCTTTACTTATAAAGGATGATTGTGACATTAACAGATGTCGGATCATCGGGAATCTCGTTAGGCATTTGAGCAAGATATGCTTGCTCAGATTGGAAGTAATAAGGTGAATCAGAATCCACCTCAAGGGCAGTAGAATGTAGAGCCAGACGCTCAGGAACAAAGAAATATGACTGTTCAAGACCAAGACTTATTTCTTCAACCATTGGATGCTATTATAAATCAGAGAGCATCAATATCAGTTCAAAAGGAGTTAAGGAAAATGAAAGCACCATAATTTAAAGGTGACACTGATGCTGATCCTATGGCTATAGATTATTGGTTGAATGATATTAAGATCATGTTGAGTAGAATTCCTTGTGATGATCAAGGAAAATTTGAAGGAGTAGTGTCCCTTCTAATGGAGCAAGCTAGCGTGTGGTGGAATGTAGTGACTGCACGGGTTCCTCTAGAACAGATTACATGGGAATTATTTTTGAAAGAATTCAAAGAAAAGTATATTGGGGACCTATTCATTGAAGAAATAAGGTGGCAGTTCCTGGATTTGAAGCAATCGGGCAGGACGGTCTATGAATATTAATATGAATTCAATAGATTGAGCCGATTTGCAGAAGAATTCCTTCCAACTGAAAAATCTAGGATCGATAAATTTATAGCTGGGTTAAACTCTCAGCATAAAAAGGTATTGGTTTCCCGCAACTTCACCACTTTTCAAGAAGCAGTGAATCGAGCAAAAGCTATAGAGAAAGTGGACCTTGAGGAAAAAGCGGGAAAATAGGTTCAGTCAGGAAAAAGATCGGGAAGTTCTTTTGTTGCGTCATCATTCAAACACAGTAAAGGTATTCCACAGAAAAGTCAAGCATCATCAGCTTTTTCTGTTAAAAAGGGATTTTTAGGAGGGAAATTTAAAGAAATTCGGACTGTTATTGCAGGTACTGGGGGTTCCAAATTTCGTCCTATTCTAGAATGTGAACATTATGGAAAGAGGCATTCTGGTCGATGTTGGTTCGCTAGTGGAGACTGTTATTATTGTGGACAAGCCGGTCATTTCAAAAGGGAGTGCCCAGAGCTTCATTCTGATCGTTCAGTTGCAGCATCCCAGAAAAGTAGAGAAAATAAAGGTGGCAAACCAAGAGTATCCACAACCATACATGGTCGGGAAGATAAGGGTGCTACTCGAGTATACAATATCAAGACTACTCATAATCGTGATGATTCAGAGATTGTAGCAGGTATGATCGAACTCTTTGGCAGATCTATTTTTGCATTAATTGATCCGGGCTCTACCCATTTGTATATTAGTTCTGAAGTAGTACTTGAAAGATATATACTAGTAGAACCAATTTTGAGTAAGGTAGTTGTTATTAATCCTCTAGGACAAAGCGCCAAAGTAGTTCGAATATGTAAAAAGTGTCCTATAAGGATCCAAGGAAGAGAGTTTCTAGCCAATCTTATGGAATTACCTTTCCAAGAGTTTGAAGTCATTCTTGGAATGGATTGGCTATTGAAATATGACGCTATGGTTGAATGCCGATTAAAAAGGGTAGTCATAAAAGAACTAGATGGTTCATAAATAGTATTTGAAGGAGAAATGCATAATTATTTGAGCCATGAGATTACAGCTGTATCTGCTGAAAAATTATTATCACATGAGTATGAAGTTTATTTAGCTCATGTGATAAATGTTCTGGAGACAAAGATAGATCTGGAAAATATACCCACGGTGCGGGAGTTTCCAGATGTTTTTTTGTATGAATTACCAGGATTACCTCTGGATCGAGAGGTGGAATTTGGTATTGATGTGCTTCTTGGAACAACACCAATATCAATAGAACCTTATAGAATGGCTCCTACGGAGCTCAAGGAGTTGAAGGTTCAATTGCAAGAATTATTAGATCGAGGTTTTATACGACCAAGTATATCACCATGGGGAACTCCAATCTTATTTGTGAAAAAGAAGAATGGATCAATGAGGTTATGTGTGGATTACCGTCAACTAAATAAAGTGATGGTGTTCTCTAAAATTGATCTTCGATCGGGATATCATCAATTGAAGATCAAAGAAGCAGATATACCAAAGACAACTTTTAGAACTAGATATGGGCATTATGAGTTTGTAGTAATGCCTTTTGGACTTACAAATACACCGGCAGCTTTCATGGATCTGATGAATTGGATATTCCAACCATATTTGGATCAGTTTGTGGTGGTATTCATAGATGATATATTGGTTTATTCAAGACCCAAAGAGGATCATGATACTCATCTTCGAGTAGTACTTCAGATCCTCAAAGAAAAGAAGTTATATACAAAGCTGTCAAAGTGCGAATTCTGGCTGTATGAAGTAGTTTTTCTTGGACATATAGTTTCTAAGGAAGGAATTCGAGTTGATCTTGAGAAGGATCAAGCAATACTCGAATGGAAAGTTCCGCAAAGTGTCTCTGAAGTGAGAAGTTTCTTGGGATTAGCTAGTTATTATAGGCGGTTCGTGAAATATTTTTTAATGATTACCGCTCCAATAACTAAGCTATTAAGGAAAGTTGTGTCATTTATTTGTACAGATAAATTTCAGGAAAGCTTTGACAGATTGAAGAAGATATTAACAGAGGCTCCTATTTTGGTACAACCAGAATCCGGGAAGGATTTCACTATATATAGTGATGCATCCTATAATGGTTTAGGATATGTATTGATGCAAGAAGGCAAGGTTGTAGCGTATGCTTCTCGACAACTCAAAACTCATGAGAGGAATTATCCTACTCATGACTTAAAGTTGGCTGCACTGGTATTCGCTTTGAAGATTTGGTGTCACTACTTATATGGTGAAACATGTTACATCTTCACGGATCATAAAAGTTTGAAATATTTGTTGTCTCAAAAGGAGTTTAACTTGAGGCAAAGAAGATGGATGGAATTGATTAAGGACTATGATGTAATCATTGATTACCATCCGAGGAAGGCTAATGTGGTAGCAGATACACTTAGCTGAAAGACATTCTCTGCTTTAAGAATGTTGAATGCTCAATTAAGATTGCAGGAAAATGGTTCAATAATGGATGAACTTCAAATCAGGCCTACTTTGATAGAAAGGATTAAAGAGTTGCAAGCAAAGGATAAGGAATACTTGGAAAAGAAGAAACAAGTGGAACAAGGTGAATCTAAAGATTTTGAAATAAGATCAAATGGGTGCCTATACTACAAAAGACGCGTATATATTCCTGAAGATGAGGAGTGAAAAAGGGAAATACTTTCGGAGGCACATTTCAGTCCTTTAACTATGCATCCATGAGGTAACAAAATGTATCAAGATGTAAAGAGTCGATTTTGGTGGCCTGGCATGAAACGAGCTATCTCTGAGTTTGTTGCTAGATGCTTAACATGTCAACAAGTAAAGGCAGAACATCAAGTTCCATCAGGGTTGCTACAACCGATCTCAATTCTATAGTGGAAATGGGAAAAAGTTACAATGGAATTTGTAACAGGTTTACCAATAACGCTAGGTAAGAAAGATTTGATTTGGGTGATTGTGGACCGATTGACGAAGATGGCACATTTCATACTAGTTCGAACATACTACTCTTTAAACAAGTTGGTGGAGTTATATATTAAGGAAATTGTTAGATTGCATGGAGTTCCTATGTCTATCATTTCTAATAGAGATCCAATGTTTACTTCAAGGTTTTAGAATGCTCTACAGGGAGCATTAGGAACTCGGCTACATTTCAGCACTGCTTTCCATCCCCAAACAGATGGACAATCGAAAAGAACTATCCAGATACTCGAAGATATGCTCAAAGCAGGTATAATTATTTTTCCAGGTTCATGGGAAAAATATCTTCCATTAGCTGAGTTTGCCTACAACAATAGTTATCAATCAAGTATAAAGATGGCACATTATGAAGCTTTATATGGAAGAAAATGCCGAACATTATTGAATTGGTTTGAGTTGGAGAATCGAAAAATCATCAGACTAGATCTTGTTTAAGAGACAGAGAATAAGGTGAAGGTAATTCAAGATAATCTCAAAGCTGCTTCTGACAGATAAAAGTCATATTCAGATCTTAAAAAAAGATATTGAATTCGAAGTTGGAGATAAAGTATTCTTAAAGGTTTCACCCTGGAAAAAGATATTACGCTTTGGACAGAAGGGAAAGCTTAGTCCAAGATATATTGGCCCTTATGAAATCTTAAAAAGGGTTGGTCCAGTGGCGTATCAATTAGCTTAACCACCTGAGTTGAGTAAGGTTCATGATGTATTTCATGTGTCCATGCTTCAGAGATATCGATCGAATCCTTCACATATTATTACACCAGAAGAGATCGAAATTCAATTGGATTTGACCTATGATGAAGAACCTGTAAGAATTTTAGCTCAAGGATAAAAACAATTAAGAAGCAAAAAGATTCCTCTAGTTAAAGTGTTGTGGAGAAATCCCAAAGTGGAGGAAGCTATTTGGGAGATAGAAGAAACAATGAAAAAGCAGTATCCATACCTTTTTGAACCAAGTAAGTAAGGAAAATTCGAGGACGAATTTTCTTAAAGGGGAGAATTGAAATATCCTAAATTTTTGTTAATGACCAAAATGAAAATTTTGAAAGTTTGGTGGTCAAAGTATAAACGTTGGAAAAGTTCAGGGACTAAATTGTAATTTTCAAAAGTTATGTATTTTAGTCCTGTAAATGAATAGTTCACCCCCAAGAATGACGTTTTCGTGTCACTCAGTTTTTTTCATACGGAGCTTGTATTTTTGGCTATAAAGTGATAAAGTTTGGAAAAATATTCGGATCGAATCGGATATTCAAGATATTTTAAAAGATGATAAGGCAAGGTTAAAAATGTCATTTACATGTCTTAAAATGGTAGGATTTAACAAGGACCATTGGATTTAAAGTAGGTTTCCATGTTAATTATGAGCCATTGGATGAAAAATGGCAAGATGGTAATTTGAGAAATTTCAAGGGTAAAGTTGGTAATCACTAACTCCTTGGATTGTAGGTAAACATGTGGCATGATATGGAGCATTGGATTTTAAGGGTAAAAAGGTCATTAGATATTAAAATGAATTTTAAATTCATTTTAAATATATTAAAGATAAATGGCTAAATTAAAAGAAAAGGAAATTTCAAGATTTTCTCCCATTTTCATTCATTGTTCAAAACTCCCCTAAGGTAAGGGGACAAATTTTATTTTTGATTTTCAAGCTTATTTGGTTAGATTTTGGATGAAAGCATGAAACACAAAGTTGATCTACATGAAATTCTCTATCTTTTGGTACCATTTGTTCATGCTTTCCTTGCTTGAAGCCTTAGTTTTGTGTTTTGGTTGGATGAAGGGGATGTTTATATGTATGATGTTTTAATATGAGATTTTGATGTAGGTTTTGTTGTAGAATCATATCCAAGCTTATTTTATGATTGAAACTACTTGGAAGTAACTAAATCCTAATTTGTTTAAAGTTAGGGTTTTGTTAGGAAGTTGAATTTGAATTGATTTTGATATGGGAATGCTTATAGAAGCTTGTAAATGAGGTTTAGAAGTTGAATTCATGCTTGAATCATGTTGGAAAATTTGGATGTGGAGACCCTTCATATTCGGCCTATAGGGAAAAATTAGAGGAAATTATGGAAAAATTTCCTAAGGTTAGAAATGATGCTAAAAGGCTTAGAATGTTGTTTGGACCAATTTGTAACTTTGTTAAATTCTAAGGACCTTTTCGTATACTTTGAGAAAATTAAGGGTTAATATGAAAATTTTGGAAAGTTAAAGTATTATGCTGAAAATTTAATGTTAGAAGATTCAATTGGATCATTTTGAGAAGTTTGCTAAGTGTTGAGGACCAAATAGCAAATTAAGGGAAATATGAGATTGAAATGGAAATTAGTTAGAAAATTATATGTTAAGTTTGAAAGTATTCTTGGAATACTTGGACATGTTTAGTTCTTGAATTTAAAGTTTAATGGCAAGGGACCATTTTGAATAATTTGGAAAGTTGAGGTGAATTCTAAAAGAATTCACTTTATGGTTATTTTATGAGATTTGAGAATATTTTGTGAATTGGTAATGGATATGGATAGTGAAGGATTTTTTTAGGAATTTTATACATCAGGTAAGTGCAATGCATACATAACATGTTACATGGATGTTTTATACATAACTGGTAGGACTTGCGATAAGTCTACCTGATTTATATATTTGTATGATATTTATGTCATTGATCATATATTTGAAATATTTTAAATATGTCAAAGGTTGAAAACAAATGCATTGATCACTAGTTATAGATGATGGTATGCTATTAATGTTATTTAGGGTATGAACTGCCCAATGTTAAATTATATTGATATACATTGCCATGGATGGAATAAATTCGAAAATTATGCCCAAATAAGTCAATTGAGGGACAAGATATAGTTGGCATGCCATAGAGTCTAGCAGCACGCTGCATAATCGGGTATTTGGGATAGTACTATAGTGTACCTAAAGGTCACTTAGTGTATGGTTAGCACAGCCTTATAAATGTATGGGAATTAACACTTCGGTCCTTATTTGACTCGTGTATCCAGGGTTCTCATAGGTCTATATTTGGGTTATAAAATCAGGATATGAAATCGGGTTATAAAATCAGGCTATGAAATCGAGATCTGAAATTGGGCTATGAAATCAGGCTATGAAATCGGGATATGAAATCGGGCTATGAAATCGGGTTATGAAATCGGTAAATATTTGATAAACAGGTTAAAGAGTTTATACACTCTTAAAATTATGGCAAGTATATTGGTAAGAAAATGTATATCTGGCTTATATCATATTTATATATGATTAACGTGATGATAAGTCATATCTAGTGATTTAAATGCATGGAAATGGTTACATATTATTAGTTATTGTTATGTTATTTGCACTGAATATTATTGTTGCCTCACTAAGTATATACTTAGCATGTGATGGTTTTCACACATAGGTAAAATACAAAAATTGGAGTAAGGAGCGGGCATCCTACTATCTGGAGTATATTAACGGTATCTGTAATAGCATCCTTTGATGTATTTTGATGTTTCTAGATGGCATATAAATATTAAAATTAGCCGGTTACATACTACTTTATATATATGGTTTGTAATAATTTATAGACTAGTTTTTGTTTATAGTATATGACGAGTAATCATATTATAATTAAAATCGGATAATAACCAAATAGAGATAAATTAAGTAATCGGGTAGATTTTTGTTTTAGGCAGTTATATTCTAAATACATTATAGATAAGAATTGTTAAGTTGCTGCCTGATATCAGACTTAATTCGATTGGATAATAATTCGGTAAAAGATTCTACTCGAAAAAAATTGTGATACTCTAATTGGTATTTATTATAGAATACTGATTAGTGTGTTACATCATAGGTCAAGTCGGTATTGATCTCAATCTCTTCAAGTGGAATGACATGCGAAGGATCAAAGTGGTTGCGTCTCAACATAGATACATGGAAAACATTATGAATGTGCGTCATCTCTAAAGGTAAGGCTAACCGATAAGCCATGGGTCTAATCCTATAAAATCTTATATAGTCCATTAAACCTTGTGCTCAACTTGCCCTTCCGCTAGAAACAAATTACTCTTTTCCATGGTGACACCTTGAGGAACACTTTGTCACCAACCTCATACTCGATGTGCTTGCGCTTTTGATTCGCATAAGCTTTTTGGCGATCAAAGGCCGCTTACAGTCTTTTCCTGATAATCTAAACCTTCTCCTCAATTTCTCTAACCAAATCTGATCCTACAATTTTCCTCTCATTGAGCTAGGTCTAACACAACGGTGTTCTACACTTGTGTCCATACAAGGCCTCAAAATGAGCCATTTTGATGCTCGATTAGAAGCTATTATTATAGGAAAAATCAACAAGTGATAGTTGTTCTTCCCAACTCCCCTCGAAATCAATGACACAACACCGAAGCATAACTCCAAAATTTGGATGACTTGCTCAGACTGACCATCAGTTTGAGGATGAAAAGTGGTACCAAAATACAATCTTGTGTCCAAGGCTTCATGATTTTTCCTCCACAGCCTCGCTGTGAATTAAAGATCTTTATTCAATATGATTGACGATGGTACTCCATGCAACCTCAGAATCTCTTGGATGTACAATCGTGCCAACCTCTCGAGTGTAAAATTCGTATGCACAGGCAAGAAATGAGCAGACTTTGTCAACCAATCTACTATTACCCATATAACATCATGCTTACTTTGGGTTAACAATAATCCCGTCATAAAATTCATTGTCACACTATCCCACTTCTATTGAGGAATCTAGATAGGTTGCAGCAAGCTCAAAGTGTAACACCCCAAAAACCGGTCTAGTCAAAATTAGGTTCTAATGATCAAAAATTTTGTATCAGAGTGGTCTAATCAATGTATTAACTCCTTTATTGTACTCAATTGAACTGTACTGAACCTCAATTGAGCTTAATTATTAATCTTGGACCTTTTTGAAAGAATTGAAAGTCTATTAGTGACTAAATTGTAAAAATTAAAAGTTTAAGGGTAAAAGTATAAAATTCAAAAAGTTAAAGGATCACCCTTGTAATTATCCCAATTTCTTGAGTGATTCACCACCTTGCCTAGTGTGTTCACTTGAAGTGGGCATGGGGATTAAAGAAAGATGACATATAGTCATCATCTTTTTATCAATTAAAAAAAGAAATAAGTATATTTTATAGCTTACCTTTGGTAGTAGGAAAGCTTGGGATTGGTCCATGGGAAGGTGGAAAAGATGATAGCTTTTCCTAGGGCATAGGAAAGCATCAGTTAAATAAGGCATTGGAAGAAAGTAAAATATATTACATTTACAAATTGAGACCAAGTTTCCAATTCTTTTCACCAAGTTAAACAAGCTAGCACCTCCATTGTTGTCTTCTCCACCAAGCTCAAGCAAGCACCTCACTTCAATCCTTGAAGTTTCTTTGATTTCAAAACACCAAATTGAAGCTCTTGGATTGGTGAGTTAAACTCCTCAAGCAATTTATTGATTCCATGGATATTTGAAGTTTAATTTCAAGATTTAGTCTTGAAAGTTGAGGTTGGACCCATGTATTATAAGTTTAATTCCATGGAACTAATGTTGTCTATAAGCTCTAGTAAGCTTGAATATTGATTTTGAATCAATAGTTTTGATCCTAACGATTTCTCCTAAATTATGCCTAGCTCAAGTGTTGGAGGAAGTTCCATATTCTCCATCAAACGCTAGGAACAAAGAAACGTCATTCGAGAACCTTGAAAGCTTCGAATTTGACGTGAGTGTAGATGGAATCCAGGGATTAGGCTAGGTGCCTTTCTCTGTTCCATTTCCATTGAATATATTATTGTTAACATTGATAGTAGGGTCATTGCATCAAACCCTTTGGTGGGTGTATTGGTAAGCTTTAGTAAGCTTCCTTATTGAACTATTGAAACATTGAGTATCGATCACTAACATTGAATATTGATCATTTACATCTAAGTATTGAATGTGAACATTGGCATAGCATTGGAAAGACCATTGTTATAATTGACCATTAGACATTAAGTAATGAAATGTTGTCATCGATATTGATCATTGTCACCGAATTATTGAACTTATTGATATTGTCACCGAATCATTAAAATGGACCTAAGGGTCAACTTATTGCTATTAAATAATTGAAACTATTGATAATGTTAATGTAATGAATATTGGCCTAAATCACCGGACCTTGGATTCGAGTGGACATTGGATACAAATGGCATGTCATAGGATTTATGAGCTCATTGGTACGGGTGGATTACTGTTCTTGGGCTACGACCCTTATATTGGCGAGGTGGAGAACATTATTGATTTTGGTGAGGTGGAGGAATCCACGTATCCACTATCTTTATCAATCCAAGGGTTATAAATGAACTAAATGAATTATTGATATTGCACATTGGCATGTAGTTATTGGTTAATGTTACATTGATATTGAACATTGTTATATTGCCATTGGTCTATTGATGAAACATGAAATTGAATGCATATTGATTATTGACATTGTTTATGACTACCTCACTAGGAAAATTATGCCTAACGCATTTCATCTTCATGCATTTTCAGGTTAAGAAAAGTAGTCGAGAGATCGGACAACCTTATCGAGGATTTTGGCAAGTTTGCAAAGGTTAAAGTAATGTATACTTCCCTTACATACTCCTAGAATGGTGGCATAGTTGTTGTAATAGTCACTTATATTTAATTTGTTGTGTTTATGCCAAGCATGCTATAGGAATGCTTAAAATGGTTTAAAATGACTTTTAGTAAAGGTTAAAGTTGGTAAAAATTGCCATAAGTGGCTAAAAAGGTGAAAACGTAGCAAATGGATTCAAATGGCTTTGAAATTTTGCATGCTGATAGAAATGTGTATTAATAACTTGCTGGTAAAATTTCATTGCATTAGGATATCGTTTCGTAGGTTAAATCGAATTAAAACCAGAGTAAATCTATCATTTTATTGCAAGGCATATCGATACGGGTGATGGCATATCGATACAGATATGCATATTTGGACATAGTCCACCATAGTCAACTTAGCGTATCGGTACATCAAAGAGCGTATCGATACAAAAAGTCAACACTGGAATCTGGGAAAATAATTGCATCGGTACGTTCCTTAGGGTGTATCAAAACGGTCAACCCTGGTCAACCCGTACCGGCACGGTTCCTTAACCATACTGGTACGAACCCTGCTCATTGAATTTCTGAGGATTAATAAATGTATAGAGTATCGATACGGGTGGTCGTCATTTTGATACGAGCTCATTGTTTTGTAATGACCTTAACAGTCTGGTCATAGGCGTACCGATACGGCCTCTCGAGTATCGGTGCGGTTTCTGGTAAGTTAGGTAATAATTCTAGAAATTTGTAAATAGGTCACAAAATATTGTATGGATTAATTGGGCGGGTAAATGAACTATGATTTGTATAAAAATTTACAAACATGTTGTTTAATGATTAAAATTCATTGTAGAAAGCTTAATTTCTGAAATGGGCCCATAATTTACTAGAATTACATATTAGTCCCTAGAACTTGTAAAAGTTTAAAATTGGCCCTAATTGGTTAATCACAACTCATATTGGATTAATTGGATTTGTTTGTATTGTTTGCTAAGCATGATAACGTTAAATTTATGGATATTGATTAATAATCGTCACACCGATCACTATATTGTTTTCTGGTAACGCCTTTTGACCCAGTTCTCTACCAGGCCGGGAAAGGGGTGTTACACAAAGGAACTTGGTGTTCAGCCTTAACTTGCTGAAAAGCTAAGCATCTGGCCACAAACTTAGATACATCTCTTTTCATACTAGGTCATTAGTAAAAAGACGAAGGTCTTGTTACATCTTATTACTACTCGAATGCATAGCAAACGAACTATGATGTGCCTCTTAAAGGATACAATCCTTCAATTCCTCTAAGGCTGGAACACATAGTTGACATTTGAAGTACAAGATCCCACCATCTCGCGCTTCAAAACAAAATGTCTCGCCTCTCTGAACTATCTCTATCTTTGCCACCAGCACTTCGTCCAACACTTGTGTTCTCTTGATCCCTTGCACTAAGGTAGGTTCTACACGAAGCTCGACTAATAACCCACCATTCTTGTTCATCTTCAATCGGGAAAACATTACCCTCAAATCTGACATAGACTTCTAAATCAAAGTGTCGGCCACAATGTTTTCTTTCCTGGGATGGTACTCTATGATGCAATTATAGTCCTTAAGCAGCTCAATCTATCTTTTTTGTCTCAAATTCAACTTTTTCTGGTGAATAGATACTTTAAGCTCTTGTGATTGGTGTAGATGTAGAATTTCTCTCCACAAAGATAGTGCCTCCAAATCTTCAATACAAAGATAACGATTGTAAGCTCTAAATCATGCGTAGGGTAATTTCTTTTATGAGGCTTAAGTTGTCTCGAGGCGTAAGCAACCACCTTACCCTCTTGCATTAGAACATAACCGAGCCTATTAAAAGAAGCATCACTAAAGACCATAAAATCCTTACCCGGATCAAGTTGTATTAAAATTGAAGCCTCCGTCAGGTAAGCCTTTAATTGCTCAAAACTTTACTGTCTTATCTTGTTCTGCTTAAATAGAACTCTCTTCTATAATAACTTGGTCATAGGAACCGCTATGATAGGAAAACCCTTGAAAAAAAGATGGTATTATCCGGCAAGTCTAAGGAAACTATAAACCTCCACGATATTTCTCGGTGGTTTCTACTCCACCATTACATAAATCTTTGCAGATCAACACGAATCCCATCAGCCGCAATAATGTGACCCAAAAAAGCCACCTTGGTGAGCCAAAATTCACACTTACTAAACTTGGCAAAACATTTTGTTTCCCTCAAGGTCTAAAGAACAACACAAAGATAATAGCCGTGCTCCTCTTTCGAGCTCGAATAGACCAAGATATCATCAACGAAGACCACCACAAACTGATCTAGGTAGGGCTGGAAAATACAGTTTAGTAGATCCAGAAAAGCTGCATGTATATTGTTAAGCGCAAAAGGCATTACCAAGAACTCATAATGTTCGTATCGCGTCCTGAAAGCAATTTTCTGAACATCTTCTTCTACCACTTTTAACGGTTAGCAACCCGACCTCAAATCGATTTTTGAGAACACACTAGCACCTCTTAACTGGTCAAACAAGTCATCTATCATTGGTAGAGGATAATGGTTCTTCACTGTTACCTTGTTGAGTTGAATATAGTCAATGTACATCCTCATAGAACCATCATTCTTTTTGACAAGCAAGATCAGTGCACCCTAAGGTGAGATCCTTGGTTGAATAAATCCCTTTTCCAAAAACTCTTGAATCTAATTCTTTAACTCTCTCAACTCTATTGGTGCCACGTGATACAGGAAAATAGACACTGGTGTCGTACCTGGCATCATGTCTATTCGAAACTCTAGCTCACAATCTAAGTGTAATCCTAGTAACTCTTCCAGGAATACATCAGCATACTCTCTAACAGTCTGAAGGCTCTCAGGAATCAAACTCTCAACTCTTGTATAAACCACGCGAGCCAAGAAGGCCTCACAACCTTGTTGTATCATCTTTTGTGTCGCCATGGCCGACACTATGTTAAAAAGACAATGATTTCTCTCACTTTTCACCACTAACTTGGCCCTATTCAAATCATGAAGCTTAAGGCTCTTCGCTCCACATCCTAAATGTGCTAATGTTCAAACAACCAATCCATACCCAAAATAACATCAAATTCTTAAAAGGGCAAAACCATCAAATCCACAGGGAAAATCAAAACTTGAACCTCTATCATATACCTCCAATAAACCTTGTCCACCAAAACATCATACCCTAAAGGACTGGTTACGTGAACTCCTATCTCAAGATCTTCGACAAGAATACCTCACTATTGGGATATTCCACTAAAGATGTAGGAATGCCACGAATACACTAGAGAAATAATAAGAACTGAAAACAAGGTATATGTACATGAGATGACATTGGTAGCTTCACAATCCACTAGAACCTTGACTGTATATTGCAACAATAGGAATTGAAAACAGGGTACTCATAGTATACCAATACGAAATTAGCTTACTAGAATTTCTCAAAGCTTTAACGTACTGGTACGGGTCAACCCGTATTGATACAGACATTATAACCCCCTTGACCTGACCTAAATGCCAGACTAAACCGAGCGAGCTACATTGGGTTTACCGAGACAAACCCAAAAGAATTACTTATAAAATGGTCCATTTTTTATCTTATCTAAATTCATAATTAAGTCTTAAGGTGATCATGCTGGCAGCGGTGAAATTTACAACTCAATCGGGCATCGAATTGACATCCAATTGATCAAGAACGTAATTCAGGGACTAAATTACAATTTCTAAAAATTATAAGGACTTTTAAATCTAAGTTACCAACCCTCAATTAGTCATGTTTCATACATTCAGGTTAAATTTCAACTTAAAAAAATAAACTAAACTCGTACAATTGCATAAACAATATTTGGGGACTAGATTTCACACTTCCAAACTTCAACATGCAAAAACACAAGAAATTAGCATTGCGTACCGATATAGGCAAGCCTGTATTGATACAACTCAACAGACTTAACTGCCATGCGTATCGATACACTATCCATTGTACCGATACGGTGTGTGAAGTAACCCGTACCGGTACAATATAGTTCTTGTACCGATCTCCCCCTTTTCCCCATCAAAACCTCAATTTTAAGTGACCAAAATGCGTACCGATACGATACCCCGCGTATCGGTACGATGCTATAAAAATGAAGGGGTCGTACCAGAACTCAAACCCGTGTACCGGTTCTGCTGTGTAAATTCCAAGGGGTGTACCAATACTCGGCTAACTGTACCAGTACCCAGGGCATTTTGCCCTCAAAATGGAACCGTTTCAGACCCTGCGTACTGATCCCTGGGTACTTGTACTGATATGCTAAGGCCTGTAATAACCTCTAGGTCCAACATATGACTCTTTAGCTCACTCCAAACAACTTCAAACATCACCTAAATATCATATAGCATCTCAAGCATCATTTTACATAAACATATAAGCATGGTAGAGGATTATTCACAACATAACATATTCAAACAAAGGTCCTACATGCATGATTTGTACCCAAGCATGCAATTCGTATCCCAACCTCTGAAAGCAAGATATTAAACATCATACAAGTTCAAACATCAAATGTAACTTGTCCAAACCATGGAGTAACCAAAACAACCCTCCCAATTACATCTAGGTCACATTGCCCTTTATTTACTGAAGTTCGTTTATCAAAACCATACTTGGAATGTTTCAAATTTTGGATTCTTCCTCACTTGCTTGATGTCTTGAAAGTTTACTTCTTGCATTGATGAGCAAAGAGAGTAAGCAAATAATGCCTAGTGAGGAACACTCTAACAAAACACTCATCAATGTATTTAAAATCACTTTAGTCAAAACACTCTTTGTACATCATGCTTAAACATTTCATGCCCTTTTTACCTTTGCAAAACATGTATATTAAACCATAAGCAAAACATATAACATGGATCACATGCTTAATTCCATATGCAAAACCTCAATTTAAGCCTTCACATGCTTTTTCATCCAATAGCAAAGCTTAAGGAGAAAAACATGTATAAATCCCATTATGCAAAACATAATTCATCATGATACATTAATTCACATATATTGGCTTTCAAGTGACCCAAAAACAGAATCTTTCCTTAACAAAAACACATCGGATACACAAATTTCCCAAGTGGTTCCTTTGACCACTTAACATACATCTAACTGGAGCAAACGACACATTTAACCCCTCGACGGTTATGATGTATAATATCTACAGCGGGAGCAATGACACATTTAACCCCTCAACCATTGTGATACTCAATCCTCTAGCGGCAGAATACGGTACAATTAACCCCTCAACCGTTGCGGTTCCCATGGAGGAGAAAATGGCACAATTAACCCCTCGACACACATGAGGCGACTTATTATAGTGCACTTTAAACCCTATGGCATACCAACTACACTCGATAACATTTAACCATCGTCACTTAGCCAATATATTCCATTTTAAACATGATACCTCCATGTTTCCCATATGCATCATTCAAACCAATTCCAATACACAAAACATGCATTTACATAACCTCAAAATCCGTGTAACGCCCTAAAAATGGGCCTAGATGTGAATTGGTTAGGACCAGAGGTTCGAGAGAACCGGTTTAGGCATTTGAATAGTTTTGAGAAAATAAATTATAAAATTGATTTTTAAGGTAAAATAAAATATAGAAAAGTAATCTAAATTACTTAATTAATATTTTAAGTAAATCGATGAAGTCAATTTGAGGAAATTAAATATGATTTTAAGACATTTTAGTCTAGTGACTAAATTGAAAGTTTTCAAAACTATTTTTAGTGACTAAATCGAAAAAGGATCAAAACTTAGAATCTTTAAGGAGCTATTTGACCATTCTTTTTCAACAGATTTCTCTCTTAATTTAGGCTACTTTTAAAGAATTTTTAAATGCTTTAATAATTGGATAAATGACGATTTAATTAAAAAGATCTTTATTTCCTAAAAACACTTTCTCACGTAACTACTTTTCTCAAACTCTTTTCTCTCAACTTTCTCAGCAACCAAACTGAGATTTCTACTTCTAAATCTTCAAGAATCAATCTTCATTGATTTCCTTTTTTATTTCTATTTGATTTCTTCAAATACTTTGCAAAATCTTTTTGGATTTCATCAAAGCTTGGCCAATTAAGGAGAAATCGGCAATTAGAGGTGATTTTCGTTTCTCTCCTCTAATTAAGGGTTATTTATTGAAGTTCCCAAGTTCTTGATCCTTTGTTATTGATTTTTTGTTACGGAATTATGTTTTAAACATTTATTTGTTAATTAAATTGAGTTTTATGTATAAATTGAATAGTAATGGAGTTGGATCTATTTTGGAATGATTATAATTGATTTAGATCTATATTAAGATGTGTTTTGATGTTAAAAGGAAAGGTTAATCAAAGAAATCCCGAAACTATCAGGATTGCTAATTTTCTAGGTTGTTTATAGTTGGATTTTGATGTGATCTTGGTGTTGTGGTGTTGTTGGAGGTATAAGGACGAGTTTAGAATGTTTTTGGATGTTAATTGGTGTTGTTATGAGGTTGAAATCAGTAGGTTTTGTATGGGCTTTGTTTAGATGCAGTTTGGTGTTGATTTCGGTTATTTTGGATATGCGTTTAGTGGTTTTGAGGTAGGCGAAGTTGAAGTTTTTGTTTGCTGGAGGTTTGTGATGCATGGAAGTACATTAATCCTCTATTTTTGTTTGGGTAAAGTAGGGGAATCGAATCCTTTGGCTTTTAGAGACATTGCAGAAGCTTTGAAGGCTTGAATGCGTATCGGCTAGTGAGCGATTGGTTGTTAGTGAGTGAGAACGTGTTTTTAGCTTTACAAAGGTTTAAACATTGTATTTTGGGGGTTTAGATCGAGCTTGATATGATGTTCTAAGCTAGAAAGTAAGTATAGGATAAATTCTCTCATGAACTCGGTTTGGCAATTAGTTTTATGCACTTGTTTTGAACGATTTTAATTATTCACTGTATATGCATGTTTTGAATATGGTTAATTGCTGGAAATTGACTATAGAAAGATGATGATGCATTGTGAGTAATGCAAGTGTTGTTAATGTCTTTGAACATTTTTTAATGTAAGGTTGATTGCATTGGTTTAATGATCTTGATGATGCATATGAAAACAATGGGTGAATGATAATGAAATGAATTATATTGGCAAGCGCTGGTATGGTAAGGTTTTGGGGAAGTGTATTAGATATAGTTGGCCGGCCATAGGGTTTAAAGTGCACTTTAATAAGTCGCTTCATGTGTGTCGAGGTGGGTAAATGTCCCTTTTTCTCCCACTGGTGGATTTATACATCCAAACCATTGAGGTGGGTAAATGTTTCATTGCTTCGGCTTGAACCATTGAGGTGGGCAAGTGTGCCGTTACTCTGGTTGAGGTATGTGTGTGAAGTGGTTGTGGGAACCACTTCTGTAAACTCGTGTATCTGATGTTATGTGGTGTTGTGGAGGGATGTTTTGGTATAAAGGAATTGTGGAGGGATGTTTTGTATAAAGAAGTTGTGGAGGGATGTTTTGTATAAAGGAGTTGTGGAGGGATATTTTGTATAAAGGAGTTGTGGAGGAATATTTTGTGAAATAGAGTTGTGAAGAAATGCTTTCAAAAATGGAGTTGTGGGAAATGATTATTTAAAAACCAATAATTGGTAATGTGTCATGAAATGAATGATATGGTTTAATGTTGGTTTAACACGTTTTACTCTTTAAGCATAACATTAGTAGTATGCTTTTGGGAAAGCTTAAATCGAGGTTAGCAATTGGAACATTGCTGTTAAATTCACGAGGTGAATTGTATATGTAAAAATGAGGATGTTTTGAAAATGTCAAGTGCATGGTTTTGTTAATGCATGATGTTGGAATGGTGTTTTAAAAGTGTTTTGACAAGTGGTTTTTAAAAAGGGGTTATAAATGGTTTTAAATGCATTGATGGTAAGTTGTTTTAGAGCACTCCTCACTAAGCCTAGTGTGCTTACGCTCTTTTTCTCCATCAACGTAGAGCATTAGAGTTAGAGGCAGCGAGCAAGCTAAGGGACATCCAAGGACTTGAATTTGCAAAGTACGAACTCAATATACACTTGTAGTATTAAAGGCAATGGAATCTTTCGTTGTTTGGGAGGGTTGTTTGCTAGTTTCCCTATTTGTACAATTTTTATATGTTTGTCTAATCTTGTATGCGGTTTAATGTGATCGGGACGTTGATGGTTTTATGGATTGAACGTTGTCTAGGGAGCATGCCTATAGACTTGTGGTTAATTGTGCTAGTCTTGTTAGAATTGTTCAAAGTGCTGATATGTTGATGTTCAAGCATTTTGTTGATATTATATGTTGAATAGTTAAGTATTAATATTGATTAAGGTGAGCCAAAATGTCATATGTTGGACCTAGAGGTCATTACAAGTCTCACTGTACCGGTACGGTACCTCAGGGTGTCGGTACGCGGGGACCTGTATAGGCTCATGTGGTGCAAATTTTCCTTACCGTACCGATACGCCTGGTAACCATATTGGTATGCGTAGTTATGGAATAGGAAGGGTTTCGTTACGTGAGTCACTATTCCAGTACGGTTCTTAGCTACTACAATTCGAACTTTTGAAATTATACAAGTCATTCAGATACACTTGAGGACCGTATCGGTACGCCAATGCTCTTCAGAACCATATCGATAGGGTGGACGCCTGTACCAAAACACTGGACGTTATTTTAGTTAGAAATACTACTTGATGTTTGAATCTTTGCATTTTGGTCCCTATTTCGTATTTATGCAATTAAGTGAGTATGGATGATCATTTTGAGTTGTGATTTGATATTAAGGCATTTAATATGACTAATTGAGTATTGGTAACCTTAATTATGTGATAGCTCGTATAAATATAAAAAATTACATTTTAGTCCTTAGGGCACAGTTTCGAGCAATTGGATGTCGAATTGACGCCCGATTGAGTTGAGATTTTAACCATGACTTGTATGCACATTGTAAGACCTAAAAATGCATCTAGAAAAGATAAAAGAAAAAATGGATCAGTTCAAATGTAATAATCTTCAGGGTTTATTTCAATAAACCATAATGTTGCTTGCTCGATTTAGTCTTGCGACTAGACCGGGTCAAGGGGGTTACATTGTTGGGTTTCATAGGAAATTAACTGATCTAATCAGGCATATAAACACAGCGAAAAAATATCCTATGAAGAATTTCCAGGATCTCATGCGATCATATTAATGTACGAAGAGGAAATCAAGAATTACCTTAACTTTTGATCTAGGAATCCGGTTGAGTTGAGGCAATGATTTTCTGAAAGACGACCGCCCTCTACAAGTATCCACACGCGAATGGACGACGAACGGCTATTGGAATGCTAGTTCCAATCAAGATTTTGAAAAATCTAATTTTGTAGTTTAGTGGCTATTTCGAAATCCATCTTCAAAAACCCCTTGGCATACATACATATATATAACTTGATTGGGGTTAGATTGAGTTCACTTATTATAATTTAATTAAAACTCTTTTAAATAAATTATAAAATAAATTCCTTTATCTGATAAGGAATTCAAGTTCAACCAAAATCTAGATGATGTGATTTATTTAATAATATTATTTATTTAAAATAAATAAATAAATAATATATTAAAAAATAGATTCTGTATCCAATAAGGAATTTAAATCCAATCACATCTAGATAATGAGATTATTTAATATTATTTATTTAATATTATTTTTTCAATAAATAATAAAATAAATAAAATATTCTATCACAAGAATACGAATTTAACTTCTTTAAATTCGAATAAATAATCTCTCTCAATATAATTTAAAATAATCACATTATCTTAAATTTATTATTGGGAGTAATAACAACAACCATTCTTATCCATTCTTAGTATGCGAACCTATAGGTTCAATTAACGTTGGCAGTAGATAAAACCACATTTTATTCTACAAGTCATAAACGGCCTCTAGCAAGACATTATGACTACCCAAGTTAAATGAAAAGCTCATAATCCGAGACAACCTTAATTCAATTTATGTCATAATCCTTTTATCTCATGATATCTTGATAGAATATAAGGCATGGAAAATGTTAACCTTATATCGTTCCATCTTTAGTTTCTCGATGCCCAATTGAACTGATTAAACAAATGACATTGATCTCTATCAACTTATTTGATCACGACCATGCATTTCTTACTCACATCTCACTGCATGATTCCTTATTATGTTAAAGCATAACCTTTATAATCGTCCGATTAAAAATGATGTTTGACTATGTCAAAACATAATAGTTATCATGTTGAGAACCGTAGCAATTTTAGGTCTACAGATTTAATGTCACAACTGTTTGAAGATTAATATATAACTTTAATACATGTATTAATCTCAAGATGAGTCAATCCTAATATTTGTTCTCAACAAATACATATATGAATTTTGATTTGAATCTCATTCACATATTCATCTTATGAATATCTATCAAACTTCATACTAATCTTGTCTTATTATTGTTCCCACAATAATAACTGATTAGGGATATTTAGAATAATAATATTCAAGGATACAAAAGAATGTAAATTTATCGTAACAATAAATTAAATAATCAAAATATCATGTCCATGCAATAGGCCTTAGGGCACTATCGCTAACATACATTTGGTGGTATTAGAGCCAGGTTTTGAAAAGTGGGATGGTGTTGGTGTGTTGTTATGTGGGTTTGTGGAAGTTGGTAAGCTGTTGATGGTTGTTTCATGCTGTTTGCTATGCATGGTGAATGTTTATATGTACAGTGTTTGATATATTCCATGTTGGGATTTTTTAGGGACTCATTGCCTTATTACTAAAGTTGTAAAATGATTTTTGGATTAAAAAGAAAGTCATGGATCCTTGCTTGGAGATGGCATGATTGTTTTTATTTTGGTGTAATTATCATACCTTAGATATGTTTTACATGATGCCACCGAGGAGAGAGTTAGGGTCGGGTAAGGCCATCGTTGAGGAGTAGGGAGTTGTGAATGGTGTTGTACTTTATGGGGTGTTATCGCCTTCTTCGTCGAATCCACCTAAGAGAGTAGAGTGTGTATTACCCGTATTTGTTGGAAGAGGGTATGGTGATTTGACGCCAGTAGAGTAGGCGATGGTTGAAGCTTTTCGAGCAACTATAGCTGGGATAAGTATGCCTGTATCTGTTCCGGTAGAAGTTTTGTGTTTAGAACCCCCAGTGGAGGGCTTGGAGAAGTTGAGGAAGAATGAGTATGATGGGTTGGCACCTGTGGCGTCAAAGATGAAAATTGCAGGTTTAGAGCGAAGTCAGGGAATACCTGGCCATATCGGGAGCTTTGGTTCCAAAATAGAGTTGCAAATGAAGTTGGGAAAGGTAAATGCAAGAGGTACCGTGATAGGAGGTATCGACCCAAGAGTGGACGTGTTGGGGGCAGTGCTGAGTCAAGGTAGTTTGGCCATGATTCCACTGTTATGACACCTGAGTGTGCTTTGTGGGAAAATGCATCCTAGAGTGTGCTAGAAAATGCTAAAGACGTGTTAGAGTTATGGTTTACGAGGCCATATGAGGCGTGATTGTCTTAAGTGGGATGGGGGAGAACAACCATTTGTGTATGTAGTTGTTGATACATTCTAGAAATGTGGTTCAAGGGATCACCTGAGGCGTGATTGTCTATTGCTGGCTAGGGTGCACGGGCTTTAGCACCTATTGAGGCACCAATGAAAGTTTGGGGTACGGCCAGGGTTACTATCAGCATGATGATGAGGATCCAAGGACCAAGATGTCTGATCAGTTTGGAAATGAAGGGTCTGTGAGGGTGTGAGCATCGCGAGGGATGAAATGACATCGCAATGATTGCAGGTTTTTCTTATCAGAATTTTTGTGTTGTTTTTAGGGTAATTCTAGTTCTATGCATTCCTGCATCTGGGATTAGCATGAAAGTTTGTTTGATGTACATGTTGGAATCCTTATTGTGGCATTCGAATAGTTAGTCGTGATGGATGAGAATAGTACGAAGATGTGCTGTGGATATTCTTTGCTGGTTCAGGACCGTAGGTTGCTCAGAATTTGATGGAGTTATTATATAATGAGTTTAATGAGGTGTTGTATAAGGATTGGTTGTATAGGTACAGGGATAATGTGAGCTTGGTTATCTCCTCGAGCAGTGGCTGTTAAGGTTTACGGCTAGTTATATGATGGTTGTTGTTGCTTTGGGCATGAGATGTTAGAGTGTAACTTGCCCTTAAAAAATAATGTTGCAAGAGGGAATTGGAGTCTGGGAGTTTGGTTTGAAAGAAAAGTTGAGTGGCTTGTTGTTGTTAGTCCAGTTGTAATGTTTGATGGTTTTGGTTGCGTGGAGCTGTGCTTTATCCGGGATTGGAGTTGTTGGACTCCTTATGGTAGTTGTTTGTGTGCAAGAAATGGTTTTAGAATGGTTGAAGTGAGTTGTAGAGTTCCTCGAGAACTCGAGATATCTATGGTTTCTGGTAGCGTGTTGCTTGAGGAGTCTGTGAAGTTTTTGTTAGTGGTGATGTTATCTTAGAAGTAAGTTATGTTATCATGAGGCTGATGAAGCTTGGTTGTAAGTTGCCGATGGATGTCAGGAAAGGTATGTGTGGGGATGGTGGAAAGAATGATGCTTTGGAAGTTTTAGACAGGATGTTCGTATAGTTGTAAGTACTAATAAGTGGTTCAAGTTGATGGTTAGAAAAAAGGTTGTAAAGTGTTGTTAGGTTAGCGAATGTTTTTGTAAACCTTTAGGGCTGTAGCAAGATAAGCATTCTGGGAATGCTTGGGTGAGTAGGTAGATAGAATGGTGGTACACTCTTGCTTAGGGGATCTAGAAAGGCTTTAGCTTGAAGACCGAGGGTTGGGTATTAAACCTTCGAATCTAGGTGGGTGGATGTTCATAGTAGTTAGATTTGAAATAGACAGGGGTAGGAATGTTAGTTCTGGAAATGTTATCGGTGAGTGTGGATGGTCAATCATGCATAATGCATAAACACTTATATGTATATACTTAAATATGTCTATTTATGCATTCATATGGCATGACATTAGTGATTTTGCATTCATATACATAGGCATCATTGAGAGCATGTCAGTAATCATGCATACATGTGTCCACGCTTATAGATGAGTTTTCGGGAGTTAGTGTAGTGGAAGTGTGAGGTGATTCGTTGGAAGGTTAGTTTGAGTAGGGTTTTTTGGTTTTTTGAATGGTTTGGCGAATGTGTTTTATGGAATCGAAAGGTAACAAGGGTTGTAGAGCCATAGTTGTGGTTGTTAGGTGATAAGAGAATGTGGTGCTAAGATCTTAAGAGCTTGAGATGGTTGTTGTTGTGTAAGGAGTGGAGTAGTAAGAAGTGTTTGAAGTTGAATAACCGAAGGAGTGGGGATAGATGGTAGGGAATAGCCTAGGTAGGCAGAGCGGCGGTTGGGTTAAGTAGTGTAGCCTTGATGATGCCTTAGTTGTTCGTGTTGTGGATGGAGTGAAGGGGAGATCGTTGGTTCCCTGTGGTTATGGTGGTGTTTAGGTTTCTAGGGTTGTTTGGTTGTGCCATAAGGTGTTAAGATGAGACAAATATTGGTTGAGGTCCTTTCTAGTTATGTTGTCTTGCATCCAAGGGGTGTATAGATGTTTGATGATTGAAAGAAGAGTTCTCTAGGATGTTGCAACCGTTGAAGATTTCAGAGTGGAAAGAGGAGAAAGGTTCATCATGGGTCTGCAATAGGGTTGCCCTGAACGTCAACTGGAAATGGTTCCCTTTTTGGGTGATCGTTGACCGGATTGCAGAGGTGTATGGGTGTTTAAGCCCATGGTTTGGGATAGAGATTCACATCTCTAGCGAGACTTGAGAGTGCCTGCATGAAGCTTTGGGTACTTGGTTACCTTTGTCTCGCTTTTGGGCGGATGGTTAGTCAAATGCGCTACCTCGGTATGGTAGGTTGTGTTGAGAGGTTGTGATGTGGTTCTCCGTGAAACTAGGGAAGATGGTTGCCTTTGGTTGAGTTTACTTATAACAGCAATTTTAGGGTTGTGTGCAGTGGGCGTTGTTTGAGGCTTTGGGTGGTAAGGAGCGTATTACCTGTGTGAATGTTAGCTTCAGATTTTCAGGAATTCTACGTGAATTGAGGCATAGGGAAGTCGTGGGTACCATTGTTGAGCAGGTGCTCTTGAAGGTTTTCGCCTTGAAGGAAGGTGATGCGTTTTGGGGCACAAGAAGAATTTTAAGTTGGGGTTTTTAAGTCGGATGTAGTGTAGGGATGTGAAGATTAAGTGGTTTATTTATTGAGGTTATCTCTCGAGTAGGGGAATTCGTGATAAGTTTTATGCATCGATGTCGTGGTGGTGATGGTCAGATCCATTGTTTATGGTGGTTGCAAAGGATGTTGAGTTGTGTGGTTGAGTATAGTGATGGAAGGTGTGTAATGTGTCGGGTTTCTGTAGGAAGTGAAGGAAGGGTAGAGTGTTGTCAATGTATGTGGTGTTATGACGATTTTGAGGAGTTCATGTGGTAGAGTATTCAGGGATGATGGAGTGGTTTTCTCGTCTGATCCTCTGGTTAAATTTTAAGGACGAAATTTCTTAAGAGGGGGAAGTTGTAACGCCATGAAAATGGGCCTAGATGTGAATCGGTTTGGACCAGAGGTTCGAGAGAATCAATTTAGGCAATTCGAATAGTTTTGGGAAAATAAATTATAAAATTGACTTTTGAGGTAAAATAAAATATGAAAAATGCTTTAAATTACTTAATTAACATTTTAAGTAAATCTGTGAAGTCATTTTGAGGAAATTAAATCTGATTTTAAGATATTTTAGTCTAGTGACTAAATTGAAAGTTTTTAAAACTGTTTTTAGTGACTAAATCGAAAAATGATCAAAACTTAGAATCTTTTACAAGCTATTCGACCATTCTTTTTCAATAGATTTCTCTCTTAATTTAGGTTATTTTTAAAGTATTTTTAAATGGATTAATAATTGGATAAATGAGGATTTAATTAAAAAGATCATTATTTCCTAAAAACACTTTCTCACGTAACTACTTTTCTCAAACTCTTTTCTCTCAACTTTCTCAACTAGCAAAATGAGATTTCTACTTCTAAATCTTCAGGAATCAATTTTCGTTGATTTCCTTTTTGATTTCTATTTGATTTCTTCAAATAGCTTTGCAAAATATTTTTGGATTTCATCAAAGCTTGGCCAATTAAGGAGAAATCAGCAATTAGAGGTGATTTTCGTTTCTCTCCTCTAATTAAGGGTTCATTATTGAAATTCCCAAGTTCTAGATCCTTTGTTATTGTTTTTTTGTTATGGAATTATGTTTTAAACATTTATTTGTTAATTAAATTGAGTTTTATATGGAAATTGAATAGTAATGGAGTTGGATCTGTTTTGGAATGATTCTAATTGATTTAGATCTATTTTAAGATGTGTTTTGATGTTAAAAGGAAATGTTAATCAAAGAAATCCCGAAACTATCAGGATTGCTAATTTTCTAGGTTGTTTATAGTTGGATTTTGATGTGATCTTGGTGTTGTGGTGTTGCTGGAGGTATAAGAACGAGTTTAGAATGTTTTTGGATGTTAATTGATGTTGTTATGTGGTTGAAATAAATAGGTTTTGCCTAGGCTTTGTTTAGATGAAGTTTGGTGATGATTTCGGTTGTTTCGAATAGGCATTTAGTGGTTTTGAGGTAGGCGAAGTCGAAGTTGTTGTTTACTGGAGGTTTGTGATGCATGGAAGTGCATTAATCCTCTGTTTTTGTTTGGGTAAAGCACGGGAATCGAATCCTTTGCCTTTTGGAGACATTGCAGAAGCGTCAGAGACTTGAACGCTTATTGGCTAGTGGGCGATTAGTTGTTGGTGAGTGAGAAAGTGTTTTCAGCTTTACAAAGGTTTGAACATTGTGTTTTGGGGGGGGGGTTTAGATCGAGCTTGATACGCTGGTCTAAGCTCGAAAGTAAGTATAGGATAAATTCTCTTATGAACTCGGTTTGGAAATTGGTTTTATGCACTTGTTTTGAAGGGTTTTAACTTTTCACTGTATATGCATTTTTGAATATGGTTTAATGCTAGAAATTGATTATAGAAAGACGATGATGCATTGTGAGGTAATGCAAGTGTTGTTAACATCTTTGAACAAACAAATGTGTTATCAAACGAGAGAAACGAATGCCCGAATATAATTTGTGTCAAGAGGGAGATTTGTTATATTTTGACTCAAATTCTAATTGGTAATTAAGTTGGGTTTTATTGTAATTCTAGTGGTTGAAGATTACTTGGTAATTAGGATTTACTTTAATGAGTAAATATCTATTTTAGGTAGGAGATCTTATTGAATAAGGTTTCTTCGTGACCAAGTATTTGGGTCTATAAATATAGACTAGGTGCAACCCTTTGAAATATGAGAGAACAAGAGAATGAGAGAGGGGGAATTACTCTAGAGAGATTTAACCACTTTTAGGTTCTCTACAACTATTGTGCCTACATTGTAGAGATGGGTATTGTAGGCATGTTAGGAAGAGAGTTTCGGTTCCACTGGGTCATGGGATTTGTACACTGGGTTTTGGGATTACATGGGTTATCATGTATTTTTGCTCTTCGGGTTCTCTACGTTATTAGTGGATTGTTCATTTCTCTTGTCCGTGGAGATAGGCTATACTGAACCACGTTAAATCTTGTCTCATGTGCATGTCTTTGTCTATGTCATTATCGCTTTGGTTATTTTGCTGCATAATAAATTCCTAACAAATGGTATCGTAAGCTATGGTTCGAGTGCGCGATTGTCAAGAAATTTTTGCTGCAGATTTTACGGTGCGATGTTGGAGACATGCCAGAGGAGTATTGCTACAACGAGCTTTTAGTTGCAGGAGGAGAAATTCTCAAAATTCAACGGTGCTTCAACGGATACTATGTAAGAATTGGAGTTGTTGAAGACTTGGCGGCGGTGCTTCAACGAATATTTGGCTTACATAAAAATTGAAGCTGTTGAAGACTTGAAGACCAATGCTCGAATAGAATTTGTGTCAAGTGGGAGATTTTTTATATTTTAACTCAAAATCTGATTGGTAATTAAGTTGGGTTTTATTGTAATTCTAGTGGTTGAAGATTACTTGGTAATTAGGATTTACTTTAATGAGTAAATATCTATTTTAGGTAGGAGATCTTATTGAATAAGGTTTCTTGGTGACCAAGTATTTGGGTCTACAAATATAGACTAGGTTTAACCCTTTGAATTATGAGAGAACAAGAGAATGAGAGAGGGGGGAATTACTCTGGAGAGATGTAACCACTTTTAGGTTCTCTACAACTTTTGTGCCTACGTTGTAGAGATGGGTATTGTAGGGATGTTGTGAAGAGTGTTTTGGTTCCACCGGGACATGGGATTTGTACACCGGGTTTTGGAATTACATGGGTTATCATGTATTTTTATTCTTCGGGTTCTCTACGTTATTAGTGGATTGTTCGTTTCTCTCGTCCGTGGAGTTAGGCTATGCTGAACCACGTTAAATCTTATCTCATGTGCATGTCTTGGTCTATGTCGTTATGCTGAGCCTACCGCAGTGGAAGCTTGGTGGGCCCATAACCCACAGGTCCCAAGATCACAACCTGGCTCTGATACCATTTGTTAGGAATTTGATATGCAGCAAAATAACCAAAGCAATAACAACATAGACCAATATATGCACATGATACAAGATTTATTGTGGTTGAGCATAGTCTACCTCCACGGACGAGAGAAACGAATAATCCACTAATAACGTAGAGAACCCAAAGAGTACAAATACATGATAACCCATGTAAACCCAAAACCCAGTGTACAAATCCCATAACCCGGTGGAACCAAAACACACTTCCCAACATCCCTACAATACCCATCTCTACAATGTAGGAACAATAGTTGTAAAGATCCTAAAAGTGGTTACATCTCTCCAGAGTAATTCCCCCTATTTCATTCTCTTGTTCTCTCATAATTCAAAGGGTTAAACCCAGTCTATATTTATAGACCCAAATACTTGGTCACCAGAAACCTTATTCAATAAGATCTCTACCTAAAATAGATATTTACATATTAAAGTAAATCCTAATTACCAAGTAATGTTCAACCACTAGAATTACAATAAAACCTAACTTAATTACCTATTAGAATTTGAGTCAAAATATAACAATTTAATGCAAGGTTGATTGCATCGGTTTAATGATTTTGATGATGCATATGAAAACAGTGGGTGAATGATAATGAAATGAATTATATTGGCAAGCAATGGTATGGTAAGGTTTTGGGGAAGTGTATCGAATATAGTTTGTCGACCATAGTGTTTAAAGTGTATTATAATAAGTCGCCTCATGTGTGTCGAGGTGGGTAAATGTTCCGTGTACTCCACCATGAGAACCGCAGTAGTTGAGGTGGGTAAATGTTTCGTTTTCTCCCGCTGGTGGATTTATACATCCAAACCGTTGAGGTGGTTAAATGTTCTGCTGCTCCAGTTTGAATTGTTGAGGTAGGCAAGTGTGTCGTTATTCCGGTTGAGGTATGTATGTGAAGTGGTTGTGGGAACGACTTGTATAAACCCGTGTATCCAATGTTATGTGGTATTGTGGAGGGAGTTTTGGTATAAAGGAGTTGTGGAGGGATGTTTTGTATAAAGGAGTTGAAGGATGTTTTGTGTAAAGGAGTTGTGGAGGAATATTTTGTAAAATGGAGTTGTGAAGAAATGCTTTCAAAAACGGAGTTATGGGAAATGATTATTTAAACGCCAATAATTGGTAATGTGTCATTAGTAGTATGCTTGGGAAAACTTAAATCGAGGTTTAATGCTGGTTTAACAGGTTTTACTCTTTACGCCTAGCATTAGTAGTATGCTTGGGAAAACTTAAATCGAGGTTAGCAATTGGAACATTGCTGGTAAATCCACGAGGTGAATTGCATATGTTAAAATGAGGATGTTTTGAAAATGTCAAGTGCATGGTTTTGTTAAGGCATGATGTTGGAATGGTGTTCTGAAAGTGTTTTGACAAGTGGTTTTTAAAAAGGGTTATAAATGCATTGATGGTATGTTGTTTTAGAGAACTCCTCACTAAGCCTAGTGTGCTTACGCCCTTTTTTTCCATCAATGCAGAGAATTAGAGTTGGAGGCAGCGAGCAAGCTAAGGGACATACAAGGACTTGAATTTTCAAAGTATGAACACAATATAGACTTGTAGTGTTAAAGGCAATGGGATCGTTCGTTGTTTGGGAGGGTTGTTTTCCAGTTTTTCTATTTGTACAAGTTTTATATGCTCGTTTGATCTTGTATGTTGTTTAATGTGCTTGAGACGTGGATGGTTATATGGATTGAACGTTGTCTAGGGAGAATGCCTATAGACTTGTGGTTAATTGTGCTAAACTTGTTAGAATTGTTCAAAGTGCTGATATGTTGATGTTCATCCATGTTGTTAATGTTATATATTGAATAGTTAAGTGTTAAGATTGATTAAGGTGAGCCAAAGTGTCATATGTTGGACCTAGAGGTCATTACAGGTCTCAATGTACTGGTACGGTACCCCATGGTGTCGGTACGCAGGGACCTGTATATGCTTAATTGGTGTAAATTTGCCTTACTGTACTGATACGTCTGGTAACCGTATCGGTACGCATAGTTATGGAATAGGGAGGGTTTCGGTACGCGAGTCACTGTTCCGGTACAATCTTTAGCTACTAGAATCTGGACTTTTGAAATTATACAAGCCGTACCGATATGCTTGAGGACCGTATTGGTACACCAATGCTCTTCATAACTGTATCGGTACAGTGGATGCCTGTACCGAAACACTAGACGTTATTTCAGTTAAAATGCTGCTTGATGTTTGAATTTTTGCATTTTGGTCCATGTTTCGTATTTATGCAATTTAGTGAGTATGGAAGATCATTTTGAGTTACGATTTGATATTAAGGCATGTAATATGTCTAAGTGAGGATTGGTAACCTTAATTACGTGATAGCTCGTATAAATATTACAAATTATGTTTTAGTCCTTAGGGTGTGGTTTCGAGCAATTGGATGTCGAATTGACGCCCGATTGAGTCGAGATTTTAACCATGACTTGTATGCACAGACTGTAAGACCTAAAAATGCATCTAGAAAAGATAAAAGAAAAAATGGATTGGTTTGAATGTAATAATCTTTAGGGTTTATTTCGGGAAACCCTAATTTAGCTCACTTGATTAGGTATTGCGACTAGACCGGGTCAAGGGGGTTAAAATCTGTTTCATAAACCATTTACCATACTAAAATGTTATTAGTATAAGATCATTTACATCATATTCCATTTCCAAATCATGCATAAAATAGTAGGTATCAAATCATAGTATAGGCATGAGAAAATCAACTTTGCCAATCCAAAACTGAGAGCGAATTCGTCTAATACTATAACCCCCTTGATCCAGTCTAGCTGAAAGACTGAACCGAGCGAGCTACATTAGGGTTTACCGAAGTAAACCATGAAGAGATTACAAATAAATGGTCAATTTTTTCTTATTATCTTATCAAAATGCATTATTAGATTCTAAGGTGTTCATACGAGTCATGGTTAAAATTACAACTCAATCAGACATTGTTTTGACGTCCAATTGCTCATATACACTCTACATGGACTAAAATGTAATTTTCAAAATTTATGAGGACTTTCATGAAGTTAAAGTTCCCAATCCTCAATTAGTCATATTACATGCCTTTATGTCAAATGTCAACTAAAAATGATCATTCAATTAGTCATATTACATGCCTTTATGTCAAATCTCAAATAAAAATGATCATCCATTCACATTTAATTGCACAATTAGGAAACAGGGACCAAAATGCAAGGATTTCAAACTATAGATGCTTATAAAACTAAATTAAAGGTCAGCGTACCGGTATGGGTGACCTGCGTTTCGATACGACACAAAAAGACAAATACGTACCGATACGGTCCCTAGGCATATTGGTACGGGCTTGTATATTTTAAAAAACTAGATTCTAATAGCTAGACACCGTATCGATACGGTAACCCATGTACCAAAACAAACACTATTTCATCACTATGCGTACCGATACGGTTACCAGGCGTATCGGTACACCCAGGCCATTTGAACACTTTGAGCCTGGACAGGTCCCTGCATGCGGAAACTTGAGGGGCCTATACCGGTACAATGAGACCTGTATTGACCTCTAGGTCCAACATATGACACTTTGGCTCAATCTAACACCATCCATTCAACCTCTAATCATCATATTACATCATAAACACTCAATCATCAGGCATAGCAACATAGATTGAGAGTACACTAAGCAAGGCATAATCAAGCAATCTCCTATGAGCAAAATTTCTACCCAAGCATGCTTAATGTATCCCAACCCCTCATAACCAAGAATAAAAGCATCATACAAGTCCAAAACATTAATCCAAACTATTACAACAGGGAGTATCTTAAAATACACCTCCCAAAACAACCCGGTCACATTGCCTTCTTAATACTACTTAGCGTGTATAAAATTATACTTTGTAAAGTATCAACCCTTGGACCCTTGCTTGCTCACGTGCTGTCTGAGAAAGCTATTTCTCTGGATTGATGAGGAAAAGAGAGCGTAAGCTATAAGCTTAGTGAGGGATATCGCATAACACTCATCAATGCATTTAAAACCATTTGATTCAAATCTCATGTAATTATCTCATGGCAAAACATGTCATGCTTTTCATATCATCTCAAATATGCACATTTAAATCATTTTCAACACATGTATCATGGATTCAATCTCTACCTCAATTTAAGCTTTACACCACAACAACTTTATTACAAGCTTAAAAAGTAACACAAGTATAAATCTCATTATACAAACATAATCCATTTCACATGATACAATATCTCATATATTGGCTATCAAGTGACTCAAAACCGGCAACCTTTCATTTAACAAAACTTATCAGACACACGGATTTCTCAAGTGGTTCCCACAACCACTTCACACACATACCTCAACCGGAGCAACGACACACTTGCCCACCTCAACGGTTCAAACTGGAGTAACGGAACATTTACCCACCTCTACGGTTTGGATGTATAAATCCACCAGAGGGAGAAAATGGAACATTTACCCACCTCAATCACTACGGTTCTCATTTTGGAAATTATGGACACTTAACACCCCTAGAAAAACATGAGGCAACTTTTTATAGTGCACTCTAAACCCTATGGCATGCCAACTATATCTGATATCATTTTAAACACAGCCACTTGCCAATATATTCAATAAACAACATTACCTCATTGTTTTATATATGCATCAAGTCAATCTAACACAAAACATTAAGCCATGTATTTTTAAAAATCTCAAAAACACGTTTGTAAACCATATGTCATTCTCATGAATCATCATCTATGATCATTTACCACATCTTTCACTTTCAAAACATGCATAATACAGTGAGTAATTAAAACCAACAACATGTGCTTGAGATTTCATTTTACAAAACTGAAATCGAGAGAAAGCTCATCCGATACTTACTTCTGAGCTTAGATAAGTGTATCAAACTTTATCTAAACTCCCACAACTCATTTTCAAACCTTTTAACAACAGTAAAAACACTTTTCCACTCGCCAACAATCCAACGCTTGTCGATGCACGAATCAAGCTTCCGTACATTCTTCAAAAGCCAAAGGATTCAACTCCCCTGCTTTACCCAATCAAAAACATAGGATTAAAACACATCTCTGTAACAAAAACCCCCAACAACCAACAAATTGTAACCCCCTTAACCCGGCCTACACGCCCAATCGAACCAAGAAGGCTACATCAGGTTTGCCATAGCAAACCGAAGTGATACAACCAAACCCGGTCAATTTTTTTCTTTTTATCTTATCTAGAAGCCAATTATTAACCCTACATGTTCATGGAGACATTAGGTGCAACCCCAAATCAATCGGGCATCAATTTGACATCCAATCAATTACTTTTGCAAATTAAGGACCAAATTGCAAATACAGAAAATTTTAGGATTAAAACTCATTTTTAAGTTACCAATCTTTAATTAGTCAGATTCCAAACCATCATCTCAAATTTTAGCTCAATCTGATCATTCTACCACATATAATTGCATCAACAAGATTTAGGGACTAAAAAGCAAAGAAAGCAAAACTGCCCAAAATGACATTAACGGGAAAATGGCCATACGTATTGAAACGGGTAAGCCTGTACCGATACGGTTTGAAACACATTGTTTCATTACATCTCCAAGCCGTTTCGATACGTCAAACTGAAATACTGAACTTTTAAAATATTTTAAACCGTACCGATACGGTTCTTTAGGTGTTTCGATACGCGAGTTCGAGTTACAAAAGTGAATTCCAGAGGCTAAAACTCATATCGAAATGCCCATCCCCATACCGGTACGCCAAGCCAAATTTGCCTAGGCGTATCAAAACGCCCCAGACCCGTACCAATCTCACAAGCCTAAAATTGCCTAGCTGTACCGATACGGTCCCCCGCATATCGGTACGCCTGGGCCTGTAATGTCATATTTGGATGATTTTTCATCCTAAAGCATACTCAAACCACTCCAACATGTTTTAAACACAATACTAACATATCAAACATATCTTATGCCAACTATCATCACAAATCTAACAACTCAACAAGGACTAATGCATCAAATAGGAAATCTATAGGCATGCTTCCTAATATGTATCCAACCAACATATCAAAAGGTAAACCAGAACCAAAAATAATCCTTAAAGGCCATTTACAACCCAAGAGCAACTAAAGAAACATTCTCAAATAGGGAGTTTCACAAAACATCTCCCAAAACACAACAAGTACCTCATTGCCCTTATTCATTATAGTCCAGTCTTTAACATACGTTAGTAACAAGTCTTGCCAAGATCCCCTTGCTTCTTGTTGCCTTCCAAGACCTCAATTATCTGCATTGATGGACAACGAGAGCGTAAGCACACAAGGCATAGTGAGGAGTGCTCAAAAACAAACACCATCAATGCATTTAAAACCATTTACAAAACATCATCCTTTAAAACCATCATCATGCCCCTTTTTAAACATGCACTTTACATCATTTAAACCAGCATATTAAACTATATGCTACATGTATCATTATTCAGCAGCAGGTCACATTGCTAACCCTCCACTTAAGCCTTCCCATGCATTACTACCAAATGCAAAGCTTAAGGAGAAAACATGTATAAACCACATTATACAACATAAATATTTCAATGATACATTAACAATTATATTGGCTTTCAAGTGATCATTAACAAGTTCCATAACAAAAGAGTTCATTGGGTACACGGATTCAACAAGTGTTAACCCAACACTTCAAGCTATCTCAACCGGAATAGCGATACAATCACAATCACGGTACATTAACAACTGGGTACCATAACAACCCACGGGGACATCCACCCTAATCATCGGTTAGACGCTTAATCCACTAGCGGGAGTATTTGGTACTGTTTAACCCCTCTACAGTCAGGGTACTTGGATGGAGTATTCGGTACACCGTATAAACCCCTCAACATCCAAGGTGACTTATTTACAGTGCATTCAATCCTATGGCATGCCAACTATATCCGATAACAATTTTAAAACCACATCACTTGCCAATATAATTAACCAAATAACATTTACCTCTCTGTTTTTAACAAGCATTAAACCATGCCATTTCCAAAGCAACAACCATGCTTTAAAACACAAGTATAAACCACATACTTACAAGGATCACTTACCATGTGCATCCTTCAGCATTTCATGCTTAAAAACAGTATATCAAATACTTTAAAACATGCTTTAACAGTAGGTAACATGTAAATAAGAACAAGTGCATAAAACCATTTCAAACTAGCACGACTAATAGCGAAAACCACTTTATACTTACTTCCGAGTCTAGGTAACCATTTGAAGCTCTACCTTAACTCCCAAAACTCTATTCCCAAAACATCAAACCGCTTTAAACCACGTTTTCACTTACCGATACGAGAAACCTCGGTTAGCCGACGCGAAATCAAGAATCTAAAGCCTCCAACGCTTCTCCAAACACTTCCGGATCAACCTCCCCTATTTTTACCACAAAACAACAGAGAATTAATGCATCATAATGCATTCCAAACACAACAACCACAATCCTTCTCGGGTTTCCACAACACATTTACAGTTAACCCTCTACAACAACCGAAAACATAACCAAAACACTTTGATTCACAACCCAGCCAACATTTATCAAACTAACATCACTTTTAACACCAAAACACACCTAAAAATAGATTCAAAACAACCTACCACCTCCAGTAACCTTACAACCATATAAACACCACAAAACCTCAAAACTAACAACCTAAACAAATAGAGATTCTTAAGTTTCGGGATTCCATTGATAAAAATCACTTATCAACATTATTAAACATCCAAAATATGATTCAAAGCAATCTTACTTACTGAAAATCAGATCCATATCACGAATCAACTCATTTTCCCCAAATAACTCAATTAAACATTGGAAAATCATTAAAATCAAATTAGAAACACAAAAACAATGATCAAATGCTTGGGAATTTCAATAAAGATCCATACAATAGAGGATATCTCGGACCTTACCCCTGTTGTGAAGTTTCTCCCTTAATTGATTTGTAAACACCTAAGAAAACACAAGATTATTGTAAGATTTTGCATAAACAATCTCTATAAAACAATTTGAAACAATAAAATCAAGTTAGAAACCACCTCACCTCTGGAAATTTGATGAAAAACTGAGTGTTTGGTTGAGGAGAGAATAGAGAGAAAAAGTTGAGTGAAAATGACGTGATTTTTGTTTTGGAAAAGATAACTAACTTTTTAACAAAATTCTCTTTAATTATTAATTAAACCACATGTTAAAATAATTCAAATCAAGGGAGAAATCATCAGAAACCAATTGGTAAAATAGCTCCTTAAAGATTCCAAGTATTTGACCCTTTTCATTTTAGTCACTAGAAAATCACAGTTTTCAAAACATTCTTTTTGGTCACTAACTAAAATGTCCATCTTCCAAAACCCATTTTTCAAAATTGATTCTACCATTATTAAATATATAATTCATAATGATTTTTAAGCATTTTTACATAACTTTTCCAACACCAAAAATATACGATCCCGAAACCGACTCGAATCTCTACTCTAGTCCACCGGATTGTCTAATAAACCACCAAACCGCTAAGCCCTAAAACCGGGGCCGTTACAACTCTCCCCCTCTTAAGAAATTTCGTCCTCGAAATTTACCTAGAGGAAACAGGTGCGGAAACTATTTCACCATATCCGACTTGCGTTCCCACGTGGCCTCCTCAACACCGCAGTGCTTCCACAACACCTTAACCAACTCAACTGGTTTGCCATGTAGCACCTTACTGCTGGTATCAAGAATCTCTATTGGTTCTTCATCATAAGATAGATCTGGTCTCAACTCGATCTCTTCCACCTGCATGACATGTGATAGATCCGAGCTATACCTCCGCAACACCGAAACATGGAACACAATATGAATCTTTCCCAACTCTGGAGGTAACCTCAAATGGCACGCAACAGGACCCACATGCTCAACAACCTCGTATGGTCCAATGAACCTCAGGCTAAGCTTCCCTTTTCGCCCAAAACGGAACACCTTTTTTCAGGGCGACACTTTCAAAAACACTTTATCACCCACAGCGTACTCTATATCCCTACGCTTCAAATCCGCATAGGATTTCTGGCGATCTGCAGACGCTTTTAAGTGCTCACATATCAACTTTACCTTTTCGCTCGTGCCTTTCGAAACATTAGGCATATACACAAACTTTTCCCCCGCTTCTGCCCAACACACAGGCGTACGATATTTCCTTCCATACAACGCCTCATAAGGTGCCATATGTATGCTAGCATTATAACTATTATTGTAAGCGAACTCCACCAACGGCAATTGCTTCTCCCATGTTCCCTGATACTCAATAATACAACACCTTAGCATATCCTTGAGAACCTGAATCATGCGCTCCGACTGGCCATCCGATTGAGGATGGTATAAGGTACTGAAGCTCAATCGGGTTCCCAAAGCACGACGCAAACTCACTTGAAGCCTTGCGGTGAACTGTGGATCCCTATCTGAAACTATAGATTTGAGCACCCTGTACAACCGCACTATCTTAGAGATGTACAACTCAGTCAACCTGTCCAAGGTATGTGTAGTATGCACAGGGACAAAATACGCACACTTCGTAATCCGATCCACAATCACCCAAATGGAATCGTTTTTGGTCGGCGTCAAAGGCAGCCCAGACACAAAATCCATGGTGATTCTTTCCCACTTCCATTCCGTTATCCTCAGTGGTTGCAACAACCTGGAAGGAAACTGGTGCTCAGCCTTTACCCACTGACAAACCATACACCGTGCAACGAAATCAGCCACATCCGTCTTTAGTCCAACCCAATAGTACTCCTCCTTCAACCCTCAATACATCTTAGTACTACCAGGATGCATAGCAAAAGGACTAGCATGTGCCTCAGTCAAAATAGTACGCCTCAACTCTTCGTCCTCTGGCACCACTATTCGACCTTTGAAACACAACACCCCATCATCGTTGAAATGAAAATCTATAGGATTTCCATCCCTGATATCTTTCATATGAGATACCAAACTCCCATCATACGGTTGCTTCTCCTTAATCATCTACGACAAGGACGGCTTCGCTTGCAACTCAACCAACAAACCTCTACCATTTGTCACACTCAACCGAGCAAACATGGCTCTCAACTCCATAACCGCTTTCCTGCTCAAAGCATCCGCCACAACATTGGCTTTCCTCGGATAATACGCATGGTCAGATTATAATCCTTAAGCAACTCCAACCATCTACATTGCCTAAGATTCAGCTCCTTTTGTGACATCAGATATTTCAAACTCTTATGATCCGTATAAACCACACATTTTTCACTATAAAGATAATGCCTCCAGATCTTCAAGGCAAACACAACAGCGGCTAGCTCAAGATCGTGAGTAGGGTAGTTACGTTCATGCACCTTCAATTTCCTAGATGCAAACGCCACTACCTTACCCTCATGCATCAACATACAACCAAGCCCAACATACGACGCATCACTATATACAACAAACTATTTTCCTAATTCTGGTTGAACCAAGACCGGAGCTCACGTCAAGGCTTCCTTCAACCTTTTAAAAGCTCGTTGTCTATCCCCTGTCCACTCAAACCGAACATTCTTCTGCAACAACTTTGTTAATGGAGCCACCAAACTGGAGAACCCTTCTACAAACCTCTAGTAGTAACCCGCCAAACCAAGGAAACTTCTAACCTCCGTCAGAGACGTAGGCTCTTTCCAACTTATAACAACCTCAACCTTATGCGGATCAACACAGATTCCTTTGGCCGACACCACATGTCCGAGAAACTCAACTTCCTTGAGCCAGAACTCACATTTGCTTAACTTAGCATAATGCTAATTAGCCAACAACATCTGAAGCACAATTCTCAAATGTCTATCATTATCCTCCTCGATAAACACAACCACAAACTGATCCAAAAACTCATGAAACACACGGATCATCATGTCCATAAAAGCAGCTAGAGCGTTGGTCAAACCAAACGACATCACAAGAAACTCGTAATGCTCATACCTCGTACGAAAGGCTGTTTTGGGCACATCCACCTCTTTCACCTTTAACTGGTAGTACCATGACCTCAAATCTATCTTGGAAAACACCGAAGCTCCCCTAAATTGATCAAACAGATCATCTATCTGCGGTAGGGGATATTTGTTCTTTATTGTAAACTTATTCAGCTGCCGGTAATCTATACACATCTGCAATGTACCATCTTTCTTCTTAACAAATAGCATCGGCGCTCCCCACAGTGAAATACTAGGTCTAATGAACCCACGATTAAGTAACTCCTGAAACTGCGTTTTTAGCTCCTTCAAGTCCACGGCAAATACATGTCCCTGAACCATCAACGAACACCTACAATACAACCTCCTAACCACAACTGTCTCCCCAAGAAAACTAGTTACTATAACACCCACATTAAGAATTTCAACAGATATGTCAAGCAGCTCAGCATGCTCACTCAAAATGTATGAATGAGTAGAACCAGAATCAATCAACGAATACAATGACAAAAACTGTAGGGTAAAAGTATCTGCAATCACATCAGAGTCATTGTGACCCTCACGGTGCGCATACACCCTAGCCGATCCACCGCCCTCAGGCTGGATAGCAACAGCCACGACCACACTATGGAGCAACAATAGGTGCAGCACCCTGCCCACCTCGAGCCAACAAGGACAATCACGCCTCTAATGGTCGCTTGACCCACAACTCCAACAAGCATTAGCCACCATATGCGCAGGTTCCTGACCCTCCCTGGCCAATCGCGGGCAATCTCGCCTCAAATGATCTCGGGATCCACAAACCAACAAGTGCTAAACGGTGCTCTAACCTGGGTACCCTGCATCTGGACTCCACGTCCCATAACACCCCCGCCATGCCTCAGCTCCGGTCGGAACCTCCTATCACGATGTCTCTTGGCCTGACCACCACTATAACCTGAATCAACAGCTCTCTTACCCAAGCTAGAACCTCGCAATCCAGATGCAAAACTCAAATTCTACTCTACATCCTTAGCTTGTAAAATCAACACATCAAAGTTGGTGTACTCAACAGCAAGCATGTATGTCTTAAAATCCTGTACAAGCCTATATCTGAAACGATCACATCGAGTACGCTCGCCAGGAACCAACTCAGGTGCATACTGACTCAACCTCACGAACTATACCTCATACTCCGTAACATACATACTACCCTGAACCAAAGCCATAAACTCACGCTTCTTCTCGTCCTGATATCGAACTCCCAAAAACTTCTTCTAGAAAGCTTCATAGAAGAACTCCCAGGTCATATCATCCGTCGCCATACCATGTATAAGCATCACCATGCAGCAGGGAAACAACACAGTCCAGCTTAAGAGCATTAGTGCACCCCATCTGGCTCAGTATCCTCTCAGTACTGGCCAACCAACCCTTAGAAGCCTCAAGCGACAACCCTCGAAACTCAACTCCACCCAAACTACGAAGACGATCAAGCGGCAAACCTTGCCCCTCAACCGATGGTGCTGGCACACAAACACCCGCAACTGCTGCCTAAAATACACCGGTCATGGCCTGTATCAGTAGTGCCATATCACCCATCCCTGGCCCAATCGACACAAATGGTACTTGCTCCACTCCCTCAGGTGGATTAGGTGGGGGCGGTGACAACCCTCTAGGAGGTACAACTTCTCCTTCATCATCCTGCCCAGCGGCAGGAGCAATCGCAGTAGATCGCAACTCTTTCCTGGTTCCCATCGTGCTAAAATATATCTAAGGCATGATAATCATTTTAAAACAAAAACAGTCAGGCCAGCCTCAAGCAAGGATCCAAGACTTTCATTTCAAAAATCAAAACTTTCTAGACTATAATAATAAGGCAATGGGTACCCCAATACATCCCCAACATAACATACAACAACCAACATTCATATATCAATCACCGTGCATATCAACCAGTAAACATACAACAATCACTGTACACATCATACAACAGAGCATAAATCATGACAACAACACAACAACTTCCCAACAAACCAAACCTGGCTCTGATACCACCAAATGTAACCCCTTTAACCAGGCCTAGACGCCTAACCGAACCAAGAAGGCTACATTAGGTTTGTCGTAGCAAACCAAAGTAATAAAACCAAACCCGATCCATTTTTTCTTTTTATCTTGTCTAGATGCCAATTATTAACCCTACATGTTCATGCAGACATTAGGTGTATCGATTCAACCACATATACTTGCAGCTCAATCTGATCATTCAACCACATATACTTGCATCGGCAAGATTTAGGGACTAAAAAGCAAAACTGCCCAAAATGACATTAACGGGAAAAAACGACCATACGTATCGAAACGGGTAAGCTCGTATCGATACGGTTTGAAACACATCATTTCGATACACCTCCAAGCCGTTTCAATATGCCTAACTAAAATATCAAACTTTTGAAATATTTTAAATAGTACCGATACGGTTCCTTAGGTGTTTCGATACGCAGGTTCGAGTTACAAAAGTGAATTCCAGAGGCTAAAACTCGTATCAAAACGTCCATCCCTGTACCGGTACGCCAGGCCAAATTTTCCTAGGCGTATTGAGACTCCCTAGACCCGTACCAATCCCACAAGCCTGAAATTGCCTAGCCGTACCAATACGGTCCTCGCATATCGGCACGCCTGGGTTTGTAATGTCATATTTGGCTGATTTTTCATCCTAAAAGCATACTCAAACCACTCCAATTTGCTTTAAACACAATACTAACATATCAAACATATCTCATGCCAACTATCATCACAAATCTAACAACTCAACAAGGACTCATGCATCAAATAGGAAATCTATAGGCATGCTTCCTAATATGCATCCAACCAACATATCAAAAGGTAAACCAGTACCAAAAACAATCCTTAAAGACCATTTATACCCAAGTGCAACTAAAAAAACATGCTCAAACAGGGAGTTTCACAAAACATCTGCCAAAACACAACAAGTACCCCATTGCCCTTATTCATTATAGTATAGTCATTACCATACGTTAGTAACAAGTCATGCCAAGATCCCATTTCTTCTTGCTGCCTTCGAAGACCTCAATTATCTACATTGATGGACAACGAGAGCATAAGCACACAAGGCTTAGTGAGGAATGCTCAAAAACAAACACCATCAATGTATTTAAAACCATTTACATAACATCATCCTTTAAAACCATCATCATGCCCCTTTTTAAACATGCACTTTGCATCAGTTAAACCAGCATATTAAACCATATGCTACATGTATCATTATTCAACAGCAAGTCACATTGCTAACCCTCCACTTAAGCCTTCCCATGCATTACTACCAAATGCAAAGCTTAAGGAGAAAACATGTATAAACCACATTACACAACATAAACATTTCAATGATACATTAACAATTATATTGGCTTTCAAGTAATCATTAACAAGTTCCATAACAAAAGAGTTCATCGGATACACGGATTCAACAAATGTTAACCCAACACTTCAAGCCATCACAACCGGAATAGTGATACAATCACAATTGCGGTACATTAAGAACGGGGTACAATAACAATCGGGTACCATAACAACCCACGGGGACATTCACCCCAATCATCGGTTAAACGCTTGATCCACTAACGGGAGTATCCAATACTGTTTAACCCCTCTACCGTTAGGGTACTTGGATGGAGTATTTGGTACGCCGTATAAACCCCTCAACATCCAAGGTGACCTATTTATAGCGCACTCAATCCTATGGCCGGCCAACTATATCCGATAACAATTTTAAAACCACATTACTTGCCAATATAATTAACCAAATAACATTTACCTTACTATTTTTAACAAGCATTAAACCATGCCATTTCCAAAGCAACAACCATGCTTCAAAACACAAGTATAAACCACATACTTACAAGGACCACTTACCATGTGTATCCTTCAACATTTCATCCTTAAAATAGTATATCAAATACTTTAAAACATGTTTTAACAGTAGGTAACATGTAAATTAGAACAAGTGCATAAAACCATTTCAAACTAGCACAACCGAGAGTGAAAACCACTTTATACTTACTTTCGAGTCTAGGTAAGCGTTTCAAGCTTTGCCTTAACTCTCAAAACTCTGTTCCTAAAATATCAAAATGCTTTAAACCACGTTTTCACTCACCGATACGAGAAACCTCGATTAGCTGACACGAAATCAACCTCCCATGTTTTTACCACAAAACAATAGAGGATTAATGCATCATAAAGCATTCCAAACACAACAACCACAATCTTTCTTGAATTTCCACAACACCTTCACAATTAACCCTCTACAACAACCGAAAACATAACCAAAACACTTTGATTCACAACCCAGTCAACATCTATCAAACTAACACCATTTTTAACACCAAAACACACCTAAAAACAGATTCAAAACAACCTACCACCTCCATCAAACTTACAACCATATAAACACCACAAAACCTCAAAACTAACAACCTAAACAAATATAGATTCTTAAGTTTCGAGATTCCATTGATAAAAATCACTTATCAACATTATTAAACATCCAAAATATGAATCAAAGCAACCTTACTTACTGAAAATCAGATCCAATTCGCGAATCAACTCATTTTCCCCAAATAACTCAATTAAACATTAGAAAATCATCAAAATCAGATTAGAAACACAAAAACAAGGATCAAATGCTTGGGAATTTCATTAAAGAACCATACAATAGAGGAGATCTCGGACCTTACCCCTATTGTGAAGTTTCTCCCTCAATTGATTTGTGAAAAGCTAAGAAAACACAAGATTATTGTAAGATTTTGCATAAACAATCTCTATAAAACAATTTGAAACAATAAAATCAAGTTAGAAACCACCTCACCTCTGGAAATTTGATGAAAAACTGAGTGTTTGGCTGAGGAGAGAATGGAGAGAAAAACTTGAGAGAAAATGACGTGATTTTTGTTTTGGAAAAGATAACTAACTTTTTAACAAAATCCTCTTTAATTATTAATTAAACCACATGTTAAAATAAGTCAAATCAAGGGAGAAATGATTAGAAACCAATTGGTAAAACAGCTCCTTAAAGATTCTAAGTATTTGACCCTTTTCATTTTAGTCACTAGAAAATCACAGTTTTCAAAACTTTCATTTTGTTCACTAACAAAAATGCCCATCTTCCAAAACCCATTTTTCAAAATTGATTCTACCAGTATTAAATATACAATTAATAATGATTTTTAAGCATTTTTCTATAATTTTTCCAACACCAAAAATATACGATCCCAAAACCGACTCGAATCTCTACTCCGGTCCATTGAACCGTCTAATAAACCACCAAACTGCTAAGCCCTAAAACCGAGGCGTTATACAAACACAACCTCAACTCCCAAGAATCCACTCAACACCTTCCTAAAACCATCAAGAGCACCACCAAACCTTACCTAAACAAAGCCCAGACAACATCCAATGTTTCTTACAAATTAACAACATCAATTAACATCCAAAACACCTTAAACACGTCCTTATACCTCCATCAACACTAGAACAACAAGATCAAGCTAAAAACTAACTATACACAACCTATAAAACTAACAATTCACATAGTTTCGGGATTACATTGATTAATCAACTCTTTTAACATTAAAATACATCTAAATGGAGATCTAAATCCATTAGATTAATCACCAAAATAGATCCAAATCAATTTCCAACAATTTTCCAAGAAAACTCAATTTAACCAATAAATCCATATCAAAATCATAATTTCTTAACATAAATCAACAACAAAGGATCAAGAACTTGGGAATTTCAATAAAGAACATTTAATTGGAGGAGAGAAACGAAAATACCTCTAATTGCTGATTTCTCCCTTAATTGGCAAAGCTTTGATGAAATCCAAAGAGATTTTTGCAAAAAAATTTAAGGAAATCAATAAGGAATCAAAAAGGAACTCAATGGAGATTGATTCCTGGAGATTTTGAAGTAGAAATCCTAGTTTGGTTTCTGAGAAAGTTGAGAGAAAAGTAGTTACGTAAGAAAGTGTTTTGGCAAATTAAAGATCTTTTTAATAAATCATCATTTATCTAATTACTAAAAAATTTAAAATACTTTAAAAGTAGCCTAAATTAAGAGAGACATCTGCTGAAAATGATTGGATAAATAGCTCCTTGAAGATTCTAAGTTTTGACCCTTTTTCGATTTAGTCACCAAAAACAGTTTTGAAAACTTTCAATTTAGTCACTAGAATAAAATGTCTTAGAATCAAACTTAATTACCTCAAATTGACTTCACCAAATTGCTTAAAATATTAATTAAGTAATTTAAAACAATTTCCAATATTTTATTTTATCCCAAAATCAATTTTATAAATTTATTTTTCCCAAAACTATTCGAATTGCCTAAATTGGTTCTCTTGAACCACCGACCCGATTCGGCCCACATCTAGGCCCAATTTCAGGGTGTTACAACTCTTCCCCTCTTAAGAAATTTCTTCCTTGAAATTTACCCGACGAAAAAATAAGAGGGAATTTTTTTCAACATGTCCGTTTTGCTCTCCCAGGTAGCTTCCTCTACACCGCGGTGCCGCCACAAAACCTTTACCAACTCTATGGTCTTTCCGCGAAGAACTTTGCTACTCGAATCTAGAATTCTCACTGATTCCTCATCATAGGTAAAATCCAGATTCAACTCAATCTCCTCAACAGGCATTACACGCGAAGGATCCGATCTATACCTCTGAAGCATCAACACATGGAAAACATCATGTATCTTTTCTAGCTCAACCAACAACCTCAATCTATACACAACTAGACCAATATGCTCTAACACCTCATACAGTTCAATAAACCGAGGGATCAACTTGCCCTTCCGTCCAAACCCTATCACCTTTTTCCATGGAAAACCTTCAAAAACACACGATCACCAACTGCATACTCAATCTCCCTTCGCTTAAAGTCAGAATAAGACTTTTGCCGATCTGAAGCTACTTTCAATTGATCACTAATGAGCTTTACTTTCTCATTAGTATCCTTCAACATATCCAGCAAAGAAACATACTTCCAACAAATTCGTCAAAGGAGCAGCGATATTCGAGAAACCGTCCATGAAACGATTATTATACCTTGATAACCCTAAGAAACCATAAACCTCTATCACCGACTTAGGTTGCTTCCAATTCACAACCGCCTCAATCTTCTACGAATCCACTCGGATACCTTCTGCCGAGACAACATGACAAAGAAAAACCAATTGCTTAATCTAAAACTCACATTGTACAACTTGGCATAAAGCTTATTATCCAACAAAACTTGTAACACAATCCGTAGGTGTAGATCGTGATCTTTCTCGGTGCGAGGGTACACAAGAATGTCATCGATGAACGCTACCACGAATTAATCCAAGAATTCATGGAATACCCAATTCATCATATCCATGAAAGCTACAGGCGCATTACTCAACCCAAACGACATCACTAAGAACTCATAATGCCTGTAACACGTGCAAAAAGCTATATTCGGCACGTCTTTATCCTTCACCTTCAACTGATAATACCCAGATCTCAAATCATCTTGGAAAACACCATAGCACCTTGAAACTGATCAAACAAATATCAATCCTTGGCAAAGGATACTTATTCTTAATCGTCAACTTGTCCAGTTGTCGATAATTAATGCACATTCTCATTGTGCCATCCTTTTTTTTCACAAACAACATCAGTGCTCCCCACGGTGACACACTAGATCGGATGAAACCACAGTCCAACAACTTCTGAAGCTGTATCTTTAACTCATTCGGTGCCATATGATACGGTGCGATCGAAACTAGAGCTGTATCCATAAACGTCTCGATGCAAAACTCTACCTTCCTATCCGGTGGTAATCCAGGCAACTCCTCTGGAAATACCCCTAGAAAATCACAAATAGTGCGAATATCCTGGCTCGTACCTTCTTCGCACTTGAGTTCATAATATAAGCTTAGTATGCTTGACCCCCAAACATCAGCAACTTCAGCGCTTCCAAAGGCAAAACAATATTGGATAAGAATTTAACATTCTCGCCCACAACCACCGCTCCTAATCCTCAGCAAGTTTCAACGTAACTCTCTTGGTCTAAAAATCAATCACAGCCCTATGCTTAGATAACCAATCCATCCCCAAGATTACATCAAAACCATAAAACGGTAACTCCATCAAATCAACCACAAACACATGACCTTGAACCATCAAAGGACATCTTCTAAACAACCTCCTAGCAACTACTATCTCCCCAAAAGAACTAGTTACATGCATACCTACATCTAACACTTCTACAGGTATATCAAGCAAATGTGCATGCTCGCGCATGATGTATGAATGTGTAGAACCAGAATCTATCAAAGAAAGGAAATGTACCTACAATGACATCGATATCATTCATTCTTTTGCAATGCACGTAAATCCTTGTCAGTCTACCTTCCTCAGGTTGAATCACCACGGTATGAGCAACTATCCTCTGACCTTTTCTCCCTACGCTGAAAATTACCTCAACCGCGCCCACGACCTCTCTACAGTGCAACAACAGGTGTAAAGGCTTGTCCTTCCCTAGACATCTGTAGACAGTCATGTCCCAAATGATCCTGCAACCTACAATTCCAACATGTACTATATGTAGCCAAACACTCACTTGAATGACACTTCCCACAGCGCCTACACTCAGGCACTCCAGTGTTTGTGTTTTGGCCTTGCTATCCATGCCCAACATAACCTCCACCACGTCTCTAATCCGGTTAATACCCCTTATCCTGATGCTCTTATACCGGTCTCTATTAGCATCTGACTCATCAATCCTCTTTCCATCACTAAAACTCCCCGAACGTGAGGATAACCTCAGATTCTACTCTATGTCCTTAGCTCAAAAAACTAAAACATCAAACTCAGTGTAATCTGAAGCTAGCATATAGGTATTCACTTCCTTGACCAACCCATAACAGAAACGGTCACATCATTGACACTTATCAAGAACCAGCTTAAGAGCATATTGGTTTAACCGAACAAATTGAACCTCGTATTCTGATACTGACATGTTACCCTAAACCAACACCATAAACTCTCACTTCTTTTTATCTTGGTATCGGGAAACTAGATACTTCTTCTAGAAAACAGCATAGAAGAACTCCCATGTCACATCTACATGCGCCATACCCGCAATAGAAGTCGTCCACCAGTTATATACATCACCCTAAAGCAAGGATTGCAGCCTAACTTACACACATCTGTGCAATCCATCTGGCCAAGAATCCTTTCAGTACTAGCAAATCACTCTTCAGCTACCTCTGGAGCTAAACCCTTAAACTCAGTACCTCCTAAACTACGTAAATGCTCTAACGAAAGTCTCATATTGACAACTACTGCAGGTGCTATACCTGAACATGCACTCTAGCTACAGCTTCCTAAGAAGCTCTAATCATAGCCTATATCGACGGCGTCATATCTCCTAAGACTGGTGTAGGTGGAACTGGTGGCACTTGCCCAACATCCAACCTGGCTAGCGGGTTAGGCGGAGGAGGTGGCAACCCTTCAGGGTGCACTATCTCACCCTCAACTCCATATCCTCCGACAACGTTACTCAAATTTGACCTAAGCTCTCATCTCGGTGGCATTCTCAAAAATATGTACCTATAGCATGAAAATATAACCAAAAATATAATTAGGCTAGCTTCAAGCAAGGATCCAAGACATTCACTTTTCAAAAGCAAAATTCCTTTTCACTTATAGTAATAAGGCATGTTATACCACAATCAACATCATCTTAAACAACACAACATACCTCCCAACAATCATAACCTGGCTCTGATACCACCAAATGTAACCCCTTTAACCCGGCTTAGACGCCAGACAGAACCGAACAAGCTATATTAGGTTTATTGAGACAAACCTGAAAAAATTACTTAAAAAGTCCATTTTTGTTTTATCTTATCTAAATTTATAATTAAGTCATAAGGTGGTCTTACTGACAGCGGTGAAATTTATAACTCAATCACGCGTCAAATTAACATCTAATTGATAAAGAACGTAATTTAGAGACTAAATTACATTTTCTAAAAATTATAAGGACCTCTTTAAATCCAAGTTATCAACCCTCAATTAGTCATGTTTCATGCACTCATGTTAAATTCCAACTTAAAAAAATCAACTAAACTCGTACAATTGTATATACAATATTTGGGGACTAGATTGCACACTTCCAAACTTCAACAGGCATAAACACAAGAAATTAGCAATGCGTATTGATACGGGCAAGCCTGTATCGATACGGCTCAATAGACTTAATCGCTATGCGCACTGATACAGTAGCCACCATATCGATACGATGCATGAAGAAATCCGTACCGGTACAACATAGTTCTCGTACCGATCCCCTTTTTTCCTTCAAAACCTCAATTTTTAGTGATCACAATGCGTACACGGTACCCTGCGTATCGATACAACTCTATAAAAATAAATGGGTCGTATCGATACTCAAACCCGTGTATCGATTATGTTGCGTAAACTCCAAGGGGTGTATCGATACTCGGCTAACTATGCTGGTAACCCTGGGCATTTTGCCCTCAAAACGGAGCCATTTTAGACCCTGCGTACCGATCCTTGGGTACTCGTACTGGTATGCGAAGGCTTGTAATAAATTTTAGGTCCAACATATGACTCTTTGGCTTACTCTAAACAACTTCAAACAACACCTAAACATCATATAGCATCTTAAGCGTCATTTCTACAAGCATATAAGCATGGTAGAGGATTATTCACAACATAGCATATTCAAACAAAGGCCCTATAGGCATGATCTCTACCCAAGCATGCAATTTGTATCCCAACCCCTCAAAGCAAGATATTAAACATCATACAGGTTCAAACATCAAATGTAACTTGGCCAAACCAGGGAGTAACCAAACCAACCCTCCCAATTACATCTTGGTCACATTGCCATTTATTTACTACAAGTCTGTTTATCAAAACCATACTTTGAATGTTTCAAATCTTGGATTCTTCCTCAATTGCTTGCTACCCCGAATGTAACCCCTAGACCCGGTCTAGTCGCAAGACCAAACTGAGCGAGCTATATTAGGGTTTATCGAGATAAACCCAGAAGAATTAATTAGGAAACGATCTATTTTTTTATTTTATATTTTCTAAATGCTTAATTAAGCCCTAAGGTGATCATGCTAGCAACGGTGAAAATTACAACTCAATCGGGCATCAAATTGACATTCAATTGTACGAAATAACATTATAGGGACCAAATTGCAAATGCTGCTAATTAAGAAGACTTCCTTGAAATTAAAGTTACCAATCCTTAAATAGTCAGGTTTCATGCATATAGGTTAAATTTCAACTTAAAAAAACCATTCAAACTCATTTAATTGCATGATCAAGAAACATGGACTAAACTGCAAAGAATCAAACTTTAAAAAACATTTTAACAGAATTAACTAATTGTGTATCGGTACACGATCTCCCCGTATCGATACGGTTCCAATTTTAAAGGCGTGCCGATACGGCCCTCAAGCGTATCAGTACGGGTATGCAATTTTTGAAAATGAAAATTCTAGTAGCCAAAAGCGTACCAGTACGGTTGCCCGTGTACTGACACCAAGCTAAAATTTCAGCATCGCGTACTGATATGGTCCATAGGCATATCGGTACGCCAAGGAATTTTTGCCCAGATTGAGCCAAGACAAGTACCTGTGTACCGATCCCTAAAGACCCCTATCGATACGGATAGACCTGTAATAACCTCTTGGTCGAACATATGACATACTCCAACCAACATCTAAACACCATATAACATCCCAAACAATATTTTCACCAACATAAGAGCGTGGTAAACGATCGTATGCAACATATCAAATCCAAGCAATTGTCCTATAGGCATGATCTCTACCCAAGCATGTAAATTATTTCCCAACCCCTCAAAACCAAACATTAAGTATCATACAAGCCCAAAACATCAAACATAAGTTGTACAAACAGGGAGTATCCAAAATAAACCTCCCAATTACAATTTGGTAACATTGCCTCTTATTACTACTATGTATTTGTAAAACAATTCTTGAAAAATACTTCGACCCTTGGATCTCTTGCCTACTTGCTGACCGAAAGTGCTTATTTCTCTGCATTGATGAGAAAGGAGAGCGTAAGCTATAAGCTTAGTGAGAGAATCTCAAAAACACACATCAATGTATTTAAAATCGTTTTAATCCAAATCAAATGTATAATTCTCATGCCAAAATCATCTCATGCTTCTATAATTTCTTCAAATATGCACATTTAAATCATTTGCAACACATGTATCATGGATTTCTATCACAAACCTCAATTTAAGCTTTATATGCCAAAATCTCTAAATAGCAAGCTTAAAGAGCATCTCATGTATAAACTATATTATACAAAACATAATTCATTTGTTATGATACATCATCTCATATATTGGATTTCAAGTGACTCAAAATCAAGTTTTATTCTATTTTATAAAAACACATCGGATACACGAATTTCCCAAGTGGTTCCTTCGACCACTTCACATACATCCTCGAACTGGAGTAGCCCTCAATGGTTATAACGTATAAATCCACCAACGGGAGAATTGGCACACTCTTGACTCCTAGACCGTTGCAGTTCTCATTGTGGAGCATGGTACACTCTTGGCCCCCACACATGAGGCGACTTATTATAGTACACTTTAAACCCTATGGCTAGCCAACTATATCTAATAACATTTTATCTCATCCACTTGTCAATATACTTAGTAAAAACCTTATTAACTTATTGTTTTACATATGTATCAATTCAAACCATTTTCTAATATATTAAACCATGTATTCTAGCATTCTCAAAATTCTTTCATAAATCATTTTATATGCTCAAATATCATCATGTATAATCATTTGCAACATCTTTCATTTCTAAAACATGCATATAATAGTAAGTAATCAAATATTAACATGTGCATGAGTTTGTATTTTGCAAAACCAAAAACGAGAGAGCTCAACCAATACTTACTTCCGAGCTTAGATAAGTTTTTCAAGCTTATTCTAAACTCCCAACAACCATCTTCAAACCTTTTAAAAGCAGTAAAACATGTTTCCACTCACCAAACAACCCAAAACTCTCTTGCGTTGCAAGAATCAAGCTTTCGAAGCTTTCGCAATCTCTCCAAAAGATAAAGGATCCAACTCCCCTACTTTACCCAAACAAAAACAGAGGATTAATGCACTTCCATTATTCTCTCTAATTTCCAGCAACCATCAAACACAACTTCGCCTCACTAAAAGCCATCAAACGCCTCTCTAAAACAACTGAAATCATCACCAAACTTCATCTAAACAAAGCCCAACCAAAACATATTGATTCTAACATCTTAACAACATCATTTAACATCCAAAAACATCTTTATAATGTCCTTATACCTCCAGCAACGTTACAACACCAAGATCACTTCAAAATACTTAAAATATTAATTAAGGCAAAATAGATCTATAACAATATTTTTCCTTATACCTAGAAAGTTAGCAATTCACATAGCTTCAGGATTTATTTTATTAATCTCTTCTTTTAACATTAAAACACATATCTTAAGTGTTCTAAAACAATTAGAATTAAGGCAAAATAGATCCATAACAATATTCTTCCAATTTCTCATCAAAACTCAATTTAATCCATAAAATCTTGATTAAATCATAAGAACATAACAAAAACTAGTTTTAAAGGATCAAGAACTTGGGACTTTCGTTAAAGAACCTTTAATTAGAGGAGAGAAACGAAAATCACCTCTAATTACTTATTTCTACCTTAATTGGCAAAATTTGGGTGAAAACTTCAAGAAATCAAGTAGATTTTGTTGTAGCAATAAAAGAAATCAAATAGAAAATTAAAAGGAAATCAAAAGATATTGATTCCTGGAAATTTTGGAAATAAATTGATAGTTTGGCTGCTAAGAAAGTTGAGAGCAAAATTAGTTACCTGAGAAAATGAATTATGTAATTAAAATCCTTTTTATTAATTCTATTTTATTTTAACATTAAAACCATTTAAAAACCCTTTAAAATAGCCTAAATTAAGGGAAAATCTGATGAAATTTTTTGATTAATTAGCTCCTTAAAGATTCTATGTTTTGACCCTTTTATGATTTAGTAGCCAAAACATTTTTGAAAGCTTTACATTTTAGTCAGCAAACCAAAATCTCCTAAAATCATATTTAATTCCTTCAAATTGAGTTTACCAAAATACTTAAAATATTAATTAAGTATTTTCTAGCATTTTTCAATATTTTATTTTATCCAAAAATAATTTACTAAGATTTAATTTCCAAAACTAACTCGAATTGCCTAATATGGTTCTCCCAAACCGTCTAATCGATCCATCTAACATCTAGGACCAAATTCAGGTCGTCACACCAAAAGTTTACTTTCCTGCATTGATGAGAAAGGAGAGCGTAAGCAAATAATGCCTAGTGAGGGTCGCTCTAACAAAACAGTCATCAATGCATTTAAAATCACTTTAGTCAAAATACTCTTTGTACATCATGCTTAAACATCTCATTCCCTTTTTACCTTTGGAAAACATTCATATTAAACCATATGCAAAACATGTATCATGGATCTCACGCATAATTCCAAATGCAAAACCTCAATTTAAGCCTTCATATGTTTTTCATCCATTAGCAAAGCTTAAAGAGCAAAACATGTATAAATCCCATTATACAAAACATAATTCATCATGATACATTAATTCACATATATTAGATTTCAAGTGACCCAAAAACAGAATCTTTTCTTAACAAAAACACATCGGATACACATATTTCCCAAGTGGTTCCTTCGACCACTTAACATACATCTAACCGGAGAAAATGACATATTTAACCCCTCAACGGTTATGATGTATAATATCTACAATGGGAGCAACGACACATTTAACCCCCTCGACCATTGTGGTACTCAATCCTCTAGCAGGAGAATACGGCATAATTAACCCCTCAACCGCTGTGGTTCCCATGGTGGAGAAAACGGCACAATTAACCCCTCGACACACATGAGGTGACTTATTATAGTGCACTTTAAACCCTATGGCGTGCCAACTATATCCGATAACATTTAACCATCGTCACGTAGGCAATATATTCCATTTTGAACACGATACCTCCCTGTTTTTCATATGCATCATTCAAACCAATTCCAATGCAACAAAACATGCATTTAAATAACCTCAAAATAAGTTTCATAAACCATTTACCATACTCAAATGTCATTAGTATAAGATCATTTGCATCATATTCCATTACCAAATCATTCATAAAACAGTAGGTATCAAATCATAAACATAGGCATGAGGAAATCAACTTTGCCAAATCGAAATTGAGAGCAAATTCGTCCAATACTTACTTTCAAGCTTAGACAAGCGTTTCAAGCTTAATCTAAACTCCCAACATCACTTTCAAACCTTTTTAGGCTAGCTTCAAGCAAGGATCCAAGACATTCACTTTTCAAAAGCAAAATTCCTTTTCACTTGTAGTAATAAGGCATGTTATACCACAATCAACATCATCTTAAACAACACAACATACCTCCCAACAATCATAACCTGGCTCTGATACCACCAAATGTAACCCCTTTAACCCGGCTTAGACGCCAGACCAAACCGAACAAGCTATATTAGGTTTATTGAGACAAACTTGAAAAAATTACTTTAAAAGTCCATTTTTGTTTTATCTTATCTAAATTTATAATTAAGTCAAAAGGTGCTCTTACTGACAGCGGTGAAATTTATAACTCAATCACGCGTCAAATTAACATCTAATTGATCAAGAACGTAATTTAGAGACTAAATTACATTTTCTAAAAATTATAAAGACCTCTTTAAATCCAAGTTATCAACCCTCAATTAGTCATGTTTCATGCACTCATGTTAAATTCCAACTTAAAAAAAATCAACTAAACTCGTACAATTGTATATACAATATTTGGGGACTAGATTGCACACTTCCAAACTTCAACAGGCATAAACACAAGAAATTAGCAATGCATACTGATACGGGCAAGCCTGTATCGATAGGGCTCAACAGACTTAATCGCTATGCGCTGATACACTAGCCACCATATCAATACAATGCGTGAAGAAATCTGTACCGGTACAACATAGTTCTCGTACCGATCCCTCTTTTTTCCTTCAAAACCTCAATTTTTAGTGATCACAATGTGTACACGGTACCCTGCGTATCGATACAACTCTATAAAAATAAATGGGTCGTATCGATACTCAAACCCGTGTATCGATTATGTTGCGTAAACTCCAAGGGGTGTACCGATACTCGGCTAACTGTACTGGTAACCCTGGGCATTTTGCCCTCAAAACGGAGCCATTTTAGACCCTGCGTACCGATCCTTGGGTACTCGTACTGGTATGCGAAGTCTTGTAATAAATTTTAGGTCCAACATATGACTCTTTGGCTTACTCTAAACAACTTCAAACAACACCTAAACATCATATAGCATCTTAAGCGTCATTTCTACAAGCATATAAGCATGGTAGAGGATTATTCACAACATAGCATATTCAAACAAAGGCCCTATAGGCATGATCTCTACCCAAGCATGCAATTTGTATCCCAACCCCTCAAAGCAAGATATTAAACATCATACAGGTTCAAACATCAAATGTAACTTGGCCAAACCAGGGAGTAACCAAACCAACCCTCCCAGTTACATCTTGGTCACTTTGCCATTTATTTACTACAAATTTGTTTATCAAAACCATACTTGGAATGTTTCAAATCTTGGATTCTTCCTCAATTGGTTGCTACCCCAAATGTAACCCCTAGACCCGGTCTAGTCGCAAGACCAAACTGAGCGAGCTACATTAGGGTTTGTCGAGATAAACCCAAAAGAAATAATTACGAAACGATCTATTTTTTTATTTTATATTTTCTAAATGTTTAATTAAGCCCTAAGGTGATCATGCTAGCAACGGTGAAAATTACAACTCAATCGGGCATCAAATTGACATTCAATTGTACGAAATAACATTATAGGGACCAAATTGCAATTGCTGCTAATTAAGAAGACTTCCTTGAAATTAAAGTTACCAATCCTTAATTAGTCAGGTTTCATGCATACAGATTAAATTTCAACTTAAAAAACCATTCAAACTCATTTAATTGCATGATCAAGAAACAGGGACTAAACTACAAAGAATCAAACTTTAAAAAACATTTTAACAGAATTAACTAATTGTGTATCGGTACACGATCTCCCCGTATCGATACAGGTTCCAATTTTAAAGGCGTGCCGATATGGCCCTCAAGCGTATCAGTACGGGTATGCAATTTTTGAAAATGAAAATTCCAGTAGCCAAAAGCGTACCAGTACGGTTGCCCGTGTACTAACACCAAGCTAAAATTTCAGCATCGCGTACTGATATGGTCCATAGGCATATCGGCACGCCAAGGAATTTTTGCCCAGATTGAGCCAAGACAGGTACCTGTGTACCGATCCCTGAAGACCCGTATCGATACGGATAAACCTATAATAACCTCTTGGTCGAACATATGACATACTCCAACCAACATCTAAACACCATATAACATCCCAAACAATATTTTCACCAACATAAGAGCGTGGTAAACGATCGTATGCAACATATCAAATCCAAGCAATTGTCCTATAGGCATGATCTCTACCCAAGCATGTAAATTATTTCCCAACCCCTCAAAACCAAACATTAAGTATCATACAAGCCCAAAACATCAAACATAAGTTGTACAAAGAGGGAGTATCCAAAATAAACCTCCCAATTACAATTTGGTAACATTGCCTCTTATTACTACTATGTATTTGTAAAACAATACTTGAAAAATACTTCGACCCTTGGATCTCCTCTTGCCTACTTGCTGACCGAAAGTGCTTATTTCTCTGCATTGATGAGAAAGGAGAGCGTAAGCTATAAGCTTAGTGAGAGAATCTCAAAAACACACATCAATGTATTTAAAATCGTTTTAATCCAAATCAAATGTATAAGTCTCATGCCAAAATCATCTCACATATTGGCATTCAAGTGACTCAAAATCAAGTTTTATTCTATTTTATAAAAACACATCGGATACACGAATTTCCCAAGTGGTTCCTTCGACCACTTCACATACATCCTCGAACTGGAGTAGCCCTCAACGGTTATAACGTATAAATCCACCAACGGGAGAATTGGCACACTCTTGACCCCTCGACCGCTGCAGTTCTCATTATGGAGCATGGTACACTCTTGGCCCCCACACATGAGGCGACTTATTATAGTACACTTTAAACCCTATGGCTAGCCAACTATATCTAATAACATTTTATCTCATCCACTTGCCAATATACTTAGTAAAAACCTCATTAACTTATTGTTTTACATATGTATCAATTCAAACCATTTTCTAATATATTAAACCATGTACTCTAGCATTGTCAAAATTCTTTCATAAATCATTTTATATGCACAAATATCATCATGTATAATCATTTGCAACATCTTTCATTTCTAAAACATGCATATAATAGTAAGTAATCAAATATATTAACATGTGCATGAGTTTGTATTTTGCAAAACCAAAAAACGAGAGAGCTCAACCAATACTTACTTCCGAGCTTAGATAAGTTTTTCAAGCTTATTCTAAACTCCCAACAACCATCTTCAAACCTTTTAAAAGCAGTAAAACATGTTTCCACTCACCAACAACCCAAAACTCTCTTGCGTTGCGAGAATCAAGCTTTCGAAGCTTTCACAATCTCTCCAAAAGATAAAGGATCCAACTCCCCTACTTTACCCAAACAAAAACAGAGGATTAATGCACTTCCATTATTCTCTCTAATTTCCAGCAACCATCAAACACAACTTCGCCTCACTAAAAGCCATCAAACGCCTCTCTAAAACAACTGAAATCATCACCAAACTTCATCTAAACAAAGCCCAACCAAAACATATTGATTCTAACATCTTAACAACATCATTTAACATCCAAAAACATCTTTATAATGTCCTTATACCTCCAGCAACGTTACAACACCAAGATCACTTCAAAATACTTAAAATATTAATTAAGGCAAAATAGATCTATAACAATATTTTTCCTTATACCTAGAAAGTTAGCAATTCACATAGCTTCAGGATTTCTTTTATTAATCTCTTCTTTTAACATTAAAAAACATACCTTAAGTGTTCTAAAACAATTAGAATTAAGGCAAAATAGATCCATAACAATATTCTTCCAATTTCTCATCAAAACTCAATTTAATCCATAAAATCTTGATTAAATCATAAGAACATAACAAAAACTAGTTTTAAAGGATCAAGAACTTAGGAATTTCGTTAAAGAACCTTTAATTAGAGGAGAGAAACGAAAATCACCTCTAATTGCTTATTTCTACCTTAATTGGCAAAATTTGGGTGAAAACTTCAAGAAATAAAGTAGATTTTGTTGTAGCAATCAAAGAAATCAAATAGAAAATTAAAAGGAAATCAAAAGATATTGATTCCTGGAAGTTTTGGAAATAAATTGAGAATTTGGCTGCTAAGAAAGTTGAGAGCAAAATTAGTTACGTGAGAAAATGAATTGTGTAATTAAAATCCTTTTTATTAATTCTATTTTATTTTAACATTAAAACCATTTAAAAACCCTTTAAAATAGCCTAAATTAAGGGAAAATCTGATGAAAATTTTGGATTAATTAGCTCCTTAAAGATTCTATGTTTTGACCCTTTTATGATTTAGTAGCCAAAACATTTTTGAAAGCTTTACGTTTTAGTCAGCAAACCAAAATCTCCCAAAATCATATTTAATTCCTTCAAATTAAGTTTACCAAAATACTTAAAATATTAATTAAGTATTTTCTAGCATTTTTCAATATTTTATTTTATCCAAAAACAATTTACTAAGATTTAATTTCTGAAACTAACTCGAATTGCCTAATATGGTTCTCCCAAACCGTCTAATCGATCCATCTAACATCTAGGCCCAAATTCAGGTCGTCACACCAAAAGTTTACTTTCCTGCATTGATGAGAAAGGAGAGCGTAAGCAAATAATGCCTAGTGAGGGTCGCTCTAACAAAACACTCACCAATGCATTTAAAATCACTTTAGTCAAAATACTCTTTGTACATCATGCTTAAACATCTCATGCCCTTTTTACCTTTGGAAAACATTCATATTAAACCATATGCAAAACATGTATCATGGATCTCACGCATAATTCCAAAAGCAAAACCTCAATTTAAGCCTTCATATGTTTTTCATCCATTAGCAAAGCTTTAAGAGCAAAACATGTATAAATCCCATTATACAAAACATAATTCATCATGATACATTAATTCACATATATTAGATTTCAAGTGACCCAAAAACAGAATCTTTTCTTAACAAAAACACATTGGATACACATATTTCCCAAGAGGTTCCTTCGACCACTTAACATACATCTAACCGGAGAAAATGACATATTTAACCCCTCGACGGTTATGATGTATAATATCTACAATGGGAGCAACGACACATTTAACCCCCTCGACCATTGTAGTACTCAATCCTCTAGCAGGAGAATACGGCATAATTAACCCCTCAACCGCTGTGGTTCCCATGATGGAGAAAACGGCACAATTAACCCCTCGACACACATGAGGTGACTTATTATAGTGCACTTTAAACCCTATGGCATGCCAAATATATCCGATAACATTTAACCATCGTCACGTAGGCAATATATTCCATTTTGAACACGATACCTCCCTGTTTTTAATATGCATCATTCAAACCAATTCCAATGCAACAAAACATGCATTTAAATAACCTCAAAATAAGTTTCATAAACCATTTACCATACTCAAATGTCATTAGTATAAGATCATTTGCATCATATTCCATTACCAAATCATTCATAAAACAGTAGGTATCAAATCATAAACATAGGCATGAGTAAATCAACTTTGCCAAATCGAAATTGAGAGCAAATTCGTCCAATACTTACTTTCGAGCTTAGACAAGCGTTTCAAGCTTAATCTAAACTCCCAACATCACTTTCAAACCTTTTTAAAAGCTGTAAACCACGTTTCCACTCACCAACAATACAACGCCCTCTTGCCGTTTCGAAAATCAAGCTTTCGAAGCCTCCGCAACCTCTCCAAAAGCCAAAGAATCCTCCTCCCTAATTTTTCCCAAACAACAATAGAGGATCAATGCACTTCCATGCATCTTAAATTTACAGCAACTATTAATCTCAACTTCGCCTCACTAAAAACCATCAAACACTTCCTTTAAACAACCAAAATCAACATCAAACTCAACCTAAGCAAAGCCCAATCATAACCTGTTGATTTTAAAACCTTAACATCATCAATTAACATCCAAAAACATCTTTATAATAACCTTATATCTCCAGCAACTTTTCAACACCAAAATCACTTCAAAATCTAACTATGTTCAACCTAGAAAATTAGCAATTAACTTAGTTTCAGGATTCCTTTTATTAACCTCTTCACTTAACATTAAAACATGTCTTATAAATGATCTAAATCAATTAGAATCAACACAAAACCATATCCATATCAAGATTTATCAATTTTCTCATCAAAACTCAATTTAAACATTATAATCATGATTCAATCATAAACACATAACAAAAATTAGTTGTAAAGGATCAAGAACGTGGTAATTTTAGTAAAGAACCTTTAATTAGAGGAGAGAAATGAAAATTACCTCTAATTGCTAATTTCTCCCTTAATTAGCAAGTTTTGGATGAAATCTTCAAGTAAGCAAATCAGATTTAGTGTAGGAAATAAAGGAATCAATTAGGAAATCAAAAAGTAATCAAAAGAGAATGATTCATGATAATTTTAGACTGAAACTGTTAGTTTAGCTGCTGAGTAAGTAGAGAGCAAAAGTAGTTACGTAAGAAAATGAAATTGGTTATTAAAATCCTTTGAATCAAATCTCTTTTATTTTTAATTAATAACCTTTTAAAAACCATTTAAAAATAGCCTAAATTAAGGGAAAATTTGATGAGAAAATTTGGTAAATTAGCTCCTTAAAGATTCTAAGTTTTGACCCTTTTACGATTTACTCACCAAAACAATTTTGAAAACTTTACATTTTAGTCACCGGACCAAAATGTCCTAAAATACGATTTTATTACATCAAATTGAGTTTACCAAAACCCTTAAAATACTAATTAAATATTTGCTAGCATTTTTTCACATTTTATTTTAGCCAAAAACTATTTATCAATAATTAATTTCTAAAACTAACTCGAATCGCCTAATCCGTTTCTCCTGAACTATCTACTCGATCTAGCTAACACCTAGGCCCAAATTCAGGGTGTTACAAACATGCTTGGCATACCGGTACAGGTTGAACACCGTACCGATACCCTTTTCAAAGTTTATCATTATGAAATAGTATTCTTAAACCCAGAACACTAGGGTACCAATACTGATCCCCGAGTACCAGTACCAAACCCTAAAATGACTTCATTAGGCTCAAAAGTCATCCTCAAATGCCCAAATTTTAAACCAATAACCCCTTAAGTTAAATTCTACACTTTATGGGAGGTATTTAGGGTGATTTACTACCATTTTTACAAGACATTAACACTTAATCTCAGATTTACCATTAACAACCATTTTCAAGCATTTAAACACCCAAATCATTAAAATGATCATACAAGGCGTCATCCTTAGGATGTGCATGAACAAAGGGAGTTAGAAGTGTACTAAAATTCTTCCAACAATTGAGAATGAAGTCCCTTGCTCTAAGCCCTCAAGCCTTCATTTTTTCTTGATCCTTTGAGTGCTCTCCAACCTCATTGACTACAACCAAATGTTGTAAAATGAATTAGAACATTACTAGATGGAAAATGGTTGATAAAGGAAGTATTTAACATCAAGAAACAAGATTTAAACTTTCATTCTCGTTCATCCACTATAACTCTCACCAAAACTCATGTAACCCACTCTACCACCAAAAACCATAATTCTTACCTTGACTTGTAGATCGTTGGATGATGATTACAACCCTTTCAGCACTATTCTAGGATTTTCACTCAAAACAATAAAGATGGAGCCATTAACTTTGTAATTAGAAGATGGAAAAGGAAGATAAATATGGGAAATGGTTGGGAACGATAGTGATATCACTCTTCCCACTTTCTGCAGAGGTTTAATTTCCTGCCAGCCTTTTCCTTGGAAATTACCTCTTAAGCCCCCATTCATTCTTCCCATCACTATCACAACCAAGAACGAAACCCCCAAAAGTAAAGCCCAAGCCCTTAAGGTTCTTTTAGACACCCATCACCCAAAATCTCTGCCCAACACCCTGCGATAACTAGTCAGTTGAATTGACCCATGAATTATGAAATCTAGGTCATTATAGATCCAACCTTTACCTTGTGTCTTTAGCGTAAGAATGAAGGAGAGAGATAGAGGAAGAAAAGGGACAAGAATGAGATCACCCTCCCTTTTTTCTGTAGAAAAAATAAATGGAAAACCATCCATTCCCTTTGAACTAGGTGAAAATACTTTATTACCCCTCCATCTTCTTCTCATAACATCCCCAACCCAACACTCAAGCCCAACATCAAAACCGAGCCTACTAGGAACCCTTAAGCCTCCAACAACCCAACCGATAGGGCCCACGAATTGGGTGAACTGACCCACGAATTTCAAAATTTAGGCTGTTACATTCTTAGTGTCATTTGATTTTTTGTAATATAAATGGAATAGCTTAACGTGCATCATAATCAAAAATATTAGAAGCTAAACATAACCAATAATTCCTTCAAATATCAAAATAATAACGAAGTATAATTTTAGGACCAAAATAAGGTTTGTTCCTAGAATCAATTATAAACCCCATGTAACACCCTAACCAGCATTCTATATCCATTACCAATTAGAGTATCACATAATGAATATACCAATGTATTCCATTAGTATTTACAAGAAAAATTATAAATTATCCATTTTACCATTTATCCTGTAGAATCATATTTTAAATTTTTATCCCATCGAATAAAGTCCGATTTTGGGCAGCAACTTAACAGTTCTTATCTATGATATATAAGGAATATAACTGCCTAAAACAAAAATATACCCGATTACTTTGTTTAACCTTTTCTACTCATTACCCGATTTTAAATATAATATAACTATTCATCATTCACTATAAACATTAACTACTTTATATGTTATCACAAACCATGTGTAAACTAGTATAAAACATACTAACTTTAACATATACATGCCATCTATTATTATCAAAACACATCAAAAGATGTTATTACTGATACCGTGATTATATTCCTGATAAGTAGGATGCCAGCTCCTTACTCCGGTTTCTTCTTTTTACCTACGCGTGAAAACCATAACACGCTAAGTATATACTTAGTGAGGCAATAATAATATTCAGTACAATATAACATAACTATAACTAATAATATGTAACAATGTTCATGCATTATGAATCACTAGATATGTATTACCATCATGTTAATCATATATCAACATAATATAAACTGAATATAAATTTCTTACCAATATACTTGCAATAACTTTGAGAGTTTATTTACCAATAAACCATAGCCCAAATATAAACCTATGAGGACCCTGTGTACTCGAGTCAAATATGCACCAAAGTGCTAATACACATAAGGTCGTGCCCACCATAATACACATAAGGTCGTGCCCACCATAATACACATAAGGTTGTGCCCACCATATAAGCTAAGTGTCCTTTATATACACTATAGTGCTGAACCAAATATGCAGCGTGCTGCTGGACTCTATGGCATGCCAACTATACCCTGTCCCTCAATGACATACTTGGGCATATTTTCCATATTTATTTCATCCATGGCAATGTATATCAACAGAACTTAACATTGGGCAGTTCATACCCGAAATAACATTCATAATATAACCAGTGATCCATGCATTTATATTCAACTTTTGACATATTTAAAATATGTCAAACATATGATCAATGACATAAATATCATGCCAATATAAACAAGGTAGACTCATCGCAAGTCTTCCTAATGATGTATTAAACATCCATGTATCATGTTATCTATGCATTGCACTCACCTGAAGCCTCACTAGTAACTTTACTGTTGATTTAATTTTACTCTTGAAATTTTTCCTTATCTTTAAACTTGCTCGTATTATGATCTTGATCACGGTCACGATCTATAAAATAATCGTTTAACAAATGCATACAATTCAAAGCATATGTTAGTATCATTCTAACATAAGCACATATTAGGAATAAAATTCCTAAAAATCCTTTATTATTCATATCCATCACAAATTCACAAGACATTCTCAAATATCATAAAATAACCATAAAATGAATTCTTTTGAAATTCATCTCAATATTTCCAAATTATTCAAAATAGTCTCATTGCCATTAAACTTCAAATTCCATCACTTAACAACATGGTTAATTATTCCAACAATACATTAAAGCTTAACACATTAACTTCTAGTCAATTACCATTTCAATCTCAACTTTCCCTTAATATGCTAATTGGTCCTCAACACTTTACAAACTTCCAAATTGGTCCAAACAACATTCTAAACCTTGTAGAATCATTATTACATCATTTCTAGCCTTAGGTAAATTTTCCATAATTTTTCTCTAATATCCTCCCTAAGGCCGAATATGAAAGATCACTACATTCAAATTTTCTAACTTATTTCAAGCATGAATTCAACTTATAAACCTCATTTCCAAGCTTTACAATCATTTCCATATCAAAATCAATCCAAATTCAACTTCACATCAAAACCCTAACTTTAACCAAATTAAGATTTAGCTACTTGCAAGTAGTTTCAATCATAATACAAGCTTGGATATGATTCTACAACAACAACTTCTTCATCAAAATCTAACCTTAAATCAACAAAACTAAGCCTCCCCATCATCTCCTTTATTTATGAAACTAAGATTTCAAGCAAGGAGAGCATGAAGAAATGGTACCAAAAGATAGAGAATTTCATCTAGATTAATTCCATGTTTCATGCTTTCATCCAAAATCTAACTAAATTAGCTTGAAAATTCAAAAGATTTTTTTTCTTTCTTACCTTGGAGGGTTTTCGAGCAAGAGGAGGAAGAATGAAGAAAATTCTTGAATTTTTAATTCCTTTAATTTTGGCCATTTGTCATCTTTTATAAATAATTAAATTAAAAAAATCATTTTATGACAAAATAACCATTTTGCCCTTGTAATCTAATGTCCCACAACTTGCCACATGTCAAAAGATTCATCCAAGGGTCAAAAATAAACCAAGAAGTTAGTGATTACCAACTTTGCCCTTGTAATTTTCCAAACTCACCATCATGTCATTTTTCATCCAATAACTCATTTAACATGGAAAATCTACTTTAAATTCAATGGTCCATGTTAAATCCTACCACTTTAAAACATAGAAATGACATTTTTAACCTTGCCTTATCATCCTTTAAAATATCTTGAATATCCGATTCGATCTGATTATCCGGATATTTTTCTAAACTTTATCACTTTATAGCCACTAATACAAACTCCGTACAAAAAATCTGGGTAACACAAAAACATCATTCTCGGGGGTAAACTATTCATTTACGGGACTAAAATACACAAATTTTGAAAATTACAATTTAGTCCCTAAACTTTTCCTAAGTTTATACTTTAGCCACCAAACTTTCATCTTTTCATTTTGGTCACTACCCAAAATTTTGGGGTATTACAATTCTCCCCTTAAGAAAATTCGTCCTCAAATTTTCATTACGTACCTAGTTTAAAAAGATATGGATACTGCTTTTCCATTGCTTCTTCTATTTCCCAAGTAGCTTCTTCTACTTTGTGATTTCTCCACAGGACTTTAACTAGAGGAATCTTTTTGTTCCTTAATTGCTTTTCTCCTCGAGCTAAGATTCTTACAAGTTTTTCATCATAGGTCAAATTCGGTTGAATTTCAATCTCTTCTGGTGTAATGATATGTGAAAGATCTGACCGATATTTCTGAAGCATGGATACATGAAAGACATCATGGATTTTACTCAATTCTGGTGGTAAAGCTAGTTGATACGCCACTGGACCAACCCATTTTAAAATTTCATAAGGACCAATGAACCTTGGACTAAGCTTTCTTTTTCGCCCAAAACGTAATATCTTTTTCCAGGGTGAAACCTTTAAAAATACCTTGTCTCCAACTTCAAACTCAATATCCTTCCTTTTAAGATTGGAATACGACTTTTGTCTATCAGAAACGGCCTTGATATTATCTTGAATTATTTTTACCTTGTTCTCCATTTCTTGAACAAGATCTGGTCGATGATTTTTCGATCCTCCAACTCAAACCAATTCAATGGTGTTTGGCATTTTCTTCCATATAATGCCTCATAAGGTGCCATCTTTTTATACTTGATTGATAACTGTTGTTGTAGGCAAACTCAACTAATGGAAGATATTCTTCCCATGAACCTACAAAACTTATTATACATGCTCTGAGCATATCTTCGAGTATTTGAATAGTTTTCTCTGATTGTCCATCTGTTTGAGGATGGAAGGCAGTGCTGAAGTGTAGCTGAGTTACCAATGCTTCATTTAATGCACTTCAAAACCTTAAAGTGAACCTTGGATCTCTATCAAATATAATAGACATATGAACACCATGTAATATAACAATCTCCTTAATATATATCTCTACCAACTTGTTCAAAGAGTAGTCTGTTCAAACTGGTATGAAATATGCCATTTTAGTCAATCGATCTACAAGTACCCAAATCGAATCTTTCTTACTTGGCGTTTGGAGTAAACCTATTACAAAATCCATAGTAACCTTTTCCCACTTCCATTATGGAATTGAGATTGGTTGATGTAACCCTGATGGAACTTGATGTTCTGCCTTTACTTGTTGACATGTTAAACATCTAGCAACGAACTCGGTGATAGTTCGTTTCATGCCAGGCCACCAAAATCGACTCTTTATATCTTGGTACATTTTGTTGCCTCGGGATACATAGTTAAAGGACTATAATGTGCTTCTAAAAGTATTTATCTCTTTAGATCCTCATCTTCAGAAATATACACACGTCCCTGGTAGTATAGGCATCCATTTGATTTTATTTCAAAGTCTTTAGATTCACCTTGTTCAACTTGCTTTTTCTTTTCCAAACATTCTACATCCTTTTCTTGTAACTCTTTAATCCTTTCTATCAAAGTAGACTTAACTTGAAGTTCATCCATTATCGCACCATTTTCCTGTAACTTTAACTGAGCATTCAGTGTTCTCAAAGTAGAAAATGTCTTCCGGCTGAGCGTATCTGCTACCATATTAGCCCTTCTCGGATGGTAATGAATAATTACATCAGTCTTTAATCAATTCTATCGATCTTATTTGCCTTAAATTAAGCTCTTTTTGAGACAACAAATATTTCAAACTTTTATGATCCGTGAAGATGTAGCACTTTTCACCATATAAGTAGTGACGCCAAATCTTCAAAGCGAACACTACTGCAGCCAACTCTAAATCATGAGTAGGATAATTTCTTTCATGAGTTTTGAGTTGTCGTAAAGCATATGCTACAACCTTTCCTTCTTGCATAAATACATACCCAAACCATTATGATATGCATCACTATACATTGTAAAATCCTTCCAGGATTCTAGTTGTACCAAAACAAGAGCTTATGTTAATATCTTCTTCAATCTATCAAAGCTTTCCTGACATTTTTCTGTCCAAACAAATGGCACATCCTTTCTCAATAGCTTAGTTATTGGAGCGGCAATCATTGAAAAATCTTTCACAAACCGCCGATAATAACTAGCTAATCCCAAGAAACTTTTCACTTCAGAGACATTATGAAGAACTTTCCATTCGAGTATTTCTTGAACCTTTTTAGGAGCAATTCGGATTTCTTCAACGAAAACTATATGTCCAAGGAAAGCTACTTCAGACAGCCAAAATTCACACTTTGATAGCTTTGCATATAATTTCTTTTCTCGGAGGATCTGAAGAACTATTCGTAGATGAATATCATGATCTTCTTTGGTTTTTGAATAAACCAATATATCATCTAAGAATACCACCACAAATTGATCCAAATATGGCTGAAATATCTTATTCATCAGATCCATAAAAGCTTTCGGTGCATTTGTAAGTCCAAAAAGCATTACCACAAACTCATAATGCCCGTATCTAGTTTTGAAAGTTGTCTTTGTTATATCTGCTTCTTTGATCTTCAATTGATGATACCCTAATCGAAGATCAATTTTAGAAAACATTGTTTCTCCTTTAAGTTGATCAAAGAGGTCATCAATCCTTGGTAAATGATATTTATTCTTTACCATCACTTTATTAAGTTGACGTTAATCCACACATAACCTCATTGATCTATCTTTCTTTTTCACAAACAGGGCTAGAGCTCCCCAAGGTGATATACTGGGTTGTATAAAACCTCGATTTAGTAATTCTTGCAATTGAGCCTTTAGCTCTCTAAGTTCTGTAGGAGCCATCTTGTAAGGTGCCATTGATATTGGTGTTGTTCTAGGAAGCACATCAATACCAAATTCTAATTCTAGATCTGGAGGTAACCCAATAATTCATCTGGTAAAACATCTGGAAATTCCCGCACTGTAGGTATATTTTCCAGATTTGTCCTTGTTTCTGGAATATTTATCATATGAGCTAAATAAGCTTCATACTCATGTGATAATAACCTTTCAGCAGTTACAACGGCAATCTCATTGCTCAAAAATTCTACCTTTCTCCTACAAATATTACTTTCGAACCATCTGGTCCTTTTAAGATTGCCCTTTTAAATCGGCATTCAACTTGTAGCATCATATGCCGATAGCCAATCCATTCCAAGAATGACTTCAAATTCTTGGAAAGGCATTTCCATAAGATTGGTTGGAAATTCAATTTATTGTATCTTTAAAGGACACTTTTTGCATATTCGACCTACTTTGGCACTTTGTCCTATTTGATTAATAGCAACTACCTCACTCGAAATTGGTTCTATCTGGATATTTCTTTCAAGTATTACTTTAGAACTAATATAAGAATGAGTAGAGCGTGGATCAGTCAATGAAAAGAATAGGTTTGCCAAAGAGTTCGATCATACCTGCTACGATCTCTGAATCATCTCGATTATTAATAGTCTTGATATTATACACCCGAGCTGCAGTCTTACTTACTCGATTTGATGTAGCCGCAGATGCTCGTAGTTTGCCACTTTGATTTCCTCTGGTTTTCTGAGGTGCCGCTGCATACTGATCAAGATGAAGCTCTGGACAATTCTTTTTGAAATAACCAGCTTGTCAGCAATGATAGGATGCCTCACGAGTGTAGCGACCTAAAATTTTCTCGCCGCTAGAAAATAATCAAGTCCTTTGAAAAGTTCTTTGAAAAGTGGTGTTTTAGAAAATCCCGACGTTTTTTGAAAATAAAAAGACTTGGAGTCGCCACCAGCCACTAAGGTAGGCCGTACACCATAAAACCAGAGATTTATTCAAAAAGCAGGTTCGGGAGTTGGTTACGCGTGGGGAAGGATTAGCACCCCCATCGCGCCCGGAAATCGGTACCAAAATATATGTTGCTTTTAATTGATGGAAATTATCAAAATTTATATTGAATTTAATTAAATTGTTCGTGATTGAATTTAGACTTTAATTAGACGGGCTTGGTAAAATTGGAGAATTTGAAATAATTAAACAATTAATTAATAAGGGTGACGATACCCCAGACCATAGATTAAAACAACATCGAATAAGCCTGACTACCGTGTTAATTTATGGTTCGAACTCCGTTCATCACCTTTATGCATGATGCAGACATTTAAGAATGATGTTATTTATTGTCATGATTTTATCTCGAATTATATTACCCTTAGACGATCAGAATTAATTCGAATATTTGGTCAACATCTAGTGAGCTAGGACTGTTACGACACAAATATCGGAATTAATAAATATCTTCGTTTTATGATTTAAGTTGATTAATTACATGCAATTTCCAATTAAAATATTAGAGGTCTAATGAATGACAATTATAATGCATGATTAGAAAGACATAAAATTAAATCCTAAGCCCACTAAGGTCCTAACCTAAAAAGGGCCCAAATTATTGGAATTCAATTACTGTTCTAATTATTAACTAGGTTTGACTAAATATTAACCCTAAATTAATTTAATCCTAAAAAAGTAAAAAAACTAACATTTTATTGGCTATCTAGAACCATAATAACTAATTTAATTAATTTTAAACTAGTGTCCCAATAAGCCAAGGAGACTATCTAAAATGAATCGATTTAATTAATCATAATTTAAATTAGGTGATCTAAGTTAAATATCAATTTTATCCCTAAAAATAATTAAGCATTTTTCAACTAATTTAATACATTTAACATTTACCCCAATGAACCAAGGGCGAATTTAAATGGATTAAATTGATTCGAACCTATAATCTAACTAAGGCTCAAATTCTAAAATTAATTTAACTAACTTAAAATTATGCCCCAATACTACGAACACGTAATTTTAAATTAATTAAATTAAACCCTAAAACTATCCTAATAAAATACTACAAGAGAAAAAAACGGACATTAAAAACTACATTATGCACGAATGTAATAAAATACATATACACCACAACTAATATGCACGTTCATTATATACATCTTAAATATCATATATTATACTACGCACATAAATATATATACATCAAATAATATACACATGTTACCCTTTTGTACACCAAACACACAGGCACGTATTAGCACATAATTACATTATACATAAAAGTATCTAGTAAAAAAACGTACATACACATGAGTTTAGGCGACATACAACACATAAAATAAAAATTATGTACAACACATATATTTAAAATATATCAGAGAAACATCATATGTGATATAAATAAAAGCGAATGATTTCGAATATAAAGCATACAATCCGCACAAATAAATAAAGGCAACATTTGTACATGAAAAAAGGACTAACACATAAAGGCAACAAAATAAAAGGGCAGAAAATAAAAAAATGTATGCAAGGGATCGAAATGAAAGCTAAATAAACTAAAGGGAGATAATCGGGGTTTTTTGTTACTGGATTTAGGACCAAAGCAAAGAGGAACAAAAAACTGGAAGGCCTGGAGGAGCATTTAAACACTGATTTAGGGACTAAAAGTGGTATTAAACCACTTAAATTTGAATTAAATCCAGATAGGGGACAAAATTGCAATTTTGAAAATTCATTCAGGTACTTGGGACGAGATTTGAAAAGACGAAATGGACGAAAAGTTTAAACAAAAACGTGGAAGGACCTCATGGGGATAAAACCATTTTGAAAAGCTCAAATCGGACGAGTTTAGGGGTGAAATTGCATTTATGGGTAAAGTTTGGGGGGCCTGGAGTGTGATTATGAAAGACGAAATGGCTTCCAGGCACAATTATCCCGACACGGAGGGATTAAAGGGTTATTAACCCAAAAATTATTTTTTAAAACCAATAAAAAGGCCTCTCGGCCGAAAGTTCAAATCCTTTTGCCGTTTTTGGAAAATAAACACCCCACCCATCCTTTCTCTCGTGCAACTCTCAAAAATCCTTTAAAACGAGGATGAACGCCTCCGCGTTATCCAAAAATCGACCACTTCTCTGCCGCATCGGTCGTCGCTTGAAGACGGCTGGCAAAGCTAAAACCGAACCTAAAATCGCCCTTTTCTTCCCCTAAAACTAACTCCATTTAACCAGAAAACCAACCCCCTCCCTTAGATATGAAAAAAAACTCAACAACACCACTTCTGTCGGTTCAACGCTTCAGGCCTGAAGGCCGTGGGCTTATTACCGGCGACAGGAGTATGGTAAACAGACTCGAAGGTAAACCTTCTAACCCTAAAATTTTGTTTTTGACCTTTGTTTTTTTATGCATGCGAGTAGATTCTAGGAAATACCTCAAGGGTTCTGGTTTTTGTATTCCTTTTTCGAAAGCCCCTTCAATGGGTTTACACTGTTTTGTTGTGGTTTTCTATATAACCCAAATACACGATAAAAGAGATGAAACTAATATCCTATTGGTTGTTTTGCTCTAAATTTCTATTATGTCGGTTCTAAGCTTGTCTTTTAGCTTGTCATTTTTTTACCTTATACTAATCCCTTTTTGTTGTTGTAGTTGTTGTGCCCAAACGGGAAAGCTGGGACTGGAGGGGTGGCTATGGCAGATGAAGAGTTAGGTGCAACAAGGGAAAAGCCACGAGAGATTAAAGAGTTGCGCGCGGTTCCGTGCGCGCGTGAGGGTAGCCGAGTGGGCGCGCTTGTAGTATGTGGGATTCTGGAGGCTTCCCCCCTTCAATTTGGACCGTTAAATCCAATTTGAATCCAACGTCTATAGAACGGCTGCGCAGAAATAATAGGATGTTAGGATTATCAGCTTTAGGGTTTAGTTCGAATATGGGCCTTAGTGGGCCGATTAATATGTGTCTATTTATTATTATTATTATTTTGGATTTTTTGTATAATAGACTTTATAAACTTTGGGCTTTTCATTGATTATCGGGCTTTTATCATTTATTTGTTTTTATATATATGTTTAATAACAATGATAATATAATAATAAATAATACGTATAATGCAAACCAAATAACAATACTAATACATAATACTAATTAAGGAAAATAAGCCTAATATTTTTCTTTTTCAAATCATAACATAATAAAAATGGTAACCTAATATAGAGGCATGTAATATATTAATAGTAGTAATACTTACTAGCTATAGAATACTAATAATAATAGTGTTTTTTATATTTAAATTATAATATCATATAATCAAAACAAATTAATAGCAATTAATTATACTAATAATAATAATAAAACAATACTAATAATAATATTTTTGGTTTTAACTAATAATTAATATAAATAAAGTATTAACAACTAAAGCCTATTATTTTAAAAATAAAAATGGGTTAAAACCCAAGATAAAATTAGTGATTACAGCTGCCCCTCTTTGCTTATCCTTGTAGAACAAGAATAAAGGAAAGACCATAAGCACTAATTTTATCCTACTTCCATGTCTGGATATTTCAAGCTATGAGTCCTTCCTAAATAGAACCGTTCGCCCTTCCTCTTCCAGACATTCTAGAACTCTGAATGCTTCCCCTATAAGGCCTGAAAAAGTGAAGCCCCCAAATGATGCCTCGATCCTTGATCGTCTTACACCAAATTACATCTCACTTTGAGCCTTCTAGAATGCCCCCGATCTTCATCGTCTTGGCATGGGGTAATACCTCACCTTAAGGACCCAGAAAATGATGTCTTGCTTTCTGCTCTCCTTGACACCGAATGAGATATCGCTTTGAGTCTTCTGGAATGCCCTCGATCTTCATCGTCTTGGCATGCGGTAATACCTCTCCTTGAGGACCCTAGAAAATGATGTCTTTCTTTCTAGTCGCCTTGACACTAAATGATATCTCACTTTGAGTCTTCTGGAATGCCCTTGATCTTCATCGTCTTGGCATGGGGCAATACTTCGCCTTGAGGACCCTAGAAAATGATGTCTTGCTTTCTGGTTGCCTTGACACCAAATGATATCGTGCTTTGAGTCTTCTGGAATGCCTTTGATCTTCATTGTCTTGGCATGGGATGTCAGCAAAAGATTCTTGACTCCTAGAATCTACTTCCTGTTGTTTTTTTCAAAAACCTGAAAGAAACAAACACAATGATTTGATGATGCTAGTTAGTATGCTCTTATCTTAATGATGTCTAACTATTCATGATGCATGGATAAAATTATTTTTAAAATTGTTGGGTAAAACCCTTGCTTTTCAGTCAGTCAGCCTTAATTTCTACAGGCCCTTTAGGTAGATCCTCCATTTTTTATCCCTTCTTAGAAAGGTGTTGCTGACTTGTATTGATCAGAACATAATCTGCCACTTCCATGAAGTCTAATTCTTGATTGTTCTCCCTAATCCTCTTAGACTTAAATGTTGTCTCTTCCATTATGGGGTCTTCAACATTATAGTGAACCCATGCCCCCAAGTCTTAAAACCTTTCCACTTCTATGAAGTCCAATCTTCACCTTCCTGAACTAATCCTTATCTCTACTGGATCTCATCCCCTCTTGAAAGGATCATTGGCTTGCTCTAGTCAGAATCGAATCTATCATTTACTGAAGTCCAAATTCATGACATCACCCTTACTCAATTGTTATTTCTTCTATGACTCTTTATGATAAGCCTCATTCTACCTCGGCATAGGGATGAACACATGCCTTATAAACTTATAAGCTTTCCGCACTTCGACAGGGTCCAATTTCTAATTTTATGAACCAAGTAAAGCATTTCTTCTTTCTTTGCTGAATCTTTAATTTATTTCTCATTCTAAAAAGGCAATTGCTATCTCTTCCAAAAGCTATCATTTTCCAACCTGTGACATCGCCTTTACTTAGCTTGGGTTCAATTGTTACATCTTCTAAGATTCTTCATATCGAGCCTTCTTCTATCTTGACGTTGGGGTGAGCACCTTGCCCCCAAGTCTCCAAATCTTCATTCTTTTTGATAAAGTCCCAAATCTTCAATTATTTTGAGCCATATGACATGTTGTGGTAGAAATTTTCCACGAATCTCTTAATTGTCTAGCATACAATTTCTAACAAATTATTCTTTCATGCTAGGTCGACCATGTAGATCTAAAACTTCATCATTGAAACTATACATAGTCACATTCTTCTACTTCTAGATCTTCTCCCTTGGGTTTAACTATTATTTGGTCTTGACCCATCGGTACGATCTTTATTCTATCTCAATGTCGGGATGAAATCATGCCCCCAAAAGTTCTTCAATAAGAATCGATCATCATTTTGTAGATTCAATCAAGTTGAGTCCTTGAGCTGTGCCGCGCACTGAGTCGTGCTATTATTCTCTTCGAAATCACTGACGGGTTTTGTATTAGGTCAACCATATACATTCTTGACTTAAAACTCTATCTCAAAAGCCATGCAAAAGAATAACTTGTCTCGCCTCCAGGTTCGGCCGTTAATTTTTGCCTCTGATCCAACGGGGTGGCCTTTCTTCTATCTCAACGGTAGGCCAGAAACACACCCCTAAGTCTCAAAATTTCATTTCTTCAATCAGATTCAATCCTCATTCTTCTAAATTAGTCAAAGCATTGTGACAGACACTCACTTTGAGTCTTTGTAGCATACAAAATTTTGCTACTGTTTCATTTAGAATCACAGACAGGATATGCATTAGGTTGATCATGTGCATCCTTGACCACGCTTTCTAAACTCTATACAACAACACAAAGAAACCTTATTCTTTCTTTTTTTCTCTCTTCTTTTATCTTTCTTTATCCTATTTTTCTATCTTCTCTCTTTCTTTGTCTCTCTCTCTTTCCTTTTATTTATATGTCAGTTTGCTAACTATCATTCCAACAAAGGATGCTTTTTGGATTAATATACAAAATCAAAATCAATAGAAAAAGAATAGAATGCCCCGGATATCAAGTGCAAGAGCAGCTTAGATTCAATCCCCCGGTGATTAATAGTTTGCCTTTGAATGTTGTGACAATATTTAAAGTTGTGAAATTTCTGCCAGATTTCTTGGTTCATCCTCATGATTATGGTTTTGCTTGATCTGTTCGACAACTACTCCTTCTAGTTCTCATTACTTTTCTCCAAAATATGTTAATGGTTTTTTTAATTTTCTTAACACATTGAGTGTAAAGAATATCAATTTAAAAAATTTAGTACATGTATATACTTTCAATTACAATTAATATCGTGTCAGTGCCGTCAAAAAGTCATCTCTGACGCTAAGGTATTGAACAGGTGAATCATACCTCCATATTAGATTTGTTCTACCCCACAGCTCTATCAGGATGCTATGAGACTTATTTGATCATTCATTCATTTCTTAGCTTTAAAAATGCATTTTCTTTCTCGAGAATTCAACTCATCACAGTTCTTTGTCTCAAGAATAATGATGGAGCAAACAACAATACTCCGAGTTACTCAGTATAGTCATGATTTGAAAACTTACTCATACAGCCAAGGCTTTCAACTCAATTAGAGTAAGTGGAGCAAAGCATCCTTATTTAGCCTTTTCGCTATAGCAGAGTATCTTTTTAATTTATCTTTTTTAAAAAATACTTTTTTTTTTTTTTTCTCTTTTTGTATTAAAAAAATTGTCAAATTCTAACAACTCTATGGGACCTTTTAAGAGATTTTCCTATCATCGAACATTGTCAAAGGAGTAGTAGTCTTACGTCTCGCGCTCTACCGACTAGAGTGGGCTGAGCAAGAAATCATACTTTATCGTGATCACAACATTCGATTGATCATTTATTAGAATCAATGGCATATCATGCACATGATATCCGGGGATCTACAAGAGTAAGGAGGAGTATACACATATATTTACTCAAAAGATGCATCCTTTCATTAAAATGAGAAACAAAAGCAAACATAACATATGTCCTCAACAAAATTCTTGCTACTTTCGGGCAAACAGTAGCAAAGTTGGTTTGATGCATCACTACAAAATAAACGAGCATAAGGAGTCATTTAAAGGGATATCAGCACCTTCCCACAACTCACCCCTATCATTCTCTCTCTTACCACCTCAACAGACCGACTTCAATCAGCCCCTGGACCTTGTTCTTTAATGCTTTACAATTTTTCGTCGTATGGCCTGTACTCCCCATGTGGTAGTCACACACTACATTGATATCATAATTTCCAGGGTAGGAAGGACCCTTTGGCCTGGATGGGATAGGGGTCAGTAATTTCTTTTCAACAAGCATATGAAGCAACTCCGTGTAGGAAATTAGTAGAAGGATGACAGATAATTTCTTATTCTCCCTCCTTACATCTACCCATTGAAAAATGCTTGCACCCTAACCTCCGTGGCTTGGTAATGGCTTATTTTTTACGTTAAGCCCTTCACACTTCAGAGCTCTGCCATTTAACATGTTTTGCACCACCTTCTTGAATGCCATGCAATTCTCTATCGAGTGTCCCGTTACTCCAGTGTGGTACTCACAATGTGCGCTAGTATCATACCACGAGGGATAATGTGGTTGAAAATGAGTGACAAAACATGTTCAAACCAGCTCGGCCTTGTATAGCTGTGAGCACAGCTCCGTGTATAAAATTGGTAGAAGAGTGAAAGACTTTTTCTGTATCTCCTCTTTGGGACCCCTAGTCTCCTTTTTACTCAGACATTGCACGTTCCCGGAGACGGCCTGGGGTAAATAGATTGTTAGCTTTTTAGGGCTTCATAGGTGCTCGTTTTACTTATCCCAAGATCTATTTTCTTAAATTGTTCCTAGGTCAGTTCTCTATTAGTTGGTGAAAACCAGATTTTCAGGAGAGAATCTTTAATCTTATCTAAAGCCAACTCGATAGAACATCCGTCCGTAGTACGGACTACCTCATACCGATTGACGATAGCTTGGTTTTCAAAAGACAAAGTCTTCTCCTCCATAGAGCCGCAATCCCAACTCTCATTCAGCTTTTCAATGTCCCTTTGTACGAAAGAGTCTTCAGTCAGACCCTTTTCTTTGGTCATGGTACCTATCACACCCTTCAACTTGTTGATTTGCCCCATAACTTCCTCTTGGGACTTTTTCACATATGTTATTATCTCTCTTTGGTTTCCAACCAAAAGTTCTTGAATTTTCTCGAGTTTATCTATCCTAGCTGCTAGGTCATTCGTACTTCCGAAGACGTACTGGCCATAAATCATTCCTTTATCCTTTCTACTTCATGAGGTGAATGCTCCCATCAAACTGGCTTCCATTTTAGTAAAACCCCTTTCCATTTGTTTTCTTTGATGTAGGATGTTTGATCACTGGCATGGAATCCCCAACAATTAATTTATTGTTTCATGAATTAATGCATACGATGCATCATGATCAACATAAATGATTAAGCAAACACTTAAAAGGCATGAATGCAAACAAGAAACACCAAAATTTTTCCCAAGAACTTTTTACCAATTTCAACTTAGCGGTCTTTGTAAACAAATATGACATAATATAAATATGCATGAATGTAAAGAGAAACACTGATTCTGGCAAATATCATCATCATTAAACAACTATTATCGATGAAAACGTTGCTCCATTACATCAATTCAAAGAACATCCGCTACTCATATGGTTCTAGGCTAGCTCCTAAGTCAACAATCTCTCTCAAGGTCCAAACAATCTTTTCTCCTTCTTTAGATTCATCGTCCACTCATTCTTGGAGCTCGACAGCGTCCTCTGCTAGGAACTGTATCTTCCGGGTGACTTCTTGCATCTGGGTCATGAAGTATGCCAAATCTTGCTCTTGCCTCCAAATGGTGTAAGCGACAAACTAAAGCTGCTCCATCGTAGGCATCTGGTGCACTTGAATCGCTCCCCTGAAGCTCGCTATTTGATCTTTGATTTGTTGGACTTCGATCTCTAAATCTTTGATCCGATCCTTCAAAACCCAGTTTTTTGAACTACTGGCTTCTAGCTTATGGGTAGAACCTTTATGCTTGAGAAGGGATCGTTCTAACTGCTTCATTTGAGCCTTTAACGCTCCATTTTGACGTTGTCATTCTCAAGCTTCATCGAATGAGAAGTCTTCAAGCTCTCCATCTTTTGGGTCATGGCAAGTACTTGGTCCTTGTGCTCATAGTATTTCTTCTTGCAAGCCTCGGCTCTTGCCTTTTCCTCCTTAAGTTTGAGCTCTAATCCTTCGCTTGGCCCATCACTTGCGACTTTCTTGCTTTTGTTCAACCTTTGTAACTTTTGAATTTCTTCCTTCTTCACTTGAGTTTAGATTCCAACATGTGATTCCTTTTGATTTCTCCCTCAAGTTTTGTCTTATCCAAATCAAAATTGAATCTGTCCTGATCGGCTTTTGCTTCTAACTGAATGAACTTCTTTTGTTCCTTTTCAAGTTGTTTTCTCATCAAGTCAATTTCAGTAGGAAGCATAGCCAACCTTTCTTGGGCAGACCTCACATCATCAGGATTCAACTGGGGGATATTGTCATCAACGCGGTTGAACCGCCACACTTCGTATTTTGGGGTCATCATATATGGAGCATTCAGAATCCTGACTCGTCTAGCATTGTTCCATGTAGAAGAAGCATCGTATACATTCCCTTTGTAGCATTTCTCGGTTGCGTAGTCCATGTTGAATTCATTGAGTCCGCTCATGGTCGGTATAAACTGCTGGAAGCCATATTGTCTTAAGACCAACAGGGGTGCGTAAGCCGTATGCCCCCAGAGGCCAAGTAATGGTACCCAAGGATGCTCCCCACATCGGTAAAGAATATTCCTTGTGCGTAGCCATGGAGCCTTCCAAACTATGTCTTCATCCTTCAAATTCTATAGGACATCTAGCCATACCTCTTCGGATCTTCCCGTTGGCCAATCTTTCTTTTGTAAGACTTCTTCTAATGGGGAGAATTTTTCATCGAAGATAGTCCTCGAAAAATGAACGTCAAACTATAGATAATTGTAAAACCATGCTATCAGAAGCTGAGGGCATCCTAAGAAGCTACCCCACCATGCTTCCTACAAAACCTAAGAGGCTGGAAAGTTTCGAACAAAATAACATGCACCGGATTGGATTTCCTTTCCAAGCAATCAAATAGATCTAGCACTGATGGATGAATGAGCCCCAACGCTTTCGGGAGCAGAACTAACCCATAAATCAATAATGCAAACAGGTTTTGCTGAACTTGGCCCACCGAATGTACTGAAGCCAAAGCCAAGATCTCTTCCCATTTGAGATACTCCTTTTTGTTCCTAGTGGTGACTTGATCTTCAACCCATGACGGCAAAGTTCCTAAAAATCTACCTAGCTTGGCTAGGAATGACTTGTTTTTGGGTGGTTTGGAGTAGACTCGATTCTCATCAATCTTTTTGCAATTCACGAGGGATTGATACTCCTCGATCGTCGGCATCAAGTCAATGTTGCCAATTGTAAAACAACTGTATGCCGGGTTCCAAAATCTCACCAAGGCTTGAAGTAGTGATTGATCAACTGGAACATCTAACAAGTGGGTTATGTCGCCGTACTTTCTTTTGAAAACATCTCTAGCTTCATAGTCCATAATGTGCCATACTGATCTCAACCTTGACACATCATTGTATTCGATGTTCATGAAGGTTTCCGCTGACATCACTGATCTATATCCGATAGAAATATTATCTCTGTCATGAAGCTGCTCGCCTTCTGACCATATTTGTACCTCAGAATTCTTTTTATTAGTGCTACGAACTAAGTCTCCCATTGATCAAGTCTCTAACTTCAGACTATTTCTGAATCAGTGTTTTCTTCATGATATGATAAAAATATACAAAACAAGTATAACAGGGGAAAAATAAAATATGTTAGTACCGAAATAAACAAATTTGAAAATGCAAAATATAAACATGAATTAGGGAAGCAACAAACAGAACAACATGAAAAGAAAACCCTAACCACATGAATTCTAAAATACGATGGTTGTCCGCATGGCTCTAATCGGGGTGGGCTCTTAGGTTCTCACACATGGGTTCGGTTCTAGAAAGGGTACTCGAACCTATCTTGCCGCCTACTAAGACAACAAGAACCCCAATTCTGGCCCATTATAGGCTTGCAAATTGGATTTGGTTCGAGGGAATGCACGACCTAGTGACGTGGAGGGCTGCTCACATGTCAAAAGGCGTGGACTCCGAAAGTTAATTACCAACCCGTGAAGGGCTACTCACGTGGGTATGTGGCGTTTCACTCCCACTCAAGGGACAAAGCTTGGGTATAGAGCTTGATGATCACAATGCAACACATGTCGGTGATTCCTTAGAAATTAAATGAGCAATTAGTTCAAAACAACCAATTATCAAGGCCCGTGTAATTACAGATATATCTTCAAAAACGAACAAACCAATTAAAGTTAGTTTAAATTCCAAAATTTCCATCATTAACATGAACATTTTTTATTGGCCTAACTCTCATTTTGTTTTGTAAAAACAAAAACATTTGTCCCCAGCGGAGTCGCCGACTGTAGCGACCTAAAATTTTCTCGCTGCTAGAAAATAATCAAGTTCTTTGAAAAGTGGGGTTTTAGAAAATCTCGACGTTTTTTGAAAATAAAAAAACTTAGAGTCGCCACTGGCCACTATGGTAGGTCGAACACCATAAAACCAGAGATTTATTCAAAAAGCGGGTTCGGGAGTTGGTTATGTATGGGGAAGGATTAGCACCCCCATCGCGCTCGAAAATCTGTACCAAAATATATGTTGCTTTTAATTGATGGAAATTATCGAAATTTAAATTGAATTTAATTAAATTGTTCGTGATTGAATTTAGACTTTAATTAGACGGGTTTGGTCAAACTGGTGAATTCGAATTAATTAAATAATTAATTAATAAGGGTGACGATACCCCAAACCATAGATTAAACCGACATCGAATAAGCCTGACTACCATGTTAATTTATGGTTCGAACTCCGTTCATCATCTTTATGCATGATGAAGGCATTTAAGAATGATGTTATGTCTTGTCATGATTTTATCTCGAATTATATTACCCTTAGACGATAAGAATTAATTCGAATATTTGGTCAACATCTAGTGAGCCAGGACTGTTACGACACAAATATCAGAATTAATAAATATCTCCGTTTTATGATTTAAGTTGATTAATTACATATTTTAATTTCCAATTAAAATATTAGAGGTCTAATGAATGACAATTATAATGTATAGCATAGAAAGACATAAAATTAAAGCCTAAGCCCACTAAGGTCCTAACCTAAAAAGCGCCCAAATTATTGGAATCCAATTAGTGATCTAACTATTAACTATGTTTGACTAAATATTAACCTTAAATTAATTTAATCCTAAAAACTAAAAAACTAAAATTTTATTGGTTATCTTGAACCATAATAACTAATTTGATTAATTTTAAGCTAGTGTCACAATAAGCCAAGAAGACTATCTAAAATGAATCGATTTAATTAATCACGATATAAATTAGGTGATCCAAGTTAAATATCAATTTTATCCCTAAAAATAATTAAGCATTGTTCAACCAATTTAATACATTTAACATTTACCCCAATGAACCAAGGGCGAATTTAAATGGATTAAATTAATTCGAACCTATAATCTAACTAAGGCTCAAATTTTAAAATTAATTTAACTAACTTAACATCATGCCCCAATAATACGAACACATAATTTTAAATTAATTAAATTAAACCCTAAAACTATCCTAATAAAATATTACAAGAGAAAAAAACGGACATTAAAAACTACATTATGCACGAATGTAATAAAATACATATACACCACAACTAATATGCACGTTCATTATATACATCTTAAATATCATATATTATACTACGCACATAAATATATATACATCAAATAATATACACATGTTACCCTTTTGTACGCCAAACACACAGGCACGTATTATCACATAATTACATTATACATAAAAGTATCTAGTAAAAAACGTACATACACATGAGTTTAGGCGACATACAACATATAAAATAAAATTGTGTACAACACATATATTTAAAATATATTAGAGAAACATCATATGTGAAATAAATAAAAGCGATTGATTTCGAATATAAAGCATACAATCCGCACAAATAAATAAAGACAACATTTATACATGAAAAAAGGACTAACACATAAAGGCAACAAAATAAAAGGGCAGAAAATAAAAAATGTATGCAAGGGATCGAAATGAAAGCTAAATAAACTAAAGGGAGATAATCGGGGTCTTTTGTTACTGGATTTAGGACCAAAGTAAAGAGGAACAAAAAACTTGAGGGCCTGAAGGAGCATTTAAACACTGATTTAGGGACTAAAAGTGGAATTAAACCACTTAAATTCGAGTTAAATACAGATAAGGGATGGAATTACAATTTTGAAAATTCTTTCAAGGACTGTGGACGAGATTCGAAAAGACGAAATGGCCCAAAAGTTTAAACAAAAACGCGGAAGGACCTCATGGGGATAAAACCATTTTGAAAAGCTTTAATCGGACGAGTTTAGTGGTGAAATTGCATTTATGGGTACAATTTGGGGGACCTGGAGTGTGATTACGAAAGACGAAATGGCTTCCAACCACAATTATCCCGACACGGAGGGATTAAAAGGGTTATTAACCCAAAAATTATTTTTTTAAAACCCGTAAAAAGGCCTCTCGGCCAAAAGTTCAAATCTTTTTGCCATTTTTGGAAAATAAACACGCCCACCCATCCCTTCTCTCAACCAACTCTAAAAAATCCTTCGAAACGAGAACGAACGCCTTCGCGTTATCCAGAAATCGACCACTTTTCCGCCGCATCGGCCGACAAAGCCAAAATTGAATCCAAAATCGCCCTTTTCTTCCCTTTAAACCTAAAACCAACTCCATTTAACCAAAAAAACCTACTCCTCTCTTAGATCTGAAAAAAATCGAAGCCCCAAGGTTTTTTTTTAAACAACAACACCCCTTTTGTTGGTTCACCGCTTCAGGCTGTGGGCTTGTTACCGGTGACAAGAGTGTGGTCAACAGACTCGACAGTAAACCTTATAACCCTAAAGTTTTGTTTTTGACCTTTGTTTTTTATGCATGCGAGTAGATTCTAGGAAATACCTCAAGGGTTCTGGTTTTTGTATTCATTTTTCGAAAACCCCTTCAATGGGTTTACACTGTTTTGTTGTGGTTTTCTATATAATCCAAATACACGATAAAAAATATGAAACTAATATCCTATTGGTTGCTTTGCTCTAAATTTCTATTATGCCAGTTATGAGCTTGTCTTTTGGCTTGCCATTTTTTGCCTTCTGCTAATCCCTATTTTTTGTTGCTGCATGTTGTTGTTGTGCCCAAACGGGAAAGCTGGGACTGAAGGGGACGGCTGTGGCAGATGAAGAGTCAGGTGTAACAGGGGAAAAGCCACAGGAGCTTGAAGAGTTGCGCGTGGTTCCACGCGCGCGTAATACTCGAACGGTCAAGATGTGCGTTGTGCGTGCGCATGAGGGTAGTCGAGTGGGTGTGCGTGCAGTACGTGGGATTCTGGAGGCTTTCTCACCTTCAATTTGGACCGTTAGATTCAATCTGGATCCAACGTCTATAGAATGGCTGTGCATAAACAGTAGAATGTTAGGATTATCAGGCTTTAGGGTTTAGTTTGAATATTGGCCTTAGTGAGCCGATTACTATGTGTTTATTTTTTTTTTATTATTTTTTTTGGGATTTTTGTTTATAATGGACTTTATAAAGTTTAGGCTTTTCATTAATTATCGGGCTTTTATCATTTATTTGTTTTTTATATCTCTGTTCTAATAACAATGATAATATAATAATAAATGATACGTATAATGCAAACCAAATAACAATACTAATACATAATACTAATTAAGGTAAATAAACCTAATATTTTTTCTTTTTCAAATCATAACATAATAAAAATGATAACCTAATATAGAGACATGTAATATATTAACAGTAGTAATACTTACTAGCTATAGAATACTAATAATAATAGTGTTTTTTATATTCAAATCATAATATCATATAATCAAAACAAATTAATAGCAATTTATTATACTACTACTAATAATAAAACAATACTAATAAAAATATTTTTGGTTTTTTAACTAATAATTAATATAAATAAAGTATTAACAACTAAAGCCCATTATTTTAAAAATAAAAATGGGTTAAAACCCCGGATAAAATTAGTGATTACAACCAGCAAACCAACATTGACCAGAATGTATATTTCCACAATGTTCACATTCTAAAATACGATGAAATCTGGAGCCTCGAGTACTTGCAGTAGTAGTCTAAGCTTGTTTTAACTTCCCTCCATGATATCCCTTTTTAGCTGAAGAAGTTGATGCTACTGGATTTTGCTGTAAAAACCTCTTACTGTGTTTATAAAACAACGCAGTATAAGAACTATCGGACCTTTTTCCCGGTTTGAGTCGGTTTCTCTGCTTTGTCTTCAAGATCTACTTTTTTCATAGCCTTTGCTTGATTTACCACTTCTTGAAAAGCAGTGAAGTGGCGAGAAACCAATACCTTTTATATTGAGAATCCAATCCTGCTATGAATCAGTCAATTTTGGATTTTTCCGTTGGAAGAAACTCGGTTGCAAATCGACTCAATCTATTGAACTCACATTCGTATTCATAGACCGATCTGCCAAACTATTTCAAATTCAAAAATTGATATCTCATCTCATAAATGAATACGTCTCCAATATATTTTTCCTTGAATTCCTTTAGAAAGAATTCCTAGGTAACATGCTCCGGAGGTACTTGTGCAGTGATTACATCCCACCATACGCTATCTTGATCCATCGGAAGGGATATTACTCCTAACTTTCCTTGATCATTGCAAGAAATCTACCCAACATGATTTTAATATCATTCAACCAAAAATCAGCAGCCATTGGATCTACATCAGTATCGCCTCGAAATTATGGTGCTTTCATCTTTCTTAATTCCTTTGGAACCTATACTGGTGCTCGTCGGTTTATAATAGCATCCAATGCCTGAAGAAATAAGCCTTGATCTTGAACAGGCATATTTCGTTGTTCCTAAACTGGTACCTCTAGGTTTTGCTGAGCAAGAGGCGGATTCTGATTCACCTCATTACTCCCGCTTTGTGCAGGAATATCACGCTCAGCTCCTTGACGGAATTCTTGATGATCTGACATCGTTAATGTCATAATCATCCCTTATAAGTAAAGAGAACATTACTAATTAATAGGCATCAAAATAATTTCATACAAATATCAGTAATCTTGACATCCTAGTGGTATGTATATAATTCTGACTCTTAACAGACCCAATTCATATTCAGAACCGGCTAAACATGTAGCTCTGATACAAATAAATGTAACACCCTAACCAGTATTCTATATCCACTACCAATTAGAGTATCACATAATGAATATACCAATGTATTCCATTAGTATTTACAAGAAAAATTATAAATTATCCATTTTACCATTTATCACGTAGAATCATATTTTAAATTTTTATCCCATCGAATAAAATTAGATTTCAGGCACCAATTTAACAGTTCTTATCTATGATATATAAGGAATATAACTGCCTAAAAATTTCATTGTAATGCCCCAGTTTTAGGGCTTAGCGGTTTGGTGGTTTATTAGACGGTTCGGTGGACTAGAGTGGAGATTGGAGTCGATTTCGGGATCGTATATTTTTGGTGTTAGAAAATTATGGAAAAATGGTTAAAAACAATATTAATTATTTATTTAATAATGGTGGAATCAATTTTGAAAAATAGGTTTTGGAAGATAGACATTTTGGTTAGTGACCAAAATGAAAGTTTTGAAAACTGTGATTTTGTAGTGACTAAAATGAAAGGGTCAAATACTTAGAATATTTAAGGAGCTATTTTACCAATTGGTTTCTGATGATTTCTCCCTTGATTTGACTTATTTTAACATGTGGGTTAATTAATAATTAAAGAGGATTTTGTTAAAAAGTTAGTTATCCTTTCTAAAACAAAAATCATGTCATTTTCTCTCAATTTTTTCTCTCCATTCTCTCCTCAGCCAAACACTCAGTTTTTCATCAAATTTCCAGAGGTGAGGTGGTTTCTAGCTTGATTTTATTGTTTCAAATTGTTTTATAAAGATTGTTTATATAAAATAATACAATAATCTTGTGTTTTCTTAGCTTTTCACAAATCAATTGAGGGAGAAACTTCACAATAAGGGTAAGGTCTGAGATCTCCTCTATTGTATGGTTCTTTATTGAAATTCCAAAGCATTTGATCCTTGTTTTTGTGTTTCTAACCTGATTTTGATGATTTTTTTCAAAGTTTAATTGAGTTATTTGGGGAAAATGAGTTGATTCGCAAATTGAATCTGATTTCCAGTAAGTAAGGTTGCCTTGATTCGTATTTTGGATGTTTAATAATGTTGATAAGTGATTTTTATCAATGGAATCCCGGAACTTAAGAATCTCTATTTGTCTAGGTTGTTAGTTTTGAGGTTTTGTGGTGTTTTTATGGTTGTAAGGTTGTTGGAGGTGGTAGGTTGTTTTGAATCTATTTTTAGATATGTTGTGATGTTGAAAGTGAAGTTAGATTGATAGATGTTGGCTGGGTTGTGAATCGAAGTGTTTCGGTTATGTTTTCAGTTGCTGTGGAGGGTTAATTGTGAAGATGTTGTGGAAATCCGAGAATGATTGTGGTTGTTGTGTTTGGAATGCATTATGATGCATTAATCCTCTGTTTTTTTGTGGTAAAAACATGGGAGGTTGATCCGGAAGCGATTGGAGAAGTGTTGGAGGCTTCAGATTCTTGATTTCGCATCAGTAAATTGAGGTTTCACGTATCGGTGAGTGAAAACGTGGTTTAAAGCATTTTGATGTTTTGGGAGTTATGGTAGAGCTTGAAATGCTTACCTAGACTCGAAGTAAGTATAAAGTGGATTTCTCTCTCGGTCGTGCTAGTTAGAAATGGTTTTATGTAATTGTTTTAATTTACATGTTACCTACTGTTTAAGAATATTTTAAAGTATTTGATATATTGTTTTTAAGCATGAAATGCTGAAGGATGCTCATGGTAAGTGATCCTTGTAAGTATGTGGTTTATACTTGTGTTTTAAAGCATGGTTGTTTCTTTGGAAATGGCACGGTTTAATGCTTTCTTAAAACAGTGAGGTAAATGTTATTTGGTTAATTATATTGGCAAGTGATATGGTTTTAAAATTGTTATCGAATATAGTTGGGTGGCCATAGGATTGAGTGCACTGTAAATAAGTCGCCTTGGATGTTGAGGGGTTTATACGGTGTACCGAATACTCCATCCAAGTACCCTAATGGTAGAGGGGTTAAATAGTACTGAATACTCCCGTTAGTGGATTAAGCATCTAACCGATGATTGGGGTGGATGTCCCCGTGGGTTGTTATGGTACCCGTTGTTATTGTACCCAGTTGTTAATGTACCACGATTGTAATTGTATCGCTATTTCGGTTGAGATGGCTTGAAGTGTTGGGTTAACACTTGTTGAATCCATGTATCCAATGAACTCTTTTGTTATTGAACTTGTTAATGATCACTTGAAAGCCAATATAATTGTTAATGTATCATTGAAATGTTTATGTTGTATAATGTGGTTTATACATGTTTCTCCTTAAGCTTTGCATTTGGTAGTAATGCATGGGAAGGCTTAAGTGGAGGGTTAGCAATGTGACTTGCTGTTGTTTAATGATACATGTAGCATATGGTTTAATATGCTGATTTTAATGATGAAAAGTGCATGTTTTAAAAGGGCATGATGATGTTTTAAAGGATGATGTTAAGTAAATGGTTTTAAATGTATTGATGGTGTTTGCTTTTGAGCACTCCTCACTAAGCCTTATGTGCTTACGCTCTCGTTGTCCATCAATGCAGATAATTGAGGTCTTGGAAGGCAGCAAGAAGCAAGAGGATCTTGGCAAGACTTGTTCTCAAAGTATGTTAGAGACTAGACTATAATGAATAAGGGCAATGGGGTACTTGTTGTGTTTTGGGAGATGTTTTGTGAAACTCCTTGTTGGAGCATGTTTCTTTAGTTTCTCTTGGGTTGTAAATGGCCTTTAAGATTTGATTTTGGTGCTGGTTTACCTTTGACATGTTGGTTGGATGCATATTAGGAAGCATGCCTATAGATTTCCTCTTTGATGCATGAATCCTTGTTGTGCTGTTAGAATTGTGATGCTAGTTAGCATGAGATATGTTTGACATGTTAGTATTGTGTTTAAATCATGTTGGAGTGGTTTGAGTATGCTTTTGGGATGAAAAATCAGCAAAATGTGACATTACAGGCCCAGGCGTACCGATATGCGGGAGACTGTATCGGTACGGGTAGGCAATTTCAGGCTTGTGGGATTGGTGCAGGTCTGGTGCATTTTGATATGCCTAGGCAAATTACAAACTAAACATCTTGTCAAAAAATCAGAAACATCCATTTTCATACTTGGACACCAATAAAAAAGACGAAGGTCCTGGTACATCTTGTTGCGCCCCGAATGTACGGTAAAAGGACTACAGTGCGCCTCTCTCAAGATGTGATCCCTCAAATCCTCCAAAGCTGGAACTCACAATCGACCTCTGAAGTATAAGTATCAAACATCTTGTACATCAAAGTTTGAGGTTTTTCCTCTCTGTACAACTTCAATCTGTGCTACCAAATCCTCATCCAAAACATGGGTCATCTTTATCTCTTACACCAACGTAGGCTCAACCCGAAGCTCGGCTAGGAGTTCACTATCCTCGGACATCCTTAAGCTGGCGAACATGGCCCTCAGGTTAGACATAGACTTACAGCTCAACGAGTCTGCCACCACATTTTCTTTGCCTAGATGATACTCAATAACGCAATCATAATCCTTTAACAACTCGATCCAAAAACGTCGTCTGTTCAATTCATTTTGGGTAAGCAAATACTTCAAACTCTTGTGGTCTATATAAATATAACACTTCTCTCCATAAAGATAGTGCCTCTAAATTTTTAATGCAAAGATGACAGCAGCGAGCTCTAAATCATAGGTAGGATAATTTCTTTAATGGGGTTTAAGTTGCCTTAAGGCATAAGCAACCATTTTACCATCCTGCATGAGCACACAACCTAGCCCATTTAAAGAGGCATCACTAAACACAACATACTCCTTCCTCGGCTCGGGTTGTGTTAAGATCGGAGCCTCTGTGAGGTAAGCTTTTAGTTGCTCAAAACTTTGCTGCCTTATCTCATTCCACTCAAACGGAACCCCCTTTTGCAACAATTTGGTCAATAGTGCGGCTACTATAGAGAACCCTTTAACAAACTGCCTATAATACCCAACAAGCCTAAGAAAACTACGAACTTTTAAAACATTCCTTGGGGGCTTCCACTCTACCACAACCTGAATTTTCTTAAGGCCCACATAGATCCCATCCACAACAACTATGTGGCCAAGAAATACCACTTTAGAAAGCCAAAATTCACACTTACTGAACTTGGCGAAGAGATGTCTATCTCAAAGAGTCTATAGCACCACACGTAAATGGTAGTCATGTTCTTCTTCCGAGTGCGAGTACACCAAGATGTCATCAATGAAGACCACCATGAACTGATCCAGGTATGGTTGAAAGATTCGGTTCATTAGATCCATGAAAGTTGCAGTGCATTGGTAAGCTCAAACGGCATTACTATGAACTCATAGTGTCCATACCGCATCCTAAAAGTAGTTTTTAGACATCTTCGTCTACCACCTTAACTGGTAGTACCCTGACCTCAAGTCGATCTCAGAAAACACAGGGGCACCTCTCAACTGATCAAACAGATCATCAATTCTCAGAAGGGGATAATGGTTCTTTATTGTTACCTTGTTAAGTTGTCGATAATCAATACACATCTTCATAAACCCATCTTTCTTTTTGATGAACAGGACCGGTGCTCTTCAAGGCGAGACGCTTGGTCGGATAAAACCTTTCTAACAACTCTTAGATTTGTTTATTTAACTTCTTCATCTCAGTCGGTGCCATCTGGTACGGCGTGATAGATACGGGTGATGTACCCGACATTACATTAATTCAAAACTCTAACTCACGATCAGGAGGTAGTCCGAGCAACTCTTATAGAAATACAACAGTAAACTTACTAATAGTCCAAAAGTTCTCGAGCGTCGAGCCCTCAACCCTCGCATCAACCACATGAGCCAAAAAGGCTTCACAGTTTTGTTTCATTAACTTTTGAGCCTACAAAGGCGACACTACACTAGAAAGGCACATATTTCTTTCGCCTCTTTCAACAAGCTTAAAACTGTCTGTGACACGAAGTTTCAAGCTCTTTGCTCTACATCCTAGACTAGCATCATGCTCGAAGAGCCAATCCATCCCCAAGATGGCGTCAAATTCTTAAAACAACAGTACTATTAAATCTGTTGGGAACAATAACCCCTGAACCTCAATCGGACACCTCCGATATACCTTATCCACTGACACATCATACCCCAATAGAATAGTCACACAGACTCCTATCTCAAGATCCACGGCAGGGATACCCCATTTTTGAGATATCTCACTATAGATATAGGAGTGGGTAGATCCCGAATCCAGAACAACTATAGGAACCGAAAATAAGGTGAACATACTTGAGATAACATTTGTAGCTTTGCAGTCCTCTTGATCCATGACCGTATATTCCCTAGTTGGTACTCTCGTGGTAAACTGTAAGGTGCCTTTCTATACATGGCATGCTCCCCCTCGAGCAAAGCCTCAACCCCTCTGATCCGAATATACAATTCTCTGAACCTAATCTAGAGACGTTACAACAGCTACTGAATAATTCTTCGCGGAGTGGTCTGGTGATCCACAATGAAAATAAACTCTTATTACTCCATAACATTCACCCATATGCTTGCGTCCACACTGATTGCAAACGGGTACGCCCGCACTCATCTATAAACCCTCTGGGCTCATCATGGATGAAGACGAAGACATCTTTCTACGGCCACTGACTTTGATCTCTTGTTTGATCTCGAACCCCGATTTGAAGCTCCCCTATTATGGTTTCACCGGTCCCTGTTCTTTCTAGAGTAGGTCTGTGAGTTGTTGTTAGGGAGTTTCTGGGTCCTCCCACCAAAACTTTTTTACCCACCAGACGGGCCATATGTTAAGCCTTGCACCTGCTCAAGAGACTTGGCAGCCTAAGTCAACTCTGAGAACACGTTCGGTGGTGCAGCAATTATGTATGTCTGAATTTATTTCCTCAAACCTTTCAAAAACTTCTTACACCTCATCCTTCCAGTGGCGACTAACTCAAGAGCATATCTACTCAATTGGAGAAACTCTTGCTCATATTCAAAGACTGACTGATTCCCTTACACTAGATGATTGAACTGATCCCTCAGGGTATCAATGTGAGCCTCGCCCACATACTTCTTGTCAAACTCCTCGAGGAAGTAGTCCCAAGTTGGTCAATTGGGGTGCCACCCAAGCTCAATCGTTTCCCACCATTCTCTAGCATTGCCTTTTAACAAGGACAGAACACGTGATAGCTTGTCTTCTGATCTCAACCTTATCTGTCTCATCATCCAACGCGTAACTTGTAACCACTCTTCCGCTCGCATTGGGTTATCTTGCCCTAATCTATAAAAGTCCGTAGCACCCTGCCTTCTCACCCTTTCGAAATGTACCTCCTGAGGGGTAACAGATGCCCTCGTTATAGCTCTCACAATTCGGTGTAACGCTCGGTTCAGATTTGAGAAATAGTTAGCTCATCGGTCAATGGTATCTTCCGACACTTCTTCCGCACTGTCATATATTCCTTATTGTAGCTCCCTTCCTGAGAGCCTAAACTTTTCTCATCGATTCTTGCCATCCTCGGCATGATTCTATTCTACACAACGAACAAATGAGGTCACCATCAAATTTCAGCATTAAAACAAGTATAACTTTGACTCATGGCATGTAACACCCATGACCGGGATGTCATATTTGAGCCCTAAGCCCAAAACCCATACATATAAAATTTTCCTTTTTCGAGCCCAAAACATGATAAGCACATTAAAAACGAAAGTCCATACATTGAAATCATAATTAAATCCAAATTTTAAAACATTAGCCATGGAGCTCCAATTTCAAATACGTAAACATTTGACTTTGACCATTTGTTGCAAAATAAGAGTTACAAATTACATATAGGATCCTACGAAATACATAGCTCAATACATCTAGAAATTGTACTCAACAAAAAAAGTCGATGCTAAAATCTAAGCCTTGATGGTGCTCCTTCAAGCCTCGCGACAACCTACTTACCTGTGAACGGAAACAACGATTTCGAATGTTGAGCTAACAAGCTCAGTGGATACACCGCAACTCAACCATGCTTCATGCAAATATAAATAAAGCAATGCAACATGAATGATATCGTGGCAAGATAATGTTGGTGCTACCATAATCGCCTAACACATAGCATCACGAATGTATAATCACGCACACATCAAATATATGTATTTTATGAGTTCACATAGATAACACCCAATAACATTTAGTGAGGCTCGCGTCCACACAACATCGAGATTCTGCACTACGAGTAAGGCCCGCGTTTATATAGTATCGGGATTCTATACCCGTGAGGATGAAGCCCGCATCCACACAACATCAAGATCCTACATCCAAGCTCGAAATCTCTCATTGAGCATCTTTGAATGAGGCCCGTGTTCACACAACATCGGGATTCTACATTCAAAAATCTTCAAGGTGTTGCAACACACTTTTAGGGTATCCAAATCCCAACAAAAAGGGATGACTCAACTATCTAGACGTCCCATCAGCATATAGCAAGGACCCTAGTCACCACACAGTATCGATCGATCTACCAAGGATCCCCATAGGTTTCTATTTCATATAATTTACCAACATTACCAAAAAATTAGCCCTATTATTTATCACACGAGTTAAAGTCTCAATTTCTCAGTTTTAATATTCATTTTATACCTTGAAAGACCCATTAGGCCCTTTACCTCGAATTATGGAACCCCCAAACGCAAACTCAATTTTCTTGGGCAGATTGCCTAGTGAGTATCGATACACCTAAGTGGGTATCGATACTCCCTTCTAGGTACCGATACTCTCACATAAGTATCGATACTCAAAATAGGTTCAAAAAATAGAACAAGCCGTATCAATACGCTAACTACCCGTATCGATACACATTATCGGTACGTATCCACCCCGTACCAATCCCTACCCATACCGGTACTCATACCTTAGCATACCGGTGCACTAATGCCTTCTTCAGGTAATGTAAGAGTAGGTACCGATACGCACAAAGCATACCGGTACGACAAAGCACTACTGGAGTTCTAATTAAACGAGGGGTACTGATACACAGAAAGGCGTACCAGTACGCCCATCACAACCCGTCCCTCTTATTACAAAGGCTTTTGCTTTCTTTACCTATGCCTTAATCATATCTTTATGTTACTTATAGTTAAGTATGCACGTTTCAAATTAATCATCCATGTTACTTATATATATAATAAAGATATGTGTAATTTCATGCACCATGCATTCAGTTATTACCATGTCTTTCCATACCTCATTGACGTAAGGTCGTTCTTAATGTTGTTGGAGACGACTTCTTTGATTGTTGGTTCCAAGAAGGAAGCAAGAAAACTGCAAGCAAGATAGGCTCAAATAGAATGGCCATGGTAAGATAAAAGATAGTTTGATGGTAGCTGCGGAAGATGGTAAGATAGGTGTATGTATATGGTAATGGATATGGCTGGAAATGATGAAGATAGTACCTTAAGAACTCAAGGAAGAAACTATGCTATTGTTAACTCCTTAAAAGTATTGATTTTTATGCTTATTTCACAATGCTTTTGCTTCTCTTTAAGTACATATGTTCGCATTTAGTTGTTAAAATCCATGCATTTGCATAAGGAGTTGGGAGTTATTTTGTTGCTAGAATGAAAGGTTGTTTTGCTGGTTTTGATGCAAGACATAGGCAAGCAGGCATAGCAGAAAGGCGCTGGCAAAAAACGCAAAAAATGAAGCAAGAGAATTATCGAGTAGCAGTTGGCATGGATGGACCAGACATTGCCAATGCTCAGCTGGCAAAGGATTGATGCCTATTGACCGGTTAAGGTAGCCGTTGGACCTTATACACGTCAGCCCTAGGATTCAATTCAGGATAAGAAGATACCACATCTTTTCCCTTCGCATGTTCAAATTTTAAACTCAAGAAGCTTATCCTAGGGTTTCCACGCAAGCCTATTTAAAGAAGCTCAAGTCACCACTTAAGGGGATCAAATAGAAAGAGGCTGCACCATGGTGAACCGATAGGTGATGTGGTTCGACCATCTAAGACCGAGAGCTCTGGAGCAACCGAAGGGCTGCATCGATGGATCCTATTCTCTTACTTTTAATTTTATTTGAATGGTGACATTAAAAGGCAATCATATTTTGTGGATGGACCCCCCACCATGAACTAAGTTTTTTTAGTTGGTTGGAGGATGTTTGCGATGAATGCTAAATTTATGTTTGGTTTTTAATAATTCAAAATGCCTTGGCAGCATTTTCTATCTGCAAATACTTAATTTTCTCAAATCCTTTTCCATACGACAGTTGGCATAGTGTGCTTACTGCACCTTAATATCTTAACAGACTAAAGAGGCAATGACCAGTTGCTAGATACTAAGGCAAGAAGCTTCGACAGAAGATGTTCAAGTAGATAAGCTTACTTCAGAAGTGAATCTACCCCTTAGGAGTAAAGGTTGACACTTAATCAGGTTAATTAATGAAAAGCTTAGCTATAGACATATAGGGTTTTTATCATGGTTAACTTAGGGTATTGTCATCGACAGAGGAAATACTACCTTAAATCTGCTCGGTAATAAAACCAAGGCAGAACATTATTAAAAGCTGGCATAAGTAGCGTGAAATCTAGGCATCCCTTACCAACACTCATCATTCAATTAAACACTTTTGTTGCTAGACTATTTTCATTTGTTACTACTTTGTTTTCGCTACCTTCGATCAAAAATCAAAATCACTTCAACATTTCATTTTTCTTGCAAACAAGTAACATAAAGCAAATAAGTTCTTGGACAATCCCTATGGATTCTATACTCAGCTTACTATTGTATTACTTGCTGACAGTGTATACTTGCACACATAAGACTTACCTTGGCATTGTTTTATTGCACCTTTACACTAAATATTCAATTGTTTGCCAAGTGTATCAACAGTCAACAGATATAAAGAGTATAACCCCGATCCTTATATGATTTCTTAAGGTATGGTAGAAAGGACTTTCACCCACTACCTATAAAGAGATAAGAACTGAAAGTATCAAGGTGAATATAAGGGTTGAAGCCACAAGTACAAGGTACTTGATCAGTCAATAAAGTTCTAAAAAAACTAAAAGAGAGAAAATTCTCACAAAGGAAATTTTATAATCAAACTGAGTGTGCTTACAAATGAAAATTACAATCCTATTTATAGGGATTAAAGGGCATGGCCGAATAGGCCTTAAAATTATTCGTCAAGTCTTCTAACATAGCCGAATAATGAGGCGGTGGTTCAATTTGGCACCAATGTTTTTCCCTCCATGTAGTTGCGCCCATTTTCATGTTTCCCTCCGAAGTGTAGGGACATGTTCCTTAGGGGGGACGTGACCCTTGAGGTGGTGAGCTAACATGTGTAGGTGGAGCTGAAGTGAGCTAGTTGAGCTTGGAGTGAGCTAAATTGAGTTGAGCTAGCTAGCTAAAAGAGCTAGCTCAATTCTTCAAGCTGATTTGAGCTATTCCGAGCTGACTTTAGTTAGGTGAGTTGTTTCTTCAAGCTTGTGAGCTCCTTTAAAATGTTCTTCTTTGTCCTTGAACTGATCTGAGCTCCTAATGAGGTCCTTGAGCTGTTCCAAACTATCATTAAACTCCTTGAGCTAATCCAACCTCCTAGTGAGGTCTTTGAGCTGTCTCGAGCTTATGCCTTCATCCATATTACCTAAAAGAACATTAAACAATGTGTGAGCTGAAATAAAGCTATAATAAGATGCATGCTTAAGTATAAAGATGCAATGCATAGCAAGCATACTTAAATGACTTAAACTAAATATAAAGATGTGGTTATATGTCATTTTAGGCAACTTAGGTAATACAAGGACCAAATAGTACTAACTTAATCCATAATATGAAATGCATAATGAAAATGTAATAATAAGGCATGTCATGCATTAGAATTAAACTAAGTGTGTCATGGATGATGTAAATGACATATAAAAGTAGCAAATGTGTAAGGATTTTAAAAGCTCCATTTTCTTTCATCCCTAAAATTAGAGATGAAAGGATGATGATGAATAGATACCAAAGTTGGAGTGTATCATCCTCCCCTTTTTAGGAGATTTGTCCTGAAATTGAAACGATTCTCCATTGGGCACTTTCTTGCCGTAGGGATGGTTAGATTTTCAAAGTTTTTTTCCTTTGGTTGTCCTTTCATTCCTGGTGCGATCTGCAAAACAAGATGAGAAGTGTTTTGAAAAGTGGGGTTAGCATGAGACTCTCCAATCATAGATTGTATCAAAAGACAATTTTGAATAATCCCCTTGGTTGAAAAGGCACTCGTCCTTTGAACTAATCTTTTGGATTGGTATGAATCATCATGTCTTTTCGTGAAAGATGGTGACTTTTGGGATCCTTCTCTATGTAGTTTCTCACGTTCTTTGCACATGGTCTTAATGTTCTTTCGCATTTGAATTTGGCCTTGTTGTACCTTTTTTGTGATAAAGGTACCAAAATGTATTTCTTCCCCTCATGCTTAAAGGATTATTGGTTGGTGTAGCAATCATGAATCGTCTTTTTATCGTATTGCCATTGCCTCCCAAGCAAGATATGACCTACATGCATAGGAACTACATCACATAATGCCTCATCTTTGTAGTTCCTGATTGAGAATGGTACAAATGCTTGCTTTGTCATGTTCAATTCTCCTCCATCATTCAGCCACTGAAGTTTTTAAGGTTCAAGATGTTTCAAGGTCTTTAAACCCAACTTTTTGATGGAATAGTGCTGGCCCCATTATTACAACTCCCACCTTCAATAATCATGAAACATACATTCACATTAATGTTGCACCTTGTATGGAAGATATTTTCTCTTTGTTCCTCTTCGGTGGTTACTTGGGTGTTAAGTAAACATTTCATCATAAAAACTTCTCCATCAGAAGCAGCAACAAGTTCTAGATTTTCTTTTCTATCCTCAAATTCTTCTTCTTCTTTCTCATCTTCATGATCAGAAGCTACCTCTCCGTTTTCCCATAATAGCATGGTATTTTGGTTAGGACATTGGTTGGCCATATGACCCCGCCCAAGGCATTTGAAGCACTTGATCTCGCTTGAGCGTTCCTTGCCCTCTATTGGTTAGCTTTGGTTTTAAGGTCTCAGCTGGTTCTTTAATTTAGAGGGGTGTGTTCTTCCATGCATTGTTCCACTTAGGGTCGTTGGTGTTGTTGTATCTTGGAACGGTCCTTCTTCTTTGCTGGCTTTCGACCTTCATTGCCATATGTACCATCTTATAAATTTCCACATAATGTTGTAACTCTACAGCATCAGCAATTACACTATTCAACCTAGTGAGAAATGTGGCCATCATTGCTTCTCTATCTCCATCTACGTTGGCACGTATCATTGCAACCTCTATCTCTAGGTAATATTCTTCTACGCTTCGGTTGCCTTGCTTTAAGGTTTGCAACTTGTGGAAAGGTCTCGGTGATAATGAGTTGGAATGTACCTTCTCCTAATGATGTTTTTCATATCATGCCATGTAGTAATTGGCCTTTGTCCGTTTCTCCTCCTAGACAAGGTTAATTTGTCCCACCTAAAAAGTGCATAATAAATGAATTCCATGGCTGCCAATCGTACCTTTTTCCACTCGGAGTAATTGTGGCACTCAAATATATGGTCCACTTTGCTTTCCTAATCTAGATATGCTTCCGGATCTATCTTGCCTTGAAATGGTGGTATGGTGACTCAAAGATTGTTGAGATTGTCCTCAATTTAGGTACGTCCTCCTTAATATCTCGGAGCAGTTCTTTGGGATACTTGCTCGATTACCTCATCGTCTTCATTGTCATCTATTAATTCTTGTTGTTGAGTTTGTCTTCCTTGAACATTGCCTTGTGATCCTTCCAAGCGATGCGTACACTCATGAATGGGCTCAAGTTCTTCTCATAGCAACCTTTGCATTGCCTGAATCATTGCATGCATTTGAAGATTTAGGTCTTGTTATCCACCCTCAAGATGTGAATTTCCATAATTCTGAGACATTGTTAGTGAAGTAAATAAAATTTAAAATGAAAAGAACCTTACCAAATCACACACAAAGCCTCACTTTTCACTCCAAGGTAAAATTACACTCCAATTAACGCTCGTGTTTGCACTCTGGGATGTTACTTGGCTTTTATTATCCCATTCTAATCTCACACACTTAAATTGTCTTTTTCCACTCCTCTCTCTTTTGTAAAGTTCTTTAAGGAACTTACTCAAGACTTAGGCAAGTATTGTGCTTGTGCGTCGCTGAAATAGGTAGTTTAAGAAGAAAAGGAAGAAAATATAGTCTAAAGGTAAGTTTAGAATAGAAAGAAAGAAGAAAAGGGTTACTTACTTGGCAAGAAACTCAAAACCTTTCTTGACCAACAATCAATGTCTTGAAGAAAATGGCTTTAGGCTTGATGTTGAAGATGATGTTGTTGTGCTTTCACCCTTGAACTTGTGCTATCTAAAACTTTCTTTTCTCTTTTCTTTTTCTGTACTTTTCGAATATGTTTTGTCTTGTTTTTTTGAACAAATTGAAATGTCAAAGGATAGTCACTTACAAATTCTTTTTTCTACCCTTGAATTGGGCTTCACTTGATGCACTTGCTTCTTTCACCAATAGCTCTGGTACCAAACGATGTAGGGTCATTCTTGATGTTGTTGGAGACGGCTTCTTTGATTGTTGGATCTAGGAGGGAAGCAAGAAACCTGCAAGCAAGATAGGCTCAAATAGAATGGTCAAGGTAAGGTAAAAGATAGTTTGATGGTGGCTGCAGAAGATGGTAAGATAGGTGTATGGATATAGTGATAGAAATGGCTGGAAATGATGAAGATAGTATCTTAAGAACTCAAGGAAGAAACTATGCTATAAAGAGCATATCCTCGATCCTTATATGTTTTCTTAAGGGATGGTAGAAAGGAATTTAACCCACTATCTATAAAGAGATAGGAACTGAAAGTATAAAGGTGAATAGAAGGGTTGGTGCCACAAGTACAAGGTACTTGATCAATCGATAAAGTTCTAAAAGAACTAAAAGAGAGAAAATTCTCACAAAGGAAATATGATAATCAAACTACATGTGCTTACAAATGAAAATTACAATCCTATTTATATGGATGAAAGGCATCGCCGATTAGGCCTTACAATTATTCGGCAATAGCAAAAATCCCTTCATAAAGTCATGATTCTTCTAACATAACTGAATAGTGACGGTGATGTAAAAGGGTCGTTCTTGATGTTGTTGGAGATGACTTCTTTGATTGTTGGATCTAGGAAGGAAGAAAGAAACCTACAAGGTAAGATGAAAGATAGTTGGATGATGGCTGAGGAAGATGGTAAGATAGGTGTATGGAAATGGTGATGGAAATGGATGGAAATGATGAAGATAGTATCTTAAGAACTCAAGGAAGAAACTATGCTATAAAGAGCATAACCCCGATCCTTATATAATTTCTTAAGGGATGGTATAAAGGAATTTTACCTATTGCCTATAAGGAGATAGGAACTGAAAGTATCAAGGGGAATAGAAGAGATGACTCCACAAGCACAAAGTGCTTGATAAGTCAATAAAATTCTAAAAGAACTACAAAAAGAGAAAATTCTCACAAAGGAAATTTTGTATTCAAATTGAGTGTGCTTACAACTAAAATTCACAATCCTATTTAGAGGGATGAAAGGGAATGGCATAATAGGCCTTACAACTTAACCAATCCATTCCCAAGATAACGTCAAAACCATGGAATGGCAACTCCATCAAATCCGCGGCAAACTCATGACCTTGCGTCGCCAAAGGACAACGCCTATACAACCTTCTAGTTGTAACCGTCTCCCCAAAAGAACTAGTTACCAACATGCCAACATCCAAGATCTCAATAGGAACATTTAACAATGATGCATGCTCACTTAATATGTATGAATGAGTAGACCCCGAATCAATCAAAGAAAACAACGACAGAGATTGCAAAGTGAAAGTACCTACGATTACATCTGTGTCGTTGCAGCCCTCAAATGAGCATAGATCTGTGCTGGTCCACCATTCTCTGATTGTACAACAACAGCATGAGCCACATCTCTCTGACCATCCTCGCGCCTCTAAAAGTTACCCCTGCCACGGCCTTGGTCCCTAGCAGGTACAACAGCCTGAATCGGTGCATCACCCACAGCATGAGGACAATCACGCTTCATGTGACCAGGAGATCCACATATCTAGAAACTCATAGTATTTTCCCAACACTCACTAGTGTGGTGCCGTCCGCAACGCTCACACTCAGCTACAATAAGAACATCTTGATTACCTTCGCCACCACCATGCCTGTGATCCGACTTGTGCCTCTTATCTCGAAACCTCCTATTCTGCCTCCCAAAATAGCCAGAGTTAGCTCCTCGCTTATTCGAGACCATGCTTGAACTTGTCCCGACACCCTCAAGGACTGCTCAATATCCTTAGCATGGTTTACATGCACATCAAAATCTGTATAGTCTACCTCCAACAGGTATGTTTTGATATCCTTCACTAACCCATAGCGAAACCTGTTGCACCTCTCAATATCATCCGGAACTAACTCCGAAGCATTCTGACTCAAACGGACAAATTTCACCTCATACTCTGCCACAGATATGCCGCCCTAAACCAAGGACATGAACTCTCATTTTCTCGCATCCATATACTGAGGACCAAGGTACTTCTTCTTGAAAGCTCTTCGAAAGAACTCCCAAGTTACATCTACCTCCGGGACATTAGCAATTGTGATCACCCACCAATGATAAGCATCACCATGTAACAATGACATTGTACAACCCAGCTTATGCTCATCATTACCGCCCATTTGATCTAGAATACGGATCGTACTCTCCCGCCAACCTTCGGCTGCCTCAGGGCTCAAACCCCTAAACTCAAAACCTCCCAAACTGTGGAGATGCTCTAAAGGTAACCCTGGGTTAATCGCCACAGTAGGTGTTGGCGCCTGTGCATGCACTCCAGCCATCGCTGCTTGAAAAACACCCGTTATCGCCTAAACTAACAGAGTCAGATCACCAAATACCGGCACTTGATGAGCCGGGGGCATACCACCATCCCCAACATTGACTGGCAGAACCAATAGTGGAGGAGGAGGTAAAACATTAGTGGGATTCTCTTCCTCAACGTTATTCTGCCTGATTTCGGCATTACCAGCCATAAAATGTGTCTCACGTCGAGCCATGCTAACAAAAGTTACAAAACACATTAATGTCAGGCTAACATAAGGTAAAGGATCCAAGACCATCTCATAAAACATTTTAAAACCTCGGTAATAGGCAATGTGTTCCTAGTTCATACCCAAACATGATGTAAATCAATCACCTTACATGTACACAATCACCGTGCACAACCAACAATGATATACAACCAAACAACATCCCAACCTTTCGTAACCTGTCTCTGATACCAAAAAATATAACCCCCTCGGCCCAGCCTAGACGCCCGATCGAATTGAGAGTGCTACATTAGGTTTGCCGAAGCAAACTTGAGAAAGGTTACAGAAAGTCGGTCCATTTTTTTCTTTTATCTTGTCTAAATGTAAATTAATGTTCCTACATGTTCATACTCGCAGCAGGTAGGTTCGCGAATGAAACGAGCCATAAAAGACAATCAATTGCATCATAAACATAATTGGGGACTAAAATGTAAATAATTAAAATTACAAAACCAAAATTGAATTTAAGGTTACCAATCCTCAATTAGTCCACTTACAAGCCAACATGATGAATTCCAAATCAATTTAATCATCCCAACTCATACAATTATAGTCCCAAAACTCAAGGACCAAAATGGAAGAACCAGAAACCTTCAAGATTCCAAAATAACCAACTTAATGGTACCCGTATCGGTACACGTACTCGTGTTTCGATATGCCTTTATGTCCTCAAAAACTCATAATCCTGTAGCTAAAATTCATACCGAAATGCTTGTTCGCGTATTGGTACGCCTGGAAAAATGCATATGACCGTATCAAAACACTTGCTCGAGTACCGAAACGCTAAGCCTGGAAAGGTAGGATAGTATCGAAACACCCTCCCTCGTATCGAAATGCCATGCCTAAAATGGCCTAGCCGTACCGGTACAAGGACACTTGTTTCGATACGCCTGGACCTGTAATGACATTTTTAGATGGTTTTTCACACAAAACTAGATGCATTTAGGTCCTAGCAACTTTCATACATACATATATGCATCCAACATCACATTTAACAACAATAGCACCAAGGTTTAATTACAACACAAGATTATTCCACCCAAAGGATTGATATAAGTGCATGCTCCCTATAACTCACCACCAAACATAGCAAAACGCCTAACTAAGCAAATATCAGCAAGAACACCATACCAACAACACATCAATACCATAATCAACATGATTAGCTCTTCAAAACATGTCATCCAAGCAAAAACCATCTAGATGCATACCTAAGAAACCATACAACATCAACCATAGGTAACGGTCATGATAAGCGAAACATCAACAATCAAACTCCAAAATCACAGCATTACACATAATCAAAACTAGGGAAAACTGAATTACAAAAACCAAAAATCCATGGAGAAAACATTGCCTTATTAACCGAAAACTAAAACCAAGTTTATACTCAAATAGTCTTGTCTTTGGATCACTTAATCCTAGCCTTTGCTGCCTCCAAGCTTTAATGCTCTGCATCATTAGAGAAAAGAGAGAGTAAGCACACTTACTTAGTGAGGATTCTCTTAAACGATGATGCATTTAAAAACCCTTGAAAACCAACACTTGTTTTCGAACCATGCTTACGACCTAAGCAAGTTCCAATAGTTTCAAATCAAAACATGCATATCAACCATATGCAAATCAATACATATATTCCACATGCTTAATCCCAAAGCATCAAATACAAAATCATGCTTCAGTCCCAAAGCATTATATACAAAACCATGCTTAAATCCCAAAGCATTTTAAATAGATTCAACATTAAAATTCTCATATATTGGCAATTATAGTGACCCCGGATAGTCGACCACTATCCTTGATTAGCCAACCTATAATCTTTAGTTAACCGACCGTTAACTTTACACATCGAATACACGAATCTCCCTTAATGACCGACCATAATCAAGACTACCCCATGCCGACCGTAAGCTTTACATCAACAAGGGGAACCGACCGCTCAACCCAAGTGATAACAACATAATCTGGGTAGTCCACTGCTATACCTCAAAGACTCTTAACCCACGATTAATTTTTAACCATTTTATAGTGCATTTTATCCTATGGCATGCCAACTATATTCGAATGTTTTCTCACCTTGTCACATAGCCAATATATCATTTACAAAACCATTTACTCATTGTTTTGCAATGCATTACACAAAATCCCCACATATGCAAATAACATTGCCATAGAAATACGACATTCCTGATCGGAATAAAAATCAATGCTCACTAGCATGAAATATACCTTTAAGCCACTGCATATGTACTTTAAAATCATGCATTAACAGTAAGTAAAGCAAACAATGTTTACAACTAAAACATGAATCACACATGCTCATATCTGAACCGATATTGATGAGCAAAAGAGGGAAACTTACTTCCGATCTTAGGTAAGTGTTTCAAACTTATCCTAAACTCCCAAAACCACTTTCAAACCTTTGAAAGACTTTTAAGACCATTTCCACTCACCGATTTCACTTCGTCTTGCTCGCTACCGCGCAACAAGCTCCCGGCAAGCCTATAACCACCTCAAGATGCTCCGCTTTGATTATCCCCTATTTCAGCCACACAAAACCAGAGGAAACATGCATTATAATGCATCCAATACTCTGTTTCAACCTAAAATCCCGTAGCTCTCAAGATGCCCACTCAAAACTCACCCGAAACATACCGAAATCAACCTCAAACACTACTCAGTCTTAACCCAACCATATAATAACAATTCAAAACATCAAGCTTCATCAATTAATATCTAAAAACTCATCTCCAACATCCTTTTACTTCCAGCAATGATTAAACACCTTAAACAAGCCAAAAACCCTTAACTATCAACCTAAACAATTAGAGATTCAACTAATTCCAGGATTCCATTATTAAAAAAAACTTATACACCTTATAATACATCCAAAATAAGGTTGAAATCAATCCAAAACACTGGAAAAATAGTCCAAATCGAAAATCACAAGATTCTTCAATAAAACCTCAATTAAGCTAAAATCCATAATTAATTACTCAAAACCTATTGAAAATCATATGTAAAGAGCCAAGAACTTGGGAATTTCAGTAAGGAACCTTTCATTAGAGAAGAAGAACGAAGCTTAGCTCCAATGAATGAGTTTCCCCTCAATTGGATGGTTTTTCCTCTTGAAAAACAAAGAAATTCAATAAGATTTTGGGAAAACAAATTGAGGAATCATTTAGCAAAATAATGAGTAAAGAAATTAAGATCATTACCTTAAATCTCTGATGGAAAAAGAGTGTTTGGCTAAGAGTGGTTTAAGAGAAAATGTGAGAAAATAAAAGTTATGTCAAAATATGTTTTAGAAAGATAACTACCTTTTTAACTAAATCCTTTTTAATTCTTTTAATTAAAACCATTTTAAATAATTTTAAATAAGGGAATACTCATATTAGACAAAATGGTAAAATAGCTCCTTAAAGATTCTAAGTTTTGACTCTTTACAAAACAGTCACCTTTTTAAAATAGTTTTCAAAAATTGCATTTTGGTCACTAGCCAAAATGCCATCCTTCCAAGGCTCGTTTTCCAAAATTGCTTTCACCAATATTTTTAATATAATAAAATATGATTTTTAAACATTTTCAATAATTTTATCTTTCAAAAAAATATCTGCTCCCGAATTCGACTCGAATCTCTAACCCGATCCACTAGACCGTCTAACCAGCCCCAAAACCACTAGCCCAAAACCGGGGTGTTACAGTTAGATAAAATTTGTTCTTCTTTCTCCTCTTCATCTCTAAACTCATTCTTTTCAACTCTCTTATTTTTAACTCCAACTCTTCTTACATCCACTTTCTCATTTTCATTTTTTTCATGTTCAACTCCATTTGTTTATCCTTCTTCAAAATGTTCTTTTTCCATTACTTTCTCTTTGATTTCTTTCTCTTTTTTGCTTTCATTCCAATTTGCAATCCTTTTGTTTAATTGGATCTGATCATGATGTACTTGTTTTGGGTTTAAGGGTGCCAAAATGAACTTCTTTCCCTCGAACATGAAAGAGAAGCGGTTGGTGAATCCGTCATGCGTGGCTTTCGTATCAAACTGCCATGGTTTCCCTAATAAGATATGACTCGAACTCATGGGCACTACGTCACACAAGACTTCATCTTGATATTTTCTAATTGAAAATGGAATCCGTACTTGCTTGTTGACCTTGAGTTCGCCTCTATCATTCAACCACTGTAACTTGTAGGGATTTGGATGCTTAGTGTTCTTTAGGCCAAGTTGTTCAATCATCATAGTACTGGGCACGTTGGTGTAACTTCCTCCGTCGATGATCATAGAGCACACTTTGTCATTCACATGGCATCGGGTGTAGAAGATGTTCTTCATTTGCATGTCTCCATCCATGGCTTCTAGGTTCAATGTCCTTTTAACTAAAAGAATCCTGCTAGAAGTAGATGGAAAAGAATCTTGTGCCATTGTTAGTGATAAAATAAGAAATGAACTGAAAGAACTTTCTAGAAATCACTCAACAAAAAAAACTCAATGTTCGCTTCAAAAAAATTAGATGCACTCCACTCAACGCTTATGTTTACACTCTGGGGTGTTATTTGGATTTTATTATCCCCTTTTTGATCTCACACACTCAAATTTGTTTTTTCCACTCCTTTCTCTCTTGTAAAGTTCTTTAGGGAGCTTACTCAAGACTTAGGCAAGTATTGTGTTTGTGCGTCGACTTAAATGGTTAGTTTAAGAAGAAAATGAAGAAAATATGGTGTAAAGGCAAGTTTAGAATAGAAAAATAAGAAGAAATGGGGTTACTTACTTGGAAAGAAAACTCACAACCTTCCTTAAGACACAATCAAAGACTTGAAATTGAATCTTTAGGCTCGGTTGGAAATGTTGTTGTTGATGTACTTCTCACCCTTGCTGTGCTTTTCGAATTTGCTTTTCTTTTTTTTCTTTTTCTTTTCTTTTTTCTTTTTTGAATCTACTTGCACAAAATAAAAAATTGACTTACAAGGTAGTCACTTGCTAGCTTCCACCAAAAGCTCTGATTACCATATGATGTACAAGGGTCGTTCTTGATGTTGTTGGAGATGACTTCTTTGATTTTTATATCTAGGAAGTAAGCAAGAAACCTGCAAGCAAGATAGGCTCAAATAGAATGGACAAGGTAAGATGAAAGATAGTTGGATGATGGCTACTGAAGATGGTAAGATAGGTGTATTGAAATGGATGGAAATGATGAAGATAGTATCTTAAGAACTCAAGGAAGAAACTATGCTACAAAGAGCATAACCCCGATCCTTATATGATTTCTTAAGGGATGGTAGAAAGGACTTTAACCCACTATCTATAAGGATATAGGAACCAAAAGTATCAAGGTGAATAAAAGGGATAACGCCACAAGTACACAGTACTTGATAAGTCGATAAAGTTCTAAAAGAACTAAAAAAGAGAAAATTCTCACAAAGGAAATTTTGTATTCAAATTGAGTATGTTTACAAATAAAATTCACAATCCTATTTATAGGGATGAAAGGGCATGGCCTATTGGCCTTACAACTTTTCGGCAAGGGCAAAAATCCCTTCATAGAATCACGATCTTTCTAATATGGCCGAATAGTGTTGGTGATGGTTCAAGTTGGTGCCAAGGCTTTTCCCTCCATGTATTTGCTGAAAAGTGTCATAATTTTCAAATAAATTATGCCTAATTCTCTAAATAAAGTAAATAGGAACGTACTAAAGAGAAGTAGGGTTGATCCGCAGGGACTAAGGAATTTCCAATATCATCTTGTTTTGATCCTGATCCAAAGAAAAACGATAAGTAATAAAAAGGGGGTTTGTAATATAAAAAATAAAAATAAATTAAATCTAAAAATTGCGATAAAAAAGATGAAAGTAAATAGATAAAAATAACGATGGTAGAAATATAGCCTCAAGCTTCGCTTCGCCTCATTTTTTTAGATCATCGTTAGCACCAACCCTTGTAACTTACCTTTCTCTCCGGCAAGACGATATTCCCAAGTCTACCTCCAGAATTCAGTCCTTGTTGGACTAACCACGTCTATCATTGTTAGCACCAAAGTAGTTTAAGCGCTGGAAAAGCCCAACTCGAGTTATGTTGTCTCAATGAGAATCGAACCCGATCTTAATTTTTCTTAGTGGACCGCCGCCAAGTGTGTTAACAGGAAGTTGAATTTGCTACCAGCCGACTCTTCCTCCCAACAGTAAATCATAACAACATTCACACCAATACGCGCTTTTTGAGATGAAAGTGTAAAGATTTTTAAAAGAAAGGCCGATTGCCCATCTAAGTTTTTAGAAAATTGAGAATGATATTCGAAGATATTAAGTACTTTTCAATTCTCACAAAAACGAAATGAGTCATCGTTAGGCCATCGGCTAATAAAAAGTTTAGCTAAGCATGATAGAAGTCATACTTAGCATTTTTAGAAAACAAAGTAGAAAAAAAAGTAAAAGAAAAGTTGAAAGAAAAATAAAAGACAAAACCCGAGAGAACTTTTATTAATGAGAAGAAAAGTGAAAAAGATACATCTCAACCTTTACCCCAAATGGGGTATTTATAGCCTTCTAAAAACCCTAAAGATAATAAAAAGATAAATCCTAAAAAAAGATAAATTCTAAAGAGAGATAAATCCTAAATATAATAAAAAGATACATCCTAAAGATAATATATCCTAAAGATAATATTATTTGTGCTAAAGATAATATTATTTAAAAGAAAATAAATTCAAATTAAAATACTAAGATAATTTAAATCCAACTCAAATTCTTAAGATAATTTTGTCCATTTATCTTCTAGAAGGTGATAACTGGACTGCCTTCTAGAAATTATTGCTGATTGGATATCCAAATTCTACCACGTCAGAAAAAACCATGCCCCACGTCATGCCCATGTCTTCAGCCACGATGGATAAATAAAAAAATGCAAAACACGTCCTTCTTGCTACTGGTTTTGGAAAAGAGATCCCTGCACCAAAAATGAGCAAAACATAACCAAATTAGTAGTAATAATTGATAACAAGGGATAATTAACAAGAAAATATATTCAATTTAAAACACTCATCAAATTCCCCCTCACTTATCTCATGCTTGTCCTCAAGCATGCTGGAATTAAACAAGTTTAAAAATTTGCTTACTCTCCTTCGTCTCACCTCATATCCCAGAAATTCATGCAAGTCAAGTCCACAACAATCATCCAAATCAAAATTACAATCAATCGGAAATCATAAGTAGAATAAAGTTTAAGCAAAATCATGATATCCATTCATTCAACAATCTCAACGCAACCAAACTCAGCACCTCACAAGGATTCACTCGATTCACTCAAAGTGTTTCGGGTTCAAGTACGCTCAAAGTCGGAGCTGAACACGACATTACCATAAGTCTGTAAGAAAATCAAATCTCTACTACTAGTTAGAACTAGATGCAATAATCAAAGGGTCTTAAATGGGTTGTAATGGGGCTTAGGTAAAGGTGGAGAGAAAGGAAAAAATTCGGCTAATAATCAAGACAAAAGAAACACAATAAATTAGATCAATCCCATTTAAATTCAAAAGTAGACAAAAGAAAGGCTTCAAACAAAATTTTTTTCTTATTTTTTATTTTCTTGTTCAAACTATTTTTTGTTTTGTTTTATTCACAGTTTTATTTTTAAACTTCTATTTTCATTCAAACAGTTTTTTCTCTTTTTTGTGGGAACAAATCATGCAACGGTAATCTCGTTCTCTTGTACTGAAAAGGGTGAAAAAGATAGTTAAAATAAAAGGCTCGAGTTTTAAAATGTGGTAAAAACAAAGAAAGGGTAAAACACACAAAAATGGCTAACTAGGGGAAAATGAAAGGGTAGGCAATTTTTAGAGGTAAGAAATAGGTAATCCTAAGTGCCCTAATCATATTAAAGCAACAAGTTCTTGTGTAATCTCGACATGCATTCAATTACAAGTTCTAGGACATCAATGTCAGGTTCGACACACTCAATCAAAGAATACGAGCAAGAACATAAAGAATATGCTTGCAAAGGCTCAAATCACGTAATTGTCAAATAAATTATGCCTAATTCTAAAAATAAAAGTAAATAGGAATGTAGTAAAGAGAAGTAGGGTCGATCCGCATGGACTAAGGGATTTCCAATGTTGTCTTGGTTTGATCCTGATCCAAAGAAAAATGATAAATAATAAAAGGAGGTTTTGTATTATAAAAAATTAAAAATAAATTAAATCTAAAAATTACGACAAAAAAAGATGAAATTAAATAGAGAAAAACAACTATGGTAGAAATATAGCCTCAAGCTTCGCTTCGCCTCAATTCGTTTTGATCATCGAAAGAGATTTTACTTCGGGATTCATGCCGGTTACAATCTACAAGGCCCAACCCTTGTAACTTATCTTTCTCTTCGGTAAGCTGATATTCCCAAGTCTACCTCTAGAATTCAGTCCTTTTTGGACTAACCACGTCTATCGTCGTTAGCACCAAAGTAGTTTAAGCACTAGAAAAGCCCAACTCGAGTTATGTTGTCTCAACGAGAATCAAACCCGATCTCAATTTCCCTTAGCGAACCGCTGCCAAGTGTGTTCACAGGAAGTTGAATTTGTATCATCCGACTCTTCCTCCCAACGGTATATCAGAATGACATTCACACCAACATGCGCTTTTTGAGATGAAAGTGTAAATATTTTTAAAAGAAAAGGTTGATTGCCCATCTAAGTTTTCAAAAAATTGAGAATGATATCCGAAGATATTAAGTACTTTTCAATTCTCACAAAATGAATTGAGTCATCACTAGGCCATCGGCTAATAAAAAATTTAGCTAAGCATGATAGAAAGAATACTTAGCATTTTTAGAAAACAAAGTAGAAAAAAAAAGTAAAAGAAAAGTGAGAAAAATAAAAGACAAAACCCGAGAGAACTTTTATTAATGAGAAGAAAAGTAAAAAGATACATCTCAACCTTTACCCCAAAGGGGTATTTGTAATCTTATAAACACCCTAAAGATAATAAAAAGATAAATCCTAAAGAAAGATAAATTCTAAATAAATATAAATCCTAAATAAAATAAAAAGATAAATCCTATAGATAATATTATCTAAAATATGATATATCCTGAAGATAATATTACTTGTCCTAAAGATAATATTATTTAAAAGAAAATAAATTCAAATTAAAATCCTAAGATAATTTAAATCCAACTCAAATTCCTAAGATAATTTCATCCATTTATCTTCCAGAAGGTGCTGACTGGACTGCCTTCTAGAAATTGTCGCGACAGGATCTCCAGATTCCACCACGTCAGAAAATGTCATGCCCCACGTCATGCCCATGTCTTCAGCCACAATGGATAAATAAAAAAATGCAAAACATGCCCTTTTTGCTGCGGGTTTTGGAAAAGAGATTCTTGCACCGAAAATGAGCAAAACAGAACCAAATAAGCAGTAATAATTAATAACAAGGGATAATTAATAAGAAAATATGTTCAATTTAAAATACTCATCAAATTCCCCCACTTATCTCATGCTTGTCCTCGAGCATGCTGGAATTAAACAAGTTTAAAAATTGCTTACTTTCCTTTTTCTCGCCTCATATCCCAGAAATTCATGCAAGTCAAGTCCACAGCAATCATCCAAATCAAAATTACAATCAATCGGAAAACATAAGTAGATTAATGTTTAAACAAAATCAGGATATCCATTCATTCATCAATCTCAATGCAACCAAACTCAACACCTCAGAAGGATTCACTCGATTCCCTCAAAGTATTTCAGGTTCAAGTACGCTCAAAGTCAGAGCCGAACACGACATTACCATAAGCCTATAAGAAAATCAAATCTCCACTACTAGTTAGAACAAGATACAATAATCAAAGGGTCTTAAGTGGGTTGTAATGGGGCTTAGGTAAAGGTGGGGAGAATGGCAAAAATTTGGCTAATAATAAAGACAAGAGAAACACAATAAATTAGATCAATCCCAAATACACTCAAAAGTAAACAAAAGAAGGCTTCAAACATATTTTTCTTCTTCTTTTTTCTTTTCTTGTTCGAACTATTCTTTTGTTTTCTCTCAGTTTTATTTTTAAACTGCTATTTTTCATTCGAACTATTTTTTCTCTTTTTTTCTCTTTTTTGTGGGAATGGATCATGCAATGGTAATCTCATTCTCTTGTCCTAACAAGGGTGAAAAAGATAGTCAAAAGAAAAGGCTCGGGTTTGAAAATGTGGTGAAAACAAAGAAAGGGTAAAAAGCACAAGAATGGCTAGCTAGGGAAAATGAAATGGTAGGCAATTTTTAGAGGTAAAAAGTGGGTAATCCTAAGTGCCCTAATCATATTAAAGCATCAAGTTCTTTTGTAATCTCGACATGCATTCAATTACAGGTTCTAGAACATCAATGTTAGGTTCAACACACTCAATCAAAGAATACGAGCAAGAATATAAAGAGTATGCTCGAAAAGGGTCAAATCTTACCGAAGTGTAAATGTATTGAGTTAAGCACATCTGAACTCATGGAATATCACAAAAGGTTTCATGAAAATTTCCAAACATGCCATCCTTTATCATGTATATCCTAATTCAAACAAAAGTGTGTTCTCAATCAACAAATGGCATTCCAAAATATTAAACAAAGCGAAGGATTTCAATGAAAATTTTCACAAGTTCAAGCAAGCATACTAGAATCAAAGCACAAAAATAAGCAAGGGAAAATATAACCAATACTCTACCCCCTCACTTAAGGCGTATTGTCCCAATACGAAAATTAAAGTAAAATAGAAGGAATAGAGATACTTCCGATAGTAATACGATAGTATCTCTATTTTAAAGGTGGTTTAGTGATGACCGCGACTACGGCTACGACCTTGGCGAGAGGCACTCAGGCAGAAGAAGGAGGAATCGACCGTGAGCATCGACTGAAAAGATAGAGATGAAGCCCGATATGGAAGAGACTATCGTGGGTTGCTAAAAACGTTCGGCTACCAAGAATGGCGAACGAATAATGGTGAATGAACGGTTGGCACCACATACGCGGCTGGTTCGTGTGACGGAGAGGGTTGAACGACAGTGAGGGGGATTTGTTTTGGAGGCTGCAAAACACATTTTAAAATAAAAAACCTTAGTTAATGGAAAAGTCAAAAATGCCCCTTTGAATTCCCCCTTAATTTTTGTTCATCTTCACGATTCCAATGCTCACAGTATGTAACTTCCATTTGTATCTTTTTTTTTTCAAAATTTTGCTTCATGTGTAATACCCCAATATTTGCTTAGTGACTAAAATCTAAAGAGTTAAAGATTGGTGGTTTTAGTTCAGTGACCAAAATGAAAATTTTGAAAGTTTGGTGGTCAAAGTATAAACTTTGGAAAAGTTCTGGGACTAAATTGTAATTTCTAAAAGTTATGTAAGTTAACCCCGTAAATGAATAGTTCACCCCCAAGAGTGACACTTTCTTGTCACTCATATTTTTCGTATGGAGTATGTATTAGTGGCTCTAAAGCTTTGAAGTTCCTAGGAAGAAAATTTGGAAATCGTATTGACTGAAATCCGAATATTTGGATCGAATAAATTCCATAAATAAAAATATAAGATATTTTGGGACATGGACGATTGGATTGGAACTAATTTGGTTCAATTTTAATGGAATGGCAATTTTTAAGTCTTGTTGTAAATAAAGTCTAGTTGGAGGGCAAATTGGATATTTGCCATGAATGACATTTTTGAAATATTTTGAAACTTTGAGGGAAATCTTGAAAGGTCAAAATATACATGGATGAGATTTTGGCCACTGATTTTTGATAAGATTGAATCTTGGCCATTGGATGAAAAGGGTAAAAATTTCACTATGTAAAATGAAATAAAAATTCATTTTATTTTAAACATGTGGATTTATATTAAAAAGGTGAGCAAAATACTCTCATATTTTATTTTAGCGTTTCGAAACCAAGAGAGAAAAGGGGGAACTATAACCCCCTCGACCCGACCTAGCTGCCAGACCAACCCGAGCGAGTCACATTAGGTTTACCGAGGTAAACCAAGAGAAGAAACCCCAAAATGTGACCATTTTTTTCTTTTATCTTGTCTAGATGCTTAATTGATATCCTACATGTTCATGCTGACAGTAGATGAAACCCAACTCAATCGGGCGTCGATTTGACATCCAATTGATCTCAAATGCAATTTAGGGACCAAATTGCAATTCCAAAAAATTACAATATTAAAGCTCATATTAGTATTACCCAACCTTAATTAATCAGGTTTCAACCATACATTTTAGCTCAAACAGATCACTCAAGGGCAATTAATTGCATAAACAAAACTCAGGGGCAAAATTGCAAAGAACCAAAACTGCTATGGTGACATTAACAGCTTTAACTACTGACCGTCCCGATACGGGTACAACCGTATCGATATGGTTTGAAACGCCCCGTTTCGATACATCTCCAGGCCGTACCGACACGCCCAAAAACTTACCGAACTTTTGAATTATTTATGAACGTACCGATACACCTTACCAAGTGTTTCGGTACACGGGTTTGTGTTGAAAACGAACATATTACAGTGTTTAAAGCCTACTGAAACAACCTTTGCCGTACCGGTACGCTAGGCCAAATTTGCCTTGGCGTATCAGAACACACATGGCCCGTACCGATCCCTCAAGCCTGGAATTACCCAGCCGTATCGATACGTTCCCACCCGTATCGGTACTCCTGGACCTGTAATGTCACTTTTTGCTGATCTTTCATCCAAATAACACACTCAGATCACTCCAACAAGTTCAATACATAACACCAGCATACTAGGTATACCACAAGCATCCAAGCTTCATAAACTTAGCATCCTAGCATGGCATCTTTGCATCAAATGAAAAGCTAGAGGCATGCATCCTAGTTTTCATCCAAGCAATAATCCAAAATGTATACCAACACCAAAATACCAACATTAGAGGCCTTTTACAACTCAAGAGCAAGCAAGCAACATGCTCAAATAGGGAGTTCAACAAAACATCTCCCAAAACCAAAATGAGTACCCCATTGCCTTTATTCTTATAGTCCTGTCCAAAACATACTTTGCTAACCAAGTCTTGCTAGAATCCCTTTGCTTCTTGCTGCCTTCTAAGACTTCAATTCTCTGCATTGATGGATATAAAGAGCCTAAACACACTAGGCTTAGTGAGGAGTGCACAAATACAACACACCATCAATGAATTTAAAACCATTGACCATTAGCACATTGATAAACCCCTTTTTTTAAAAGCACACTTTCATCATATAAAACATCACGCCTTAAAAACCATGCACTTAACACTTTCAAAACCAGCATATTAAACCATATGCTACATGTATCATTGGCCAACAACAAATCCCATCAATTTAAGCCTTCCCATGCATAACAACCATATGCAAAGCTTAAAGAGTAAACATGTATAAATCACATTATACAACATAAATCTTTCAATGATACTTTAACAATTATATTGGCTTACAAGTGATCATTAAAAAAGTCCAACACAAAAAGAGTTCATCGGATACACGAATTCAACAAGTGTTCAACCAACACTTCAAGCCATCTCAACCGGAATAGCGATACAATAACAATCGCGGTACATTACCAACTGGGTACATACACAACCCTTGGGGACACCAATCCCTTTCATCGGCTAGACGCTTAATCCACTAAAGGAGTTTTCGATACTATTTAACCCCTCTACCGTTAGGGTACTCGAATGGAGTATTCGGTACACCGTATAACCCCTTCAACATCCAAGGCAACTTATTTTATAGTCCACTCAATCCTATGGCTGGCCAACTATATCCGATAACAATTTTAAAACCACATCACTTGCCAATATAATTAACCATTTAGCATTTACCTCACTGTTTTTAACAAGCATTAACCAAACCTTTTTCCAAAGCAACAACCATGCTTTAAACCACAAGTATAAACCATATACTTACAAGGATCACTTACCATGTGTATCCTTCAGCATTTCATGCTTAAAAATAGTATATCAGATACTTTAAATCATGCTTAAACAATAGGTAACATATATATCAAAACAAATGCATAAGACCATTTAACACTAGCACGACCGATAGGGAAAATCCACTTTTACTTACTGTCGAGTTTAAACCAGCGTATCAAGCTAAGTTTAAACTCCCATAAACCACCTTCAAAACATTCCAAAGCCTTCAACGCTTCACCAATCACTTATGGATCAACCTCCCCTAGTTTTTTACCACAAAACAACAGAGGATTAATGCATAATAATGCATTCTAAACACATCAACCACAATCCTTCCCAGATTTCCATAAAACCTTCACAATTAACCCTCTACAACAACCGAAAACATAACCAAAACACTTCGATTCACAACCCAGCCAACATCTATCAATCTAACATCACTTTCAACAACAGAACACATCTAAAAATAGATCCAAAACAATCTACCACCTCCAGCAACCTTACAACCACAAAAACACAACAAAACTTCAAAACTAACAACCTAAACAGATAGAGATTCTTAAGTTTCGAGATTCCATTGATAAAAATCACTTATAAACATTATTAAACATCCAAAATATAAATCAAAACATCCTTAATTACTGGAAATCAGATCCAATCTGTGAATTAACTCATTTCCCCCAAATAACACAATTAAACATTAGAAAATCATCAAAATCAGATTAGAAACACAAAAACAAGGATCAAATGCTTGGGAATTTCAGTAAAGAACCATACAATAGAGGAGATCTCGGACCTTTCCCACATTGTGAAGTTTCTCCCTCAATTGATTTGTGAAAAGCTAAGAAAACACAAGATTATTGTAAGATTTTGTGTAAACAATCTTTATAAAACAATTTGAAACAATAAAATCAAGTTAGAAACCACCTTACCACTGGAAATTTGATGAAAACCTGAGTGTTTGGCTGAGGAGAGAATAGAGAGAAAAAGTTGAGAGAAAATGATATGATTTTTGTTTTGGAAAGTAATAACTAACTTTTTAACAAAATTCTCTTTAATTACTAATTAAAACACATGTTAACATAAGTCAAATTAAGGGAGAAATCATCAGAAACCAATTGGTAAAATAGCACCTTAAAGATTCTAAATATTTGACCCTTTTCATTTTAGTCACTAGGAAATCACAGTTTTCAAAACTTTCATTTTGGTCACTAACCAAAATGTCCATCTTCCAAAACTCGTTTTACAAAATCTATATCACCATTATTAAATACATAATTAATAATGATTTTAGAGCATTTTTTTCATAATTTTTCCAACACCAAAAATATACGATCCTGAAACTGACTCGAATCTATACTCCGATCCATCGGACCGTCTAATAAACCACCAAACTGCTAAGCCCTAAAACCGGAGCATTACAAACTCTCCCCCACTTAAGAAATTTTGTCCTCAAAATTTACCTGGAGGAAACAGGTGCGGAAACTGTTTCAACATATCCGACTTGCTCTCCCACGTGGCCTCCTCAACACCTCGATGCCTCCACAACACCTTAAGAAGCTCTATTGTCTTGCCACGCAGCACCTTACTACTGGTATCAAGAATCTCTATCAGTTCTTCATCGTAAGATAGGTCCAGTCTCAACTCAATCTCCTCCACCGGCATAACATGCGATGGATCCTGACCTATACCTCTGTAACACCAAAACTTGGAACACATCATGAATCTTTCCCCACTCCGAAGGTAACCTTAAGTGGTACGCAATAGGACCCACACACTTAACAACCTCATATGGTCCAATGAACCTCGGGCTAAGCTTCCCTTTCCACACAAAACGCAACACCTTTTTCCAAACGACACTTTCAAAAACACTTTATCACCCACAGCGTACTCTATATCCCTATGCTTCAAATCCGCATAGGATTTCTGGCGATCTGCAGCTGCTTTTAAGCGCTCACATATCAACTTTACCTTTTCGGTTGTTCCTTTCAAAACATTGGACATCGACACAAACTTTTCCCCCGCTTCTGCCCAACACACGAGCGTACGACATTTCCTGCCATACAACGCCTCATAAGGTGTCATATGTATGCTAGCATGATAACTGTTATTGTAAGAAAACTCCACCAATGGAAACTATTTCTCCCACATTCCCTGGTACTCAATAACACAACACCTCAGTATATCCTCGAGAACCTGAATCACACGCTCCGACTGGCCATCCGTCTGAGGATGATACGAGGTACTGAAACACAACCGGACTCCCAAAACACGATGCAAACTCACCCAAAACCTTGCGGTGAACCGCGGACCCCTATCTGAAGCTATAGATTTAGGCACCCCAGGCAAATGCACAACCTCTAAGATGTACAACTAGCTAACCTGTCCAACGTATGCGTAGTATGCACAGACACAAAATGCGCATACCTCGTAAACTGATCAATAATCACCCAAATAGAATCCTTTTTGGTCGGTATCAAAGGCAGCCCAGACACAAAATCCATGGTGATTCTTTCCCATTTTTATTTCGGTATTCTCAATGGTTGCAACAACCTGGAAGGAAACTGATGCTCAGCCTTTACCCGCTGACAAACCATACATCGAGCAACGAAATTAGCCACATCATTCTTCAGTCCCACCCAATAATATTCCTCCTTCAACCCTCCATACATTTTAGTACTATCGGGATGCATAGCGAAAGGACTAGCGTGGGCCTCATTCAAAATAGTATGCCTCAACTCCGCATCTTCAGGCACCACTATTCGACCTTTAAAGCATAACACTCCATCATCACTGAAATAAAAATCTATAGGATCCCCATCCCTAATATCTTCGACATGAGGTACCAAACTCCCATCGTGCATTGCTTCTCCTTAATCATCTGTGACAAGGATGGCTTCACTTGCAACTCATCCAACAACCTACTATCACGTGTTACACTCAAACGTGCAAACATAGCTCTCAATTCCACAGGTGTCTTTCTGCTCAAAGCATCAGCAACCACGTTAGCCTTACCCGGATGGTACTCAATGGTCAGATCATAATCCTTAAGCAACTCCAACCATCTACGTTGCTAAGATTCAGCTCCTTCTGTGACATCAGATATTTCAAACTCTTATGATCCTTATAAACCACACATTTCTCACCATAAAATAATGCCTCTAAATCTTCAAGGCAAACACAACCGTGGCAAGCTCAAGATCATGAGTAGGGTAGTTACGTTCATGCATCTTCAACTGCCTAAATGAGTACGCCACTACCTTACCCCCTTGCATCAACATGCAACCTAGCCCAACATACGACGCATCACTATAAACAACAAACTCCTTTCGTGATTCAGGTTGAACCAAGACTGGAGCTCGCGTCAAGGATTCCTTCAAACTTTTTAAATCTCGTTGTCTATCTTTCGTCCACTCAAACCGAACATTCTTCTATAGCAACTTAGTTAACGGAGCTGCCAAACTAGAGAACCCTTCTACAAACCTTCTGTAGTAACCCGCCGAACCAAGGAAACACCTAACCTCCGTTAGAGACCTGGGCACCTTCCAACTTGTTACAGCCTCAACCTTATGTGGATCGACACGAATTCCTTCGACCAATACAACATGCCCGAGAAACACAATTTCCCTAAGCCATAACTCACATTTTCTTAACTTGGCATACAACTGATTCTCCATCAACTTCTGAAGCACAATCTGCAAATGGCTATCATGATCCTCCTCAGTACGAGAGTACACAAGGATATCATCAATAAAAACAACCACAAACTGATCCAAAAACTCATGGAACACACGGTTCATCATGTCCATGAAAGTAGCTGGTGCATTGGCCAAACCAAAAGGCATCACCAAAAACTCGTAATGCCCGTACCTTGTACGAAAGGCTGTCTTGGGCACATCTACCTCCTTCACCTTTAACTAGTAATACCCAGACCTCAAATCTATCTTAGAAAACACCGAGGTACCCTTGAACTGATCAAACAAATCATCTATTCGCGGTAAAGGATACTTGTTCTTTATCGTCAACTTATTCAATTGCCGATAGTCTATACACATCCGCAACGTACCATCTTTCTTCTTAACAAATAGCATCGGTGCTCCCCACGGTGAGATACTGGGTCTAATGAACCCACGATCAAGCAACTCCTACAACTGCATTTTCAACTCCTTCAGAGCCATGCGGTATAGAGTAATAGATCCCGGTACTGTACCTGCAAAGACCTCAATGCCAAACTCTACCTCACGATCAGGTGGCAACCCTGGTAATTCCTCCAAAAAAACACCCGGAAACTCACATACGGTGCGAACATCCTACACCCTCAACTCCTTTGATCAAGAATTCATAACATAGGCCAAATAAGCCTGACATCCCGAATCTAACATTCGACTTGCTTTCAAAACTGAAACAACATTAGACAAAAACTTGGCATTTTTGCCAACAACCACCACCTCATAATCATCTGACAACCTCAAGGATACTCGTTTGGTCTCAAAATCCACCACAGCCCGATGTTCGGTCAATCAATCCATACCTAGAATCACATCAAAACCATAGAATGGTAACTCCATCATGTCCACAATAAACACATGTCCCTGAACCATCAACGGAAACCTACGATACAACCTCCTAACCACGATTGTCTCCCCAAGAGAACTAGTCACTCTAATACCCATATTAAGAATTTCAACTAATATCAAGCAACTCAGCATGCTCACTCAAAATGTATGAATGAGTAGAACCAGAATCAACCAACGTATACAATGACAAAGAATGTAGGGTAAAAGTAGCTGCAATCACATCGGTGTCATTACGACCCTCACGGTGCGCATACACCCTTGTCGGTCCACCTCTCTCAGGCTGGATAGCAACGGTATGAGCCATAGTCCTCTGCCCACCATCTCGACGCTGAAACGGTCTACGGCCACGACCACGTCCTCTCTGCGGAGCAACAACAGGTGTAGCACCCTGCCCACCTCGGGCCAACAACGGATAATCACGCCTCTGATGGTCACCCGACCCACAACTCCAGCAAGCATTAGCCACAACAGGCACAAGTGTCTGACCCTCCCTAGTCGGACGCGGGCAATCTCACCTCATATGATCTCGGGATCCACAAACCCAACATGTGTTATATGGAGCTCTAGCCTGGGCACCCTGCCCCTGGACACCACGTCCAACAGAACCTCTACTATGCCTCGATTTTGGATGAAACCTCCTATCACGGTGTCTCTTAGCCCGACCACTGCTATAACCCGTATCAGTAGCTCTCTTACCCGAGCTAGAAGCTCACAATCCATAAACCAAACCCAAATTTTGCTCTACATACTTGGCTCGTGAAACCAACACATCAAAATCGGTATAATCAACAGCAAGCATGTATGTCTTAACATCCTACATGAGCCCATAACGAAAACGATCACACCGCGTATGCTCATCAGGAACCAACTCAGGTGCATACTGACTCAACCTCACGAACTGCACCTCATACTCCGTAACAGACATACTACCCTGCACAAGAGCCATGAACTCACGCTTCCTATCATCGTGATATCGAACTCCCAAATACTTTTTCAGAAAAGCCTCACAAAAGAACTCCCAAGTCACATCATCCATCGCCATACAAAATATCATGGTAGTCCACCATGTATAAGCATCACCCTACAGCAGTGAAATAGCACAGCCCAGTTTATGAGCATCGGTACACCCTATCTGGCCCAGTATCCTCTCACTACTGGCCAACCAGCCTTTAGAAGCCTTAGACGATAACCCTTGGAACTCAACTCTACCCAAACTGCGAAGACGCTCAAGCGGTAACCCTTGCCCAACCACCGGTGGTGCTGGCACATGAACACTGCAACTACTGCCTGAAAAGCACCGGTCATGGACTATATCAATGGTGCCATATCACCCATCCTGGCCCAGCCGGCGCAGGTGGTACTTGTTTCACTCCCTCAAGTGGAATAGGTGGGGGCGGCGGTAACCCTCCAGGAGGCATAACATCTCCCTCAACACCTTACCCAGCAGCAGCAACAATCGCACCAGATCGTAACTCTCTCCCTGGTCCCATCGTGCTAAAATATATCTAAGGCATGATAATCATTTCAAAACGAAAACAGTCAGGCCAGCTTCAAGCAAGGATCCAAGACTTTTATTTCCAAAAATCAAAACTTTTTAGACTATAATAATAAGGAAATGGGTTTCCCAAATTTTCCCAACATAATATAAACAATCAGTGTGCATATCAAACAACAACATACGATCAAATACGACATCCCAACCTTTCGCAAACCTATCTCTAATACCACCAAATGTAACCCCCTCGACCCGGCCTAGCCACCAGACCGACCCGAGAGAGTTACATTAGGTTTACTGAGGTAAACCGAGAAAAGAAACCCCAAAACGTGACCAACTTTTTCCTTTTATCTTGTCTATATGCTTAATTGATATCCTACATGTTCATGCTGACAGCAGATGAAACCCAACTCAATTGGGCATCGATTTGACATCTAGTTGATCTCAAATACAATTTAGGGACCAAATTGCAATTCCAGAAAATTACATTATTAAAGCTCATATTAGTATTACCCAACCTTAATTAATCAGGTTTCAATCATACATCTCAAATTTCAGAACAAAACCGATAACTCAAGGGCATTTAATTTCATAAACAAAACTCAGGGACTAAATTGCAAAGAACCAAAATTGCTATGGTGACATTACTAGCTTTAACTGTTGACCGTACCGATACGGTTGTACCCGTATCGGTACGATTTGAAACGCCTTGTTTCGATACACCTCAAGGCTATACCGATACGCCCAACTAACTTACCGAACTTTTGAATTATTTATGATTGTACCGATACGCAATGAACATATTACAGTGTTTAAAGCCCGTATCGAAACAACCTTTGTCATACCGATATGCTAGGCCAAATTTGCCTTGGCGTATCGAAACACACATGGCCCGTAATGATCCCTCAAGCCTAGAATTACCCAGCCGTACCAATATGGTCCCAAGCGTATAGCTACGCCTAAACCTGTAATGTCACTTTTTGCTAATCTTTCATCCAAATAACACACTCAAATCACTCCAACAAGTTCAATACATAACACCGGCATACTAGGCATACCACAAGCATCCAAGCTTCATAAACTTAACATCCTAGCATGGCATCTTTGCATCAAATGAAAAGCTAGAGGCATGCATCCTAGTTTTCATCAAAGCAATAATCCAAAATGTAAACTAACACCAAAATACCAACATTAGAGGCCTTTTACAACTCAAGATCAAGCAAGCAACATGCTCAAACAGGGAGTTCAACAAAACATCTCCCAAAACCAAAACGAGTACCCCATTACCTTTATTCTTATAATCTAGTCCAAAACATACTTTGCTAACCAAGTCTTGGTAGGATCCCCTTGCTTCTTGCTGCCTTCCGAGACTTTAATTCTCTGTATTGATGGACAAAAAGAGCGTAAGCACACTAGGCTTAGTGAGGAGTGCTCAAATACAACACACCATCAATGCATTTAAAACCATTGACCATTAGCACATTGATAAACCTTTTTTTTTAAATCACACTTCCATCATATAAAACATCATGCCTTAAAAACCATGCACTTAACACTTTCAAAACCAGCATAGTAAACCATATGCTACATGTATCATTGACCAAAAGCAAATTCCATTGCTAACCTCAATTTAAGCCTTTGCATGCATAACAACCATATGCAAAGCTTAAACAGTAACATGTATAAATCACATTATACAACATAAATCTTTCAATAATACTTTAAAAATTATATTAGCTTACAAGTAATCATTAAACAAGTCCAACACCAAAAGAGTTCATCGGATACACGGATTCAACAAGTGTTCAACCAACACTTCAAGCCATCTCAACCGAAATAGCGATACAATAACAATCGTGGTACATTACCAATCGGGTACTTACACAACCCTTAGGGACACCAACCCCTTTCATCGGTTAGACTCGTAATCCACTAATGGGAGTTTTCGGTGCTGTTTAACCCCTGTACTGTTAGGGTACTCAGATAGAGTATTCAGTACACCGTATAAACCCCTCAACATCCAAGGTGACTTATTTTACAATGCACTCAATCCTATGGCCGTCCAACTATATCCGATAACAATTTTAAAACCACATCACTTGCCAATATCAATAACCATTTAGCATTTACCTCACTGTTTTTAACAAGCATTAACCAAACCATTTTTCTAAAGCAACAACCATGCTTTAAACCACAAGTATAAACCATATACTTACAAGGATCACTTACCATGTGCATCCTTCAGCATTTCATGCTTAAAAATAGTATATCAAATACTTTAAATCATGCTTAAATAGTAGGTAACATATATATCAAAACAAGTGTATAAAACCATTTAACACTAGCACGACCGAGAGGGAAAATCAACTTTTACTTACTTTCGAGTTTAAACCAGAGTATCAAGCTAAGTTTAAACCCCCATAAACCACCTTTAAAATATTCCAAAGCTAGAATCCATGTTCTCACTCACCGATATGCGAAACCTCGATTCGCCGACGTGAATTCAAGTGTCTGAAGCCTCCAACGCTTCATCAATCACTTCCATATCAACCTCCCCTATTTTTAACACAAAACAATAGAGGATTAATGCATCATAATGCATTCTAAACACAGCAACCACAATCCTTCTCGGATTTCCACCAAACCTTCACAATTAACCCTCCACAACAATCAAAAACATAACCAAAACGCTTCGATTCACAAGCCATCCCACATCTATCAATCTAACATCACTTTCAACAACAAAACACATCTAAAAGCAGATCCAAAACAATCTACCACCTCCAGCAACCTTACAACCACAGAAACACCACAAAACTTCAAAACTAACAACCTAAACAAATAGAGATTCTTAAGTTTTGGGATTCCATTGATAAAAATCACTTATCAACATTATTAAACATCCAAAATATAAATCAAAGCATCTTTAATTACTGGAAATCAGATCCAATCCGTGAATTAACTCATTTTCCCCAAATAACACAATTAAACATTAGAAAATCATCAAAATCAGATTAGAAACACAAAAACAAGGATCAAATGCTTGGGAATTTCAGTAAAGAACCATACAATAGAGGAGATCTCGGACCTTACCCCTATTGTGAAGTTTATCCCTCAATTGATTTGTAAAAAGCTAAGAAAACACAAGCTTATTGTAAGATTTTGTCTAAACAATCTTTATAAAACATTTTGAAACAATAAAATCAACTTAGAAACCACCTCACCTATGTAAATTTGATGAAAACCTGAGTGCTTGGCTGAGGAGAGAATGGAGAGAAAAATTTGAGAGAAAATGACGTGATTCTTATTTTGGAAAGTAATAACTAACTTTTTAACAAAATTCTCTGTAACTACTAATTAAAACACATGTTAAAATAAGTCAAGTTAAGGGAGAAATCATCAGAAACCAATTGGTAAAATAGCTACTTAAAGATTCTAAGTATTTGACCCTTTTCATTTTAGTCACTAGAAAATCACAGTTTTCAAAACTTTCATTTTGGTCACTAACCAAAATGTCCATCTTCCAAAACTCATTTTACAAAATCGATATCAACATTATTAAATACATAATTAATAATGATTTTAGACCATTTTTTTCATAATTTTTCCAACACCAAAAATATACGATCCTGAAACCGACTCAAATCTCTACTCCGATCCACCAGACCGTCTAATAAACCACCAAACTGCTAAGCCCTAAAACCAGGGCGTTACAAGAACTAGGTTTTTTCATTTTTCAAGTCCAAAATTCAAGGATCAAAGTTAGTTTTCAAGGAAAATGATTGAGGTAAATTATTCTACACTTGATTCTCTCCATTGTGATAGTATTTTTGCATGATAAAGTCAAGTATGTGTTATGTTCATGGATGAGGTTGGTTATGGAAATCAGGAATTTAAAAAGTGGACCGCGACCGCGATATCGACTGTGATATAGCAGTTGCGCCGCCATCTGAAACTACGATTGGGGTAAAAAATGGTATAAGATTACCGTAATTTAGCTGCTTTTGTCTGAAACCGCGATATAACGCCACAACCGCGACTGCGATTTAAAACCCTGATGTAAATTGATAGTAGATGATGAAATCAAAGTTGTTTTGTGTAGAATTAATGTTATAAACATGGAATCAAGTTTGAAATTGGATTAATTCCATGTTTGAAGTTATAAACCCTAACCCTAAGATTTGGGGGTTTTGATTAGGAAGTTAAATTGAGGATGATATTGAATGAATTATGATGTTGAAAGTTTAATTATGATGTTAGATTAAATAATTTCCCCAATTGAAGTTATAGGGACCATTTCAAAAAATTTGAGAAAATTAGGGGAAATTATTGAAAATTTATTTTAGCACTTGAATTGATTAATTGTGATTGAAATATCATGAATTGATGTTTAAGGATCAAAATGAAAATTTTTGGAAGTACAAAGACTAATTCGACAATTTGAAGAAAATTAGGGATTAGTCTTAAATTTATGAAAAGTTTAGGGATTTGATGTTGAGCTTGTATTTGAGGTATATTATGTTAGAAAAATTAAGTATAGTGATTAAAATGTTGATTTTGAAGTGTAAATCAACATTTTAGATTAAATTGAATATTCTGCTACTATAGGGACCAAAGTGCAAATTTTTAAAAGTTTGGGTCCTAAAGTGCAAAGGATGAGAAATGTAAGGTTTAGACTTGAAAATTTTAGTTGGAAGTTTAAAAGAGTCATTAGCGACTAAAATAGAATTTTTGGGAAAAGTTGGAGATTTAAAGAAAAGTATGGGAAATTGTGATTCGAATATAGAAAGCTTTATCGGATCAATTTTCTATATAATGGATAGTTATTTTATTTACTTTCCATTATTGTAGATGGTAAGATTTCGTGCTAACATATACTTAAAATGGTATATGTTATTTTAATGTAGATTTCGATATAAATCAAGACCGTTTCAGCAGAAAAGAAAAGGATAAGAAGTGAAAACATGTAGCAAGGTTAATTATCGAGGCTAAGGTGAGTGCATACATTTTTTTTAAATGTATGTTTATTAACACACAATAGGGAGACTTGCGTTAAGTTATCCAAAAAGGTAAAGAATTTTTATAAATAACATGATATATATATACATATGAAAAAGTTATTTGATACAATTTTTATCTATGGCAGTATACCATGAAAGTTATAAAGCATATTAGAGGATTGACTGCTTTAATATGATATGTTTTACATAATATGAATTGTACATGGGTTGCTTGCCATTTTGCAAGAATTGATTTTAAAGTTGCCATTGGTAGTATAATATTGAGTCAGACAATATAGCGGTATACCATAAGAGTCACACTGTATCTGACACTTCATTGTGTCGACAGTATGCGACGTCGATAGTTGAAACACTTTATTGTGTTGATAGTTTACGACACTTCAATGTGTTGATATGTTCTCAATACTTCATTGTGTCGATAGAAAGGATAATACTAAAATGTACACGACTCGTATACTAGTCACATGATATTTACCTTGGGCTATATGATTTCACCTGATAATTATACGTGTTCTTATATAGATATTCCTGCATTACAGATTACGTGATTATAAGATTATCATGCTTTTGAAAAGTATCATGCATTATAAGATATTTTATATATGTTACTCATCTTACGCCTCAGTGAGTTATACTCGGCGTGTATTTTTGTTATACACGTAGGTAAACGAGTTTAGGAGCGGGCGACTTTTTCATCTCTATCTCTTTTGGGAGTACAGATACGATCGACTAATTCAGTACTTATGACATCCATATTTTGTGTTTAGTAGTGGCATGTAATAGTTAAACCCGTCTTTCTGATAAAATATTTAAATCGGGTATGTAATAGTTTTATAAACCTTTCATAGTTGATAAACATATTTACTGCTTATTATTATATGTTTTAAATGTGACTTTGACATTTATGTAAAAAGTTTCATTATCGGGAATTAAATTATTATTTTATTTATAAATTAGATAAAGTTAAGTGTGCTTGAATTAGGGAATTTTTTAAGATGGGTGATCTCCTGGGAAGTTATTTTTAAAATTTTTTAAATTTCCCCAATTTTTAAGTTAAAAGATGTTTTTAAAAGCCTGAGACATCTCCGACTCGTGTTCAATGTACGGATACGGGAAGGGGGTGTTACATCATTCATGACCAAGCCATTCTAATCTTGGAAAATTTTATTTGGAAATAAACTAGATAAAAATAGAAATAAATGAATGTAAATAAAAAAACAAAACAAAGAAAGAAAATGGGTTGCCTCCCATTTAGCGCTTTGTTTAACGTTGTTAGCTCAACGGCCTGATTCAGACTACAGGTATTGCGACAAATACCTCCTCCAATTCTTGCACTTTGCCCAACTGAGAATTTCCTTAAGAGAAACTCTACGATCATGGAGTTCTTTTGTTTTTCTCTTGTAGGTTCGGGTATTCACGTAAGCTTTTTCTCATATTTCATCCAGCTTTGAAAGCTTGTTTGAAATAATCACCAAAAAGATATCTCTTTCGCCCAAAAACGTGTACTTCAAATGTTCCGCATTGGTTTCGACTCAATATCTGGTGCCTGCAAAATGCAAGGTAACATTTTAGTTTTTGAAGGAGTTAGGCGGAAGTCAGAATAAATAGAATAAATATTTTCCAACTCCCTAATTTCTTCGCCGTGATCCTTCAATTCCCTGCACAAATCATCAGATAAGTTTGTTTCCACAAATTCATCAACTAAAGGATCATAAATATCAACGAAGCTAATGTTTGCCATAGAATCTGGATATTTCATCGCCTTATAAACGTCAAATTTAACAACCTCACCATCAAATTCCATGGTAAGAATTCCACTCCTAACATCAATTTTAGTATGTGTCGTGCTTAGAAAGGGTCGGCCAAGTAGAATTTTAGAGGAAGTGTTGGTTCGATCATTTTCCATGTCGATCACGTAGGAATCTGCTAAAAAAATTAAATCGTTTACCTTAACCAACAAGTTCTCAAGGAGTACTTCAGGATAAATGACAGATCTATCAGCGAGCTGGACAGTCACTCTTGTTTCCTTCAAAAGCTCAACACTAAGTAAGTTGTAAACAGAAAGTGGCATAACATTTATAGAAGCACCAAGATCACATATAGCACGTTTTATTCCTACTTTACCAATTTTACAAAGGATAGCAAACATACCTTGATCCTTGTACTTAGGTGGAAGCTTACGTTGAAAATGGCTAAAATATTTTCTCCCAAGTTTACCTTCTCATTACCGGTAAGCCTTCACTTGTTTGTGCAAAGGTCCTTCAAGAATCTGGCATACCGTGGAACCTTTTTAATCACATCAAGAAGAGCTATGCTTATCTCTACTTTTCAAAATACGTCAAGTATCTCCTTTTCCTCGGCTTGTTTATCACGTTTAACCAACCTCGAAGGCAATGGAGGTGGGACAGCATAAGGAGATGGCGTGGGAGGAGTTTGCGATTTATCCAACTCAAATTCCTAAGATAATTTCGTTCATTTATCTTCCAAAAGGTGCTTACTGGACTGGACTACTTTCTAGAAATTATTGCTGACTAGATTGCCAGATTCTGCTACATCAAAAAATGACGTGCCCCACGTCGTGCCCATGTCTTTAGCCACGATGGATAAATAAAAAATGCAAAACACGTCTTTCTTGCTGCTAGTTCTGGAAAAGAGATTCCTACACCGAAAATAAGCAAAACAGAACCAAATCAGCAGTAATAATTGATAACAAGGGAGAATTAACAAGAAAATATATTCAATTTAAAACACTCACCAGTTGTCGTCCATTTTCAAGTTTCCCTTCAATTAATTAAGGGGCATGTCTTTTGGGAGGGAGCATGTCCCTTGGTGTTGAGCTGTCATTCCAAGCTTAAGCTGAGTTTAGCTTCCACTACGCTAGTTGAGCTGAGCTACCTCTTTCAAACCTTGCGCCTAGGAATTAATGTGAAAAAAAAACCATAAATTAGCTATTAAGAAGCTAGAAACAATAAGTATATAAAAATGGAATTGTAAACTTAAGTAAATGATTGTGAAACATGATTAACTAAGGTATAAGCATAATGTGAAGATGTGGATCATAGGCTATGCATGAATATCATATATTATGCCAATGAATGATAGCATATGATATTCCTAATATGCAAAAGCATGCTTATAACAATATATAATGCATAAAGAAGACAATAAAAGATGAAGTAAGGGAGAACTCCCTTAGAATTAGCCTTCATGATCTTCAATGGTGTGATAAAGTCATAAAGAAAGTTGGTGTTGATTAGGATTGTATCATCCTCCCCTTTTTTTGGCAATTTGTCCTCAAATTGAAAGTGTTCTTCAATTGACACCTCTTTGTTGTTATGGTTGATGAATTCTCACTTTTTTCCCAAGTGAAATCTTCAATCTTCTTGGTTCATCCTTCTTCGAATAGGCACGATCTCTTTGGAATCATCATTTGGAAACGTCACGCATTTTGGGAACAAAACTTGTCCTTTGAATCACTCCTTAATCCGAAACATCATGACCTTTGTTGAAGGTGCGTATCTTTTCAACTCCTCTCTTTAATCCATCATGATGGTTGGTAAAATCACGATATTTCATCATTGCTTCAAATATTTTCATGAACAGATTCTTATGATTTATGCCAGTTTTCCTTGCTCTTGTACCTTTTCGAATGATTTCTTTTGAATAGGTGGATAGTTCTTGCTTTACATCATTGAATTGATCAATTGATAGCATTACTCCATATATATGAATCAATTTACTACAAAACAAACCAAGGTTAGAGAAAGAGAAACTTATAACAAATTGGGTGGAAATACCAAACCATGGTGGATGTTTAATGGGCGTTGGTTGCTGAATTTTCTTCAAGATTGACAATGCACTTGGAATGTCAATGGTCATATTTCTTGTAACTTCAAGTGCCACAACCTTTGAAATGTTAAGGGACATGTCTTGTGGATCACCCAAAGTCACACTCATTGGTTCTTCAAAGGACATGTTTCTTGAATCATCAACTTGAAAAGATACATCTCTTGGAATATCCTGCAAGATAAAAGAAAGAATAGGAGAAAAAAGTAGCGTTAGATAAAATCTTTTTTCTTTCTCCTCTTTATCTCCAAACTCATTCTTTTCAACTCTCTCATTTTCATCTCCAACTCTTCTTACATCCACTTCTCATTTTCATTCTTTTCATGTTCAACTCCATCTGTTTGTCCTTCTTCAAAATGTTCTTTTTCCACTGCTTTCTCTTTGATTTCTTTCTCCCTTTTGCTCTCATTCCAAGCTGCAATCCTCTTGCTTAATTGGATCTGATCATGATGTACTTGGCTTGAGTTTAAGGGTGCCAAAATGATCTTCTTATCCTAAAAATTATCCACATCTTTATTTAATTTCTTATCCTATTTACTTATGTTATGTTATATTGTTTGTAGGACATCACAACTCATATGGATAAGGGAAGAATTGAAAGCAAACTCATATTTGATCGTGAAACTCATGACCATCTTAACTTGCTCAAATTAGCTTATAATAGCTCATTCATTTCGGCTCTAATAGCTTGAGACAAGCTTAAGGACACTACAAGATAAGCTCACCTATCTAAGGGTAGCTCGTAGTAGCTCAAACACTAAGTGAAGCTCACTCAGCTAGTTAGCTCAGCTCAAGCCAGCTCACCCCTAGCTCGATCGGCTCAACTCAGCTCTAGCTACCATAGTCAGGTCAACCTCGAAGGGACATGTCCCCTCCCCTAGGGACACAACCGACTAGCATTGGAGGGAAACTTTGGGTGACAAATTTGGAGGGAAACTTTGGGCGGCAATTGCTTGGAGGGAGACACCGTTCAAGCCCAGACATCAAGGCACCTTCATGGAGGGACACCATGCCTATTCGGCCAACTCTTCACCATTGTACATGCCCATTCAGTAGCCCCTTAGAAAACTATAAATAGGGTTTCATTTTGCATTTGTAAACAAAAAATTCTCATTCTATAAATTATCTTTTACTTTGTGAGTTTATTCTCTCAAACTTGTTCATTTTAGAACTATCTTGACTTATCAAGCTTTCTTGCTTGTGGCATCTCCTATCTCCATCTATACTTTAGGTTCTTGGTTTAACAACCAAACGGTCCAAGTCCTTTCGACCACCCTCAAAGCCATTCTCTTAAGATCTGACATTATGCTTCTTATAGCATAGTTTCTTTCTTTGAAGACTTTGAATACTATCATGTTATCCTTTCCTTCACTTACATATCTGAACCATCACATTTCCTTTCCTTCATTACCTAAGCCTTCACCTACACAAATCCTTTCTTTTTTCATCCATTTCCTTAAACACCCAAAGCACAGCTTCCGCATCCATCATTTCAACATCTTTCCTTCATCATTTCATCTTCAAGCATTTGGATTACAGGGCTTACTTGCATTCACGGACGGGAACAATCAAGCTTCTCTCAACAACAACAATTGGAGAGTTGGAGCATATCATAGAGTTTCTACCAAATTGTTTTATTTAGAGTAATCATTATTACTCTTTAGCATTAGGTGCTAAGCGTATTTTCTATAAACTTAAGATGATGTCTGCTCTAATGCAGAAAAAAGGAATTGAGGAAAAATGGAAAATAGAAGCTTATCAAATGACTTTTTCTATCCTTATAAAAAATAATTTTTTATTCTATATCTAGATAATATCCAGTCTATTTTGATGTTTTCCTTGGATATGTGCCACTAATTTAGTTTATTTAGGTTCTCTATATTTTTCAAACTCAAGGGGGTTAGAAACATGTTTTGCATACATGCTCTGGTGTTGCTCCTTGAATTCCAGCTTGAGCAGGATTATATTTCTTGTCTTCATATAATAGTTTCTGTATAGTTAAAGTATATCTTGTTTTATAGCTTAAGATAAAAATGCTAATATAAAAGTGTTATATTTTGATTTTATAGACGAGTGAATCACAAGGACAAGGAACTCAAAGCTCACAAAGTTCTTCTCCCTCTAAATTCAATGACCCAACATCAACGGGTAAAAAAATGTCCAAAAGAAACAACAACCAAGAGCAACTTGTTGGGGCCATTTCAGTAAATATATAACTAAAGATGGGGAGAATAGAGCAAGATGCAATAATTCTGACACAACTCACACTATGTAAAACCAGGGTTCCACAACCAATTTGAATAACCATTTGAAGACATGTTTACAAAAACCTAAAGGTAATAATTAGGATCTCAAGCAATCAGAATTAGCATCTGCTAAGGTTGGGAGTGGCTCTGAAAGTAAAACGAAAAATTTTCAATTTGGAAGTTTGACGGAGATACTATTAGAAAGACATTGATTCATATGATAGTCGTTGATGAGCTATCTTTTCGAATTGTAGAGGGAGAAGGGTTTAATTCATTTCTTTCTATTGCATGCCCAAGGTTTCATCTCCCATCTCGTTTTATAGTTAGAAGGGATTGTCTCGATGTATTTAATTCCATGAAGAGGTTATTGAAGAATTCTTTTGATAAAGGGATGGGTAGATGTGTTGAAAAGTGACACTTGGACTTCACTTCAAAGGGTATCTTGCATGGTTCAAACAATCACATTGGATAGATGATGACTGGATTCTACAAAAGAGAATCATAAACTTTTGTCTAATATCTGCTCATGGAGGTGAAAGCATAGGTCAAGCCCTTGAAAGATGTATTAGAGATTAGGGGATCGAAAGGGTCTTCACTATTACAATTGATAATGCATTCGCTAATGGTGTTTGTATTGAGTATTTGAGAAAGAAATTGAATCATCGAAATACTTGTGTTGCAAATGGGGAATATATGCATACGAGATATGTTGCACACGTTATTAATCTCATCGTAAAATAAGGTGTTAAGCATGCTTATATGTCTGTTGATCGAGTTAGATCCACTATGAGGTACATAAGAGCATCACCATTAAGGATGAAAAATTCTATGGTCGAGTGGTAGGCTGGAAATCGATCAATCAAATCGCCAAAAGGGGGTGAATTGGCTTGAAAGGAATTTTAGTGGAAGCAATGCAATTTAAAAATTGGACACAGTGATTTATAGTGGTTCAACTTTCTAACCAAAGTCTACATCCACTACCTTAGCTTCCCACTAAGGATTTTCCCAAATTCACTATTGAATTTCTTTTATTTTCTGGCTTAAGGAGATAACCCTTACAACACAAGACTTATACCCAAAAGTCTTGTTAAACTCTCTCACAAAGAGAAAAGAAATAAGCTAACAAGGAAAAACCTATCTAGGCAAATTTGTTTAGAATTTAAGCACTCACTCAAACCTAGACACTTGAGCAATATTGACAATTGAAGCTCACAAGTGTTTTTCTAATGAAAAATAAGACTTTCAAGCTCAAACACAAATTTCTCTTCACATGAATGTTGTTGTTGGTTTTCTTATTGTTCCATGGTAGCTTGATTGAGTCTTTTAAACCCTCTAAAGAGTTTGTGGCCGTTACTAGCTGTTGGGGACTTTATTTCCAGCATTAATGCACTTCTGGAGTACGGTGTATCGGTACGCATGCAAGTGTACCGGTACTTGCCTCAAAGAAGAAAGAGTTGTTGGGTAATTTTACACCTTATCACATATCGGTACAGCCAAGCCTGTACCGGTACAGTTTTTGGCTACTAGAAAATCATACCGTTTGGGGTTAAATAGCGTATCGATACACAACTTAGTTGTACCAGTACAGGCTCTTCTAGGTATAAGTATGGGTCGATCTATACCGGTACTCAAAGCCTATTGTTGACACTTGGGCTATTTAAAATCATTTTAAACATGTCAAAAACCCTTTGAAGATATTTTAAACATATTTTTCAAGTTTATACACTTTTGAAATATTTTTGCGAATTTGTTTAAGTCCGAAAACATTTTTCATTTAGTTATATCAAAATCAAATATCTCGGCATCGGGTAAAAGAAAAAATAATGGATACTAAAGCTCGTTTGCAATTAGATGTGCCTACTAGGTAGAATTCAACATATACGATGTTAAATGGGGCTGCAAAATATAAGCATATGTTTGATTCATATGCTCGTGATGATAATAGCTTTTTTTCTTGACCTCATAGTTGGAGATGGAGTCCTTATATTTGATGATTGGGAAAATGTTTGAAGAATTGTAAAAATTTTACAGCCTTTTTATGATCTTACATTGAAAGTGTCCGGATCATTGTATGTCACCTCTAATTTCTTTTGGGAAACATTGATAGAGGTACAATGGTTACTTAATGACTTGATGAATTATGGTGATTTAGACATAGTTTCCATGGCTTCTAAAATGAAGGATAAGTACAATAAGTATTGGGGTGATGCCACAAATATAAACTTCCTAGTTTACTTGGCTTATCTTAGATTTGCAACGTGAAATGGGCTCTATGAACTTTGGGGTACACTTTGTTTTCCCTAATGTTGCTAGTGAGGTTATGAAGATAACTGAAAGAGATTTGCATTGTTTATTAGGTGAATACTCTTGTATTGTAGGGAGAGCTAAGGTCCATGAAGCTCAATCAAGTATTCTGACAAAATTTTCCATGTCTATAGAATTACATCAATCAAAGACAAGTTTGGCCGTACAACAATTTTTTTGAAGAAGCAATGAGTTAGTTTAAAAAATAAATTTGAGTTGGATAAATATTTGACTGAGAAGAAGGAAACAACTCAGCTTCATTTGATTTGTTATTATGGTAGAAAGTTGAATAGTCCATGATACTTTATTCTTGCACAAATGGCTCGAGATGTTTTCTCTATTCCGATCTTGATAGTTGTCTTAGAAAGTGCATTTTGCACGAGTGGACGTGTATGTTTTCTCTAGATGGTTTTCAAAGTTCATTAAATTAGACTATGGTTTAAGCTTTGATTTGCACTTAGGATTAGCTTAAAAAATCTAAGGATTTCATCAACCTTGACGAGTATGTTGCAAAACTTCAAGACATGGAAGATGGTAATGTTTTACTTTGATTAATATAGTTAATTTTTTTACGTCATTTATGTTATAAAGCTATTTATAATTTAACTAACATATTTATTTTTAACTTTGTTAGATTTATCTAGAATACCCAAAAATGAAGAAGTTTTTTCAAAAATGTCAAGAGTGCACGAAGAAGAAGCCTAAGGTATTCACCAATATAATTCAAAAATTTGAGAATAAGTTTGCTGCAATTTGCCTTTTTGAATTGGTATGTTTTTGTTTTTCATTGGTTTGTATCATTTGACATGTGTAGTTGGATTTTCTAGACTCTACTGTGTTATTTGGTTTAGTTATTAATATATTTTGGGGCAATCTTTTCCTCATTCCGCTATTTTTGGTCTCGCCTTGGCCTTACCTGGATAAGAAGAAGGTTTTTAATGAGGCATGTAGTTTAATGAAATGACGTATTTATACTTAAGGTATTCCATAATAATATAATTCAAAATCTTATTTACACTTATGAAAAATAATATGAAGAAATATGTATGTAGATCTTATATGATTAGAGAAAATTGTTTAAATTAGATCCAAATCGTACTATAACATTATAAATAGTTACAATTAAATTTTTTACATAAAATCGACTCGAACTCGATAAACTCGACTTGAATCCAAAATTTTCAAATAAAGTTTGAATTGTAAAATTAGACTTTCTAACTCAAATAACTTTAATATTTTGACTGACTCGCTCAAACGCCCACCCCTAATTATGATTGTTGTGTGCAGAATGATATTTTTCCACACAAAAAAGGTGTATGATTTTCTCTCAAAGTTAGAATTTTCAAATCAATTTGTCCCCAAATTTAGTTCCCCCGTAGATTCTCCCCTAATTATCAGTTTGTGTTTCGATTATGCTTTTTCAATAAAGTTTATGTATTATTAACGGAAATAATCTATATAAAAATTTAGATGGGAATTTCTTTTTCTCTTGACAAATATATATGTGGTAATTATTTCATACACTTGCGGTGGAAACCAAAAGTTTTCACGGGCGCCTTAGTTTTAGAGTTTATAGTTAAAATTTAGGGTTTAGAAGTTAAGAAATTGTGTTTAGATGTTTAGAAATGAGGGATTGTGGTTAGAATTTAGGGTTTATAGGTTAAAACCTAAATCGATAATCATATTACCCTAAACTCTAAACCCTAACCTTTAAATCCTAAATTCTAACCCTAAACCTTAAATTCTAACCACAATCCCTAAACTCTAAACCCCTAAACACAAAACTTTAAATTCTAGCCCTACACTCTAAAACTAAAATGCTTGTGGAAACTTTTTGTTTTTGATACGCTCCCACTCGTGCATTGTTGATGCAGAGTGTAGCCTTGATTGTTCTCGACCGTAGAATGCAATTAACAAGCGAAACTTGTGATATCGGATGATAAAAAGAATGGTGAAAAGAGTTTGGGTTGCGGAAGCAATTGGTTAAGGGAATTGGGCATGGTGTTTGTAAATGGACGAAATAAAGTAAGGGTGATGAAAAGGATGGTTTGAGAAGGATAGTGGAGGGTTTGAACAAGGTATTGAAAGTGAAAAGAAGATAGATGATGTTTAGATAGTGGTGATAAAGGTAGGACAGTTTTGGATCAAGGAAGAACCTATACCAAAGAGTATAGGCCTTCCACCGATAGAACTTGGATCCACTAGTTAGAAAACTAGGAATCCAAAGTATTAAAGAAAGGGTGACGCCACAAGAAGATGCTTGATAAGTCGATAAAGTTCTTAAAAGAACAAATTTTGAGAGAAAACCTCGTAAATGATATATTAAGCAAAAGATGAGTTGTTTACAAAATGCCAAATGATGGCCTATTTATAGTTTTACAATGGGTGTTAGCCGAAGGGGCATATAGCTATTCAGATATATCTGAATGGTTGGAGTCCTTTGGTTTTGGTGCCAAGCTTGTTGCCATCTCTTGGTGAAGGGTGGCGTGTCCTTTGGTTACATCTCTTTCATGGTTCTGGTGACTATGATCGGACACATCTTGTAGAGTCATGTTGCTTGGTGAATGATGACATTTGGCGAAGAGACACGACCCTTGGTGAAGAGGCATGACTCTTGGTGAAAAGGTATGTCTTGAAATGGAAAAGGCACAACCTGAAAAGATACCTTTTGGTGAAAAGTTGTGACTTTTGGTAAAACACCCTTTTGTGAAAAGACGCGACTTTTGGCGAAAAGACATGACTTTCCATGAAGAGTTGCTTGAGCTGGTCGAGCTGGTAAAGCTTGGTTGAGCTAGTTGAGCTTCACTGGAGCTACTTCTAGCTGCTTGAGCTTCCTCTGAGATATGTGAGCTACCTTCAAGCTGAGTTGAGCTAACTTGAGTTTCCCTTCTTCAATTCCCCTTGTTGTGTGAGCTAAATACCTTAAAAAAACAAACAAACAAACATGTATTATTCCTTATAATGTAAGTAAAGATAAACTATAAGGTAAAGAAAGATGTGGGTCATAGGTTATGCATGAATATCATATATTATGCAAATGAATGATAACATATGATAGTTCAAGTATATCCTAATATGCCAAAGCATGTAATGCATAAATAAGGTAATAGAAGATGAAGTAAGGTAGAACTCCCTTAGAATTAGCCCCGATGATCTTCAATGGTGTGATCAAATCATGGAGAAAGTTGGTGCTGATTAGGATCACATCATCTCCCATTCTTTTTGGCGATTTGTCCTCAAATCAAAGTCATTCTGATGCGATCCTAATCAGCACCAACTTTCTAGATGACTTGATCACATCATTGAAGATACTCAAGGTTAATTCTATGGGAGTTATACCTTAATTTATCTTTTATTTATTTATTTATGCATTATATAATGTTATAAGTGCTTGAATTGTCATATGTTATCATTCATCTGCATATTATATGATATTCATGCATAACCTATGAGCCACATCTTTATACTTAGCTAAATCATGCATATGCTATGTTAAATGACCTTTACTTATTTTTCCTATCACTTGCATATTCTTCTTAGGCGTGCAACATGTATTCATCACATTCTTAGATCTTTCATAGCTAATTTGGTTGCTTTCATGATTGATATAGGTACAAGGGATGATTAGGCAAGCTATGGCAGCTCGGAAACAAATAATACAAGCTATGGCAGATCATATTAGCTCAAGGATAAGGAATAATTGCTCACCTAGCTTAAAGGAGCTCAAGGCAAAAATATAGTAGCTGAAAGTATAGCTAAAGGAGTTGAATGAGATCTAAACTGAGCTTAAGGGAGCTAAAGGATAAGGAGCTTAGCTAAGGAGTGTAGCTAAGCTAAAGGAGCTGAAACTAGCTAGAGAGGAGCTAAAGACCTGATAGCTGACCACTAGAGTGTAGCTAGCTGAAACTGAGCTGGAATGACACTAGCTAGCTACAAGTCACCTAGCTAGCTACCATGAAGGGTCACCAAGCCACCCATTCGTCCATGGAGGGAAAGACACGTGCCTTTCCATGTTTTGGCTCCATTTTGAACCATTTCCATCACTATTCGGCCATGCCTTGTGCCTTATCAAGGAATTGTGACTTTATGAAGGGTTTCAAAACCTTGACGAATAGTTTAGAAGCCTTTTCTGCCACCCCTTTCAATTCCTATAAATAGGATTTCATTTTGTCATTTGTAACTCATACAACTCATACATCTATATATTTTAACTTTGTGAAATTTTCTCTCAAACTTTGTTCTTTTCAAGAACTTTATCAACTTATCAAGTATTTGTACTAGTGGCGTCTTCCTTTTCCATCTATGATACTTCGGCTGATACGAGCATGAGAGGGGTCAAGATAATCATCTTGGAAAAGAAGTTGAAATTGTTTTGCAAGTCAGAAACGTTAGCCAACTTGTGTTGCATATTGGGATAGGATCTAAGCATTTTTGGGTCAATGTGTTTTCTTAAAATTTGTCTGACTGTCAATTATCTTTCCAACGCATCTTGAAACACATCAATCAGACATCTAGAACTCAAGATACGTCTATTTTAGAGAAGGCAGTACATGCAAAAATACCTATACGGGTTTTTTGGATTATTACAAATTTTCAAGATTTTATTTGATTATTTGTAATTTAAATCAATATAGGATTCTGCAATATCTACTAAGATCAGATTTATTTAATTAGGATTTTATTTTAAGCATTTATTTATTGTTAGAAGTTACTTATCTAATTAGGAGATTAGATTTTAGCATTTATTTATTGTATTTAATTCATTAAGTTTAGTAGGATTAGAACTTCTCCAAGGCCTATATAAAGGAGGCTTCACCCACATTGTAATTAAGAATTCGTTGGATTAAAAATAAAGTTCTCTTTGAATTTATACTTGGAAGAAGTAAATCTTGTTTTTTTAGAAGTAAAACAAAGTTCTTGGGATTTGTTGTTGGGGATCTTCACACTTCTGCTTGTCCATACAATCGCGTTTGGAAGGGTGGGTTAGAGCTGCTTGAGGTTGCTTTCTTAGATAATTACGTCTAAAGGATGCCAAGGACAATTATTTCATCACACCATCTCCATATATTCAAGCTTCCTCCATTGACGCTACCATCATAAGCAAATATGAATTTTCAGATTTGTTCTTTATTTTGGTTTTTTTTATTTAGATTTGCGCTACTCTTTCATTGGGTCCTTGGTTCATATAACCACTGGGTCCAAGTCCTTTAACCACCCTCAAAGCAATCCTTTTAAGAATCGGGGTTATACTTATATAGCATAGTTTCATTCTTGAATTCTTTGAATACTATCACCACATTTCCTTCACTTCCATATCCGAACCATCACATTTTCTTTCCTTAATTACCATAGCCTTCACCTACCCAAAACCTTTCCCTTTTCATCCATTTCATTATTTTTCCTAAACACCACGCATCATACACTTCTGCACCCTAAACTATCATCATCTTTCCATTATTTCATCATCTTTAAGCATTCCAGCACAAGACTTACTTGCACTCTCGGTCGGGAACAATCAAGCTTCTCTCAACAACATTAATTGGAGAGTTAGAGCATATCATATTGGAATCAGAGCTTTTGGAAGAATCAAGTAAGTCCTTATTTATAATTTCCCTATTGTGATAAAAAAAAAAAAAAAAAAGCAAAAAGCAAAATCTAAATTCTCTCTTCTCAAAGAATTCGAAAAGATAAAAAAAGAGTATATAGTGAAAGAAATCATAAAGGTAAAGGTAAAGCAAAGCAAACAAGCAACAAAGCTTAAAGAAGACATCAAGATTGATTGTTTCTCGAACGAGTTATAAGTAAGTTTTGTGGTATGAATCTTTTACTTTCTTTTGTCTTCATTTACTTTCTTTCTTTCTTTCTTTTTTATTCTTCTTTTATCCTATCTTCTTTTCTTTTCTTATTACCTTTATATTTTTTTCCATTTCCCTACCTAACCCTATTTTTGTAGCCAAGACGCCATATAGTTAAAGTTCTTGACAGGTTTTGAGTAAGTTCTAAAAGAGCTTAGTGTGAGAGATTGAGTGATAAAAGGTACGAGAGTGTGAGATCAGAAGACGACAAGTAAAAGCCATTAAAGTCCTAGAGTGCAAATACGAGTGGAGTGACATCTAACTTTCCTTGGAGTGAACTTGTGAGGTTTTTGTGAGTGCGTTGGTAAGGTTTAAATTTCTTTTATTTCACTAACAATGTCATTTGATCTTCTATCTTTCCAAACAATGAAGGACGAACAGCAAAGAAATAATGCATTTCACACTTGATGCGATGTAAATGGTAAAGTGTGTTTATGATCATTGACGGTGGGAGTTGTACCCACATTGCAAGCACTTTGATGGTCGAAAAACTTGGCTTGACAATAATGAAGCATCCAGGTCCATACAAGATACAATGGCTTAATGATGATGAAGAGATCACTATCACCGAACAAGTTGTCATTTCCTTTTGCATTGGAAATTAAAAGGACGAAGTGCTTTGTGACATAGTCCCAATGCACACAAGCCATTTATTATTGGGGAGGCCATGGCAGTTCGATAAAAAAGCAATTCATGACAGATATACCAACCATTATACATTTTCCTTCGAAGGTTGAAAGATTACCTTAGCGCCTCTATCTCCCAACCAAGTTAAGGAGGATCAAATTCACTTGAAAAAAAGCCTTGAGTCCATGAAGAAGGTTGATAAAATTGATGAAGAAGAAAAAGAAAATAAAAAAATTGAAAAAGAAAAAAGAAGACGAGATTGAAAAAAAAGATTGAAAATAAGAATGAAAATGAGGATGGAGTTGAAAATGAGAAAATAGAAGAGTATAAGGGTGAAAAGAAAATTCAAAGAAAGAATGAAGACAATGAGTGCGGAGGAAGAAAACATGATTTATTTGTCACTAACAATTTTTTTCTTCCTATTCTTTATTTGCCATTATTACAGGATGATGAAAAGAAGTTTTCAAGAAACATTCCAAACTCATTGCCAATTATGAAGATAATCCAGCATCCTTCATATGTTAATAATGCTATTGGTGAGAAGATTTCAAAAGATGTTTCAAAGAAGTTCCTCATCACCATGCAACAAATTCCCCTTAAGATCATCAAACATCCTTCTTGGTTTGTAATTTCTTTCCATTTTGTTATAAGTTTCTCTTCTTCTAACCATGGTTTGTTTTGCAGCAAGGTGATTCACCTACATGGTGTTATCCTATCAACCTATGATGACAATTTTATTTTTGAGATTGGTTGGTGCATCAAAATCAAGGCCAAACTACAAACATACATTCTACCCAAGATTAATCATTACAAGGAAGAGAGCATTATCCACCTACTCAAGGGCCATAATTTAGAACGATACAAAGCTTAAAGGAGATGAAGTTTACAACCTACTTGATGGAGGATCAAAAAAGTCAAGATTATTCACCAACCATTATGATGTTTCGATTCAAAAAGATGATTCAAGAAACATGACTTTTGGAGGACTAAAGGTTTTGTCCTTTGAAGAATCAGTAGGCGTAACCTTTGGTGATCCACAAGACATGTCCTTTGACGTTTCAAAAGTTATATCCTTTAAAGATTCAAAAAATGTGACCTTTAAAGATGCATGTCTAAAAGACGAATCTCTTAAAGATGGGTTATTCAAAAGCATATCATTTGGAGTTGCTAATCCATTAGCAAAGATGAAGGAATCGGCGATACAAACATCTACCTACTGCTTTCTTAAACAATTTGTCAATTCAGGGACAAATAGCTTTAAAGAAGAGGGGATGATACAATCCTAATCATCACCAACTTTCTCCATGACTTGATCACATCATTGAAGACCCTTAAGGCTGATTCTAAGGGATTTCTACCTTACTTTATCTCCTATTTACTTATTTATGCATTATATAATGTTATAAGCATGCTTGAATTATCATATGTTATCATTCATCTGCATATTATATGATATTCATGCATAACCTATGAGCCACATCTTTATACTTAGCTAAATCATGCATATGCTATGTTACACATCCTTTACTTATGTTTTCCTATCACTTGCATATTCATCTTAGGCGTGCAGCATGTATTCATCATATTCTTAGCTCTTTCATAGCTAATTTGGTTGCTTTCATAATTCATATAGGTGCAATGGATGATTAGGCAAGCTATGGAAGCTCAGAAACAAAGAATGCAAGCTATGACAACTTATACTAGCTCAAGGACAAGGAATGATAGCTCGCCTAACTTGAAGGAGCTCAAGGCACAAAGATGGTAGCCGAAAGGATAGCTAAAGAAGCTGAAAGTGAGCTGAACTGAGATTAAGGGAGCTGAAGGGTAAGGAGCTTAGTTGAGGAGTGTAGCTAAGCTAAAGGAGCTGAAACTAGTTGGAGAGGAGCTAAGGACCTGATAGCTAACCACTAGAGTCTAGCTAGCTGAAACTAAACTAGAGTGATACTAGCTAGCTACCATGAAGTGTTTTTCCCTCCATTCAGCTATGGAGGGTAAGACACATGCCTTTCCATGTTTTGGCACCATTTTGAACCATTTCCATCACTATTCGGCCATGCCTTGTTCCTTATCATGGAATTGAGACTTTATGAAGGGTTTCAAACCCTTGCCGAATAGTATAGAAGCCTTTTTGGCCACCCCTTTCAATTCCTATAAATAGGAGTTCATTTTGTCATTTGTAACTCATACAACTCATACATCTATATATTTTTACTTTGTGAGGTTTTCTCTCAAACTTTTTTCTTTTCAAGAACTTTATCGACTTATCAAGTACTTTCCATCTTTGATACTTCGGGTCCTTGGTTCACATAACCAACGGGTCCAAGTCCTTTTACCACCCTCAAAGTAATCCTTTTAATAATCAAGGTTATGCTTATATAGCATAGTTTTATTCTTGAATTCTTTGAATACTATTACCACCTTTCCTTCGCTTCTATATCTGAACCATCCCATTTCATTTCCTTTCCTTCATTACCCGAGCCTTAACCTATACAAAACATTTCCCTTTTCATCCAATTCATTTCTTTTCCTAAACACCACACATCATACAATTCTGCACCCTAAACTATCATCATCTTCAAGCATTCGAGCACAAGACTTATTTGCATTCACGGTTGGGAACAATCAAGCTTCTCTCAACAAAATCAATTGGAGAGTTAGAGTGGAACACGTTCTTCAATGGACACTTCTTTGTTTTTAGGGTGGCCGAATGCCCTCCTTTATCTTTCAATGGAACATGTTGTTCATCCTAAAAATAAAAGACAAAGAATATGGTTCCTTGTTAGCGAAAGTAACATCGATTATAGTTTTTGCCAAAAGACACTTCCTAATCATCTCCTTGTCCGAAGAGGCACTTGTATTTTGGTTGGAACTAGCACATCCTTTGGTGAAAATACTTGTCTTTTGGACTCCTCCTTTGTGATGATTCTTAACGTCATGACCTTTCACCTTTGTACTTCTCCGAATGATTACTTTTGATTGAATGGAAAGTCCTCAGTCCACTTCCTTGATTTGAACAATTATGGGTGAGTTATGCATGGTAGGTAAAAACTTTGATTCACCTTCTTTCCAAAAAATCTTCCAACAATACTTTAGAAACAAAGTATAGTCATTTGATTTGACAAACTTCAATACTTCAACCAATCGAACACCTTCTTTGTCTCCTCCCATCTTCTAGTGCAATTCCATTTTAAACCTATGTCTCCTTTCATTTCCTACAATCACAACCATATTAGTAGAAAGGAAAATTAGATTTAAAAGATTATAGAAAACAAGCCCATTAATGCGTACAAATGGTGGTTGATGCTTGATGTACTCCATGGGAAACTTCATTGATTCGTCAAAACACGAATGTTGTTAGATCATATTCATAATTGGAAATGCACTTGGAAAGTCTCTTGAGGCCTTCTTTTCAGCATCCTATAACAATGAGAAATCAAGAATATAGAGAAAAGAATTGTTAGTGTAAGATGAAATTTGTTTCTATTTCCATCATTGCTTCAATGCTCTTCTTCAATTGGATTTGATCTTCACTCACTTGGCTTGAAGTTAAGGGCACCAAAGTAATCTTCTTTCCTTCTTACAAGAATGAGTAATGATTGGCGTATCCATCATGGGTAGCTTTCTTGTCAAATTGCCATGGTCGCCATAGAAGCAAATGACTTGCATTCATTGGCACCATATCACACAAGACTTCGACTTTGTATTTTCCAATAGAGAATAGAATCCCCACTTGTTTGATAACTTTCAAACCCCCTCTATCGTTCAGCCATTGCAACTTGTAAGGGATCGGATGTTTGATAGTCTTCAATCCAAGTTTGTCCACCATTAGGGTGTGTGCAACCTTGGTGCAACTCCCTCCGTCAATGATCACGAAGAAAACTTTACCATTTACATGGCATCGGGTGAAAGATATTTTCTCTTTGTTGATCATCTTCCACTGATTGAATATTTAGAGTTCTTTTGACAACAAGAGCCTTTCCTGAAGTAGATGAAAGATGAAAAGAATCTTGTGACATTATTAGTGAAATAAAGAAAAAACCTTACTAGCACACTCACAAAATCTCACGAATTCACTCCAAAGAAAAGTTTAGATGACACTCCACTTAATGCTCGTGTTTCACTTGGGAATATGGCTTTTACTTACCCTTCTGAACTCACAACTCTCTTTCCTTTTTCCTCGCGATTCCCTCGCACAAAGTTCTTAAAGAAACTTACTCAAAACCTGTCAAACTTCTTTTCTTATGGCGTGTGCTGCAAAAATGACGTTAGGGTAGGAAAATAAAGGTAATAAAAGGGTAGGTCTAGAAGAAGTAGAGAAAGAAAGAAAGGGTTTATCCTTTACCACAAAACTTACTTACAACTTGTTCGAGGAACAATCAAGTCTTGATGTACTTCATCGAGCCTGGTTGTCTTTGTTTTGCCTTCACCTTTGTGTTTCTTGTTTTCACTATATATATTTCTTTTCTTTTTTTGGCACTTTTTGAATTCCTTAGAGAAGATGAAGAGGATTTCTATTTTTTTTTTTTGCGTTTTACTTCTCTTTTTTTGCACAAAATGAAACCACAAAGATATGGGCTTACTTGATTCTGCCGAAAGTTCTGATTGCCATATGATATGCTCTCACTCATGTATAGTTGATACAAAGTGTAGCCTAGATTGTTCCTGACTGTAGAATACAAGTAAGCAAGCGAAACTTGTGATACTGGATGATCAAAAGAATGGTCAAAAGAGTTTGGGATGCAGAAGCAAATGGTTAAGGGAATTGGGCGTGGTGTTTGTAAATGGATGAAATAAAGTAAAGGTGATGAAAAGGATGGTTTGAGAAGGATGGTGAAGGATTCGAACAAGGTATTGAAAGTGAAAGGAAGATGGATGGTGTTTAGATAGTGGTGATGAAGATAGGACAGTTTCGGATCAAGGAAGAACCTATACTAAAGAGTATAGACCCGAACCTTATAAGATCTTCCACCAATAGGACTTGGATCCACTAGTTAGAAAACTAGGAACCCAAAGTGTCAAAGAAAGGGTGAGGCCACAAGTAGATGCTTGAAAAGTCAATGAAGTTCCTAAAAGAACAAAGTTGGAGAGAAAACCTCACAAATGATATATTAAGCAAAAGATGAGTTGTTTACGAAATGCCAAATGATGGCCTATTTATACTTTTACAATGGGTGTTAGCCGAAGAGGCATATAGCTATTCGGACATGTCCGAATTGTAACACCCCAAACCTGAATGCTACATTTGGTCCACTAGCCCAAACCGCTCCTATAAAATTTTTCACTTTAAAAGCCAATAAAACCAATCCTATAAATCCAAAGCATGCCATCACCAAAGCATTTAAATCCATCAATACTTAAAACGTTCAAAATAGTTAATGGAGCTCCAAATAGAGTAATAAAACATTTGATCAATACAAGTTAGACCAAATAGAGTTACAAATACATAGGGTCATACGAATAAATAGCCCACTATATCTAAATACTTGTACTCTACCAAAAGGCCAATGCTTAATCCTTGTTTCGATGGTGCTCCGCTACACACGTACAATCTATCAACCTGCAAATGGAAACAATGATTCTGAATACTGAGCTAACAAAGCTCAGTGGATACACAACCACTCGACCATGCTTTAGGTGAATCGTAATTAAGTGCATGCTATGAGATATGATATCAAGATAAGATAAAGCAATGGCGCTACCATAATCGCCTAAACATATCTATGCAAAAACAACATCCTAGCAACCTAAGCACATCAATAAACAAACCAAGAGCGGGGCCCAATGTCACCCGACACTGGGAATCTTACATCGAGCTAGTATACTCAGAATCTCACATCGAGTCTTCACTCAGAATCTCACATTGAGTGGGGCTCAGAATCTCGCATCGAGCAAATATCATCATCTGGAATCTCACATCGGATGGCCTTCATTTCATCACTTGGAATCTCACATCGAGTGGTCTTCTTGTGCTTCAACACTCACTCACTGGGTATCCGGATCCCACCAAACAAAGACTCATAACCAAAAAAGTGCCCTCACTTGGCACAACCACAATTGATCCCCCATGGATCCCTAGAATTTGCTAACACAAGCAATTTACTACCGTTTAGACTCTTATTTAGACATTTAATTCACATCAATGATTAGAAACACACCTTCTCGGTATTACCATTCATTTTATATCATAAGAGACCCATTAGGACCTTAGTCAAAAATTATAGAACTCCCGAACTCAAAACATAAAAACTTGGGCAGATTGCTCTACGTGTACCGATACACCCCCATGGGTATCGGTACACCCCCTTGTACCGGTACACCTCCCTGTGTAATGATACGCCAACTCAGAAGCGGGTGATCTTGTACATGCGTCGCACGACACTCTAGGCATACCAAAACCCCGTACCGATACGCACCATACGGCATATCAATCCATATATCATACTGATACACCCATTGGGGTACCAATACGTAATTTGGCTACTGGAATTTGCAATGTAGTGCCCATACCGATACCCCTTTGCAAATTTGCCTAGAAGATTCATCTTCCATTAGGAGCGTACCGATACCTTAGCCCGCGTATCAGTACTCAAGCACAAAATTCATTCTCTAGAGTTCGAAAATCCCCTGATTTCACCCCCAACCACAACCATTTAGTCCCATATCAATCTTCCATGTTATGATAAGTTATTTAGGTATGTTTCTATCCATTTTTAGCCCCAAACAACAACAAACTCAAGATTTTCCATGGATGAACTACCAAGCTCTAACTTACTCAAAACATCATATTTCACTAAACCATGCCAAAATGATGATGCACATGAACACACAGAAGTTAGAAGTGTACTAACCTCGAATCACAAGTTGAAATGAAGCTCCAAGCCTCTACCTCAAGCTTTCTTCCTCTCTTGGGCCCTTGAATGCTCTCCAACCTCTTTTACTACAAAAGGAATGTTGCAAACGAGTTACAACATGGTTGGGAGATTAAAAGAAGCTTAAAAGACGATTTTACAACAAGAAATGGGGCTGAAATCTCCATTCCCATTCTCACCCTTAAACCCCCACCAAAACCTCTTTTTCCACCATTTCAAGCAAGACTTACCTTGGATTATAGATCCTTGGATGCCTAACAACTCTTCCTTCAACACTAATCTGGGATTCCAACTTAAAACTAGCAAAAATGGAGCCTTTCTTTCAAACCTATGGAGGATAAGCTTTTGGGGAACTCAATGACCTCATTCTCTTACAAAAAATCTGTAGCCCCATAACTCCTCCCCTTTCATCTTACTCCTTAATTATGCTTTTACTATTTTGCCCCTGTCTGTTTCCCAAAACTCAACCCCAAAATAAAAAACCAAGCCTACCTCCTTACAAATAAGCCTACTAAGGCTCCTAGGGCCCAATTATCATGGCCCAAACACGAGGCCCATGCCCTAGTCAACCCGACCCCTAGATCTAAATCTGGGTCATTACAACTCTCATTTTTTAACGAAAATTTTGTCCTCAAAATTTTACCTAGTGGAAACAAATACGGGTAGAGTTCTTTCATGTCAGCCTCAAACTCCCATGTAGCCTTCTCGACTCCATGGTTCCTCCATGACATCTTGACGAGGGATATACACTTGTTACGAAGCTCTTTGACTCTCATATCAAGCACTCTCACTGGCTCTTCTTCATATATCAAATCCGTGTTGACCTCAACTTCCTCGAGCGATATAACATGTGAAGGGTTAGAACGGTGGCGTCTCAACATTGATACATGGAAAACAATGTGTATACGTGCCAAATCTAGAGGCAAGGTTAGCCGATATGCTATAGGCCCAACCCTCTCAAGCAATTCATACGGTCTAATATATTTCAGGCTTAACTTGACTTTCCGTCTAAAACGGATTATCCCTTTCCACGGTGATACCTTTAAAAACACTTTCTCACCCACTTCATACTCAATATGCTTGTGCTTCTTATCCGGGTAAGCCTTTTGATGATCAAAGGTTGCTTGCAACCTGTCCTTGATGATGTGAACCTTCTCTTCAGTTTTTCTAACCAAATCAGATCCCACGATCCTCCTCTCATTAAGCTCTATCCAACATAAGGGTGTTCTACATTTACGCCTATAGAAGGCCTCGAAAGGGCCATCTTGATGCTTGATTGGTAGTTATTGTTGTAAGCAAATTCAACAAGTGGTAAGTATTCTTCCCAACTCCCCTCGAAGTCCATAATGCAGCACTGAAGCATATCCTCAAGAATCTGAATGACACGCTCAGACTGGCTATCAGTCTGAGGGTGAAAAGCTGCACTGAAATGTAGTTTGGTGTCCAAGGCACTACGAATCTTCTTCTATAGCCTTGCTGTGAATCGTGGATCTCTATCCGATATGATTGAAGATAGTACCCCATACAATCTCATTATCTCCCTGATGTACAGCTGAGCCAACTGCTCTAAGGTGAAACCATGCGCACAGGCAAGAAATGAGCAGACTTGGTCAAACAATCCACTATTACCTAAATCGCATCATGCTTCCTTTGAGTCATCAGCAAACCCGTAACGAAATCCATCGTGACCCAATCCCACTTCCATTATGGAATCTGAATCGGCTGAAGCAAACCTGATGGAACTTGATGTTCTGCCTTCACTTGTTGGCAAGCTAAGCATCTTGTCACAAACTCAGAGACATTCCTCTTCATGCGTGGCCACCAATAATAAGGTCAAAGATCTTGGTACATTTTGTTGCTTCCCAGATGTATGGTGAAAGGACTACGGTGTGCCTCCCACAAGATGCTGTCTCTCAAAATCTTCTAAGGCCGAAACACACAACTGACCCTTGAAGTACAAGTACCCACCATCTCGTACTTCAAAATCCAAGGTCTCGCCTATCTGAACCACCTTAATTTGTGCCACTAAATCTTTATCCAAAACTTGAGTCCTCCTTATCTCTTGTATCAACGTGGGATCAACCCGAAGCTCAGCTCAAAGTCTACCATCCTCAGTTATTCTCAAGTGGGCAAACATGGCTCTCAAATTAGACATCGACTTACGACTCAAGGTATTCGCCACTACATTTGCTTTGGTCGGATGATAATCAAGTCTACTTTGGTGGTGCAAGCTTGGTGGCCTTGTGCTTGATACGCTGCTTCTTGAGCGCGGCGATGGGCTTATCGTCCTCATTTGATTGCAGTGGTGGTGGTACTTACTCGTGATCTTGCTCGTCATCCTAAGTGTCAGTCCCCTCAGTAGGAGTGTTCCAAACACGACCTGCAGAGTGCTTGAGATGACGCTGTGTCATTGCTGTGATATTTGGGGTCGACGCAGGTGCAGTTGCAGGAGTGGTATCATCCATCACATCATTGTCACTTTCAGTAGTGGTTGGTTCCTCTGTTGGGTTTTCAGGTGGTGGTGTCTCCATTAAGGCTTTTCCTTTGTTCTGCCTCGTCAGGCAAGGACTTGTTGTGGCATCAGTAGGGGATGGCTCTTGTGTAGTTGGTTTTGATTGTGCAGGGGTCGAATGTGTTGCAGGGGTTCTTTTGGGTTGGTTGTTTTGCTGTAGAGCTAACAGGGCTTCTGAGAAGGGAGGGAAATCTTTGTTCATGTGCGACAGAATCTCCTTAAAATAGGAGTTCATCACCTCATCCTTCTCCTTGACATACTTAAAGAAAGTATGCAAATTGCCGTGCATCACCTCTATCTCTTCCTTCATACGTCGCGTGGAGGCTACCAAGGAGGCAATCCTTACTACAGCAACTATTTTCGCTCCACCCTCAACAGTCTCGGCCATGGCATCTTCATCAAATCCCTTAAGCCCAGGGATTTGGTCAAGGGTTAACCATTGCTTTCCTTTGTGTATCTCATCCACATCATCTTTATATACTTCTTTATTTTGACAGAGGCTCGTAATCAAGTTGGGGAAGATCAGAGGGCTAGATTTCCTCTTCACGAGCGCATACACCTCATCAACAATTATCTTACCTACATCTATCGGTCGTGCATTGAGAATGGAGTGTAGGAGAAATAGCTTATTAAGGGCCACAGTCGTGTGATGGGAGGTGGGCATCAAACGGGTCTTGATATAGTGGTTCCACAGTTTGTCTTGGGGCTTCAGACGCCCTCTCTCTACTATCTTGTTGGTGGGGTCCATCTCTGTTCCCCTAAAACATAAATCCTTTAGGATTTCCTTGATCATTTGGGCATCAGCAACTTCGACAAAATGGGTATGTTGATCACAACATTCTTCATCCCATAAAATTTATTTATCGTCGTAGCGGTAAACTTGATTTGGCCCCCCCTTACGTACACAGCAGATTGTGTAGGGCTTGTTAGCAGCACAGAGATATTTCCTAGGTGTTTGACGAATGACTCACATCCTTGCTTGGTGATAACCTCCATCACTTCGGCGTCGAATCCGTCCTCACCCTCAGAGGGGAAATAGAAGCCTTGTTCATGGAATACTTTTCTTTCCTTAATTTGTTAGAAGCGAGTCTTGGCCGCTTCATCAAGAAATTTCTTATTCTCGAGGGTCGACTGGGCTTGTGCACTGCTTGAAGCACCGGGGACATTCTTGCAACGAAACATGGTAGAAGGAAGGGGTAAAGATTGTTTGAGTGATTAGGATTTTTCTTTGGGTGAAGCATGGTTCAAAACAGATGAAGAAGAAGGGGTTAGGAAGGATAGTGAAACAAAGTGGGATGAGTGGTGAAGGAGATAATGTGTTTTATATAAAAAAAAAACTGTCAAAAGTAATTGGAGAAAGAAGGTGGGTGTGACAGTTATGAGGCGTGGGGAAGAGGAGAGGTGTGATGGGCGTTTAATGCAAGGAGAAAAGCATGAAATATAATATGAAAAGTGTAATGATAGGGTAGGGTTTGAAAATTAAATAGTTATAAAATCCCCTATTTTTGTTCTATTTAATGTCGCCCACAAACATTGGAAAATTTTTGCTTTTTCGACTTCCTCAATAAGGTAAGGACAAAACCCTAACCCTAATTGGAAAGACATTGCTTCCTTAAACCAAGCCTTCGCGTGACACTTGGAACTCTGGGAGGAAATCTGACAAGGGATGATAATGACAAAAGAACAGCAAACCATAAAATAAAAAACTAAAGGACAAAGAAATAAAAGATAAACCTAATTATTTATAAACATAGGGAATATGAAAATGCTATAGCAAAAAAAAAGAAAAAAAATAGTGGGGGGATTCAAACTCCCATGCATCTTGAATAAGCAAGGAGGACTTGTCATGCACGATTGGGGCTCCAGTATAAACCTTCAATCTTTGGCCGTTAACTTTGAAGACGATGTCATAGTCAAGGTTCTTGATGTCTACAGCTACATGAGGATAGACCTTGAGCACTTGGAAATGGCCTGACCATCGTGAATTGAGTTTTCCAGGGAAAAGCTTGATCCTAGAGTTATAAAGGAGAACTTGTTGGCCTTCTGAAAATGCCTTGGCAAAAGATGCTTGTCGTGCCACTTCTTTGTTTTCTCCTTGTGCAAGCATGCATTCTCATAAGCTTGGGCTCTAAATTCTTCCATCTCATTCAGCTCTAATAGCCTTCTTCCTCCATCTAGCTGGGCATCCATGTTGATCTTTTTAATGACCCAATAAGCTTTGTGTTCTAGCTCGATAGGAAGATGACATGCTTTGCCATAGACAAGTTTGAATGGGGACATTCCCAAATGATTTTTAAAAGCTGTGAGATAAGCCCATAAAGCTTCATCAAGCTTTGGGGACCTGTCTTTTCTTTTGGGGTTGACCACCTTCTCTAATATTTGCTTTATCTCGTGATTGGAAACTTCAGCTTGGCCATTGGCCTCGGGTGCTATGCTGTAGCAATTTTATGCCTTACACCATACCTTTGAAAAGCTTTAGCAAAGAGCTTGTTGTCGAAGTGGGTTCCTTCATCACTGATGATGGCTTGTAACACCCTAGTTTTGGGCTTGGATGTTTTGAGGGTTGGTTCAAAGGCCCGGTGGACCGGTATTAGAGGTTCGAGTTAGTTTCAGGATTTAATCGGATTGAATATTTTTAAAGGTGATAAAATTTGGGAAAATGTGGTAAAAATCATTATTTAGTATAATGATGATTGTGGTAAAATCAATTTTCGAAAATGAGATTTGGAAGTTGAACATTTTGGACTAGTGACCAAAATGCAAACTTTGAAAACTATTTTTAGTGACTGTTATGAAAAGGATCAAAAATTTGAATCTTTAAGGAGCTAATTATCCTAGATATTTTTAACAGATTTCTCCCTTTGATTAATTGATTTTAAATGGGTTTTAAAAGGCTTTAAAAGTGAAGAGAATTAATAAATCATATTTTAGACTTTTAACAAAATTCACGTAACAAACTTTGCAACTTCTTTCTCTAAATTTCTCTCCAGCCAAACACCTTTCCAATTTCAATTACTTTAGGTAAAAATCAAAGGTTTTGATTTCCTAATGCTTTTTCATCAAATACTTATTGTTATTCTCTTAATTTTCATGTTTTATTAAGCAATTAAGGGGAGGAATCAGCACTGGAGGTAAGGACTTATTCTTCTCCTCTAATGAAAGGTTCTTTACTGAAATTCCCAAGTTCTTGATCATTTACAATTGTTTTCTAAGGTGTTTTGATAGTTTAATTAAAGAAAATTTGGTTTAATTGTGTTTTGATTGAGGAGATTTATGGATCTTCGTACTCGTTCTATTTTTCTGGGATTTTGATCAGATTAGAACATGATTTTGATGTTTAATTGAGTTAATAACTTGGTTTTAATATTGTAATCCCGAAACAAGTTGAATCTTTAATGTTTAAGGTGGTTAATTAAGGGTTTTTGGGGTGACAGTTGGGTTTAATCTTTGCTAGAAGTGAAAGGATTTTGGGAAAGGGATTTTAGGGGTTAATTGATGAGGTTTGTTGGATTGAATCATTATAATAAGGTTGGGTTAAGTTTTGGAAGTGTTTGGTGATGATTTCAGTATGTTTCGGATAATTTTTGAGTGGGGTACTTGAGAGTTGCGGGTAATTGCTTGTAGGCAATGGTTTGAATGCATAATGATGCATTTGCCCTCTAGTTTTGTGTGGTTAAAATAGGGGATAATCAAAGCGACGAAGCTTGATGTTGATTGTGGCTTACCGGAAGCTTGATTCGCGTTGGCGAGCAAAGTGTAGCGTATCGGTGAGTGGATACTGGTTTAAACACCTTTAAAAGGGTTAATAAAGGTTGTTAGGAGTTTAGGTTAAGTTTAAAACACTTATCTAAGCTCGAAAGTAAGTTTTCCCTCTTTTGCTCTTCAATATTGGTTCGGATATGAGCATGTGTAATTCATGTTTAGGTCATGAACATGGTTTGATTTACTTGCTGGAAATGAATGGTTTTGAATATATATGCAGGGGTTTAAAAGTAAAAGAAATGCTATTGAGCATTGGTTTTCATTCCGGCTGGGAATGGTTTTGATTTGGCAATATGATTTGCATATGTGGTGGCTTTGTATAATGCACTGTAAAACAGTGGGTAAATGGTTTTATAAATGATATATTGGCTATGTGACATGATGAGATAACACTCGGATATAGTTGGCATGCCATAGGATGAAGTGCACTGTAATATGTTAAAAATCGATCGTGGATAAGAGTCCTTGAGGTAAGCGGTCGGCTAATCGGTTTATAATGTTGTCACTTGGGTTGAACGGTGGTTCCCCTTGTTGATGTTGATCTTGTGGTCGGCAAGGGTGTTATATCATGCGGCCGGCATGGTATGGGTTATAGCAGTGGTCGGCTATCATGGGAGATCCGTGTATCCGAAATATAAGGTTAACGGTCGGTTACCTAAAGATTAGCGGTCGTCTAATTAAGGATAGAGGTCGTCTATCCGGGCTCACTACAAATGCCAATATATGAAAATTCAAGTATTGAACTTGTTTTATAATGCTTTGGAATTTAAGCATGGTTTTGTATAAAATGCTTTGAATCTCAAGAATGGGTTTGTATATAATGCTTTAGGGATTTAAGCTTGCGAATTATAATGTGTTGCATATGGTCGGTATGCATGTTTGAATTGGAATCCTTGGTACTTGTTTAGGTCGTCAGCATGGTTTGAAAACAAGTGTTTTATTCTTAAGGATTATAATGCGTCATTGTTTTATGAGCATCCTCACTAAGCAAGTGTGCTTACACTCTCTTTTCCTTAATGATGCAGAGCACTAAAGTTTGGGGCTGCAATGGCAAGGCCAAACTGATCCAAGGACAAGAACTAGTTTGATTATGAACTCAGTTTATGATTCCGGTTAATAAGGCAATGTGTTCGCCATATTTTGGGGATTTGTATTTCTGTATTTCCATCAGTTTTAAGCATGTGATGTGCTGGATTTTATGGTTGTTTGATGTTGTTTGAGCTTGGGTGAATCAAGCCTATATTGTTGCTAGCTAAGTGCTAAAGTATGCATCTAGTTGGATTTATTTCGTTGCCATGGTTTGATGTTCTGAGCAAGTTTGGTATTATGTTGTAAATGTGCAAGCATGTTGAGTATGCCTTAAATGTACCAAATGGGAGTTTTGGTTGCTTGGTGAAATGATACTAGGATGCATGCCTATAGAAAGTCTTGAGTGGTATAAATGCCATGAATGGTTGTTAAATCTGTGATGCTTTGGTTAGTATTGTATCTTAGTAATGTCGTATAAGTGTTTAAAGCATGATGGAGTGGTTTGGATATCATTAAAATATGTTTAGACAGCAATTTGGGACATTGCAGGTCCAGGCGTACCTGTACGGGTGTCCCTATTTCGGTATGGGTAAGCCATTCCAGGCTTAGCGTACCAGTACGTGGACAAATATTTCGGAATGGGCTTAGGCTATTTTGGCCATTGTTTGGGTACTCGGGGAGGCGTTTCGAAACGGTACAATGTTTTCATGAAGGGCGTTTCGATACGCGGGGGCGTATCAGAACGAGTTTTGGCTATTAGAATTCTGGGTTTTTAAAATAACGAAGGCATATCAAAACACCCCTTGTCGTACCGGTATGGTGGCAGTTAAGTTTGGTATTTGGAGTCTTCTGAAGTTCTGTATTCTTACGTTTTAGTCCCTGAATGTTGTGGATGCAATTGAATGAGTTTGGATGGCCTTTTTGACTTGATTTTTGACATGTAAGCATGAAACCTGCTTAATTAAAGATTGGTAACATAAAAATGAGCTAAGACCTTGCAATTTTTTGAATTTGCAATATGGTCCCTAGTTTGCAAATGTGATTAGTTGGATGTCAATTCGATGCCCGATTGAGTTAAGTTTTCTCTGGAGATCGGTATGAACATGTAGGATAATAAATATGTATCTAGACAAGATAAAAGAAAAAATGGACATGTTTTAGGTTTTATCTTCTCGATTTACTTCGGTAAACCTAATATATCTCGCTCGGTTCAGTCTTGCGACTAGGCCGGGTCGAGGGGGTTACATTTGTTGGTATCAGAGTAAGGTTTCAAAAGGTTGGGATGTTGTTGTTTGAATTGCACGGTGATTGTGTATATGTTCGATGATTGATTAATACCATGTAAGGTTTCACAATTACTGAGGTTTTAAAATGTTTTATAAGGTTGTCTTGGATCCTTTGCCTAATGCTAGCCTGACATTAATGTGTTTTGATGTTTTTGTTAACATGGTTCGACGTGAGACGCGTTCGATGGCTAATAACGCGGGAGTTGAGTAGAATAACGTTGAAGAAGGGAATCCCCCTAATGTTTTACCTCCTCCTCCTCCGTTGGTTCCTCTTGTTGATGTTGGGGTGGGTGGTGTACCCTAGGCTTCTCTAGTGCCAGTATTATTGGGTGATTTGACTCCGTTAATCCAAGTGATGACGAGAGCATTTTAGGCAGTGATGGCTGGAGTGCAAGCATAAGCACTGACACCTGCTGTGGTGGCTAATCAAGGTTTACCCTTAGAGCGTCTTAGGAGGTGAGAAATTTTAGGGTTTGAGTCTTGAGGCAGCCGAGGGTTGGCTGGAGAAAACAATCTACATTCTGGACTAGATGGGTTATAATGAGGAGCACGAGTCAGGTTGCACTGTGTCACTATTGCAGGGTGATGCATATCATTGGTGGGTGACCACAATTGTTGGCGTTCCCAAGGCAGATGTGACTTGAGAGTTCTTTCAGAGAGCTTTCAAGAGGAAGTATCTTGGCACTCAGTATTTGGATATAAAAAGCGGAAGTTTGTGTCGCTATCTCAGAGAGGCATGTCAGTTTTCGAATATGAGGTGAAGTTTATCCGCTTGAGTCAGTATGCCCTAGAGTTAGTTCTTGATGATCAATAGAGATGTGATAGATTATGAAATGGTCTTGTGAAGGACATTAAGACTTATCTCCTGGTCGCAGATTACACAGATTTTGATGTGATGATTAATCGGGCCAAGGATATTGAGCAGTCCTTGGGTGCATCAGTCCAGGATACGAGTGCAAGCTTGGGTAAGAGAGTTGCCGATTCTAGCTATTCTATGAGGCAGAATAGGAGGTTTAGGGACAAGAGGCATAGGTTGGATCACAGGTGTGGTGGTGGCAAAAATCAGGGTAACCTAAGAGTTCGTATTGCGGTAGAGTATGAGGGGTGTTGGAGAGTCACACGGGTGCATGCTAGGGAAATACCTTGAGTTGTTAGATATGTGGATCTCTTGATAATATGAAACGTCATTATCCTTGAGCTACGAGGGATACATCGGTAATGTTGCTGCACCTGCTAGGGGCTGAGTAATTTCTTGAGACGTGAGGGTGGTTAGAGAGTTGTAGCTCATGCTGCTGTAGTACGACAGGAGAATGGTGGGCCAGCTCGGATCTATGTTCATCGCGAGGGCCGTAATGACACGGATGTGATCGCAGGTACCTTCACTTTACAATCCTTGTCATTGTTATCTTTGATTGATTTGGGGTCTACTCATTCAAACATTTTGAGTGAACATACATCTTTGTTGGATGTTCCTGTTGAGATCCTTGATGTTGGCATGTTAGTAACTAGTTCTTTTGGTGAGACGGTTACCACTAAAAAGTTGTATAGGCGGTGTCCTTTGATTGTTCAAGGTCATGAGTTTACCGCTAATCTAATGGAGTTACCATTTTATGGTTTTGATGTCATTTTGGGTATGGATTGGTTGAGTGAGCACAAGGCGGTTGTGGATTGTGAATCCAAAAAGATTTCTTTGAGGTTAGGATTATGAAGTTATGGTGGTTGGCAAAAATGGGAAGTTCTTATCTAATGTTGTTTCAGCTACACGGGCGAAAAAGATAATGCAAGGAGGTTGCCAAGCTTATTTGGCTATCGTGATGAATCCTGAGGTTAAAGATGTTCGGGTGCAGGACATTCAGGTTGTTTGTGATTTTTAGAGGTTTTCCTGAAGTGTTACTGGGTTTATTGCCGGATAGGGAGGTAGAATTCGGTATTGAGACGTACGCGGGTACAACATCGGTGTCCATTGCTCCTTATAGGATGGCACTGAAGGAATTGAAGGAGTTAAAGTCACAGCTTCAGGAGTTGTTAGATCATGGGTTCATTCGATCGAGTGTTTCTCCTTGGGGTGCTTCTGTTCTCTTTGTGAAAAAGAATGATGGTTTGATGCGTATGTGCATTGATTACCAGCAGTTGATAAGCTAACAGTGAAGAACAAGTAACCTTTTTTGAGGATTGATGATCTATTTAACCAATTCCGTTGGGCAGTGGTGTTCTCTAAGATAGATTTGAGATTGAGGTATTATCGTTTGAAGGTTAAGGATGAGGATGTGCATAAGACCACGTTTCGTATGAGGTACGGGCATTATGAGTTCTTGGTCATGCTTTTTGGTTTGACAAATGCCCCAGCTGCATTCTTGGATATGATGAATAGAGTGTTCCATGAATATCTTGATCAGTTTGTGGTGGTGTTTATAGATGATATTCTCGTGTACCTCGTACCAAGGAGGATCATGATCGGCATTTCTAGATTGTGTTGCAAGTGTTAAAAGATAATCGGTTGTACGCCAAGTTGAGTAAGTGCAAGTTTTGGCTTAAGAAAGTAATGTTTCTTGGTTTTGTGGTATCCGCAGAGGGTATTCGTGTTGATCCACAGAAAATTGAGGCTATTCTCAATTGGAAGCAACCTAAATCTGTTTCGGAGGATCGCAGTTTTCTTGGGTTGGCTGGTTATTACTGCCGTTTTGTTGATGGGTTTTCTAGTATCGCAGCACCGTTGACGAAGTTGTTGCAAAAGAATGTTCCTTATGTGTGGACGGAGAAGCAGGAACATAGTTTTGAGAAGTTGAAGAAAGTCTTGACACATGCTCCTGTGTTGATTCAACCTGAATCCGGGAAGGAGTTTGTGGTTTATAGTGATACATCTTATGTTGGGTTGGGCTATGTGTTGATGCAAGATGGTAAGGTTGTGGTCTATGCATCGAGGCAACTGAAGGTTCATGAGCGCAACTATCCAACTCATGATTTGGAGCTTGCGGCTGTAGTGCTTACTTTAAAAATTTTGGAGACATTACCTTTACGGAGAGAAATGTGTGGTTTTCATATACCATAAGAGTTTGAAGTATTTGATGTCTCAGAAGGATTTGAATCTTAGGTAATGCAGATGGTTGGAGTTGCTTAATGATTACGATTTGACAATTGAGTATCATCCTAGTAAAGCCAATGTGGTTGCGAATACGTTGAGTCAAAAGGTTGCGGTTGAGCTTAGAGCTATGTTTGCAAGGTTGAGTGTGACGCAGGAAGGTGGTTTGTTGGCTGAATTGCAAGTTAAGCCTACGATGTCACAGTTGATTAAAGCTAAGCAACTGTTTGATGATTCCTCGGTCGATCATGTTAAGGACACATTGGAGGGTAATCCGATGGATTTTCATTTTGATGATGATGGAGTTTTGTGTCTCAAGGGTCAAATAGTGGTGCCGGATGATCCGAATTGAGGCACACTATTTTAACAGAGGCACATTCTAGCCCTTTTGCTATGCATCCTGGTAGTCTGAAAATGTATTGAAGGTTGAAAGAAGCATACTACTGGGTTCGTTTGAAAAAGGATGAGGCTGAGTTCGTTTCTAAGCGCATGGTATGTCAGTGGGTCAAGGTTGAACATCAGTTCCCATCTGGGTTGTTGCAAACATTGAGAATTTCATAATGGAAATGGGAGAGAATCACCATGGATTTTGTGTCAGGGTTACCTTTGACACCGACTAAAAAGAATTCCATTTGGGTGATTATGGATTGGTTTACGAAGTGTGCACGTTTTCTTCCAGTACATACGACGTATATGATGGACAAGTTGGCAGATTTGTATATTGTTGAGATCGTGTGTTTGCACCTGGTACCGAGGTCCATTGTTTTGGATAGGGGTCCGAGGTTTACGGTGAGGCTTTGGGTGAGTTTGCACCAGGCTTTAGGTACGAGATTGAATTTCAGCACCGCGTATCATCCTCAGTCGAATGGTCAGACTTAGTGGGTTATCCAGGTTTTGGAAGATATGTTGAAACGTTGCATTATGGATTTCCAAGGAACCTGGGAGAAGCATTTACCTTTGGTTGAGTTTGCGTACAATAACAGTTACCAAACGAGTATACAGATGGCACCGTATGAGGCATTGTATGGTCGGAGGTGTCGTACGCCCTTGTGTTGGGCTGAGGTAGGCGAAAAACATGTTTCTTTGCCGCATGTGTTAAAAGACACGGATGAAAAGGTAAAGCTTGTGTGTGATTGCTTAAAAGCAGCTGTGGATCGATAGAAATCTTACGCAGATTTGAAGCATAGGGAAATTGAATATGCGGTGGGTGATCGCGTGTTCTTGAAGGTGTCACCATGGAAAAAACTGATGCGGTTCGGATGTAAGGGTAAGCTTAGTTCGAGGTTTATTGGACCATACGAGGTTATTGAGCGTGTTGGTCCAGTGGCTTATCGGTTGAGGTTGCCTCTCGAGTTGGAGAAAATACATGATGTGTTCCATGTATCTAGATTGCAGAGGTATCGGTCGGATCCCTCGCATGTTATGTCGGTGGAGCATATTGAGTTGAGGCTGGATTTGTGCTATGATGAGGAACCAGTGGAAATCCTTGATTCTAGCAGCAAAGTTCTTCGTGGTAAGACGATCGATCTTGTTAAGGTCTTGTGGCGACACCGTACTATCGAGGAAGCCACTTGGGAAAGCAAGACAGACATGATAGAGCAATTTCCACATTTGTTTCCTATAGGTAAATTTTGAGGACAAAATTTCTTAAGAGGGGGAGAGTTGTAACACCCCGGTTTTGGACTTGGATGTTTTGAGGGTTGGTTCGAAGGTCTGGTGGACCGATATTAGAGGTTCGAGTTAGTTTCAAGATTTAATTAGATTGAATATTTTTAAAGGTGATAAAATTTGGGAAAATGTGGTAAAAATCATTATTTAGTATAATGATGATTGTGGTAAAATCAATTTTGGAAAATGAGATTTGGAAATTGGACTAGTGACCAAAATTAAGGAGTTAATTATCCTAGATATTTTAAATAGATTTCTCCCTTTAATTAATTTATTTTAAGTGGGTTTTAAAAGGCTTTAAGAGTGGAGAGAATTAATAAATCATATTTTAGACTTTTAACAAAATTCACGTAATAAACTTTGCAACTTCTTTCTCTCAATTTCTCTACAACCAAACACCTTTCCAATTTCAATTTCTTCAGGTAAAAATCAAAGGTTTTGATTTCCATTTGATTTCCTAATGCTTTTTCATCAAATACTTATTGTTATTCTCTTGATTTTCATATTTTATTAAGCAATTAAGGGGAGAAATCAACATTGGAGGTAAGGATTCATTATTCTCCTCTAATGAAAGGTTCTTTACTAAAATTTCCAAGTTCTTGATCCTTTAAAATTGTTTTCTAAGGTTTTTTGATAGTTTAATTAAAGAAAATTTGGTTTAATTGTGTTTTGATTGAGGAGATTTATGGATCTTCGTACTCGTTCTGTTTCACTGGGATTTTGATCAGATTAGATCTTGATTTTAATGTTTAATTCAGTTAATAACTTGGTTTTAATATTGCAATCCGAAACAAGTTCAATCTCTAATGTTTAAGGTGGTTAATTAAGGGTTTTGGGGTGATAGTTGGGTTTAATCTTTGCTGGAAGTAAAATGATGTTGGGAAAGGGTTTTTAGGTGTTAATTAATAAGGTTTGTTGGATTGATAATAAGGCTGGATTAAGTTTTGAAAGTGTTTGATGATGATTTTGGTAAGTTTCGGATAAGTTTTGGGTGGGCAACTTGAGAGTTGCAGGTAATTGCTTGTAGGCAATGGTTTGAATGCATAATGATGCATTTGCCCTCTTGTTTTGTATGGTTAAAACAGGGGATAATCAAAGCGACGAAGCTTGACGTTGATTTTGGCTTGTCGGAAGCTTGATTCGCGTTGGCGAGCAAAGTGTAGTGAATCGGTGAGTGGATACTATTTTAAACACCTTTAAAGGTTTAATAAAGGTTGTTGGGTGTTTAGGTTATGTTTGAAACACTTACCTAAGCTCGGAAGTAAGTTTTCCCTCTTTTGCTCTTTAATATTGGTTCAGATATGAGCATGTGTAATTCATATTTAGGTCGTGAACATGGTTTGATTTACTTGCTAGAAATGCATGGTTTTGAATACATATGCAGGGGTTTAAAAGTAAAAGAAATGCTAGTGAGCATTGGTTTTCATTCCAGTCGGGAATGGTGTTGATTTGGCAATATGATTTGCATATGTGGTGACTTTGTATAATGCACTGTAAAACAGTGGGTAAATGGTTTTATAAATGATATATTAGCTATGTAACCTGATGAGATAACATTCGGATATAGTTGGCATGCCATAGGATGAAATGCACTATAATATGTTAAAAATCGATCGTGGATAAGAGTCCTTGAGGTAAGCGGTTGGCTACTCAGATTAAAATGTTGTCACTTGGGTTGAGAGGTCGGTTCCCCTAGTTGATGTTGATCTTGTGGTCGGCAAAGGTGTTATATCATGCGGTCGGAATGGTATGGGTCATGGTAGTGGTCGACTATCATGGGAGATCCGTGTATTCGAAATGTAAGGTTAACGGTCGGTTACCTAAAGACTAGCGGTCGGCTAATTAAGGATAGAGGTCGTCTATCCGGGGTCACTATAAATACCAATATATGAAAATTCAAGTATTGAACTTATTTTATAATGCTTTGGAATTTAAGCATGGTTTTGTATAAAGTGCTTTGAAACTCAAGCATGGGTTTATATATAATGCTTTGGGGATTTAAGCTTGTGAATTATAATGTGTTGCACATGGTCGGTATGCATGTTTGAATTGGAATCCTTGGTACTTGCTTAGGTTGTAAGCATGGTTTGAAAACAAGTGTTTAGTTCTCAAGGGTTATAATGCATCATTTTTTTATAAGCATCCTCACTAAGCAAGTGTGCTTACGCTCTCTTTTCCTTAATGATGCAGAGCACTAGAGTTTGGGGCTGCAAGGGCAAGGCCAAAGTGATCCAAGGACAAGAACTAGTTTGAGTATGAACTCGGTTTATGATTTTGGTTAATAAGGCAATGTGTTCGTCATATTTTGGGGATTTGTATTTCTATATTTCCATGAGTTTTAAGCACATGATGTGCTGGATTTTATGGTTGTTTGATGTTGTTTGAGTTTGGGTGAATCATGCCTATGTTGTTGCTAGCTATGTGCTAGAGTATGCATCTAGCTGGATTTATTTCGTTGCCATGGTTTGATGTTTCAAGCAAGTTTGGTATGAAATGTGTAAGCATGTTGAGTATTCCTTAAATGTATCAAATGGGAGTTTTTGTTGCTTGGTGAAATGATACTAGGATGCATGCCTATAGAAAGTCTTGAGTGGTATAAATGCCATGAATGGTTGTTAAATCTGTGATGCTTTAGTTAGTAATGTATCTTAGTAATGTTGTATAAGTGTTTGAAGCATGATGGAGTGGTTTAGATATCATCAAAATGTGTTTAGACAGCAATTTAGGACATTGTAGGTCCAGGCATATCGGTACGGGTGTCCCTGTTTCAGTACGGGTAAGCCATTCCAGGCTTAGCATATCGGTACGCGAGCAACTGTTTCGGTACTCGGGGAGGCTTTTCGATACAGTACAGTGTTTTCATGAAGGGCGTTTCGATACGCGGGGGCGTATTGGAACTAGTTTTGGCTACTAGAATTTTGGGGTTTTGAAATAATGAAGGCGTATCGAAACACCCCTTGCCGTACCAGTACGGTGGCAGTTAAGTTTGGTACTTGGAATCTTCTAAAGTTCTGTATTCTTAGGTTTTAGTCCTTTAATGTTGTGGATGCAATTAAATGAGTTTGGATGACCTTTTTGACTTGATTTTTGACATGTAAGCTTGAAACCTGCTTAATTAAAGATTGGTAACATAAACATGCGATAAGACCCTGTAATTTTCTAAATTTGAAATATGGTCCCTAGTTTACAAATGTGATCAATTGGATGTCAATTCAATGCCCGATTGAGTTGAGTTTTCACTGGAGATCAGTATGAACATGTAGGAAAATAATTATGTATCTAGACAAGATAAAAGAAAAAATGGATGTGTTTTGGGTTTTATCCTCTCGGCTTCCTTTGGTAAACCTAATGTAGCTCGCTCAGTTCGGACTTGCGCTAGGCCGAGTCCAGGGGGTTACATGGCTCATGGGGCTCCAAATCTTGTAAAAATGTTCTTGTGAAGGAACTTCAAAACTGTCTTGGAGTCATTCTTCGGTGTTGCCACTGCCTCGACCCATTTTGACACATAATCCACGGCTACCAAGATGTAAAGATCTTCAAATGATGAGGGGAAGGGTCTCATGAAGTCAATTCCTCATACATCAAAAAGCTCCACCTCCAAAATGTTTTGCAATTGAATTTCATGCCATCGAGATATATTCCATGTCCTTTGGCATCTGTCACAAGCCTTGCAAAATTCATGTGCATCTTTGAAGAGTGTGGGCCAATAGAAACTGGATTGTAGGACTTTCGCAGCAGTCATCGCTCCTCCTAAATGGCCTTCACATGATGAAGAATGGCAATGGGAAATGATTTCTTTTTGCTCCTCTTCGGGGACACATCTTCGAATCATTTGGTCGGCACATTGCTTGAATAAATAAGGCTCGGCCCAAAAGCAGAATCGCACATCATGTCTGAATTTCTTTCTTCCCTGGCTATTCAAATCAGGAGGCAAAATAACACTAACAAGAAAGTTAACAATATCAGCATACCACGGAATTGCCGTAGCAAATAATATTTTCTCATCGGGAAAATCTTCCTTAATTTCTAATTCATTGTTACAGTCAACCTTGTTTTCTAGCCTAGAAAGATGATCAGCAATTTGATTTTCAATGCCCTTTCTTTCCCTAACCTCTAAGTCAAATTCTTGCAAAAGAAGTATCCACCTAATAAGTCTAGGTTTAGCATCCTTTTTAATTACTAAGTACTTAATAGTTGAATGATCAGAGTGTACAATGACTTTAGTTTCTATCAAGTATGCTCTAAACTTATCAAATGCAAACACAACAGCCAACAATTCTTTATCAGTGGTTGTGTAATTGATTTGTGCATCATTTAAGGTGTGACTAGCATAATAGATGACATGAAAAAGATTACCTCGGCGTTGTCCAAGTGCTGCTCCCACTGCATAGTCATTTGCGTCACACATAAGCTCGAATGGTAAAGTCAATATGGGGGAACAAAAATGGGTGCTAAGATAAGCTTCTCTTTAAGTTCCTTGAATGCACAGTTGCAGTCATCATCAAACACGAAGGGCTAGTTTTGTTGTAGCAAAGTACACAGTGGCTTGGAGATCTTGGAGAAGTCATTTATGAACCTCCTATAGAAGCCAACATGGCCTAAGAAACTCCTAATGCCCTTCACAGTTGTGGGAGGTAGCTTTTCGATCACTTCAACCTTTGCTTTGTCAACCTCAATTTCTTTTTTCAAGATCTTGTGTCCTAAAACAGTCCCCTCAGCCACCATAAATGACATTTCTCCCAATTGAGCACTAAGTCTGCTTCTTCGCATCGCTTAAGCACCTTTGCTAAATTACCTAAACATGACTCAAAGTCATCTCCGGAGATTGAGAAATCGTCCATGAATATCTCTAAAAAATCTTCAACCATGTCCAAGAAAATGGCTGGCATGCATCTTTGAAAAGTAGCTGGAGCATTGCAAAGTCCAAAGGGCATCCTCCTAAAGGCGTAAGTACCATAGGGGCATGTGAAGGTTGTCTTCTCTTGATCCTCTGGTGCTATAGAAATCTGGCTATACCCTGAGTATCCATCGAGAAAATAATAAAAAGATTTTCCCACCAATCGATCCAGTATTTGATCGATAAATAGGAAGGGAAAGTGGTCTTTCTTTGTTACCTTGTTTAGCTTTTGATAGTCCATGCAAATCCTCCATCCCATGACGGTCCTTGTAGGTAAGAGTTCATTGTCCTCATTGCTTATCACGATCATGCCTCCCTTCTTCGGTACAAACTATACTGGGCTTATACCCTTCAAGTCAGCCGTAGTCCATCCTAAAGCTTTTTTATGTTGAGCTAACATATTTATTAAGCTATACTTTTGGTCAGGTTTAAGACTAGAGGAAATTATCACAGGCAAAGTTTCATTGTCACCTAAATAGGCATATCTAAGGTATGATGGTAACGGTTTTAATTCTAACTTGGGTGCATGCTCATGTGAAGGTTTCGGAGGAATGAATTAAGCAAAATCTAAGGGTTCCAATCGCATACATGGGCTAGCTATAAGCAAGCTAGATTGCTGCACATGCCTTGAAAACTCCTCGATTTCTTCATTGCCATCTTCATTGAGTATTAAATAGTCCTTAACTTCTAAAAAATTGCTACAGTAAAATTTTGCAGCTTCCTTCTTTTCCATAGAATCCATGTCCTGAAAACATTGACACTCCTCTGAATTATCCACATATTTGAAGGTGTTGAAGACATTTATGGTCACCTTTTTATTAGCCACTCTCATGGTGAATTCACCCTTCTCACAATCGATCTAAATTCGGCCAGTGGCTAAGAATGGTCGCCCCAAAATAATGGGTGCATTATCATCAGCTTTGCAGTCGAGAATAAGGAAGTCAATTGGAAAAATAAATTTGTCCACCTTTACCACAACATCTTCGATCCTCCCATCTGGATGAACATGGGAATGGTCTACCCATTGTAAAATAACAGTGTAGGCCTTACATTTCCCATACCAAGCTTCATAAATACTGACTTTGGCATTAGATTCACACTAGATCCAAGATCGAATAAAGCTCTCCCCACATAGTTATAACCTATTGAGCATGGAATGATAAAGCTACGTAGATCCTTTCTTTTTGGTGGCAATTTACTCAACACAAAGTAGCACTCTTTTGTTATAGTAGTTGTCTCGTACCTTTCAACTTTCCTATTCTTTGTGACAATATCCTTGAGAAACTTTGCATAAGTAGGCATTTGATCAATGGCTTCAAAAATGGAACATTGATGTACATCTTGTCAAGTATGTCTACAAATTTCTAGAACCGAAAGTCTTCCTTTTATTTCTTCAATCTTTGAGGGAAGGGTGGTGGGGGTCTGACTTCTTCCTCTACTGGTGGGATCTATATTTTGCTGTAGAATTTGTTTGTTTTCCACCAGTAGGTTCACTTGTTGAGCTCTCATTCTTTTCCTCTTCAAGAGTTGAATCCTTCTGTAATACTGGTTCTTTATGCAAAGTCTTGGGGTTAGAATCATCCGCTTTTTCCCCCTCAAACTTATCTTTTTTATTGAGTTGGGTGCCACTTCTTAAGGTGAGCGCACTGCACTGAGGTTTAGTGACTTCAGTATCATTAGGTAAACTGCCATGTAGTCGAACATGTAAAGCTTGTGCAATTTGGCCTACTTGGATTTCCAAAGCTCTCAAAGATGAACTGTGACTTTGTAGCAATGCTCCTTGGCTCTTGATAGATGCAACATGGTCTTGAAATAAAGCCTTTGTAGTGGTCATAAAGTCTTGGAAAGTAGCTTCCAAAGAGTTGTTGTTCGATGAAGATGTTGAACCCTTTTTGCTATTATGTCATGACATATTTTATTAAAAACCTTGAGGTTCAGTTAGATTTTGTTGCTGATTCGAACTGCCATTATTGTTGTTTCCTTGATTCCCCCAAGAAAGATTAGGATGCTGATGCCATCCTGGGTTATATGTGTTCGAATAAGGGTTATGGTTGTTCCTATTGAAGTTCCCCACGTAGTTGGTAGACTCGTGGTTTTCTGGGCATTTACTCGCATGATGATTTCTATCACAACGAACATAAGCAGTTGCTACCTTCACTTCCTTCACCTCATGAGGACGTTGGAGATTCTTCAACATATTCGTAATGGCTGACAATTGAGCTAAAACATATCATTGGCTTCAAGCTCACGTGTCCCATGAGTTTTCCTCCCCGTTCCAAGTCTTGAAGTAGGAAATTGGTAGTCATTATTTGCTATTCTATCAAGGATATCAAATGCTTCTTCAAGCGACTTCTCCAATCAAGTTCCATTTGCTAAAGCATCTAGCATCATCCTCGTAGGAGCATTGACACCATTGTAAAACATCACAACTTGTGTCCAATCATGAAAACCATGATTTGAACATTTGCGAAATAGTCCCTTATACTAATCCCAACACTCGTACATCGACTCGTCATCAGCTTGACGAAAGAAAGTAATATCATTCCTTAGCTGGGTGTTCATGTTGGGTGGATTATACCGTAGCAAGAATCTCTTGCACAAATCTGTCTAGGTCTCTATGGAACCAGCGGGCACTCCACTCAACCATGCTCGTGCTCTATCACACAATGAATAAGGAAACAACTTGAGCTTCAACACATCTTCATGCACACCTTGTTGTCTAAAGAAATCACAAACTTATAAGAAGGCACGAATATGTTGTCTTGCATCTTCATGAGGCGATCTACCAAATTGTCCAATGGAGTTCAACATGTTGAACATCACTAGTTTAAGTTCGAAGTGGGCTATCTGAATTTCGGGAGCTACAACCCCAGGGTTGAGATCATCCAAGATAAGATTCAAGTGGTCTCTAATAGCACGTAGGAGAACTATGACTCCATGATTCACCTCAGCATTAGGATTCTCAACTGGTTGGCCTCCTTGATTTTGAACTCCAAACATGGCTCTTCGAGCTCTTTGTAACTGCTTTCTTTGCCGAAAAAGACATTCAATTTCAGGAACGAAAGGTGATAATGGTTCTTCAGGTCTTTCTCGCGTCATGCAACAACACAACACCTACAAAAAAACAAAAACAACAAATAAAGCTATACTAAAAAGAAGAAGTAAAATGGTGCAAAACTAAACTAAAAGTAACCAATTGCCAATCCCCGACAACGGTGCCAAAAACTTGTTGCATGCAAAGATGTACTATAAATAATACGCAAATGGTGCAAGTATACACATCGAACAAGTAATAAAGTGGTGAGTAAGATCGTGTCCACAGGGTTTGGAGGTAAATTAAGTATGTTTAAGCACTTAGTACAAAGATGAAGTATTGAATGAAATAGTTGAAATGAGCAGATTAAAAGAAATGTTGTAGCAAAAACTATATTAAATACTAGAATGAAAAGGTAAGACTACGAACGTCCTCACACGTGTGGAAACTCTCAAATGGGATGACAGGCTGGGCTTACCAAGGAATCCTATGCCTTGTTCTCATGAATGACTAACACTTTCCAGCTTATACGATGCTCGACAGAGCCTACGTATGTGCTTCTAAACTATCTCTAGCAAGAAACTGACAGAAGAATGCTACAGCAATACCTCTCAGCGTGAACCCTAGCAAGCTACTCTCCTTGAAGTACTACTCTTTTTAGTTGTTGAAACTCTATCTTTATCTCTAAGGTGAGTTAGAGTTCTGCCTCTCAGCATCAAACCCCATTGTCCACGTAGATCTAAGCTTAACTCTCTTGACCATTAAGCATCAAACAATGGTAACGGCTAACTCTCAAAAGCTCTTACAAACCCAAGGCAATAAAATAGTGAACAAAGCACATATGAAACTAGAAAAAAGCTAAAGCATTCAATTAAACAAAAGTATAATCATCCACAATAAACTCAAGCCACTTAAAGTTAGTTCATGGCTAGGAAAATATCATCCAAAATCATTCATTTAATACAACCCATTTTAGAATAAAAATGTAAGAGCAAAGAGAAACTAAGAGTAAATAAAACTCCCAAGCCGCCTTGGACTGCCGTGAACCACCCTAAGCTTGTTGCTTCTCTCAAAAGCCAGCAGGATTGTCCCTTGGAGCTTCAACAATGGAAGACACCAAGATGAAGGAGAAGGGAAGCAGTGCCTTTTTCTTCTCTCTTTCTTAGCTCACCAAAACACTTTTTCCATCTCTCCTTTAAATGTGGTTTTCCTATCCTTTATATAGTGGGGGCTATTAGGGTTTTGTGCCCTTAATTTCTTGTATACCCTAGGGAATACTCCCTTCACATGTGTGGCACAGCTGGCTGGTGGAATCACGTGTGGGGGCTGTAAAATATCTTTTTTCTTTGTCTTTTTTTACGCCTAGAAATGTCGTCCAAAATGTTGCAACATATTTCCTTTCCTAGCAAATCTCCTTAACTCACCTGCACATCACCACACCACAACAACCCTTTCTCTCAAGCATCACCAATTTCACAAATATGTAAAAACAACCAAGCAAACACCACCAAATGCAATTATATGAGCTAAATGCATCTATATGCAATGAAATGAGCTTGAAACCAAACAATAACCTAAGTAAAAAGGCATTAAATGTATAATTTTTACAATGTTAATACCTCAATTGGCACAACCACAATTGATCCACCATGGATCCCTAGAATTTGCTAACACAAGCACTTCACTTCCGTTTAGACTCTTATTTAGCCATTTAATTCAAATCAATGATTAGAAACACACCTTCTTGGTTTTACCATTCATTTTATATTATAAGAGACCCATTAGGACCTTAGTCACAAATTATAGAACTCCCGAACTCAAAACGTAAAAACTTGGGTAGATTACTCTGTGTGTACCGATACACCCACATGGGTATTGGTACATCCCCTCGTACCAGGACACCTCCCCATGTACCGATACGTCAACTCAGACACGGGTGATCTTATACATACATTGCACCGATAAGCACCTTAAGCATACTAAAACCTCGTACCGATACGCACCCTAGGGCGTATCGATCCCTATATTGTACCGATACACCCCTTGGCATACCGATAAGTAATTTTTCTATTGTAATTTGCAATGTAGTGCCCATACTAGTATGCTCCAAGCCGTACCGATACCCCTTTGCAAATTTGCTTGGAATATTTATCCTTCCATTAGGGGCGTACCTATACCTTAGCCCGCGTATCGGTACTCAAGCCCAAAATTCATACTCTGGAGCTCGGAAATCCCCTAATTTCACCCCCAACCACAACCATTGAGTCCCACATCAATCCTACATGTTATGGTAAGTTATTTAGGTATGTTTCTATCCATTTTTAGCCCCAAACAACAACAAACTCAAGATTTGCCATGGATGAACTACCAAGCTCTAACTTACTCAAAACATCATATTTCACTCAACCATGCCAAAATGATGATGCACATGAACACACAGAAAATAGAAGTGTACTAACCTCGAATTACAAGCTAAAATAAAGCCCCAAGCCTCCACCTCAAGCTTTCTTCTTCTCTTGGGCCCTTGAATGCTCTCCAACCTCTTTTACTACAAAAAGAATGTTGCAAACGAGTTACGACATGTTTTGGAGATTAAAAGAAGCTTAAAAGACGATTTTACAACAAGAAATGGGGCTGAAATCTCCATTCCCATTCTCACCCTTGAACCCCCACCAAAACCTCTTTTTCCACCATTTCAAGCAAAACTTACATTGGATAATATATCCTTGGATGCCTAACAACTCTTCCTTCAACACTAATCCGGGATTCTAACTTAAAACTAGCAAAAATGGAGCCTTTCTTTCAAACCTATGGAGGAGAAGGCGAAGATTATGGGAGAAGCTTTTGGGGAACACAATGACCTCATTCTCTTATAAAAATCTGCAGCCCCATAACTTCTCCTCTCTCATCTTACTCCTCAATTATGCTTTTACCACTTTGCCCCTCTCTATTTCCCATAACTCAACCTCAAAACCAAAAACCAAGCCCACCTCCTTACAGATAAGCCCACTAAGGCTCTTAGGGCCCAGTTATCATGGCCTAAATGCGAGGCTTATGCCCCTGTCAACCCGACCCCTGGACCCGAATCTGGGTCGTTACACGAATGGTTAGAGTCATTTGGTTTTGGTGCCAAGCTTGTTACCATCTCTTGGCAAAGGGTGATGTGTCCTTTGGTTGCATATCTTCATGGTTCTGGTGACTTTATGATCAGACACGTCTTGTAGAGTCATGTTGCTTGGTGAATGGTGACCTTTGGCGAAAAGACACAACCCTTGGTGAAGAGGCATGACTCTTGGTGAAAAGGTATGTCTTGAAATGGCATCTCTTGATGAAAAGTCATGACCTTTGGTGAAAAGTCACGATTCTTGGCGAAAAGGCTCAACTTGAAAAGATACCTTTTGGTGAAAAGTTGTGACTTTTGGTAAAACACCCTTTTATGAAAAGACACGACTTTTGGCGAAAAGACTTGACTTTTCATGAAGAGTTGCTTGAGCTGGTCTAGCTAGTTGAGCTGGTTGAGCTCCACTGGAGCTACTTCTAGCTGATTGAGCTGCTTGAGCTTTCTCCGAGCTATGTAAGCTACCTTCGAGCTGAGTTGAGCTAACTTGAGCTGCCCTTCTTCAATTCCCCTTGTTGTGTGAGCTAAATACCTTAAAAACAAATAAACAAACATATATTATTTCTTATAATATAAGTAAAGATAAACTATAAGGTAAAGAAAGACGTGGGTCGTAGGTTATGCATGAATATCATATATTATGCAAATGAATGTAACATGTATATCCTAATATGCCAAAGCATGCTTATAACAATATATAATGCATAAATAAGGTAATAGAAGATGAAGTACGGTAGAACTCCCTTAGAATTAGCCTTGATGATCTTCAATGGTGCGATCAAATCATGGAGAAAGTTGGTTCTGATTAGGATCACATCAGTTTCCACCGTTATATAGAATATAAATCCTATATATAATTGGAAAATAACCAAAGCTTATGAATGTATCTACATATTCATATTATATGTTAGTGGAGCTGATCGGATTCTTCAAATGACATTCTCAAACAATGTTTAATTAGGATGAAGTCTCTTATAAAAAAATAGGATGGAGCCACAAGATTTTGTTTACGAATTAAATTTTAAATTTTTTCTATCAAAAGATTAAATTTTAAACATTAAAAAATCATATAAATTAATGCGCAATATCAAATACCGATAAATCAATGTATAATGTGGTTAAATATAATTCCATTATAAAATCATTAAAATAATAATTGAAAGAAAAAATAATACAAATTTTAATAAGTGTTATGAATATTTATCTATATGGATGTCTATCATGATAAGAACTTTATCAAAGATATTTGATTTACTTTATCATTAGGAATATTATCTTTATTAATTAGAGTTTAATGTATTATGTACTTCTTATGCCTATTAATAGATGATTTGATGAAAGCATTGTATACAAGTTTATATTGAGAATAATAAAAATCTCTCTCTTTCTCTTGTTCATTGTTCTTCGTTATTTTATTCACAACACGTTATCAGCACAAGTTCGCTCAAAAAAATTTGGTGTTTTTCGTTCGAATCCCAAAAGAGTAACCGAAAAAATTCAATTCTACATTGAACCGAAGATAAGTTTTTTCGTCATTTTTTAATTATTGATTGTCTTTATCTTGATATTTTAATTTGGTCTTTAATTTTTGAAAAAGCATGGTGGCATGTTTTGAAGACTTGAGCGAGCCATGGATTTTGAAGCACGATCTCGCTCAATTACCCTAGTTCTTGTTGGTGATTCTCGAAAAGAATTCAATTTGATATTGGTAACTACAACTGTCATATATTTGACTTAACTTGAAAAGTCTGGTATATTTTATTTATTTATTTTTATCGATATAGTGCCCAGTTAATCACTCTTATATTGAGGTCAGTGCAATTTTAATCTATTATTCGGTTATTGTTCCATTCTATTTTTTTCTTTCTAAATGAAAAGAAATTATGATTCTAAATGGTTCGCGCTGGTTGGGAGCATAGTTTGCTGTTGGGGTCCGAACCTTAGGATAGAAGTTGGAGGCTCCACCCAGTTGCTCCAACACAGATCCTATAGTTTTATTCTAATATTTTTATTTTATTGTTTCATTATATTATTCTATGGTTTAATGTTGGCTACATCATAGGGGAAAACATGGATCGAAATATCTAATTGTCATTATTGATTACGTCAAACATGGATCGAGGAAGACAAATCAAAAGTTAATCCATGGTTTTATTGCACCGAGTTTTGGTATATCTGATAAGGTATCTTCACTTATTATATATTTAATTCTCTATTAATTTAATAAAATTATTAAGTTTTTCCAAAGTGGATGGAGATATAATAAATAAGTTTATCTTATTAGATATGTTTCATTCCTTGAAATGAATGCAAACATGGTAAATCACTATTCAATTAGTGATATAACTCAGATATTATCCAAATTACTTTGTAACTGAAGTTATGTGGTCAGAGCATCAATGATGAGTTTATGTTAATAACAAAGTACTCCACCTTTCAAGCATATAATGTTGTCCTCAAACACAATATCGTGAAAAAGTTTTTAAGGGCCCACTAGCTCTACTCCATTCTCTGAAGTAAATGTTTGATTATATAATGGAAAGAATAAAGGTCACATTAGTAGTTGTGGTCACGATTGAAGCCATGAACATATACATGGACAATAAGGTTATTTTAAGAATATTTATACCCATCAGAAGTAGGGTTATAAGGATGACAAGAGTGATAAAGATCATTCTAAGGAAGTGAAATCCTTTTTATTATCAATGTGATGTTATAAACTATTGGTCTCTACTTGTCCAAAGCTGGAAAATCAACAATCATTGAATGATAAAGAAAATTCTTTTTATTACCAATGTGATGTTATAAACCATTAGTGTTGTACTTTTCATACGCTGAAAAATCAACAATCATTGAATGATAAAGAAAAGAAAATGGAAGCAAATTTTGTTTGCGGAAATGACGAAGATGATATTGGTCCAACTCATTTGGACGTTGTTGGTCCAACTCATTTGGACATTGTTGGTTTTCTTATAAACCTTAAAGAGAATAAATCATCTTCTAATTATTCTCATAACCTTGAAGAGAATTATTTATCTTTTTATTTATTTTGCTTTATGTTTATTTACTTTACACATTAATTATTTATATTTATATTTATATTTATATATTTTATGATATTTATTTTGTTTAACATGATTACTTATTAAATATAATCTATGGTGACGATTTATGCTCAGTAGAAGCATAATATATATTTTCGCATTTAAATGCTAGGAAAAATATGAGTACTATATCTCAAAGTATTGAAAATATTGATGCTCCAGAAGAGCAATAAGTTCTTGAGAGAATGCACATTATGAAAAGTGTAGAATTGTGAATATTGTAATAATTACCGGTAATGGTAATACTATCATCACCACTAGAAGTGGAAGTTTTAAGAGAACAATATGAGTTCGCAAAATAATTTTTCGGAAATTATAGATAACATAGGTTATCAATTGGCACATGAAATAAGTCAATGTGAATATAAGTTTTGGTAACTGAAAAATTAGTTGAAAGCTCTAGAAGAGCTATATATTGCTACCAAAAGAATAGTTTTCATTGAAAGCTCCATAAGAGCTAAATATATTCCTATTCAAAGGAACAATTTTTTGTGGACAATGTATTATCAAGTTTTAAAAAAAAACTTGTATTTCAAAATTTGTACTACACATGTACAAGAGAGATTGAATCACTTGTTATGGTAAACCAAAAGTTTACAAATTCATAAATATATATATATAGTTCGTATGATCGGTTAGACTATCCTGATCAATAATGATGCAAAAATTATTAAGATTACATGCACATTTATTAAAAGAACTTGGAGTTATTATGATGTTTTTTCTTAAAGGAATTAATTAAATTCCAATTACTAAAAGAACATGAAGTTCTTGTGTTGCTTGTTCTCAAAAGAATTGATTAAGATCTCACTTACCAAAAGAACTTAAAGTTCTTGTACTAAGGCTCTATTCAACGCCGCTTCTGGGATCGCGTTTGGCTGCTGAACGGAGAAGCTCCACCAAACGCATCAACTTTTGCGTTGCTTCACCCCACTTCCTCACCAGATTTGGCTTCAAACGCGGCTTGTTGGAGAAGCTGGAATTTGTTGTTTCCCCCAAAACGTCACTTAAGTTGAAACTGCATGTATTGCATGTCTGAAATGAAAAATGAGCCCATTTATCTACAAATGTGGAAAGTTTTATATAATTTTAGTAGATGAATCTACATTGTTTTATCAACTCACAACCAAAAGTTTGTGAGATTGATTAGAAAAGATTCCGATTATGCAGTTAGACTATTCGTCTTGCAAAAGCTAGTAAGTTTATATTTTATGCTATATCAGTTGAAGTAATTGTTATAAAGCTTATTAATTATGAAAAATACGGTTTAACAAAATTTTAATTGGATGCCTCCTCTTTAATAGCTAAACTATGAGAACAAAATATTTATTATCTATAGGTATTTCACATATAGCAACATTTATACGCATCAAGCCAACGAGTTTAATAAACTTCCTGTTATTATTTATTTTGGTCAGAAGCCATACATTTCTCATTTTGTAATTTTTGAATATGTGATATATAGTTGAATTGCTCCACCACAATGCACAAAATGGGTAAATAAAAATGGTTGAGAATATATATTGAGTATGAGTCTCCTTTTATGTTTAAATTCTTAAACATTAATTGGAGAATCATTTATGAGATAATTTTTCTCAACATTAGGGGGGAGAATAATCAGCTGAATAAAGAAGGAAAATGAATTATGATTATCTAGATCTTCGTATATGAACTAAAAGTTCATAAGATAATTCATGTTATTATATGTCAACTGCCAGACATATTTACTAACCTAATGAGAGTAATCAAGTCTCGTATACCAACTGAAATGCTCTAAATTCGAATTACATATTAGAGCGAATGGAAGTAAATCATGCCTGAAGCATGATAGTTGAAATTGGTTCCAATGATCAAAATTCTCGTAAATAGAAAGTAGTATAAGTTGGTCATATATTGGAGGCGGGTGCTCCTGAAGAGACCCAAGACATAACTAATAATAAAACTCTAGAAGAGTTTTAGGTACCTAGAATAAATATTGAAAAGAGATCTCGACAAGTTATGTCAATACGAGAGAAGAATGGAACCATAAAAGAAAAGTTATCGACAACAATTTTACATAGAATACTTCTATATAAGTAAAGAAAGAAAACAAGGATCTTGTATAAAAATCTATAGATATTAAAATGATTGGCCAACATAGAAAGACGCTTTAAACTTTCAAAAGTGAAGTTTTTGGACTAGTTGTCCAAACACCTAAAGGTGTAATGCAAGTGGGGTACAAATAAATGGTCATGAGATATAAATACGACTTGAATTGTGATTTATGAAGAGTTTTAATTACTTCATGGTGGATGCAATTACTTTGGCAGTTATGAAGTATTTTATATACGGTTAATTATTTTGTGGATCCATGTATAGTAAAATTATCCTTGAAAGATTTAAAATGCAAAAGCATTTAGAAATTTCCAAGAAAATTTATTTAGATATGCCCCTTGAATATCTATATTTTGGCGCATTTGGTATAATCGCCTTAGTGAGTCCTAATTGAGGAAATAATATAAGAATGATCAAATTTCCTTATGTATTTTATAAAGGAGTTTGGATTAAGATTTATGATAATTTGAATATCATTAAAACTCATGAAGAGCTTTCAAAGCATTTAATGGAAGTATTTGAGAAAAAGAATCTCAAGATAGGGTTTTGTCTCGATCTAAAGATCGAGCACTTAAATATGTGTTTTTGTCTATGAACGGACATAAGCTGAAAGAATCTTATAGAAGATTCAATATGGATAAATCATATTTATTAAATTTATCTTTGAGAGAAAGAAAAATGAATCATGGGTTTAGAATCACCATATATTAGTTGGTCCAAAAATACCATCTAAATGCTACAAAGATTATTACCTTTAGATCTTCAAATATTAATTGATGTCTCCTCAAATCATATAGAAATCATTGTTATGCATGAGGCAAGCCAAAAATATGTTTGGCTAAGACTATTGATCCAACATATTTCGAAGATAAGTGATTTATTTTCACAAGATAAGATACAAGCTATCTTTTTGCGAAGATAATACAAAATTTATATCTCAATCGAAATGTGGATACATCAAATATGGCAAAATGAAACATATCACTCCAAATTTTCATCCATCACAATCAAAATAGTATTCAAGATTAAATTATGAAGATTCAAAGATCTTATGTGATATTTTTATGAGGGGGAGTAAATACGCGTTGCACTCTTTTCCCCTTAACTGAGGTTTTGTCCCAATGGATTTTCCTGGTATGGTTTTTAACAAGGCAACATGTTATACGTATCAAAGATGTGTGTACTCTTTTTCCTTCACTTAAGAAATTTTTTCCCATTGGGTTTTTATCTAAGGATTTAACGAGGCACATTATCTTCATAGACATCCAAGGGGGAGTGTTATGAATATTTATCTATATGGATGCCTATCATGATAAGAACTTTATCAAGGAGATTTGATTTAATTTATCATTAAGAATATTATCTTCATTAATTGTAGTTTAATGTATTATGTACTTCTTATGCCTATAAATAAATAATTTGATGAAGGCATTGTACACAAGTTTATATTGAGAATAATACAAATCTTCCTCTTTCTCTTGTTTATTGTTCTTCGTTATTTTATTAACAACAATAAGTACATTTTTAATATTTATACAACATATTTGTTTATGTGTTAAACATTTAGAATAAATAAAATGAGGCTGTAAATACATAAAGGTTTTCATAAAGACGACATTCAACTAGTATTTTTTTCCACAAAAATTTACAAACTACTTTAAGTATTTTAGATAATATGAGAGTTCAGAGTATAGAACCTAACAAGTGGTCCCGATAGAAAATATGATAATATTCATCTTAAGATATCCGTGCTCGAGCAACTTTGTTTGCAAATGTGTGTGTCTTATCATAGGGTTAAGAAAAAGTATGAATATATATTACCTTGTAATCATCTCACGATTATGCTTCTAGCTCGTTTCCGACTTGAAAAATCTAAATATTTTATTTGTCTAGTCTAACTAGTTCTTAAGCGACTTTAATGTTTTCACATTTTATGCGTAAAGGTTGTATTAAGTTATAAAAAATTAACAAATTCGAATTATTAATGTAAAAAAAATTACTGTTTAAGTTAGCAATCTCTAGAGCAAGTGATTAAAAGCTCTCAGACCCAGTTGACACCTTTTTCTCCCCTAGGTTGTGGGTTCTAGACCTATTAGGAGTAAATTTTCTCCTCTCTTAAATAGGAATTGTTAAAAAAATTGCTGCTTAATCTTATATTAAATGAGTAAACTACTTTTTAATCAGTAAACTATAAGGTCGACTTTAATAAGCTATTAATGTTTCATTTTTGGTGTCCATTAAAGACATTAACTATTAAATTTTTGTTAGTCATTAACGAAATTAATGGCATATCTCGTTTTTAATTCTCGTACATTCTCAATTAATTTAATCTTCTAATAAAATAACGACATGCGTTATAATTTTATTAATAAAAATATAGATGATTTTAGAGGTGATCAAACATGGGACCTACTAGGAAAATATGGATTAGGTTTAAAGGGGTTGAACCTAGTTAACCAAAAACCACTGCATCAAAATTATTATATATATTTTTTGTAAAAAAAGCATCAAATTGTTCTATGATTGAAAAAGGAAATACATTTAAATAAAATTTTACTTTCTATTCAAAAGAATTTTTACCCTTTGAATTTTATTTGATATAAGTTTTTTATAATTTTAAATTAATTGCAATAAGTTTTCTTCACTTTTCAAATATTCTCATTTTCTTTTCTCCAACATAAAAACCAGCAAAAGCAAGAGAGGTCCATGTTTACCGCTGCTATTTCCAAAGCCGATTCTACTTTAGAAATTTGATCAAAGCAATAGAATCTTAGAAAAGTTAGCTTATTTCCCCCCATTTCTTTCATCTCTTCTTTTCTCGTTGCATAAAAACCTAATCCTAACAGAGCAGCTGCAACTCACATCACCCATGGCGGCACCGAGCTGGACATGGGCTTTTTGTGTAGCCATAACACTGCTTCCTTCTGTACTGGGAAACTCAGAAGGCGATGCTCTTTACACTTTGAGAAGAAGCCTAACAGATCCGGATAACGTGCTCCAGAGCTGGGATCCAACCCTTGTTAATCCCTGTACTTGGTTCCACATCACTTGCAATCAAGATAATCGCGTCACTAGAGTGTATACCAATTTCCTCTTTATTTTTTGTTTTTTTGGAAGATCTGTTAGTTTTTGATTATGGGTTCATTTATTCATATGTATTTAAAAAACATTTTTTCATAAAAATTTGGAGAGGGCCGAGTTTCATTGTGTGATAGTAGTATAAGTCGTTTAAATTGGGTCTTGGTTTATTTAATTGAATTTATTGTTTATTTTTCATATGGGCTTTTTTAGGGAAAATGGTGATTTCAATTTTACTGTGAAACTGTTTAATTACCTGAGATTGTGTTTCTTCTTTTTTGGGGTGATGCATGCTTGGATTGAGAGCTGCTTTGGGTTCATTTAATTGATTTCATTGTTGGTTTATTTCGCATAGTTATGGGCTTTTATGGCAATGTTTTGGTGGGAAACAAAAGTGGGAGAATTCACTGAAAAACTGTTGGATAATCTTCGAGCTTGTGTTTTGCTTATAAACAATTATCGAAGGAGTGCAAATATGGTGGTAAAAAGCTGGATTATCATGTTTTAGGTTCTAAACAGTGTTTCAATGCTTATGTTTCTGGAGGGTTTGGGTCTCGGATATAGGAATTATCATGTTTAGGCTGTTATAAGCTGAATTACTTGACCATTTCTTTTTACATAGGTCTGTTTGAATCGAAAAGAGATGCAGGTTGACTCCATTTGGAGCATTGGATCATATTTGAGTCTGTTTTTTTGTTGAAGTTCTAGGTTTTTCTAGATGTGCTTATGGTCTGCATGTTCCTTTTGGAAGAACATGTTTATAATTTTTGACATAAAATTGGTGCATTTGAGTGCTTGATGGCTTTGAGTTCACAATTTTAGTTATAGTTTCCAAATTGTTGAATTTGTGATTATTTTCGAGGCCAACCTCTTATGGTTTGTTTTTTTCTTTCCCTTTTTACAGAGATTTAGGTAATTCAAACCTATCTGGGCATTTGGTACCCGAGCTTGGGAGGCTTGAGCATTTGCAATATCTGTATGTTCTACTTTTAACTCAAACTTTTTTCTCCCTCGCCCTTAACATCTTCATTCCGGAGTTCTATTGTCTTTGTATAAATGTTTAGTTGTCGGATACAGCTGCTGATTATTCATCATTGTATTTATTTTAGACTCTTTTCTGCAATGCAGGGAGCTTTACAAAAATAACATCCAACGAACCATCCCTACTGAACTTGGGAACTTGAAGAGCCTTATTAGTTTGGACCTATATAACAACAACATCTCCGGCACCATTCCTCCTTCCCTTGGGAAACTGAAGTCTCTAGTATTCTTGTGAGTGTTCGAGTCCAATGTCTGTCTCTTCTTGCAGGATTAGACTATCATGAAGCTTTTATTTCTCACAGTTGCCTTCCCTTATGAGCTTGATTTGTAAAATCGACGATAGATTAGATGATAGATTATTTCGGACATAACTGAACTATGGGCATGGCATCAGATAGTGGTTTTATCTATTTATGTTCCTAGTTTCTTTTGTGCCACCATGATTACTCCATTCCTAGTAATCTCCTGTCACAAAACTGGAATACTAGTCATTTTCACTTCTTATTCTCTTTATGTTAGTTCATTATATCATTGTAACATCCAATCACTGGTCTTTGAACCTTGGGTTCAGCCCAAGTGGTTCACCATCCTCTCTTATGAGTTGGATTCCTGCAAGGCTAGAGTTCAATCCTCAGCACTTCTAAATTCCGCTTCCCCGATTTCCCCTAGTCCACGGCTTCCTTTGTACCAAAAAAAAATCCAATTGCTGATCTATCTCATTATTGGTTCATTTTACAGGCGACTTAATGACAACAGATTAACTGGACCTATCCCTAGGGAACTTGTTGGGATTTCAAGCCTCAAAGTTGTGTAAGTCTTGCCATTTTCCGAATAGTTTATTTTATAAAATACAATTCTCTGGTACTGTTTGGCAAAGCATCAAATTTATGGTTATCAAAACATTTACCTTTTTTCTTCTAGCGATGTTTCGAACAATGATTTGTGTGGAACAATTCCTACCAGTGGACCATTTGAGCACATTCCTCTGAACAAGTAAGTTCACCCCTCTTCTTCTCTTTTATTCGCTTTAGAGCTTTCGATCAAGTTGCTGATCATGAATGTTTACATGGTGGTTAGAGGTATCTGCATGTTTTGCTGCAGTTATATACCTTTATGCCACCTTGCTTTCTTATAGTCTTGATGGATTCTATGCCATTTCCTTTGACTTATTTTTGTTCTCCATTTTAAGTTTCATTTCTTTTGTTTTCCCCATATGCTAAGTCACTGATCTTATCATTCCAAATTGCATAGTTTCGAGAAAAACTCTCGACTCGAAGGTCCGGAGTTGTTGGGACTTGCTAGTTATGACACAAACTGCTCTTGAAGAACAAAGTGATGCTACAAAGCTTGGAATTAGTTGTGTACTCACAAGATTTTAAGTGTATTATCACACCGTATAATGTGGTTTGTGAAATGCAATCCCTAGTATAAGTATCTGTAAATCAGAATTTATTAGCAATTGTAACTGAACCTGTCGTGCTTTTCCTAAGATGTTCCCGACAAACTAGTATTTGATGTAATAGTAGCGACAAGTTTACACCTGGTGTGCATCCTTAAAATAGGTTCCCGCTTACTATTTGCCATCCATTTTCCATGTCAGTTTAGAATATCTCTAGATTCAAAGCATGCATCCGCCGTTGTTAACTAGATTTGTTAATTGGGTGGGTCGAGCTGGTTTTAATCGGGGCAATTTGATAAATTTTTTGGGTCATTTGATTTTGTTGGTTAGATTTTTAGGTTGGGTCATCTCTGGTTATTGTCGCAACCTATTTCAGGAGCCTCTACTTATGTTGTTGATCTGGTTTTCTGTTTTGCTTCTTTCCTGTTTTATTTCTGGTCTTATGTTGATCTGGTTTTTTAACTATGAACTGTAACAACGAAGTTTAAGATGTGCTTGGCTATGAAAATGGCTGAGCTAAAAAGTTTATTTAAAAAAACCATGTCGGTTAAACCCTTAGATTAATCTGACGATTACTTATTGATATCCTAATTTCACGTGCATTAACCTCAACCAGCCTAGCTACTCTGCTAAGAATGGTATCGATTGAGATCTACTTTTTTGATCAATTGTTTGGTGTTTATGGTCCATCAAAGTAGTCTTAATTTTTTTTATCCAGATTTTGTTGAAAGGGAAACTGATTTAGGAAGTAGACGCCCTAAAATGGAAGCTTGTCGAGCTCTTTCATCTTCATTTGCGAAACCCTTTGTGCGCAAGGTTGTGGCTCTTCAACAAGTAAAATGGCAGCCAGATGTAGTTTAGAGACGGAAAGAAGGGTTGGCGATGTGTGGTAGCGGCCTAACGGGCATTTCTCGAAGAATATATCTTGTTCAATATTCGAAGTGGACTTTGGAGTGTTAATAAAGCATGACGAAGTTAGGATTAAACTATGAGAGGAAGTCAGGATTGAACTGAGGGGAGCAAGTTGTTTGATAGAAAAAATTTGAAATGAATAAAGTCATAAAAAGTAACTAAATCATAAAAATTAAGGGAGACATGGTTTAATTTTATTAATTTTAAAATTAAAATATCTTAATAAATAAGTAAAAAAAAAATTTAAAAGGGAAAAAAATATTTGTAAAGATTTTAAAACTATTATGGTCTAAATGTAATTAATGGTTAGTTTAGCATTGCTTTTGAAAAGTGGTTTTTAAAAGTGTTGTCAGAAAGATTTTAATTTTTTTTTTAAAGTTAGTTGTAAGATTTTAGTGTTTGCATTGTTGTCAAAAAGTACTTTTAAGAGGATAAATGACTATTTTAGACATGATATTGTAAGTTATATATGTGTATGTATATATATATATAAATGATATTTAAATTCTTTAATGTTATAATATATGAAATATATTATCTTAAATTATTATAAAAATATAAAAATATTTTTATTAATAAGCATATATTTTAATAATTGTACGTGTTCCATAAAAATATAATAAATTTAAAATTTTTAAATTAAAAAATAATTATTAATTATATAATTTTTTCTTCATAAAAAATTATAAATTTATATATTATAAATAAAAACAATAGTAAATGAAGGGTAAAATTATAATTTGACTCCCAAAAGTACTTCTACAACCGTAAAAGCTAAAAAAATTAGCTTTTACGTTTGGGTTGAAAAACACTTTTTAAAAGTATTTTTTTCTCCAAAAGTTAACTGTTTAGCATTGCTTTTGACTTCAAACTAACTTTTAAAACAAAAAATTGATTTGAAAAGTAATGCTAAACGCAGCCTAAACCATTTAAAATTAATGGGGGAATTTCCACCTTCCGTTCGAATCCTTCCATGTAGTGAAGGCTTGTGTTGTGCATAGAATTTGGGACAACATCGATTTATTATAGAGATGGGTTATTTGAAAATTGTGTAAATTTTTAATAATTGTTCTTTAGAAGAAAGAAAATTGTCTCGATTTTACAATACATTTATCTATTATAAATCATGATTGAAAAGTTAACGTCTTGCATGCCTTTCGGAAAGATAATAAATTGACAAATAATATAATTAAATTAACTTGAAAGACACCTTCACAGCATCACATTTTTCACAGTATATCGTATATATTTTTGAATCTTTTGCATGCTGATTATAAAATTTAAAGAATGTTTTATATGGCATAGATGTCTATCGCTTTTCTCATAAAAGAAATTATTAGTGAATCAGTAACATTCGTTAGATTGTTTAAAAAAAATCAAGGCTTATAGGTTTAATAAGTGTCTGAACTTTGAAAAATAAAATTAACTAAGTCTTTAAATTTTTTTACATCCAATTAAGTCAATGTACTAAGAAATTAAATCAATTAAGCCTTGAACTAAAATAATACATCAATTAACCTCTTTGACCAATTTTGACGGTTAAATCTTAACAGTTTCATGTTATCTGCCATGTGGCACGCTCTGGTGATACCACGTGACATTTCTAAAATTTTTAATTTTTATTTAAAAATAGTTAACAAATTCTGGAAAATATTAAAATTATTTTAAAAGTTAAAAATATTAAAATATATTTTTTTTCTAAATTTTAAATTTAATTAAAAAATAAAAAGCTTAAATAATATTAAATTTGTAAAAACATGTTATTTTTTAAATATTTAAAATTTGTAAAAAGAAATTCTATAAATTTTATAATATATTTTAGTATCATAAAAATATTAAATGATTTTTTAAAATTTTGAAATTTATTTTAAAAAATAAAAATATTTTTAATAATATTTAACAATTTTTAAATGTTTTAACGATTTAAAATTAACTTTTATTGTTTTATAATTTTTAAAATTATTTTTTATAATTGAATAAAAATATTTAATTTATTACAATTATTATTTATTATTTTTTAAAAAATTGAAATTTAAAAATAATATTTATCTCTGTGTGTCTATTATGATAAGAACTTTATCTAAGATATTTGATTTATTTTATGATTAGAAATATTATCTTAATTAATTAGAGTTTCATGTATTACGTACTTCTTATGCCTAAGGATGGCAACGGGGCAAGTCGAATTTTTTACCGCCCCGACCCAAAATTTTATATATCTAAACCGACCCCGCCCCGGAAAATACTTTTATTTTACATGCCCGAACCCGCCCCAAGATTTAAAATACAAACTCATCCTCGATCTGACCCGCCCCAAAATAATTTATTAACAACTAATAAATAGATCTTGAAATATCTAGTAAACAGATATGAAAAATACAACAGTAACATAACAATCAAACTATATGATTTAAAGCAACATCATAACAATCAGATCTAAAAAATAAAAAAAAACAAGTATGAACTGAAAATAAAAGATAAACATGAACTAAAAATCAAAATAAATTCAAAAAATCTTCTGAACTGAAAATCAATAAATTCAGAGAATTTTTGAGCTGAAATTAAAAATAAAAAGTAAAAAATAATCGCTAAACATCAGTGAAAATAAACTAATAAAAATAAACGTAAACTAAAAAGTCAAAAGATGAACCATCAAACAAATCTAATGAAACCCCTAAATAAAATAGTAAAGATTGATAATAAATTTTGAAACAAATAAAAACAATAAAAGAAGAAGAAAAAAGAAATGGTACGTGTAAAAATGAAGCAGTGAAATTTTAGAAATAAAAGAAGAAATATAAACAAAATGGACAAATAATAAGAACTGTTGAAGAAAGTGATTAAAAAGAAGATGGACAACTGAAGAATTTTGAGAACTAAAATGAAGGAAAGAAAAAAGGAAGGAGGAAGTGAACAAGGGAAGGGGAAAATGAGGGGAAAATAATCTAAAAGAGTATATATATAGGGTGATAATTTCGTAAATATTATAAAATATAGATATATAATAAAAATTATGTCGGGTCGGGTCAGATCGTGAAATTTTCACCTTAAACTCGACCCCGACTATATCTTACCCAAAACTCGCCCCGACTCGTGCCATCTCGAAATTTAAAAAAAAAAACTCGCCCCTATAGAGTCGAGTTGGATCGAGACCCATCAAGTTTGGGTCAAATTGTCATCCCTACTTATGCCTATAAATAGATGATTTGATAAATGTATTGTACACAACTTCAATATTGAGAATAAATACAAATCTCTCTCTTTTTCTTATCTCTATATTTCATTCTTGTTATTTTACTTTATTTATAACACGTTATCAGCACGAGTCTCTTCGAGAAAAAATTATATTTTGAATGAAAACATCAATCGAGATTGATCAGGCTACACAAAATCATATGCTCGTGATTCAACCTAATGAATGGCTTACCATCGGGTTGCTTTCTTTAAACTTATTTTTTTTCTAACTTCAAAAAGAAAAATTCAGTTTTAGACAAAAGATTAAAATTATGGTGCGATTAGTTTATTTGAAGTTAGTAACTTCGGAAAGACCCCTACTTAAGTCTCTGAAAAGACATCTTGGGAATATCTACCTCTGAAATGTCATGCTACCAATAGACAACCATCAAGTCAATGTAACGACCAAATTTTTGGGCTAGTGAATCGGGTCTCAAACTCAAGTTTTGGGCCTCTATTTTAGAAGTTCAAGTTAAGGATTTTAAGTTTGGCCCATTATATTTGGGGAGAAGGTTTTGAATTTTAAAAGGATGGGGATAAGAGGAAAAGGGGGAGATGATATGTTGGGAAGAGGGGAAAAGTAAATAGGGAGGGAGGAAATGAAGAAGTGGGAGAGATGGTGAAGGGGGAGTTTTGAAGTCCGATCTACCATCATCCAATCATCCGTTCGCAACACCTATGACATCGTTGGAAAGATCTCACCGAGACGAGTCAGCCAGTGGTCACCAAATCGTCGTCGCCATTGTAACACCCTCAACCCGGATGTCACATTTGGGCCTTAAGCCCAAACCAAAACCATAAAATTTTGCAACTAGGTTTAGCCCAAACAAGGTATTTCCAAAACATTTAGGTCCAAAAGTTGAAAATATGGATAAACAACTTAAATCGTTACAAATGAGCTCCACTTTAATTAAAAACATTTACACATTGACTTGATTAATACAATTTCAAAAGTAAGAATTACACACTCGACCACGTAAGGTCCTATGAATACATAGCCCACTAAACACAAGTACCGTACTCTGGAGATCGCCACATGCTAGAATCCCGTACCGATAGTGCTATTCGATCCCACGATCTGATGATCAACCTACGCACGGAACCAACAATTCCGAGTGCTGAGCTTACAAAACTTAGTGGTACACATCTACTCTACTATACTTCATGCTAATCATAAACATAAGCATGCAAGCTAGTACGAGCAATAAGGAGAGATAAATAAACATGTGGTGCTACCACTAGTCGCCTAAATACATGCTCTCATCATAGCAATCATCATACATGGCACACAAGGCCCAACCATACTCGGGATCCCACCGAAATCATCTGAGCGAAACACACAATTTCATAACACAAACCTGGAGTGAGGCCCGGTGTCACACAACCTCGGGAACATACACTTTGAGTGAGGCCTAGTGTCACACAGCCTCGAGAACATACACTTTAAGTGAGGCCCGATGCCACATAGCCTCGGGAACGTACACTCTCTTTGTGTGAGGCCCAATGTCACACAACCTCGAGAACGTACACCCATACTCGGTATCTCTCCTCGAGTATCATCGGATGAGGCCTAATGTCACACAGCATCATGAACGTACATTCGACATCTCTAACCATGGTGTTGCAACACTCTTTCTCTGGGATCTGAATCCCATCAAACAAGGTGACTCAACCACACAAGTTTCCAAACCAAACACAACATTGACACGATTACCATACATCACACAACATTACTCGATCCACTAAGGATCTCCTATTGTTCTATTACCACAAGCCACCCAATTAAGTTTACCAACTTTTTAATACATTATGGAATAGTACATTAGTCATCCACTTTAATTATCTTATTAATCCATGCCATTTCATTTACATCCCATGTCAATTTCCCATCTTTTTATTAGCATTATAGATTATCTTGTTCAGTGGGTACCGATACTCGAACACGAGTATCAATATAGAACCTCTAGGTACCGATAATCATTACTTACTAAAATCCTTAATTTCTACAAGTACTGATACGTGTCGACCAATATTGATACAACCCCCAATCGCGTACTGGTACGGTTGAAGCTCGTATTAGTACCCTATTCACGGGTTCACACACTTTCCTCTAATTACGATATTTACTATACTTTAATCGATCCCTAAAGCTTATGGAAGACATTAAGGTTTGTTTGCTAGCGCATTTAATTATTAGTCCATCTAGTATAATTTCCATCGAACATGCCAATTCATATCTCAAGCACTCAAACAACACAACATGTAAATCAACCAATCAAATAATTATACAAATATTAAATAGTTCTACACGGTCTTTAAAGCTCATAATAGTCTCGAACATTCCCAACTCCTTATGCATCTCATACATACAAGTCTCATAATACCAGTCTCATCACATGCTTATCTATCATCAACCTATTTTGCAACCACTAACAGGTAAGGCAATTACACTTATGATGCTCATGAAGCATTTCAGAGTTCGAGGTGTACTAACCTCAAGCATTAGCGATAAATCCTCATATAAGCTTTTCGATTACTCTACTTGGTCTGATATCCGATCGCGAATAATCCTATATAAAAATGAATACGAAAATATATTAATTTCATGCATCCCTTATTTAATTCACAATGTCAAATGTGTAAAAACAACTTACCGGGTTTGAATTTGGCAAAATAAACTATGCCAACAGACTCAGAACGTCGAGAAACCCCCGGGTAGGGTTCCCTAAAAAAGTCAACAGCTTAGTCAATGCAATCAATTGCTCGGTCAACGACTCAGTCAACGCAGCTCTGCTTGGTCAACAGCTCGGCTCAGCTTAACTTGGTTTAACTCATCTTGATCCAACTTGGTCTGACTTGGTCTGATGGTTTCCTAAAGCAAAACCACACCCACGAGCGGTGGGCGGTGCGTGTGGCGTCTTCCCTCGGCGGACAGTGATCATATTTCACAGATAGGCAGATCTTGAGCTGGCGGTTCCAACGGTGGTGATGACTCTTGAGGAAGCCAATGAAACCTTCTGAACAAGCTTCACCGAATCTTTTTCCTTATCACCCTGACAAGTGACAGTGGTGACATGGCGATCATCAGTGGGTGCGTCTTGGCAAGCTCTATCTGATGACGGCGGCAGTGTAGCCCACGATAGCTCCAGCGACGACAAAACAAGGTTCAAAACTCCCCCTTACTTTTTCTCTCTTCCACCATTTCTCTCTCTTTAATAAAGTTTTTTTCTCTTTTCCATCCACCCACCAATCTCTTTTAAATTCAAAAAACCCATCTCCTAACACTAGATAAAATAATTTAATAAACCCCATCATTTTCTTCTTTTTCTTTGCCACAAGGCCCAGTACTCGGGTCCAAGACCTAATTTGCTAACCCGATATTCGGGTCATTACAGCTCTTTCCTCCTTAAAGAAAATTTTGTCATCGAACATTGTACCCATTAATCAAAGGAAAAACTGAAACTTTAATAACTTTTCTAAGATCTCAAATATTTCCCGCTGCACTGCTCTGATCTCTCACATCACTTATCATAACCCTTGTCTTTTAACGGTAAAACATAATCTCAATTGATAATTCTCTTAGAAGAAATACATACCCTTACTAAAACATCTATACCACCTTGGGGTTTTCCTAGAACCTACTAAACCTAAGCTCTTATACCACTAAATATAATACCCTCGACCCAAATGTCATAGTTTGGCCTAAGCGTAAACTAAAACCATAAAGTTTTGCAACTAGATTTAGCCCAAACAAGGTATTTCCAAAACATTTAGGTCCAAAAGTTGAAAACATAGATAAACAATTTAAACTGTTACAAAGGAGCTCCACTTTAATTTAAAATATTTACACATTGACTTGATTACTATAATTTCAAAAGTAAAAATTACAGACTCGATCACGTAAGGTCCTATGAATACATAGCCTACTAAATACAAGTACCGTACTCTGGATATCACCACACGCTAGAATCACATACCAATAGTGCTCTTCGATCCCATGATCTGACGATCAACCTATGGACAGAACCAATGATTCTGAGTGTTGAGCTTATAAAGCTCTCTCGTACACATCTACTCTACTATACTTTATCCTAATCATAAACATAAGCTTGCAAGCTAGTACAAGCAATAAGGAAAGACAAATAAACATGTGGCAATACCACTAGTCGCCTAAACACATGCTCTCATCGTAGCAATCATCATACATGGCACACAAGGCTGAACCATACTCAAGATCCCACCGGATCACCTGAGCAAAACACACAATGTCATAACACAAACCTGGAGCGAGGCCCAGTGTCACACAGTCTAGGGAACAAACATTCTGAGTGAGGCCCGATGTCATACAGCCTCGGGAACATACACTCTCTCTAGGTGAGGCCCAGTGTCACACAGCCTCAGAAACGTACACTCCAAGTGAGGTCCGGTGTTATACAGCCTCGTGAATGTACACTCTCTATGGGTGAGTCTTGGTGTCACATGACCTCGAGAATGCGCACCCATACTAGATATCTCTCCTTAAGTATCATCGAATAAGGCCTGGTGTCACATAGCGTCAGGAACATACATTCGACATCTCTAACCATGGTGTTGCAACACTCTTTCTATGGGTATCCAGATCCCATCAACCAAGCTGACTAAACCACACAAGTGTCCAAACCGCACACAACATTGACACGATTACCATACAGCACACAACATTACTCGATCCATCAAGGATCTCCTATGGTTGCCATTACCACAATCCATCCAATTAAGTTTACCAACTTGTTAAAACATTATGGAAGAATACATTAATCATCCACATTAATTATCTTATTAATCTATGTCATCTCATTTACATCCCACATCAATTTCCCATCTTTTTATTAGTATTATAGATTATCTTATTCATTGGATACTGTAACCCTCTCGACCCGACCTAGTTGCAAGACCGAACCGAGCGAGCTACATTAGGTTTACCGAAGTAAACCGTGAAGATGAAACCCAAAACACATCCATTTTTTTCTTTTATCTTGTCTAGATGCACAATTATTATCCTACATGTACATACTAATCACATGTGAAAACTCAACTCAATCGGTCATTGAATTGACATCCAATTGAACACAATTGCAATTCAGGGACCAAATTGTAATTTTAGAAAACTACAAGGATTAACCCATTTTTATGTTACCATCCTTAAATTAATCAGGTTTCATGTACACCTGCCAAAAATCAGCTCCAAAAGGTCATCCATACTCATTCAAATGCATCCACAACATTTAGGGACTAGAACGTAAGAAACCAGAACTTCATAATATTCCAAATAACTAATTTAACTGTCACCGTATTGGTACAGACAAGGGTGTGTATCGATACGCCTTAATTAATTCATACTCCAAAATACCAGTAGCATAAACTCGTTCCGGTACACCTACGCGTATCGAAACGCCCCTCATAAAAACACTATACCGTATCAAAACATCTCATCGAGTACCGAAACGCTAGCCAAAATTGCCTAAGCCTGTACCATAACGCTTACCCTCGTACCGGTACGCTAAGCCTAAAATGGCTTACTCGTACCTAAATAGGGACACCCGTACCGGTACTCATGGGCCTGTAATGTCCACCATTGCTGGTTTAACATGCTTTCGAACATACCAAAACGCCCTAACATGCTTCTATCATACGTCCAACATCTTCAAGGGTCAAACCACATCAAAAAAACTTAGTTTTAACATCAATTCATGGAAACATGATTCAAATGTAAATCTAGAGGCATGCACCCTAGAAACCAAAGCAAGCGAAACATTAAATGTCAAACCAACACCACAAACAATCCAAAATGGCCTTTTACAACCCAAGAGCAACTAAACAAACTTGCTCAAACAAGGAGTTTAGCAAAACACCTCCCAAAACAACAACGGAACCCCCATTGCTCTTATTACTTATAGTCTAACCCCCATTGCCCTTATTACTTATAGTCTAACTCAAAAACATACTTTTGATAGCAAGTCTTTTGTGATCCCTTGCTTCTCTCTGCCTTCCGAGCCTTTAATTCTCTGTATTAATGGACAAAGAGAGTGTAAGCACACTAGGCTTAGTGAGGAGTGCTCAAAAACAAAACACCATCAATGCATTAAAACCATTTCTCAACAACACATCGAAATCTTATTTCAATCATTTTTTAAACATCTTTTAAAACATTATCATGCCTTGAAAAAAACCATGCACATTACATCTTTCAAACCTATCATATTAAACCATATGCAATATGTATCATTAACCAATAGCAAATCCCATTGCTAAACCTCAATTTAAGCCTTCCCATGCATAACAACCATATGCAAGCTTAAAGAGTAAACATGTATAAATCACATTATACAACATAAACCTTTTAATGATACATTAACAATTATATTGGCTTACAAGTGATCATAACCAAGTTCCTTTATCAAAAATAGTTCATCAGATACACAAATTCAACAAGTGTCCTCACAACACTTCAATCCATCTCAACCGAAATAGCGATACAATCACAATCGTGGTACATCACCAACCAAGTACAATTACAACTCACGGGGACACCAACCCAATCATCAGTTAGATGCTTAATCCATTAACGAGAGTTTACGGTACCATATAACCCCTCAACCGTTAGGGTACTTGGATGGAGTTTCCGGTACACCAAATCAAAACCCCTCAACATCCAAGGTGACTTATTATAGTGCACTATCTATGGCCGGCCAACTATGTCCAATAACAATTTTTAAAACCACACCACTTGCCAATATAATCCACCATATACCATTTACCTCACTATTTTTACAAGCATTAAACCAAACCATTTTCGAAGTAACAACACATACTTAAAACTCAAGTATAAACCATATACTTACATGGATCACTTACCACGTGCATCCACCATCATATCATGATCAAAAATAGTATCTTATATACTTTAAAACATGCTTAAATAGTAGGTACAACGTAAATCAAAACAAGTGCATAAAACCATTTCATAAAAGCACGTCCGAGAGAGAAAACCACGTCATACTTACTTCTGAGTGTAAACCAACGTTTCAAGCTCAGTTTAAACTCCCATAAACCACATTTAAATCATTTCAAAGCTGAAATCCATGTTCTTACTCACCAATACGCGAAACCTCAATTAGCCGATGTAAAATCAAGCGTCCGAAGCCTCCAAAGCTTCACCGATCACTTTCGGATCGACCTCCCCTATTTTAACCACATTCCAACAGAGGATTAATGCATCTCAATGCATTCAAAACTGCAACAAAAATTCCTTGCAAACCTCACTAATCCTTTCTCAATTACCCAACCACAACAACAGAAATCATCTTCTAACTCTTTTCAAACACAACCCAGCCACAATCTAACAATCTAACACTTTCATCAACATCTAATAACATCTAAAACATGATTATTTCATCCATAAACTTCCAGCAACTACACAGCTACGACAACTCCACAAAAACACAAATCTAACAACCTAATAATCAAGGATTCAAGGAGTTTCAGGATTCCAATGTTAAAAACAACTTATCAAAATTATAAATCATCCAAAATATGTTTAAAATCAATCTTCAACGCTGGGAAACAGATCCAATATGAATCTTCCATAATTTTACCAATTAAACCCAATTAAATCAATTAATCATTGTAAAAACATAAAATCATATTATAAATCATAAATCAAGGATCAAATACTTAGGAATATCAATAAAGAACCATCAATAGAAGAGAAGAACGAACTTTATCTCTATTGTGTGATTTCGCCCTCAATTGATTGATTAAAGCTAGAAAAACACAATATTTCAATGAGGTTTTGTAAATCAAAGGTAAAGAAGCAATTACAAATCAAGAATCCAAGTAAAAAGATCTCTCACCTTTGGATTTTGATGAAAACAAGAGTGTTTGGCAGAAAAGAAGTGGAGAGAAAAGTGGAGAGAAACGTTTACGTCAAAATTTTTTAAAACCAATAAATAAATTTTATTATCAAAACCCCTTTTAATTACTTTATAAAACACATGTTAAAAAGTCTTAATTGAAGGGAGAAACCATCAGCAAAAACTTGGTAAAATATCTCCTTAAGGATTCTAAGAATTTGATCCTTTACAATTTAGTCACCTTTAAAAATAGTTTTAAATTTACATTTTAGTCACTAACTAAAATGTCACCCTTCCAAAACACATTTTCCAAAATTGATTTCACCAATATTTTCCTTATATTTAAATATGATTTTTAACCATTTTCTATATTTTTATCTTACTAAAAATATTTACTCCCGAACTCGACTCGAATCCCTCACTCGGTCCACCAGACCGTCTAAAAAGCCTTTAAACCCCTAGGCCTAAAACCGGGGCATTACAACTCTCCTCCACTTAAGAAATTTTGTCCTCAAAATTTTACTTGGAGGAAACAAATGTGGAACCTATTCCAACATGTCCGTCTTGGGTTCCCACGTGACCTCCTCAACACCATAACAAGCCCAACCGTCTTGCCACGCAGAACCTTACTGCTGGTATCAAGAATCTCTATCGGTTCCTCATCATAAGATAGATCTGGCCTTAACTCAATATCCTCCATCGGAATAACATGTGCTGGATCCGACCGATACCTCCGCAACATCGAAACATGAAACGCATCATGAATCCTCTCCAACTCAGGAGATAACCTCAAACAATAAGCAACAGGACCACATGCTCAACCACCTCGTATGGTCCAATAAACCTCAGGCTAAGCTTTCTTTTCTGCTCAATACGCATTACTTTCTTCCAAGGTAACACCTTCAGAAACACTCGATCACTAACAACATACTCCACATCCCTACGCTTCAAATCCGTGTAGGATTTCTGATGATCCGAAGTCGCTCTCAAGCGCTCACATACTAACTTCACCTTTTCATTGGTGTCTTTCAACACATCAGGCATGGAAACATGTTTTTCCCCAACTTCAGCCCAACACAACAGTGTACGGTACTTTCTACCATACAATGCCTCGTACGGTGCAATCTGTATACTAGCTTGATAACTGTTATTATAGGCAAACTCCACCAAAGGAAACTGATTTTCCTATGTTCCCTAGAACTCAATGATACAACACCTCAATATATCCTCCAAGACCTGTATCACACACTCAGATTGTCCATCCGTCTGAGGATGATAAGAAGTACTGAAATTTAGCCGTGTTTCAAGAGCACGATGCAAACACATCCAAAACCTTGCTATAAAACGCGAATCTCTATCTGAAACTATAGACTTAGGCACCCCGTGCAAATGCACAATCTCAGATATATATAGATCGGCCAACCTATCTAAGGTATACGTTGTATGCACTGGCACAAAATGTGCACACTTTGTAAACCGATCAACAATCACCCAAATGGAATCCTTTTTGGTTAGTGTCAAAGGCAACCCAGACACAAAATCCATGGCGATTCTTTCCCATTTCCATTCTGGTATCCTCAATGGTTGCAATAACCCGGAAGGAAACTGATGCTTAGCTTTCACACCCTGACATACTATGCATCGAGCAACAAAATCAGCTACATCTTTCTTTAAGCCAACCCAATAGTACTCTTCCTTCAAACCTCGATACATCTTAGTACTACTGGGATGCATAACAAAAGGACTAGCATGCTCTTCGGTCAATATGATATGCCTCAACTCCTCACCTTCGGGCACCACAACTCGATCTTTAAAACACAAGACCCCATCATCATTAAAATGAAAATCCATAGGATTTCCATCCATGATATCCTTCACATGCGATACCAAACTCTCATCATACGGCTGCTTCTCCTTAATCAACTGCGACAAAGAGGTTTCACTTGCAACTCAGCTAACAACCCGCCGTCGCAAGTCACACTTAACTGAGCAAACTAGCTCTCAACTCCACAACAGCTTTCCTACTCAAACATCAGCTACAACTTTAATTGTACCTTTGTGATACTCGATAGATAGATTATAATCTTTAAGCAACTCCAACCATCTTCGTTGCCTAAGATTTAACTCTTTCTAGACATCAGATACTTCAAACTCTTATGATCCGTGTAAACCACACACACTTCTCACCGTAAAGCTAATGCCTCCAGATTTTCAAGGCAAACACAGCTACGACAAGCTCAAGATCATGAGTACGGTAATTATGCTCATGCACCTTTAATTGTCTGGATGCATAGGCAACTACCTTACCCTCCTGCATCAGCACACAACCAAGCCCAACATAGGACGCATCACTATAGACAACGAACTTTTCCTTGATTCTGGTTGAACCAAGACCGGAGCTCGCGTCAAATCTTTCTTCAACCTTTCAAAAGCCCGCTACGTATCCTTCGATCACTCAAAATGAACATTCTTTTGCAACAACTTGGTCAACATTTTTTCGAACATACCAAAACACACTAACATGCTTCTAGCATACATCCAACATCTTCAAGGGTCAAACCACATCAAAACAACCTAGTTTCAACATCAATTCATGGCAACATGATTCAAATGTAAATCTAGAGGCATGCACCCTAGAAACCAAATCAAGCAAAACATGAAATGTCAAACCATCACCACAAGCAATCCAAAATGGCCTTTTACAACCCAAAAATAGCTAAACAAACTTGCTCAAACAGGGAGTTTAGCAAAACACCTTCCAAAACAACAACGGAACCCCCATTACCCTTATTACTTATAGTCTAACTCTAACATACTTTTGATAGCAAGTCTTTTGTGATCCCTTACTTCCCGTTGCCTTCCGATGAACTTTACATCTTTAAAACCCAACATATTAAACCATATGCAACATGTATCATTAACCAATAGCAAATCCCATTACTAAACCTCAATTTAAGCCTTCCCATGCATAACAACCATATGCAAAGCTTAAAGAGTAAACATGTATAAATCACATTATACAACATAAACCTTTCAATGATACATTAACAATTATATTGTCTTACAAGTGATCATAACCAAGTTCCTTTATCAAAAATAGTTCATCAGATACACGAATTCAACAAGTGTCCTCACAACACTTCAAGCCATCTCAACCGGAATAGCGATACAATCACAATCATGGTATATTACCAACCGAGTATAATTTCAACTCATAGGGACACCAACCCCAATCATTGGTTAGACGCTTAATCCACTAACGAAAGTTTATGGTACCATATAACCCCTCAACCGTTAGGGTACTTGGATAGAGTTTTCGGTACACCAAATCAAAACCCCTCAACATCAAGGCAACTTATTATAGTGCATTATCAATCCTATGGTCGGCCAACTATATCCGATAACAATTTTTAAAACCATGTTACTTGCCAATATAATTCACCATTTACCATTTGCCTCACTGTTTTTACAAGCATTAAACCAAACCATTTTCCAAGCAACAACACATGCTTAAAACTCAAGTATAAACCATATACTTTCGTGGATCACTTAACACTTGCATCATCATATCATGATCAAAAACAATATCTCATATACTTTAAAATATGCTTAAATAATAGGTACAATGTAAATCAAAACAAGTGCATAAAGCCATTTCATAAAAGCACGACCGAGAGAGAAAACCAAGTCATACTTACTTCTGAGTTTAAACCGACATTTCAAGCTCAGTTTAAACCACCTTTAAATCATTTCAAAGCTTAAATCCATGTTCTCACTCATCGATACGCGAAACCTCAATTCGCCAATGCGAAATCAAGCGTCTGAAGCCTCCAATGCTTCACCGATCACTTCCGGATCGACCTCCCCTGTTTTAACCAAATTACAACAGAGGATTAATGCATCCCAATTCATTCAAAACACTATAACTGTAACGCCCCAATTTTGGGCTTAGTGGTTTAGTGGCTTGTTAGACGGTCTAGTAGATCGGGTTAGGGATTTGAGTTAAATTCAGGAGCAAATATTTTTTAGTAATATAAAATGTGGAAAATGGTTAAAAATTATATTTTAATATATGGTTAATATTGGTGAAAAAAATTTTGGAAAATGGGTTTTGGAAGTGTGACATTTTGGTTAGTGACCAAAATGCAATTTTTGAAAACTAGTTTTTAAAGGTGACTAAAATGAAAGGGATCAAACTCTTAGAATCCTTAAGGAGCTATTTTACCAAGTATTTGCTGGTTATTTCTCCTATCAATTAAACTTTTTTAACACGTGTTTTAAAAGTTAATTAAAAAGCTAGTTATCATTTTCAAGAAAATTGACGTAACTTTTCTCTCAACTTTTCTCTCCACTTCTCTTCTGCCAAACACTCAAGTTTTCATTAAAAAACAGAGGTGAGAGATCATTTTACTCAAATTATTGATTTGTAATTGATTCTTTAACTTTGATTTAAAAAACCTTATTGAAATATTGTATTTTTCTAGCTTTAAACAAGCCAAATGAGGGATAAATCACACAATAGGGTACAGTCTGTGATCTCCTCTATTGAATGGTTCTTTATTGATATTCCCAAGTGTTTGATCATTGATTTATGGTTTATAATCCGATTTTGTGTTTTTATATTTAATTAATTAATTTAATTGGGTGAATTTGATGAAATCGTGAAAGTTTTATTTTGGATCTATTTTATAATGTTGGAGATTGAGTTTAATCATAGTTTGGATGTATTATTATGTTTATAAGTTGTCTTTAACAATGGAATCCCGAAACTCTTGAATCCCTGGTTGTTTAGGTTGTTAGATTTGTGTATTTGTGAAGTTGTGGTGGTTGTTTAATTGCTAGGAGTATTTGGATGAATTAATCCTATTTTTGAGTGCTAATTGATGATTATGGAAGTGTTAGATTGTTAGATTGTGGCTGGTTGTGTTTGGAAAGGATTAGATGATGATTTCGGTTATTGTGGTTGGGTAATTTTGAGAGGATTGTGGAAGTCCGTAAGGAATTTTTGTTGCAGTGTTTTGAATGCATTGAGATGCATTAATCCTCTGTTGTAATGTGGTTAAAATAGGAAAGGTTGATCTGAAAGTGATCGGTGAAGCTTTGGAGGCTTCAAATGCTTGATTTCGCATCGACGAATCGAGGTTTCGTGTATCGGTGAGTGAGAACGTTGATTCCAGCAATGGAATATTTTAAAGGTTGTTTATGGGAGTTTAAACTTTGTGTGATACGCTGGTTTAAACTTGGAAGTAAGTAAATGTGGTTTTTCTCTCTTGGTCGTGCTAGTGTGAAATGGTTTTTATGCACTTGTTTTGATTTACAATGAGCCTGCTGTTTAAGCATGTTTTTAAGTATTTGAGATACTATTTTTAAGCATGAGATGCTGAAGGATGCACATGGTAAGTGATCCTTGTAAGTATATGGTTTATACTTGTGGTTTAAAGCATGGTTGTTGCTTTGGAAAAATTGGTTTGGTTAATGCTTGTTAAAAACAGTGAGGTAATGGTAAATGGTTAATTATATTGGCAAGTGATGTGGTTTTAAAATTGTTATCGGATATAGTTGGCCGGCCATAGGATTGATAATGCACTATAATAAGCCGTCTTGGATGTTAAGGGGTTTAGATCCGTGTACCAAAAACTCTATCCAAGTACCGTAATAGTAGAGGGGTTTTATAATACCATATACTCCCGTTAGCAGATTAAGCATCTAACCGAGGTAAGGGGTTGGTGTCCCTGTGTGTTGAAAGTGTACTCGGTTGTTTAGGTACTGCGATTGTGATTGTATCGCTATTCCGGTTTAGATGGCTTGAAGTGTTGGGTAAACACTTGTTGAATCCGTGTATCCGATGAACTATTTTGGTGAAGGAACTTGGTTAATGATCACTTGTGAGCAAATATAATTGTTGACGTGTAATTGAAATGTTTATATTGTATAATGTGATTTATACATGTTTACTCTTTAAGCTTTGTGTTGCGCGTAATAAGTGCTACGCAATTGTGCAAGTATACACGTCGCAAGTTATAGTATAAAAGATATCGTCTCCACAGGGATTGGTGCCACTTCAAGGATCTAATCTCTTGCACTGTAAAAAGTAAAAACACAAGTAAAGGATTATCTAATGACAAATCTAGAAAGCAATAAATTAAAAGAAAAGATGAGTTCAAATGAGAGAGAGATAGGCCAGGTTATCATGAGTTGAGGTGTGATAGCCGATTGGATCGTTTTGGTAAAAGAGTGCACGGGCAACTCAGTTGCCGTGGCAACTTGCACGACGGGGTTGCCTTGGCAACTAATTGATGGTTGCCTGGGCGACTAGTTGGGCAACTACTTGGGCGACTGGGCAGCAACTTCAAGGTTCAGCGGAGCGTTCTTCAATGGTTTCTTCTTATCCCTAAGTCGAAACTCTAGCTACTTGTGCATGCCTTGATAATACATCCCTGCGTGAATCAAGGGTGAACAACAACCAATCTTGCGCTCCTCTTAGCCGTTGAAATCCTTAACTTATTCCTAAGCCGGATTAATCTTCACCATCATTGGATTGAATTAAGATCATATTCATTCGTTTCTTGAATCTAACTCTCCCGATATTAGATAAATGGATGAAATCACGAGATCCTCTCCCAATTCACTCGCAAACAATAATAAGAATCAAGAATGAATAAACCTTGAAATAGAAAAGTACAAACTCTTATTACCTAAACAAAAACCAATAGTTTCTCACAACCACAAAACACAATAACCATAGCCAAGTAAATTTAGTTCATGGCTAGGTTCCAAAGAAACACAAGATAAACAATCCCTAGCATGAACCCAATCGAACAAAGATGAAGGAAGAGGCTTGTCGAAATTCTCCTTGCCCTTGATGCTTGTCGAAAATTCTCTCCTCTTGCCCTACTTGGACTTGTCGAAATTTCCCTCTTGCTCTCTCTATGCATCTTGTCGAAATCTCCTTGATATTTATAGGGCTAGGCCAAAGTCCTTCTTTGAGGAGGAGTTTGAGTTGGAATTAAATTATCTTTAAAGAATATAATTCTTTATTATAATTTTATTCCTATTAGAACTTCTCCTATCTTCTTGGAATTTAATTCTTCTTTAATCTCTGCATGGCAATCAAATTCCTTTGGGCTTGGGCCGTGCTCCATGTCATCTTGGGCTTGTAAAGTCATGAATTTCGACATCCATATTGCTCTTTGTCTTTGTCGACAAATGCCATGGCAACTGGCTCGGCGTCTCCTTCATGCATTGCCCTGGCATCTAGCTCGGCATATCCTTCATGCATTGCCCTGGCAACTAGCTCGACATTGCTTTGGCAAGTGATCCTGTACATACACACACAAAGCACACCAAAACAGCATCTTTTCCACAAAAACTACCAATTTATGTAATCAAGCTCAACGATGGAAGGAAACATGGATTAATGCATGAATGGCTAACTATGCAACTAATATGAGCCTAAGTCTAACAATAATATGAGTAAAAAGGGTAAGAAAAATAGTACTTTTGAACACTTATCACACCCCCAAACTCGAACTATTGCTTGTCCTCAAGCAATGCAAACTCATAATTACACGCCAAGACTTGATTTTCACAAACTCAGCTTTGAACTTGATTTCAATTCTCTCTGAACCGGGCACAAAGTATGATTGGCTTTTTATTTTTTTCAGAAAACTGAGGAATTACTCGGAATCAAACTATAATGCTTGTGAGTGTGTGCGGAGTTGTGTGCAAGTTGATTTTTCGGATTCTATGCAAACAATAGGTTTTCAAATTACTTCATTGGGTTCTTTTTAACATGTTTTAACTAGAGCCAATTTCGGGCACCTCTAGTGTTTTATTTTTAGTTTTCTTAAGTTAATTTAATCGACTAGAGCCAGTTTTTCTAGTTAAAAAAATTTAACGCCTCCTAGAGCCAATTTCGGGCACCTCTAGTGATCAATTTTTTTAGCATATGCTAGAGCCAATTTCGGGCACCTCTAGCATTCATCCAATTTTTATTCTAATCCCCCAATTAGTTAATTATCAACCTAAGTTTACTAGAACTCCTTAAATCAATCAAACCACAACAGTGTTTCATCAAATTTAGCATCATAGTAAAATTCTAAGTTTTTTTCCATGGTTATCCTAGAATAAAAATTCTATCAATTAAGTGCATTGGTAAAGTCATCATTGAATATTCATCAAATCTAAGCAATTCTTGTTCCAATTAAAGGCATGGCAAGCAATTTATGTATCCTAAATGTAATACTTAAGTGAATGTAACTAAACATGGTAACTACTAATAACAATCCCCCCCCAAACTCGAGTGAGGCATTGTCCTCAATGCATGCATAAAAATAACGAAAAATAAAAATAAAAATGCATACGAGGACTTACTCTGAGAGTTCATCATCGTAGATGATTAGTTTCCTTCTAGTTGGCGTCTTGATTTTCTTGCTTGAACGCGATGATTGTTTTCTTGTTGCCGGGATGTCTTTAGTTTTGGTTGCCATGGCATCTTCAGGGTTGGTTGTCGTGGCATCAGCTTGTGCAGGCACGATGTAGGTTGCCGCGGCATCTTCTTCATTGGTTGCTGGGGCAAGGATCTTGGCAGTAAATTTCCTTAGCATAGTAGTTGTGAGTCTTGTTGTGAAAAAGAAAACAAAGAAAACCTGAAAACTAAAGATAATGAAGAAAAATAAAAATATCTCCTAAAAATAAAAATGAAAAGAAAAAGAAAAAGAAAATGCTGAAAGGAGAGCATGCTCATGCATCTCCTAAGTTGACCACTTCCTTGTTACGTTCCACATGGGCACCATTGTAGTGCTTCAATCTTTGTCCATTAACTTTGAATTCATGGTTGTCAGAGATGGACTTGATTATCACAAAGACCATGGGAGAATGGTTTGACGACTTCAAATGGTCCCGACCATCTTGATTTCAGCTTTCCCGGGAAAAGTTTTAGCCGAGAATTGAATAGGAGAACTAGTTGCCCTGGCGTGAATTGTCGTGGCAATAGTTTCTTGTCATGCCATCGCTTTGCTTTCTCCTTGTAGATTCGTGCATTGTTATAGGCGAGTGCACGAAATTCTTCTATCTCATTGAGATCCATCAAACGCTTTTGTCCGGCACTTTCCTAATCCATATTCACGGTCTTGATTGCCCAAAGACGCCTTGTGCTCGATTTCCACCGGTAGATGACATGTTTTACCATAGACAAGTCGGAAGGGGACATACCTAAGGGTGTTTTGAATGCAGTGCGATATGCCCAAAGTGCGTCATCTAGTCTTAATGACCAATCCTTCCTTGAGGGATTTACAACTTTCTCGAGTATTCCCTTCAACTCCCGGTTGGAAATTTCTGCTTGCCCGTTGGTTTGTGGGTGATATGCCGTGGCGATCTTGTGTGATATGCTGAAGCGTTGCAACATCTTGGCAATTAGTCTGTTGTCAAAATGCTTGCCCCGTCGCTGATAATTGCTCTCGGCATCCCAAACCGTAAAAATATGTTTTTTTCTCAGGAAATCGTTGCACGGTCTTGGAATCGTCGTTGGGAACTGCAGCTGCCTCTACCCATTTAGACACATAGTCGACGGCGAGTAAGATGTAGAGGTTGTCGAATGAAGATGGGAAAGGTCCCATAAAATCGATCCCCCATACATCGAACAGTTCCACCTCTATGATGTTCGGAGTGGCATCTCATGTCGTCTAGAGATATTGCCCGTCCTCCGCAACGATCACATTGCTTGTAAAAGTCCTGGGCATCTTTGTACAATGTTGGCCAATACAAACCGGATTGCAAGAATTTGGCCATGATACGAGTTCCTCCAAAATGTCCTCCATAGGGTGAAGAATGGCATTGTCGGAGTACATTCTGTTGCTCTTCTTCAGGGACACATCGGCGTATAACCTGATCTGCACATTGTTTAAACAAAAGAGGCTCGTCCCAAAAGTAATGCTTAGCATCATGGCGGAACCGCTTCTTCCCTTGGTGAGTAATGCCATACGGAAAAATACAACAAACAAGGAAGTTAACTAAATCTGCGTACCAAGGTATTGCCGAGGCATGTGCTGCCGTTGTGACTGCTCCCAAAATTGTCGAGGCGTGTGCGTCAAAGACTGCTGCGGCGTCGAGAGTTGCCAAGGCGTGTGCATCCATGGTTGCTGAGGCGTCATGGGTTGCCGAGGTGTTGAGGGTTGTCGAGACAATTAGAATTTGTTCATCCGGGAATGCATCGCATATCTCTAGATCCGCGTCCTCCTCCCTATTGCGTTCCAAACGTGATAAGTGATCGGCCACCTGATTTTCTGTTCCTTTCCTGTCCTTAATTTCAATATCAAATTCTTGTAAAAGTAATATCCAACGAATCAAACGAGGTTGAGCATCCTTTTTAGCAAATAAGTATTTGATTGCCGAATGGTCCGTATGAACAATTACCTTTGTACCAATTAAATAGGATCGGAACTTGTCAAATGACTACAGCTAGTAACTCTTTCTCCGTTGTTGTGTAATTCACTTGAGCACTATTAAGAGTTTTACTAGCGTAGTATATCACATGGAAGGTCTTACCTGTGCGTTGGCCTAGGACTGCTCCTACCGCGAAATCACTTGCATCACACATTAGCTCAAAAGGTAGCGTCCAATCTGGTGGAACGACAATGGGTGCCGAGGCAAGCTTTTTCTTTAGGGTTTCGAATTCTTGAGTGCAAGAATCATCAAAATCGAAGACTTTATCCTGTTCAAGCAGATTACACAAAGGTTTAGTGATTTTAGAAAAATTATGAATGAACCTCCTATAAAAACCTGCATGTCCGAGAAAACTTCAAACTCCTTTAACCGAATTTGGTGGGGGTAATCTCTCGATCACGTCCACCTTGGCTTTGTCTACTTCAAATCCCTTGGATGAAATCTTGTGGCCGAGCACTATTCCTTCATCTACCATAAAGTGGCATTTCTCCCAATTGAGGACTAAGTCCGTTTCTTCGCATCTTGCTAACACCCTTTCTAAATTGCCGAGACAGCCATCGAAGTCATTACCAAAAACTGAAAAATCATCCATGAAGATCTCAAGGAAGTCTTCGACCATGTCTGAAAAGAGCGCCATCATGCATCTTTGGAAGGTTGCCGGGGCGTTACACAATCCGAACGGCATCCTTCGGAAGGCATAAGTACCGTATGGGCATGTGAAGGTTGTCTTTTCTTGATCTTCTAGTGCTATGGCAATCTGATTGTAACCTGAATAACCATCAAGAAAACAATAAAAGGGTTTACCTGCAAGACGGTCAAGCATTTGATCAATAAAGGGTAATGGGAAGTGATCTTTCCTAGTGGCTTTGTTTAGCTTTCTATAGTCCATACAAACCCTCCAACCGGTCACAGTCCTGGTTGGTATAAGTTCATTATTTTCATTGCTTACCACTGTTATACCTCCCTTTTTCGGCACACATTGTACCGGACTTACCCACGTACTATCGGAGATAGGGTATATAATGCCGGCGTCAAGCCACTTGATGATTTCTTTCATTACAACCCCTTTCATGGCATGATTCAGTCTCCTCTGGGCCCTCAATTGAAGGTTTGTGATCATCTTCCAACAAGATCTGGGGCAGGCCACCGGCGGCCTAATTCCCTTCAAGTTGGCAATTGTCCACCCTATTGCCTTTTTATGTAGCTTCAACATGTTGATCAGCTTCTTTTCCTGCTCAGTTGTAACTTAGAAGAAATAATTACAGGTAATGTATTATCGGTCCCTAAGTATACATATTTTAGTTGCTCGCAATTGTTTCAACTCAAGAATTGGTGGATTTTCGATAGGGGTTTTTCGAGCTTACCCGAGTAGTCCAAAGGTTCAAAGTATGTACCTGGTCGGTTGACTAGCCAATTTGCCTCTTCTTGTTGTTCCTCATCGACCGGTTCTTCATACTCCTCATGTTCCTCTTGTTCGGCAATGTAGTTATCGAGGCAACTAAATTCCTCATCGGGTTAAACTCGTCGTGGCATGAAGTAGTTGGCATTCTTCGGATCATCGGCATGCCTTAGTGTTTGGAACACATTTAGTTTGACCTGCTGGTCATTCACCCTCATTGTGAGTTCTCCCTTTTCAACGTCGATCAAGGTTCTCCCTGTCGCTAGGAATGGTCTCCCGAGAATGATAGGTGCATGTTCATCTGCTTCACAATCCAAAACAATAAAGTCAGCGGGAAAAATAAATTTAATGACTTTTACCAATATTTCCTCGATTTTTCCCTTTGGATGCACATAGGATCTGTCGGCTAGCTGCAGCATGACTGTTGTAGGTCTTGCCTTCCCGATTCCTAGTTTTTGGAAAACCGATTTAGGCATCAAGTTTATGCTTGCCCCTAGGTCGCATAGTGTTTTCCCTACATAGTGATTTCCAATAGAACAGGGTATTGTGAAACTTCCGGGATCCTTCAACTTGGGTGGCATACGATTGTGCAACATTGCCATGCATCCCTCCTGTCATGCCACATTGTTTCAAACTCTCCTAGCCTTGTTCTTTTGGACACAATATCTTTAAGGAACTTGGCATAGTTTGGCATTTGTTCAATTGCTTCCACCAGTGGCAAGTTGATGTGGACTTGCTTTAGGATATCTAGAAACTTCTTGAATTGGTATTCTTTCTTTTGTCGCTTCAACCTTTGTGAGAATGGTGGTGGAAGTCGGATATCTTCGATCCTTTCATTGGTTTGAAACCTGATTGACGGCATTGCCGGGACATCTGGAGTTGCCGATGCGTTATCATCTGGGGTTGCCGAAGCATGCTTATCACAAGAAGCCGAGGCGTCATCGGTTGCCGAGGCATGTTTATTGCCGGTTGCCGCGGCAATTCCTGGTTCGGCATCTGAGGCTTTGCCACTAGGTTCGTCTTGATTTTTTTGTGGAGTTTTGTTTGACGAGCGGGTTTGAACCTCTCTAAGTTGTTGGCCACTTCTAGTGGTGATCGCCTTACATTGCTCATGGCCAGTTCCTTTCGCGACTTCAGTATCGCTAGGTAAACCTCCTTGTGGTCTAGTGTTCAGATTTTGAGCAAACTGTCCGACTTGATTTTCCAATGATTTGATTGCCGCCTCTTGGTTTTGCAATCTCATCTCGGTCCTGTTAATAAAAGCATCAGTTCTTTTTATGAAATTACTATTCTCAGCCATATAAGATTCAGTTTTCATCATAAAAGCATTTAGAGAATTTTCCAAAGAACTAGATGTCGCTCGGTTGTTGCCGCGGCATCATTTTGCCGTGTCATATTCTCTTTGAATCCCGATGCTTGTGCATTCTGATTGTTCTAGTTTAGAGCATTGTTGGGATTACTCCATGAAAAATTCGGTGCTTCTTCCAAGCTGGATTGTATGTATTTGACATCATGTTGTTGCTCGATTGTAATTCCCCACAAAGAAGCTAGATTCCGGATTCTCGCATACATTCGTAAGAATTATAGTTATCGCCACATAACTCACAAAAAGAATCCATTACCTTGACTTCATGTGTGTTGTTTGGTTTTTGCATGTTCGGACCATCTTGGTTAAAGCGCCAATTGTGCCGAAATTGAATCGATGATCCTAGTTCATGTATTGTGGCTTGGCGTCTAACTCCTCCTCTTCTAGTAGATGGGAATTGATAGTCATTCTTGGCCAGCCTGTTTAAGATTTGCATTGATTCTTCCGGCGACTTATCTAGGAGTATGCCGTTTGCCGAGGCATCTAGCATCATCCTTGTTGGTGTATTCACGGCGTTGTAAAACATTGTTACTTGAGTCCACACCGAAATCCGTGTAAAGGGCATTTGTGTAGAAGTTCTCTATATCTCTCCCAAGCCTCGTACATGGATTCATCATCCGCTGCTGCCGAAAAAAAAGTAATGTCGTTACTGAAGCTTATCGATTAAATTTGTATGATTAAATCTAGCAAGGAAATCACGACAAAGATCAGTCCAAGATGCTATGGATCCGGCAGGAATGCTATTCAACCATGCATTCGCCCTTTCCCTCAGTGAATAGGGGAATAATCTTAATCGTAGGACATCGGGGGTGACTCCGTGTATCTTGAACGAGTTGCAAATCTCGAGGAAAGATTTCAGATGTTGTCGTCGTCTTGATTCTTTGAGCCGCCAAATTGACCTATTGTATTGATCATATTAAACATTACCGGTTTCAACTCAAAGTGGTCGGCTTCAATTTCAGGTGCGACAACTCCTGGGTTAAGTCCATCAAGATCTTCTTCAAGATAGTCTCGAATAGTTCTGTTTTGTGCAAGAATCACTCCTCCTCCTGCTCGAACATCTTGATTCATATTGCCGTCTTGATTTGCCATTACTTCTCTTATCCTTCGTCTAAGTCTTTGTAAGGTTCGTTCAATTTCTGGATCAAAGGGATATTCTGGTGAAGTCGATCTCGCCCTGGTCATATACCAATGCAAAACCAAAGTTTGTTAGCCCTTTGAATTTTAAACAAGAAAAATAAAAAGAAAGTGCAAGAAAGTAAAAACAAAGTCGCTATTGCCAATCCCCGGCAACGGCGCCAAAAACTTGTTGTGCGTAATAAGTGCTACGCAATTGTGCAAGTATACACGTCGCATGTTATAGTATAAAAGATATCGTCTCCACAGGGATTGGTGCCACTTCAAGGATCTAATCTCTTGCACTGTAAAAAGTAAAAACACAAGTAAAGAATTATCGGAGTTTAACTAATGACTAATCTAGAAAGCAATAAAGTAAAAGAAAAGATGAGTTCAAATGAGAGAGAGATAGGCCAGGTTATCGTGAGTTGAGGTGTGATAGCCGATTGGATCGTTTTGGTAAAAGAGTGCACGGGCAACTCAGTTGCCGTGGCAACTTGCACGACGGGGTTGCCTTGGCAACTAATTGATGGTTGCCTGGGCGACTAGTTGGGCAACTACTTGGGCGACTCGGCAGCAACTTCAAGGTTCGACGGAGCGTTCTTCAATGGTTTCTTCTTATCCCTAAGTCGAAACTCTAGCTACTTGTACATGCCTTGATAATACATCCCTGCGTGAATCAAGGGTGAACAACAACCAATCTTGCGCTCCTCTTAGCCGTTGAAATCCTTAACTTATTCCTAAGCCGGATTAATCTTCACCATCATTGGATTGAATAAAGATCATATTCATTCGTTTCTTGAATCTAACTCTCCCGATATTAGATAAATGGATGAAATCACGATATCCTCTCCCAATTCACTCGCAAACAATAATAAGAATCAAGAATAAATAAACCTTGAAATAGAAAAGTGCAAACTCTTATTACCTAAACAAAAACCAATAGTTTCTCACAACCACAAAACACAATAACCATAGCCAAGTAAATTTAGTTCATGGCTAGGTTCCAAAGAAACACAAGATAAACAATCCCTAGCATGAACCCAATCGAACAAAGATGAAGGAAAAGGCTTGTCGAAATTCTCCTTGCCCTTGATGCTTGTCGAAAATTCTCTCCTCTTGCCCTACTTGGACTTGTCGAAATTTCCCTCTTGCTCTCTCTATGCATCTTGTCGAAATCTCCTTGATATTTATAGGGCTAGGCCAAAGTCCTTCTTTGAGGAGGAGTTTGAGTTGGAATTAAATTATCTTTAAAGAATATAATTCTTTATTATAATTTTATTCCTATTAGAACTTCTCCTATCGTCTTGGAATTTAATTCTTCTTTAATCTCTGCATGGCAATCAAATTCCTTTGGGCTTGGTCCTTGCTCCATGTCATCTTGGGCTTGTAAAGTCATGAATTTCGACATCCATATTGCTCTTTGTCTTTATCGACAAATGCCATGGCAACTGGCTCGGCGTCTCCTTCATGCATTGCCCTGGCATCTAGCTCGGCATATCCTTCATGCATTGCCCTGGCAACTAGCTCGGCATTGCTTTGGCAAGTGATCCTGCACATACACACACAAAGCACACCAAAGCAGCATCTTTTCCACAAAAACTACCAATTTATGTAATCAAGCTCAACGATGGAAGGAAACATGGATTAATGCATGAATGGCTAACTATGCAACTAATATGAGCCTAAGTCTAACAATAATATGAGTAAAAAGGGTAAGAAAAATAGTACTTTTGAACACTTATCACTTTGCATATGGTTGTTATGCATGGGAAGGCTTAAATTGAGGCTAGCAATGGGACTTGCTATTGGTTAATGATACATGTTGCATATGGTTTATTATGTTGGTTTTAAAGATGTTAAGTGCATGTTTTAAAGGCATGATAATGTTTTAAAGGATGTTTGAAATGAGATTTCAATGTAATGTTGAGAAATGGTTTTAATGCATTGATGGTGTGTTGTTTTTGAGCACTCCTCACTAAGCCTAGTGTACTTACACTCTGTTTTTCCATCAATGTAGAGATTTAAAAGCTTGAAAGCAGCAGAAAGCAAGGGATCGGTACAAGACTTGGTAACCAAAGTAAGTTTTGAGTTATACTATAAGTAATAAGGGCAATAAGGGTTTCCGTTGTTATTTGGGAGATATTAAGTTGAACTCCCTGTTTGTGCAACACAATCTAGATGCTCTTGAATGGTTTTCTAGGTTGCATGCTTATAGATTTACATTTGATACAAGATGCCATAAATTGATGTTGAATCTGTGATGCTATGTTATGGTCTGACTCTAAATTGTGTTGCTTGTGTTTTAAGAGCATGTTCGAATGTTTTGGTAAGGTTGAAAGCGTGTTAAACTATTAGAAAATGACATTACAGGCCTATGCGTACATGTATGCAAGGGACCATATCGATACGGATAGGCAAAACAAGACGGTCAACATCGGTACGGGTATGTGCATACCGGTACAATTAAGCAATTTAAGCTTGGCATATCGGTATGGGGTAAGGTGTATCGATACGGGAACTGTTACTGGAAAGTTACTTCTTAGGAAAAACCCTTGTACTGGAAGTCATGTATATGATTAACTTTCACAAATAGACTCAGTTTTGCCAGCAAAAAGGGGAGGTTTATCCCACAATTGTCCAAGAATTCTATGCGCACCTTGTGACCAAGGATTCACCATTCTTGATGATTAGAGGTAAGTGTGTTCGTTTCAATGAAGATTATATCAATAATATGTTTGAGTTAGATGATGCAGAGGATGAGTATTTCGAGTACGCTGAATCAATGAATGCTACTAAGAGAAAGAGACTGCTGGCAGATCTGTACGAGCCTGGCACGGCATGGACAGTGTCATCCAAGGGGCACCGTACAATGAAGATGCTGGCATTGAAGCCCCAATGGAAAGGATGGAATCACTTTTTAAGGCGAATCTGATGCCCAAATCCCACAATGAGACCGTGTCGGAAGAAAGGATGGTCATGTTGCACTCTATTGTTATGGGGCACAAAATCAATGTTGGCAAACTCATTATTGAGGAAACTTACAAGTGCACAGCGAAAGGTACTGGCAGCTTGTTTTTCCCTTTGTTGATTTCTAACGTTTGTATGCTCCATGATGTGCCAAGGCTTGATACGGATAAAGGGCAAATGATCAAGGGAACAACAATTACTGTTGCTATATGAAGGAATCTTGTTGCTGCCGAGCCCAAGGACAAGGGGAAGGGAAAGGCAAGAGCACCCACGCCAAAGCCCAAGGAGTTAAGGGCCGCGCCAACAACCATGCCATAAACTGTGTTAGACAATTCAATGGCAATGTTGTCCCAAATTCACCAACGCCAGGAGATTATTCTCCAAAAGCTGGAAAAGTTTGAAGATCTCAATGTCAAGATGTGACACTACATCCAGGCCAGGGATGTTGTGATCAGAGAGGCTCTTACAAAATTATCAATGATTTTGTGCCAGAGTTTCCAGACTTCCCTGCCGAGCTCTCTGCCAGCGACAATGCCATGCCAGCTAGTCCAGTTCATACCCTGTCCGGTGCCACAGTCCCGTTGTCTCCAGTTCAAGTCGAGTTTGCCAGTTCTGATACTTTATCCAAAACAAAGGAAACCAAAGCCAAGTCGCCAGTGACACCTGCTATACATACGCCATCTGATGCCACTGATGCACCTACTGCATCGGAGCCTGCCAAGGAAAAAGAGAAAGTTAGAGCCTCCACTGCCGCATCAAAATCGAGCCTAAAAAGAAAGAAGCACATGGCCTCTGATCGAGGGTCATTTGTGAGAAGAAAAACCCATGCCGCACGGAAAATAGTCTCCGAAGGGGAGTCCTCTTCTTCCTAAACTCCTTTACATTTCATTCCATTGCATTTACATGATCATGCATTTTTTATTTTTTCTATTTTTCTTGTATATGTGTTGTTTCATACATTGGGGACAATGCACAAGCTTGAAGTCATGTACGAGGGAACAAATGAAGTAAATGAGACCAAAATCGGCCTCATCAACCTTGAGTATGAGAACTTCAAGATGGAATCGGAAGAGGACATCACGAAAATTTTTGATAGATTCTCCACCATCACCAATGGACTCAAAGGCTATGGAGAAATCATTCCGGAAGAAAAACTTGTCTGAAAGCTTATCTACTCTCTTCCCGAGTCATGGGACTCAAAGAAGACCGTCATCATTGAAGCCAAAAATCTTAAAGTTCTAAAGCTAGATAAGCTCATGGGGTCTCTTCTCACTCATGAAATCATGAAGAAAAGAAAAGAAGAGGAGAATAAGAAGGAAGAGATAAGGAAGATAGGGAAGCATAAAATCATGGAGCTAGCCATTAATGTGAATGCCATTGCTCTTGAATCCTCCAAAAGCGACCGAGAAGAATCAAATGGGGAGGAAAGTGAAGATGCAGAGATAGCCTATCTCTTCAAGGAATTGGCCCGATTCATGAAGAGCAACAAAGAAGAATCCAAGCATGAATCGAAGAAGAAGATGGTGGATTCCCCCAAGTGCTCGAAATGCAAGAAGACGAGGCACACCAAATCTGATTGCCCTCGCTTCAACACGAAGAGATCATCATCAAAGAAAGCATATGTGGCTACATGGAGTGATGAAGGCTCCACCGATGAAGATGAGATAGCTCACCTATGCATGATGGCCCTCCAAGAGGAGAAGGTAACTTCTAACTCATCTATTTCTAATTCTTATACTTTTGATGAGTTGCAAGATACCTATGACCAATTGGTTTTTGAATTTAAAACCTCGTTTTCAAAGAACAAAAAGTTGATTTCAAAATTGAAAAATGAAAATGATTTGCTTGTTAAAACCAATTTGGAATTTGAAGCAAAATTAAAGGATTTTTAACTTAAAGTTTTGAATTTACAAAATTTGCTTCAAAAGAAATAAAAAGATCATCAAATTGAAGTAGATGATCTTAAGAAAGAAAAAGATTTAATTTTCAAAGAACATCAAAAGAAAAATAATTTGGAAAAATTAAATTTTTATATGAGACGATCTAGTGCCACTAGATTTGTCAATGGAAAATGTTTTAGAAGTATTTGGGTCCTAAAAGGACTATCTACTTCAACTGAAAATGATGAAATTGAAAAATGGATTCCTAAGGGGACTAAATTATGTGCTACTAATGCCTATGGATCCAAAGCAATTTGGATACCAAAAATCAAATGATAGTCTTTTGTAGGTGTGATGGAGCCTTGATCAACAAGTTATAAAAGTGAGGGACAGCTCTATGCACACAAGGATGAACACTTGAAGAAGGAAGGCTTCACATCCTCCCTTTGATTCAAGTGTGGTAAAATTAGTTGAATTTAGTTTATTTTAATTTGATTTATTTTAATTCAACTAATTTATCATATATGTTGGACTAACCATATGAATGATGCTTGAGTAAGGGGGAGCCATTTTTAAAACAAAACTTATTTTTGTCAAAAAAATTCATTTGAAACTCTCCTTATGAAGTTTAATGTTTTCAAACTTTGGTTTGAACCATTTTTGATATAACAAAAAGGGGGAGAATATTTTGAAAAATTGAATTTTCAAATGAATAAGGGGGAGCTTATAAGATTTTCATAATTAAATCTCTTATTCAAATCTTATTTTTACTAAGGGGAGAATCTCAAAAACAATTTTTCAAGTTGGTTTTATTATATCAAAAAGGGAGAGATTGTTAGGATATTTGTTTTGATATAATAATTGAAAAATAGTTTTGGACTAAATTGAAAAGATTTCAAAAATGATTTTAAGTCCAAACAACTTGAAAATAAGTTTGAGAAGTTTTTGAAAGGTTTTGGAAATGTTTTAAATGTTTTAGAGTAGCTAAACTAACATTTTCAACATAGGCGTACCGATACAGTCCAAGGGTTTCTACTACAGTATTTTTTCCAGTAACCAAAAACCGTACCAATACGCCCCTAGACGTATCGATATGGATAGGGTCATACCGATACGCATATATGCGTACCGATCCCTATTTAACTACCTCCAACGACTATTTCCCAATGGTCTTTCAAACTGTAGAGATACCGAAACAGACCAACCCGTACCGATACAGTTTGCTAAACAAACCAAGACGTTTCGATACGATTAGCAAGACTGAGTGCAACGGCTAGTAGTTGTACCAATATAGGTACACGCGTACTAATATGGTTAGGCAGCTAATAGCTTAACGGTTAGTTTCCAAGAAGGGCGTATCGATACGGGCAACCCGTGTATCGATACGGACAGCTACAGAACTGCATTAATTGCAGGAAATAGCGGCTCCAATTCAATCCCAACGGTCTCCAATGGATAGGAACTCAATTGGGAGTATATAAGGGACCTCCAAGAATCTATGGAAGACTAATGCTTCTATTGTCAACAACATTATGATGCCAAAATTGTCTTAGTGCTTAATTTGTTCAATTCTTGTATAGACAACACTTGTGAGCTTAAATGTTTATATTTGCTCAAGTGTTTTAGGATTTGGGTGAGTGCCTTAGAGTGCAAACACATACCTTAAGAGAGGGATTTCAGTTTGCTTTGAATTTTCTCTTTGTAAAGAGGGTCTACTCAAGCTTTGGGGTAGAAGCTTTGAGTGTTGTAAAAGGTTGCCTCCTTAGCCTAGAAAAGAGGAAGATTTCATAGTGAAATTGGTTGAAATCCTTAGTGGGGAAGCTAAGATAGTGGATGTAGGCTTTGGTTAGAAAGCCGAACCACTCTAAATCTTGTGTCTATTTTTCTTATCTTTTGCTTCCACCACCAACACCCAAAAATCAACTTCTTCACAACTTGGCAGGCAATTTGGTTGAAGGAAATCGAGCCCAACAAAAAATACTCTCCAAAATGTTGGTGAAGAGAAAAAAAAGATAAAAAATTTTACAAGCTCGATTTAAGCCCTGAATCTCGGTTTTCAGATAATCTTTCAAACTAAAAAGTTGTTATACTCTTCGAGCTCTATCTTTTGATGTAAATAATTCATAGAATACTTGCTTGGTTGATGAGATTTGATATGAGGAAGAAATTAGGGTTTATGAACAAATTGGGGCTTTTATGATTTTATGAATTCATGGTTGATTTTAAGTTAGAATCATGCTTGTATGATGTTAGAATCATGTTATTGAGTTGGGATTTAAAACCTACATATTTTGGTTTGTATAGAGAAGATTAGGGTTTATGGATTCAAGTCTAACTTAGGGCTTGTGTTGTTGGATTAATGATCTAGTAAGCTTGATTTGTTGTTTGGAAGCAAAACCCTAAGTTAAATACATAGAGACCATTTCGACAAGCTTCAAAATTTAAGGGACTAGATCTGATTTTTATGAATTTGTTGTGTATTTATATTATTAATGATGTTAGAAACATGAAAATGAAGTTAGAATGCTAAACTAACGATTAATCACATTAGTGACCATTTTGACAAATTGTCAAACTTGAAAGGTCTATTCGGCAAAGAGGATATGTAGAAGGAGTAAATCTAACTTTTAGTTAAAATGATGGAATTAAGGTAGTAATGTTGATTTGAGGACTAATTTACAAAGTTAAAAAGCTTGAATCCTTATATTTGAAATTTGGTGACCACCTTGACAAAACAAGAAAAGTTAGAAGTAAAGGTTTAAGCTTATTTTGATGAAGAATGTAAAGAGAACATATGAATGCAAGCTTTATTCTATTCATTTGAAGTAAAGTGATGGGACTAAATTGACAAGTAGAGAAATAAGGAGAAGTTAGTGTAAATTAAAAGTTATTTATGGAAAGTTATGTCAGAATTTGAATTATGACAGTAAGTTTAAAAATTAGCCATAAATTCTACAAAAATGTTTAGATGATGAATTTTATATCGTTGTAAAGATTTGTTAGTCTAGTTTCGTTTCCAATAAGCGGAAACTGATTTCGAGTTCGGTGTTAAAATATTTGGATTTTTATTCGAAAGAAGGTCAGAAAAATTACACAACAATTTCTGCCTGGATAGCTCTTTGACGTGAATGTAAAGAATTTTTATAATTTTGGTAGATTTTGCTAATTTATGTGGCTTATACTGTTAGAACTGTTATCGAATCTAGTTTCTACAGTATAAAGGAAATTAAGATTCAGTATGTATTCTGCCCTGTATAAGTAAATCTTTGAAGGTAGCTCAATTTGTCAAAACTGGAATTTGAAACATTTTGTATTTAAATGTTAGTTAGCAAGCTCGAAAGAATTATTGGAAGTTCAAATTGGTCACTAAGGACCATAATGAGTTTTTGAATAGTACAAGGAAGAAAGGAAAAATATTTGGAAATTTTATATTCAAATTGGTCACTAAGGACCATAAAGTCAAGTCCGAATCAAAGAAGGTTCGAGGTACTATGAAAGAAAGGATCGAACTAGGACTTAATGAGGCATTGTGTTAAGTGGCCAAGGTGAGTGCATTTTTACCTATTTTATATATATGATATGAGGAAGACTTGCGATAAGTCAACCTTAATATTAATGAAAATGTATGTTGATCAAAGTTATGCAAATGGCTTGAAATATTAAATGGCATATGTGATACATTGATAAGGCATAATGATTTATGTAAGATAAATTGGATTTTAGATATTGGGTATGAGCTGCCTAATATCGACTTATATGATTTATATTGATGCTTTGAACATGGAATGTTGATTTTGCCCAAGTACTATTGTGAAGTCTTTTGTATAAATGGATATTCATAGAGTCCTAGCAGTTGCGTCATAGCACTATGGTGTGAGATAGACTCTTCGGGGTTAAGATAGACTCTTCGGGGTCGAGTTAAACTCTACGGAGTCAGTTCAAACACTACGGTGTTACATAGCACAAAATGTGTGAGTATGAGGAGCAAAGGGCGTCCTCGAGTACGTACTCATCATTAGACGCTACGGTATTATAAACACTACGGTGTCGGTTATGATGACTCGTGTACCAAAGTATCACATTATATTGTACTTCGGGCTATAATACATGAAATGTATTTATGCAGGCAGTTAAGTTAAAAAGCTTAACGTATATTTGATTAATAAAATAAAGGTTTGATGATATGATATAAACTGCAATTGGGACTCGCTTGCCATTTTACAGGAACTGTATTGCACCGTTACATGACAGAGGAATGACTTTGATAAGTCAGTTTTATACAATTCTATATTTTTATATAATATACACATTAATTTGTTTATTTATGTTATTTCTATACTTTGAAATGCTTTACTTTAATTTATAGTTGTCTCACTAAGTGAATACTTAGCGTGTGTTGTTTCACACGTAGGTTATTGGGAACTTACCAGAAGAGGAGTCAAGCATGTTAATCAAGCTGCAATCTGCCAAACATCAATAAGACATTCTAATTTATGACACTCTCTAGTGGGCATGCATCAATTTATTTGTTAGTTGTTTTAAAGTTATAAGTTCAATTAATAGTCAGATAATATAAATTATTCGTATGGTTAAAGAATTACTGGTAATGATATTTAATCGGGTAAAATTTTATTTATCGTTCATCGCATAACAATTTTAAATTTAAGAAAGGGCCTAGGCAGTGTACCTAGTTTTCACCCTGAGTTACATACTTGTTTTAATAACTGACTAACATGTTTTTTAACCCAATTCAATGTCAAAACTAGCAATATGCAAATAGGCTATGAATACTTCAAAAGTCAAGAAATGGTTATTTTATAAACTAGTTTTATGTAAGATGTTTTAAAAAATTTACAAGTCCAGAACTCTGTTAAATAATATTGTGACATCTTTAATGTGTATTCGTACTACGAGTATACGTTAAGGGTGTTACATCCTGAGTGTAGGAGGTGTGGTAAGAAGCATTTGGGGGAATGTTGAGGTGCTATAGGTACATACTAGACTTGCGGATCGAGGGATTATCTCATGAGGGATTGTCCGTAGTTGGCCAGAAAAGGTCAGGCTCATGTACCGGTTGCAGTGGTGAAAAAGGGTCGTGGGCACGATCGTGGACATTTTTAGCACATGAATGATGGACAGAGAGTGGTAGCGCATATCATGGCGGTTCACCCTGAGGAGGGTGGACCGACGAGGGTCTTTGCTCACCGTGTAGGAAGGAATGATACCGAAGTGATCGCAGGTACCTTTACCTTGCAATCTATTCTTTTGTTATCTTTGATTGATTCCAGTTCTACGCATTCCTACATTTTGCATGAGCATGCATGTTTGTTGGATTTACATGTAGAGTTGTTAGATGTTGGTATGCGGGTAACAAGTTCCTTTGGTGAGACGGTTGTAGCTAGGAAGTTGTATAGGAGTTGTCCCTTGATGGTTTAAGGGCATGTGTCTGAGGTTGATCTGGTGGAGTTACCATTTCACGGTTTTGATGTAATTTTAGGTATGGATTGTTGTCTCGACACAAAGATACAGTGGTTTTTAAAGTTGTCGAGAATTATAAAGTTGTGGTTATGGGCAAGAGTATAAAGTTCATGTCAAATGTGGTATCTACTTTGGAGGCGCGTAAGTTGTTGGAATTTGGGGGTCAAGCATACCTAGCCTCTGTGATGAATCCGAATATGAAGGAAGCGCGTGCCTAGGATATTCATACAGTTTGCAATTTTCCAGAGTGTTTTTAAAAGAGTTGTCTGGTTTCCCGCCATATAGGGAGGTAGAGTTTTGCATTGAGATGTACGCGAATACGGCTCCAGTGTCTATTCCTCTGTATTGTATATCACGAAGAAGCTGAAGGAGTTGACGAAGTATTTGCAAGATTTGCTGGATCGTGGGTTCATTCGGCCAAGTGTGTCACCGTGGGAAGCACCAATGTTGTTTGTAATGAAGAAGGATGGCATGATGAGAATATGCATTGATTATCGGCAACTGAACAAGTTGACGATTAAGAACAAGTATCCTTTGCCATGGATTGATGATCTATTTGATTAGTTCATGGGTGCTACGGTGTTTTCCAAGATTGATCTACGGTCGAGGTATTATCAATTGAAGGTGAAGGATAAAGATATGTCGAAGACAACTTTTCACACACGTTATGGGCATTATGAGTTCCTAGTGATGCCGTTTCGTTTGACAAACGCACTGGTAGCGTTCATGGATATGATGAATAGGGTGTTCCATGAGTTTTTGGACCAATTCATGGTAGTGTTCATCGATGACATTCTCATGTACTCGCGTATCAAGGAAGATCATGATCGACATCTCCGAATTATGTTGCAAGTTCCGTTGGACAACAAGCTTTATGCCAAGTTAAGTAAATGCGAGTTTTGGATCAAGCAGGTGGTTTTCCTTGGACATGTTGTTTCGGTCGAGGGTATTCGTGTAGATCCGCAGAAAGTTGAAGCCATTGTGAATTAGAAGCAACCGAAGTCTGTTTTGGAAGTTCGTAGTTTCTTAGGGTTGGTAGGATACTATCGACTCTTCGTAGATGGGTTTTCAAAGATAGCTGCCCCTTTGACAAAGTTGCTGGAGAAGGGTGTGAGTTTTGAGTGGATGGGAACTAGGCAGCAAGCTTTTAACAAGTTGAAGGAAGCTTTGACGCAGGCTCTAATCTTGATTCAACCTGAGTCAGGGAAGGAGTTTTCCGTATATAGTGATGCATCCTACGTAGGTTTAGGGTATGTTCTAATGCAGGAAGGAAGGGTGGTAGCTTATGCATCTAGGCAGTTGAAGATGCATGAGCACAACTACCCTACGCACGACATTGAGTTGGTCGTAAGGTGTTTGCCTTGAAAATTTGGCAACATTATCTGTACGGTGAAAAGTGTATCGTGTACACGGATCACAAAGTTTAAAGTATTTGTTGTCATAGAAGGAGTTAAACCTTAGCCAACGAAGATGGTCGAAGTTGCTTAATGATTATGACCTAACAATTGAGTACCATCCGGGAAAAGCAAACGCGGTAGCGAATGCTTTGAGTAGAAAGGTCGCAGTGGAGTTAAGGGCCATGTTTGCGAGGTTGAGTTTATCGCATGATGGTGGGTTGTTAGCGGAGTTGCAAGTGAAACCATCGATGTTATAGGTGATAAAAGAGAAGCAGTCATATGATGAGACGTTGGTGCCTCACGTTAAGGATATCTTGGATGGGAATCTAATGGATTTTGGTTTCAATGAGGACGGGGTTTTGTGTTTTAAGAGTCAGGTGGTGGTGCCGATGGATATAGAGTCCAGGCACACTATTTTAACTGAAGCGTCGAGTCCTTTTGCTATGCATCTAGGGAGTACGAAGATGTACCAAGATTTGAAGAAAGAGTATTTCTGGGTTGGCTTTAAGAAAGATGTTGTGAATTTTGTGGCTCGTTGCAAGGTTTGTCAACGTGTTAAGGTGGAGCATCAATTTCTTTCGGGGTTGTTGCAACCGTTAAGGGTTCCTGAGTGGAAATAAGAGAGGATCACCATAGATTTTGTGTTTGGATTGCCTTTGACACCGCCAAAGAAGAATTCTATTTGGGTGATCATGGATAGGTTTACGAAGTGTGCACATTTTCTGGCCGTGCATACAACGTATACTTTGGATAAGTTGGCAGAGTTGTACATTGTTGAGGTTGTAAGGTTGCATGGTGTACCAAAGTCTATTGTATCGGATAGAGATCCGCGTTTTATCACGAGGTTTTGGGAGTGTTTGCATCAGGCTTTGGGTACACGATTAAACTTTAGTACTTCATATCATCTACAAACGGATGGTCAGTCTGAGATTGTTATCCAAGTGTTAAAGGATATGTTACGGTGTTGCATTATAGATTTTCAAGGATCGTGGGAAAAGTAGCTACTGTTGGTAGAATTTGCTTATAATAACAATTACCAAGATAGTATCCAGGTGGCACCTTATGAGGCTTTGTATGGTAGGAGGTGTCGTGCGCCACTTTGTTGGGTGGAGGCAGGAGAAAAATATGTTTATTTTGACGGATACCAATGAGAAAGTAAAGCTGATTAGTGATCGATTGAAAGCTACTTTGGATCAGCAAAAGTCTTATGCTGATTTAAAGCGAAATGAGATTGAGTATGCAGTTGGTGATCGTGTATTCTTGAAGGTTTCGCCTTGGAAAAAGGTGATGAGATTTTGTCGAAAGGGCAAGTTGAGCACTAGGTTTATTAGAACGTATGAGGTGATGGAGAGCGTTGGTCTAGTTGCATATAGATTGAGGTTGTCGGTTGAGCTAGAAAAGATACAAGATGTTTTTCATCATATAATGCTTGTTGAGGAGATTGAATTGAATTCAGATTTGACCTATGATGAGGAACCGATGAGAATTCTAGATTCGAGTAGCAAAATTCTCCACGGGAAGACCATAGAGTTGGTAAAAGTGTTATGTCGGTACCACGGTGTAGAATAGGCTACATGGGAGAGCAAAATGGACATGTTGAGACAGTTCCCTCATCTTTTTCCGTTAGGTAAATTTTGAGGATGAAATTTCTTAAGAGGGGGAGAGTTGTAACACCCTGAAATTGGGCCTAGATGTGGGTCGGATCGGGTTAGGGGTTTAAGATAACCGATTTAGACAATTTGACTAGTTTTGGGAAATTTAAATCTTAAAAATTGATTTAGGATTGAAATAAATTACAGAAAAATGTGGGAAATTACTTAATTAATATTTTAAGTAATTTGGTAAAGTCAATTTGGGATAATTAGATCTGATTTTATGACATTTTGGTCTAGTGACTAAATTGGAAGTTTTCAAAACTATTTTTGGTGACTAAATTGAAAGAGGATCAAAACTTAGAATCTTTAAGAGCTATTTGACCACTAAGTTTTTATCAGATTTCTCTCTTGATTTGGGTTATTTTAAAGTGTTTTAAAGGTGGTTTTATAAACAATTAAAAAGGATTTAATAAAAAGGAATTTTGGTTGACTAAATCATTTTCTTACGTAACCACTTTTCATTCCATATTTTCTCTCTACTTTCTTAGCAACCAAACTATCAAAACCTTTCTAAAATTTCCATGAATCAACCTCTTTGATTTCATTTTGATTTCTCATTTGATTCCTTTGATTTTCTCAACTAAATCAACTTGGATTTCATCAAAGCTTTACCAAACAAGGGAGAAATCAACAATTAGAGGTGATTTTCATTTCTCTCCTCTAATTAAGGGTTCTTTATTGAAATTCCCAAGTTCTTGATCCTTTGTTTTGATTTATGATATGAAACTATGTTATTAATATGGATTTGTTTATTAAATTGGGATTTAATTGGAAAATTGTGAAAGATTGATTTGGATCTGTTTTGTTAATGAATCCAATTGATTAATATCTTTATTTGAATGTATTTTGATGTTGGAAAATTGATTAATCCATCTAATCTCAAATCTAAGTGAATTGTTAGTTTTCTAGGTTGTGTATAGTTGGTTTTTGGCTTGATCTTGTTGCTGTAGTGTTGCTGGAGGTATAAGGACGTATTTAAAGTGTTTTTGGATGTTATTTGATGATGTTAATTTGCTAGAATCATTAGATGTTGGATGGGCTTTGATTAGGAAAGGTTTGATGGTGTTCTTGATGGTTTTAGAAAGGTGTTGAGTGGGATCTTGTGAGGCGATGTTGTGTTTGTTGGTTGCTGGAGGTTTGTGTTACAGAGATGTGTTTTAATCCTCTGTTTTTGGCAGGGTAAAGCAGGGGAGCTAAATCCTTTGGGTTTTGACGAAGGCGCAGAATCTTCAAAAGCTTGATTCGCACATCGGCAAGCAAGCGTTGGATTGTTGGTGAGTGGAAAAGTGCTTTACTACTGTTAAAAGGTTTGAAAAGGAGTTGTGGGAGTTTAGATAAAGTTTGACACACTTATCTAAGGTCGGAAGTAAGTATCGGTTGAGTTTCTCTTGGTTTCGGCTTTTGCAAAATGATTATGGTTTTGATTACCCACTGTATTATGCATGTTTAGAAATGATTTATAATGCAAATGATCATTGATGATTACTTTTGGGAATAGCATATGACTTATGCAAGTATTTTGAGAATATGAAAATACATGGTTTAATGTATTTGTGGAAGATTGATTTAATGCATATGTAAAACAATGAGGTAATGTTGTTTATTGAATATATTGGCAAGTGGTTGTGTTTAAAATGATATCGGATATAGTTGGCATGCCAGAGGGTTTAGAGTGCACTATAAAAAGTCGTCTCATGTTTGTCGAGAGGTGTTAAGAGTTCGTAATCTCCAACATAAGAACCGCAGTGGTTGAGATGGGTAAATGTTTCATTTACTCCCACTGGTGGATTATACATCCAAACCGTAGAGGTGGTTAAGTGTGTCGTTACTCTGGTTGAATCGTAGAGGTGGGCAAGTGTGTCGTTACTCCGGTTGAGGTATGTACGTGAAATGGTTGTGGGAACCACTTGAGAAATCCGTGTATCCAATAAGTTTTGCGAAATGTAAGGTTGCTTGTTTTGAGTCACTTGAAAGCCAATATATGAGATAATGTATCATGTGAAATGGATTATGTTTGTATAATGAGACTTATACATGTGTTACTCTTTAAGCTTGTTATAAAGGTGTTGTGGTGTGAAGCTCAAATTGAGGTAGAGATTGAATCCATGATACATGTGTTGAAAATGATTTAGAAGTGCATATTTGAGATGTTGAGAAAAGCATGAGATGTGTGACAACCCGGTTTTGGGCTTAGATGTTTTAAGGTTGGTTCGGAGGTTTGGTAGACCGGTATTAGAGTTTCGGGTCAGTTTCGGTATTTAATTGGTTAAAATATTTTTGAAAGTGATAAAATGGAGGAAAAATATTCTAAAATCATTATTAATTATATTAAGAATAATGGTTCAATCAATTTTGGAAAATAAGATTTGGAAATCGGACACTTTGGCTGGTGACCAGCAAGTTTTGAAAACTGTTTTTAACAGTGACTAAAATGAAAAAGGGTCAAATTCTTAGAATCTTTAAGGAGCTATTTTACCAAGTTTTTCTGATGATTTCTCCCTTAATTGAAGATATTTTAACATGTGTTTTAAAGTTATTTAAAAATGAATTTTAGTTAAAAAGTTAGTTAAGTTCTTTAAAGAAAATTCACGTAACTTTTCTCTCAACTTTTCTTTCCACTCTCTGCTCAGTCAAACACTCAAGTTTTCATCAAAATCCAGAGGTGAAAAGTCTTTTAACTTGTTTTTATGATTGGTAATTGATTAATTAATATTGTTTTTACAAAATCTCATCTAAATCTTGTGTTTCCTTAGCTTTTATTAAACCAATTGAGGGAGAAATCTCACAATAGGGGTAAAGTCTGTGATCTCCTCTATTGTATGGTTCTTTACTGAAATTCCCAAGTATTTGATCCTTGATTTATTGATTGTAAACTGATTTTAGTGATTTATCAATGTTTGATTGAGTAATTTGGGTAAAATTGATGTAGCAAGGTATTTTTCGAAGTGGATCTGATTTCCAGTGTTTAAGATTGATTTAATACCTATTTTGGATGTATTATGTTGTTGATAAGTTGTTTTTATCAATAGAATCCCGAAACTCTTGGATCTCTAATTGTTTAGGTTGTTAGTTTTGAGTTTTTGTGATGATATTCGAGTTTAATCTTTGCTGGAAGTAAAAGGATGTTGGGAAAGGGTTTTGGATGTTAATTGATGTTGATTGATGAGTTGAATCGTTATTTTATGGTTGGGTTAAGTTTCGAAAATGTTTGATGATGATTTCAGTTTATTTTAGATGGTTTCTAAGTAGGTAACCTGAGAGTTGCGGGATTTTGCTTTGAGGCAGTGGTTTGAATGCATAATGATGCATTTATCCTCTGGTTTTATGTGTTTAAAATGAGGGATAATCAAGTCGAAGAAAGCTTGGCGTTGTTTTGTTGGTTGTCGGGAGCTTGTATCATGTTGGCGAGGAAGGCGAAGCGTATCGGTGAGTGGAAACTGGTTTTAAATGCTTTACAAAGGCATGTGTTCGCCATGGTTTTTGGGAGTTGTAATTCTGTTTTCTTATGGATTTTAAGTATGTTTCCATGCTGGGTTTTGAGGATGGTTTGATGTTACTAAGTTTGATGTTAACCCTTGCTTTTAGTTGTGGATGATTGGTTGCCTAGGTATGCATCTAGAGCCTCCTTATTGATTGCCATGTTGTGATGGTTTGAGCAAGTTTATTATGCCGTGTTGGTTGTGTTGGCATGTTGCTTATGCTGAGAATGGACTATTTGTGCATTTCAGCATGTTTGGTAAAGTGGGTTAGGTAGCATGCCTCTAGAGTGGGCCTTTGGGAGCTTGAGTTGATGTGGTTGCTTAACCTTGGTTTGAACGTGAGTTTATATGTTTATGAATGTTAGTATGCATGTATGCAAGTTGTTAGGGCCCAAATGCATCTAGATTCGAGTGAAAAACCAGCAAAATTTGACATTACAGGCCCAAGAGTACCGATACGCGGGGGACCATATCGGTACAGCTAGGCAATTTTGGATAGGGTGTTTCGGTACGGGTATAGGCATTCCGATACGCTTTATGGTTATTGGAATCTCACCTTTTAGGAACCAGCCTGCGTACCGAAACACTAGATGACCGTATCGCTACGGAGTATTAAGAAATTAAATGGGACTTTTGTATTCGATGTGGCGTACCGGTACGGTGCTCATCATATTGAAACGAGTTTGCAATACCGTATCGATACAGGCTTTAGCATATTGATACGAAGTCTTTTAATTCTGTTAATGTCATAGAAAGGCAGTTTGGTTTCTTTCGTTTTAGTCTCTGGTCTTGTTTTACCAATTGAATGAGCATAGATGATCATATTAAGTTGATTTTTGACATGTAAGCATGGAATATGTTTAATTAAAGGATGGTAACATAAAATTGGGTAAAGCCCTTGAGTTTTGTTGAAATTGCAGTTTGGTCCCTAAATTGCGATTAAGTCCAATTGGATATCGTTTCGATGCCGATTGAGACGAGTCCTCACTTGTGAGTAGTGTGTTCATATAGGAAAGTAATAAAGCACCTAGACAAGATAAAAGAAAAAAATGGTTGTGTTTTGGTCTCATCTTCTTGGTTTACTTCGGTAAACCTAATGTAGCTTGCTCGGTTTGGTCTTGCGACTAGGTCGGGTCGAGGGGGTTACAAGATGTTTTGCCATAAGATATTTACATGTGATTTGATAGAAATGGTTTTAAATGCATTGATGAGTGCGATTTACCTCACTAAGCTTATAGCTTACGCTCTCTTTTCCTCATCAATGCAGAGAAATAGCTTTCTCGGACGGCACGTAAGCAATGGAGGATCCAAGGAACACTTCGATTCAAAGTATGGTTTTATATATGTTAAGTAGTAATAAGAAGACGATACGTGACCGGGTTATTTGAGAGATGTGTTTTGAGATACTCCCGGTTGTAATAAGTTTAGATTAATGTTTTGGTTTGGTATGATGCTTTTATATGTGGTTTTGAGGGGTTGGGAGACAACAAGCATGCTTGGGTAGAAATCATGATCATAGGTGATTGCTTGAGTATGCCATGTCTAGTGTAGCTTCAATCTATGTTGCTATAGTTGATGATTGAATGTTTATGATGCCATATGATGATTAGAGGTTGGTTTGACAGCATTAGATTGAGCTAAAGTGTCATATGTTGGACCTAGAGGTCATTGCAGGTCACCCCGTACCGGTACAGTCCCTCAGGTTTCGGTATGCGGGGACACGTCTAGGCTCAAAGTGTTTAAAATAGCCTAGGCGTACCAATACGCCTGGTAACTGTATCAGTACGCATAGTGTTGAAATAGTGCTCGTTTTGGTACACGGGTTACCGTATTGATACGGTGTTTAGCTATTGGAATTCTGATTTTCAAAATACACAAGCTCGTACCGATACGCCTAGGGACTGTATCGGTATGCCTTTGTCTTTTTATGTCGTATCGAAACGCATATGAACTGTACCGGTATGCCGACCGTTAATTCAGTTATATGAGCATCTGTAGTTTAAAATCTTTGCATTTTGGTCCCTATTTCTTAAATGTACAATTAAATGTGAATGGATGATTATTTTAGGCTGAGATTTAACATGAAGGCATATAACATGACTAATTGAGGATTAGTAACTTTAATTTTATGAAAGTTCTTGTAAATATTAGAAATTATGTTTTAGTCTTTGTGATGGGTTTTCGAGCAGTTGGATGTCGAATCGGCACCCGATTGAGTTGAGATTTTAACCATAAATTGTATGAACACCTTAGAACCTAATAAAGCATTTAGATAAGATAAAAAATAGATCGTTTTAGTTGTAATCTTTTCGGGGTTTATTTTTGTAAACCTTAATGTAGCTCGCTCGGTTCGGTCTTTTGCTAGACCAGATCAAGAGGGTTACAAATTTTGTGAAATGAATTACGCTGACAAGATCGGGACATCAAAAACCCCCTGAGTAGAATCCCTAAAAAAAGTCAACAGCTCGGTCAACGGTCAATGGCTCGACGTGGCCCGCCATACCAGATGGCCCAACAACCAGACCAAATGGTTCAGCCCAAGCTGGTTATAGCTGCCCTTGCAGCTGGACTTCGCCCAAGCGTAGGTGACTGCCCGTGTGGCGGCTTTCGGCAACGACAATTGACCAACAAGCTCTAATTCGATACTTTGACACCTTCCAAGCTCGATGGTGGGGACGATCTTTGGCGGAGGACAGAGTTTCGAAGCTCAAACCTTTGCCGAATCTTCTTTCCTCCCACGCTGAAAAACGGCCACCCCGACAACGACGAATCAACAACCATACGACTCATCTCAGAGAGAAGAGTTCAATGGTACCGAGGTGTCAAAGACGTTTCATCGGACGACGACAAAACTTGGTTCAAACATTTCATCTCTTTAAAACTCCCTCTCCAATATATTCCCTCTCTCTCCCCTCAATTATTTCAAAACTTTCCCCTCTGCCAACACGTAATTTCAGACCAAAATTTAATGCCTTTCAAATAAAAATGGTCAAACCACACACTTAGCCACTTAAATTTTCAAAGCTCCACACTTTCAGCACCAAACTTTTACTCGCCTACAAAATGGTCACTAAATCTTCTTAAATTAACCTTCCAACTTTAATTTCTTTCAATTGAATCACTAGATTAAAAGGCCCACAACCCGGATCCGAGACCCGATTCATCAACTCAGAAATTGGGTCGTTACATATAAGAAATATAAAAATAATATTTTTATTTATGTATATTCTTATATATATATATATATATATATATACGTAAATAATATATTTTATATTATTTATATATTAATATTATTTATTTCATAAAATAATTTGAATTAACCTTAAGTGTTGTTTGGCATTGATAATTGTTGTGGTAAAACATTACAAAATTTTATGTTGGTTAGTTATTAAGGCTTATTCATTGTATTTGGAGGTCTTGGGTTCAAATCCCTCCAAGTGAACTAGTTTTATTATTTTTTTCTCCAGCAAAACGATGTCGTTTTGACCTAAATTAGGCTTCAAAACACTCGCACCAAAATGACGCCGTTTTGAGTTAACGGTTCCCTTAAGAGTTAACAGCTGAGTGGCATAAATAAGTCAGAAAGTAAAGTTTAGTGTTAGATTTAAACATTTTTAAAGTTTAGTGGTATTTTCGAGTAAATGGTAATATTTTAGTGGCATATGGTGTAATTTACCCTAACTTTATCTCAACCTAACAGATATCCAACATCCGGATAGCCCAAGTAAAGGAGCCAAAAGATTTCCCACTTAAAGTCGTTAGATGCTTTAAACTGAACTAACTGAAACTAACCCCAAGGCTTATTATAACTTCATCATCGTTTTCACTGTGTTTTCTTTACATCACTGTCTTGAGCAGCAGCAAGATGATGAGACCCGGGCGTCGTTCAGTTCCAATAATACCTGTGGGTTTCTCGCTTTTGAATGTTTCCATCGGCACACAACTGGGTTCACGCTATCCCATTCGTCGTCTTCTGCTGCTTCATTCTTTGGTGCTTATCTCGTCCAGGGCTGTAATATATATATATATATATATATATATATATATATTATCATCCCTTTAATCTTCGTTTTACCCTTAGAATCAAAGTAATACTCCCTCTGTCCCACTTAATATGTCCATTCTTGACTTTTTACGTAATTTTAGAAAAAAAATTATGTAAGAAATATGATACTCCCTCTGTCCTATGAAGATCGTCTCTTATTGACTTTTTAAAAGTAAAAAAATTTAAACTCTGACTATAATTATATTAAATATTTTAAATAATTAAATTTTATAAAATTTATATTTAAAAACTACTTGATTAGAGATTTTTAAAATATATATTTTTTATTTTTATCATTATTAAATTTTAAATAATAATTAGTCAAAGTAAAAAAATTGACAAAAAAAAGTCAATAAGTGACAATCTTCATGGGACAGAGGGAGTATATAATAACTGAAACGACAATTATATCCTTGAAAAGTTGAATTTTATTTTGTTGGGAAACTAAAGAAATAGTATAAAGGGAAATATACCCTGTAAAAGTTGTTGATTTTTTCAATAAGATATTTTACGTGAGACAATTTTAAAACACAAAAGGGACATATTGAGGGGACGGAGGGAGTAATTAAATTGCTTCACAAGAAACCAAGAACCGTTTGATTGGATTTCTGATGGTAGTGAAATAGCTTATGAGGTTATACCAATCTTGTTTGGTTCTCGAGAAAGCTGTGGTAAATGTTTCGTGGTTTCTATATATACTATATTTCTTTGAAAGCAGTGGATGTGGAGATGAAGGATGGGAAAATTGTTGCTATGCATCACATTGATGTGCTGCCATTCATGTTCTCCAATACATCATCATCATTTGCCTCAGCCCCACACAATCTCACACTCAATGGAACTGAAGCCAGTCGAAGAATCATAGCATAAGTAAAAATAGATAGATATAAAGAGGGGGGGAAATGTAAGTGCTTTTGATTTGTTTGAACTGAAAATTACACATGTAGATAAAACAGCATGAACATCCAATGTATCAGACTCGTTTCAAGAATTTACTAACTGTGATTTTTTTTTTTTTTTTGCTTTCTCTGAGCTTGTTGGAACAGTTCCATATTTTCCCAGGTTTACATCCAGAGCGAGTGAGTGACTCGTTTCATGTATGCCTTTGGCCATGGGTAAAAAGCAAGACTAGAAAAATCCTTGAAAAAAATGGCCTACGATGATTGCTTTTTCGATATTTGCAACTCACTGATTTCACCCGCTCTGCAATTTCCCACTGATATAATCATTGAGTTGTTTTTTTCTGATGGAAGAACTCTGCAACAATCTCTCCTTGGTGACTGAAAAAAAATACAGGGTTCATGTTAGTGATAGGCTGATAGCATTCATAGTTTTTGTTTGGTCTAATGTTTGTTCTAGTCCCTCTACTATTATAAAGACATAATTTGATCTTTCTACTTTTATAACATTATTAGTAATTCCAAATTGATAACACTACTAACTACTACCATTAACAATGATGATGTGGATTTTTCCCCTCGACTAACATTATAAAGGTAGAAAGATCAAATTAGTGACGAAATCATGATGGAACATTGGAGTAAATATAAATGAAATTGTATTAAAATGAGGGTCAATGTATAATTTAAAATTAAAAAATAGAGGTTAGAGTTTATTTGTCTAATTTTAAAATTGGCATGAACCTAAGAAGTATTTAAAAAAGGTTTAAGGATTAATTTCCATAGTTTTTAATATTGACAAGGATCTGAGAGGTATTTAAACAAAAAAAATAAGGGAGGAGCAAAACTTAATTTGCCTAATTCTCAAACTAATAGAGACTTAACAAGTAATTGAACTAAAAAATGGGAGCGGAAGCCCCTCCCACCAAAAGTATAATTTCATCACCGGACCAAATTATGTCAAATCATGTTAATGACCACAGTTACGAGTATAATTAATTTGAACCAACTATTAATAGTTACGAGTATAATTAATTTGAACCAACTATTAATATATTCTATTTGTCTCACTAAAATTATCCCATGTTAATTTTTTTTTAATTTTAACTATAATTTATTTAAATATTTTAATAAATTAAAATTTATAAAATATATATTTAAAAACTACTTGATTAAAAATTTTTAAAATATATTTTTTATATTTTTATCAATAATAAATTTTAAATTATAAAAAGTTAAAGTTAAAAAAAATTGACTAGATAAATGTAAGTGGGACGGAGGAAGTAATAAAAAGAAAGATCAAATTATAAAAAATTAAAGTAAAAATATTAAATTCCAAAGTAGATGAATTAAAACTAAGACCCTTTTGTTTTGGTAGTTTTCCTATGGTAATCAATAAAGAAACACATTATTGTACCTTTTGCCATCGCTGATCGTCCCGTTTCTTTAGGATAACAACGGAATTGAGTTTCTCCGGGGAGGCTATTCTCCAACGGCAGTAGCTACTCTTAATTTTATGACGGTAGTAAATGCCGATAGTTTGCCTCCTGGGACGATCAAACTTAACCTTTCTCATGTAGAAAATGAAGGAATTTTGGCAAGGGTGCCTTTCAACAGGCCTGGTGTTGAATGCATAAGCAGTGTAATCGGCTCTCTTGTACCAATTGAGAAAAGTTCTGGAGGGCATCTCAAGCTCTCTGGGAGACATCACTCCCCTCAAGATCTGAACCACATAGCCCCAAGAGACCGAGATAGACCAATACCGTTTCGGATCGTAGCATATCGACTGTTGCATCAGACTCGCCGAGTCCTCTTTGGCAGCTTCGAGCAGGTGCTGGATTGCATTGGCTCGTTTCATCCCGGGGAAGATAGGTTCCACTACATCTAGGTGGTGAAGTGATACCAATGGAGTCACTGGGTGGGCTCCCAAGAGGCCTACCAAATCTCCATACACATCATACTGTAGAGAAACAAGGTTGAAAACTATTTACCCTCCCTTCCAAATTCTTGGATGAGCATCAAATCGTATGTTTTCAACTTTCAAACTAGGTCTATTCAGAAATGTTTCATATATTTTCATTGGTTTTAGTCCATGTAATACTACTACACTCAACTTGTGGACTTAATCTATGTACTTTAATGTAGTATAATTTGATCATCCTATAGCATAGGGGGCAAAACCAGAATTTTACCGACATCCATTCAAGAAGTAATTATATTACCTGATGGAAACCAAGTTCCCTGGTGAGTGGCACTCCAAGCTCGGCCATGCAGGCCTGAATCCTATCATCACTGCCGTACAATCCGGGATATCGTTCGATGCACTTATCTTGCATCTTGGACAGTTCTTTAGCCAAGGGGTAGCTGATTGCGAACCCACCCCCACCATACGCCATAGCATACGAAAATAATATGTTCTGAATATGGCTCTCCGATGCACTCCCGACGTAGTAAAACTGAGTGTGATCGTATTTCGAGAGCACCCTCACCACATTGTTCACGATAAACACCGTATCGTCGTCCCCCATCACGAACCACCTGATATCCTTCATCCCGAGCTTAAGTGTCTCGGAAACCACACGCGTTATCCTCAATGCCGAACGAGAACCTTGCATGTTTGTGTACTTGAACCTCGAAGTATCTTGGGAGACCCTAATCTGGGGCAACTTTTCATTCCTATACGTCTTCACTTTCTTATCCACCCACACTACACCCCTAGTCTCATTCGGCCTCCACCATGCTTTGATGTACTCTTTTCGGGTCTCCCACAAGCTAGATGACGCCGCTATCCCGAACACGAAGTGTTTGAGCTCGGTGTCGTAGCGGTGGTATTGTTCGACGATTTCTATTGGCGCCGGCTTTTTTTCTGCCTGTAACGGCACGATGACCTTGGAAGACGAAGATGATGAAGAAGAAGAATTGGTGGTGGAGAAATCGTTTGAGGAGGAGGAATCGAGTTTGGTGGAGAGATTTCGGTAGCTTTTGTTACCATCAGTTTTGGTCAACAAGAGGTTTGAGTATAGGATGTAGAGTAAAATCATGGCGATGAACAAATACATGACTGAGAGTTTATAGCAGTGTTGTGGGGTGCGTTGCTGGGGAGAGGTCATTTGTTCTTACAATTGTGATTGTTTTTTTGCTTCTTGCATTTCCCGTCGTCGTTGTTGTTGTTTGATGTGATGTTTATGTTTCCCTGTGTTTCGGTGGAAGGCTTGGTTATAGAAGTTAGGTTGGACTGAGGATTGTTCGGATCTAGAGAGACCAATTTTCCTTTTTCCACATGTTCTTGTTTCTAATATGTGTCAATTTTATATCAAAAATATAGTATAAGTTCCATCATTTTTCATTCTCGTCTTTATATTATATTTTTTAATCTAAATCAACATCACCTTGAAAAATTAGTTGACGTAAAAAACCCAAATTTCCTTTCAATGTTTTTAGTTACTTTATTTTGTTAAACCAAACAATTTTTCAAAACAAAATTATTCAAAACGATCCGCAAAAAGTTGTCTGTAGGCTTCAAAATGTGACGTTGCCCTTGTAGCTGTACCCCTCAGAAGGCCCATAATTTAACAAAAAGGAGTGGATAGACAGACAAAATATTGGGTTTGGGCTGCACCGATGCTTAACCTATACCACAAAGTATAAGATAAAAAGTTCTTTTAAAGATACAATTTGATGCAATACATGTACTGTTAAAATAAAAAAAATATTTGATTTATGTTTAAAACAAAAAGCTAAAATGTTATTATATTAAAAAATTAAGTGCCCTTCTTATTTAACTACTAATATTTAAAATAAAAAATCTAAAATGTTATTATATTAAAAAATTCGAAAAGATTATCTGCTATAAATTATTCATGATATGTTAAAATATATTTGAAAATTGAGGTTCAAACCTGTAGATTCGAAAACGAATAACATTGAAATTGTTCACATTATCAAGCAAGATCCAGCGTCACTTGGAGGCCATGCTCCCGTGGGAGAATTGAAGATTTTATTGCAGAAAAATTGGAAGGTTAAAGTATGTCCTATCGAGCGAGAAAATAATTATCTGATTATTTGACAAAGCTGAATCGAGAGAAGTCATTTTATGAGGAACAATGGATGAAACCATTAGTAAATTGGAAAGGACTCTTGTCCATCTCTCACGCACCAGTTTTTTTTTTTAATTTCTGAATTACATAATTTATTTAAAAAATTAAAATAATTATGAATTTACCCCAACCTTAACTTCGTCTTTGTGAGATCCACTAATTAATCAAGTGGTCATGGATGGTCATCTATTTCATTCACCTTTTATGTAGTTCGGATCTCGACATTTACCTTAAAAATATTATTGTAACACTAATTAATAAAAACATCGTCCTTGTAATGAACTATATGATTTTCCACCAAATATACTAGCTACATTGGCGCAGTTGAAGACAACGCACAGTTTTTTTTTTCCTTGCATTGCTATTTTTATAACCAAAAACAATAAATAATGAGATGTATAATTTTTTTTCTAAAAAAATTGTTTGTAGATTTAAAAAATTTCATCGTAGGTGAATAAATAACCAGATAGTAATAAACTATTATTGGAAAATGCTTCACAAAAAAAAAACCTATGCAAAATCCGTCGCTGGCGTCGTATGGTAACACCTCCGGTCAGCCACCAGAAGTGATCTAGCATATAAGGGTGGTCACTGTGTGTGAGCGGCCAGGATCACCGATTGCAAACGATCATCTTGGTCTGGCAAAGTGAGCCAAGGAATCTTCTAAGCAATCTGAGAGCGTGGCTATGGATGCTGATGGTGAAGGCGGGAGTCTTCTTAGTAACCCTATGTGTTGGGATGATCAATCAATGGTGAAAGTGGTCAAGAGAGGGTGAATTGGCAATTAAAAAGTTGTGGAAGCAACTTGGAAAATAAAAAGATTGAGACACAAGGAGTTATAGGTTTACATCCACTACCTTAGCTTCCTACTAAGGATTTTCACAAATTCACTAAAAAATTCTTCTTCTTTTTTAGGCTTAAGAGGAAACCTTTACACACTCAAAGCTTTCTGACCCAAAGCTTTGAGAAAACTCTTTTTTAGAAGAAGAAAATTAGCAAACAAAAAAAATTCTCTCAACGGTAATGTGTTTGCCTAATTACAAGTTCACCCAAACCCAAAATTTGAATAAAAATGATTAGAAGAATGAAAACTCAAGTGGGTTACAAAGATTTGACTCTAAAAGTTCGAAAGTAGTTGGATATTTGCTTGATTGCTTAAGACTTGATCACTAATTATTGTTGTAGCTTTGGAGACTTGTTTAAATACCCTCTCATTGATTTCCAACCGTTTGGGTAGCTGAGATCATCAATAGAACCGTTGGACTTCATTTTTCCTGCAATAAATGCAGTATGATAACAGTCGGTATCGGTACGCGGGGAGCCTATCGGTACCTGCCAAAAGAAGAAATAGCCGTTGTACAAAGGGGTATCGATACGCGAGAAGGGCGTATCGATACTAGTAGACAATTTTACAAAGGTGTACTGGTACGGTCCATACCATATCGGTACTGGTCTTACTTAATGGAATCACGATTACTCGTATAGCAAAACGCGTATCGATATGCTTATAAGGGTATCAGTATGCTATAACTGATTTTCAAAGATATGATTCCAATAAACTGACAAGGCAACGATCGAATATTAAATGCAAAAGATTTGGAAAATCTAAACACCCCGTATCAGTACGCATGAAGCCGTACTGATACTCATATAGCCGTTATTTCCCAAGTTGAATGGCGTATCGAAACAGATACAAGCATATTGAAACAACGTACCGATACAGATGTATGCGTATCGATACTCAATAGCCATCAAGTTAAAAATCATATTCCAGTGTCGGAACACCGTATCGATACGGACAAAAGGGTATCGGTACGCCTGGGCAATTTTGGCTATTTAGAGTACGCAAACACTTAGAAAATATTTGGGGGGTTTAGTTTTTGACTAAGAAACAATTTTAAGTTTGAATCCTTATCATTTTGTGAGTCTTTTTGGGTACTTAAAAATTTATCTTACTTTACAAATTGGTCCTTGAAATTTCTTGTTATATCAAAATCAAATATTAGTTTTACAATCTCCCCCTTTTTGATATAACAAAACCCAAAATAAATTTTTAAGTTTTTTTTTTAATAATACTCCATTTCTTAAAGGCTATTTAAGTTTGAAAAACTTTTTGAAAAATTTAGCTCATACTTCTCCCCCTTTTTGTTAGATCAAAATCAATAGGGCAAATATAAAGACAATAAAGAACTCCAAGAATAAATAAACAACATAAATATGATTAAATTCAAAGCAAATATTCAAGTAACATAATAAAAATCCAACTTAAAAACATAAACCAAATAGGATAATGTCACAGGAATTCAAAATAAAGAGCATAGGTGCATAAAACTCAAATCCTAATATGATATGCTATGCAATGCAATTTCCTAAGGAGCGTCTCCATCATCCTCATCCTCATCCTCATCGTCATCTCTCATGCCATTATCACCAAGAGAGTGACCACGCCATTCTCCATGAAATACGGTAAGAGTTATATCCAGAGAAGCTTGACGATTCTCCATGGAGGTAACTCGATTCTCCAAAGATGTAAAACGAGTCAAGCCTTGTGTTTACCTCGGTGAAGTGAGTGGTCATGGTGGTGTTCATGGTGGCAAACTTCCCATCAAGATACACCATAAGTGCATCAAAGGAAGGCTGAGCTATTGGAGCCACTAGATCAACTAGAGCTCCCGGCATATTCTCTTCAGGATTTAGTTGTGCATCACGAGAGAAATCCGCAATACGAATCCATCCACCATTGTCAAAGGTGAACTTTACACGCTGAAGAGGGTGATCATCAATAGGATCAGTGAGAGGCGAAGCAAGATCATAGGAACAGTCGATCTCAAGCTTGTGGAACATAAAGCTCAGGACGGCGCCATAGGTGAAAGAGGTGACAATGGGAGAGGCCCACATCGATACCTTGAGAGATAGGTTCAATCATCTTGTGCAAAAGAACTGGTCAGTTTTCGAATATGAGCAAGGGTTTCTTCAGTTGAGTAGGTATGCTCCTGAATTAGTTGCCACTAAAAAGATGAGGTGCAAGAGGTTTTTGAAGGGCTTGAGGAAAGAAATTCAGACTTACCTAACTATTGCACCACCGAAGGTGTTCTTGAAGTTGACTTCGAGTGCCAAGTCTCTTGAGCAGGTGCAAGGCTTAGCATATGGCCCATCTGGTAGGCAAGAGAGTTTGGGTGGAAGGACTTAGAACCCTTCCAAAAACAACTCGCAGGCCTTCTCGAGAAGAAGCAAAAACTGGTGGAACCATAATAGCGAAACATCGAATCGAAGTTCAAGGTCAAATCAAAGATCTAAGTCAGCTGGTTGTAGAAGGCCATCTTCTTCTTCATCCATGATGAGCCTGAAAGGTTCACAGACGAGTGCGGGTGCACCAGGTTGCAATCAGTATGGACGCAAACACAGAGGCGAGTGTTGGGGAGCAATAAGAGTTTGTAATCAGTGCGGGTCGCCAGACCACTTTGTGAAGGACTGCCCAATAACTATTGTGACCTCTCCAGACCAAGTTTAGAGGACTGCATATCCGCCCATAGGGGTCAAGGCCTTTCTCAGGGAGGAGCAAGCCATGTATCAGGAGGCACCTTTTAGTCTACTGTGAGAGCACCATCCAGGCAGTATGCAGTCAGGGCTTAGGAGTATTGCACAACTATAGATGTTATCTCAGGTACGTTCACCCTATTTTTAGTTTCTATTGTTGCTCTTGTGGATTCGAGGTCTACCCACTCATACATTCGTAGTGGGATATCTTAGCAGTAGGGTATTCCTGTCAAGAATCTAGAGGTAAGAGTTTATGTGACTAGTCCCTTGAGATATGATGTGTTGGTGGATAAGGTGTATCGAAGATGTCCGATCGAGGTTCAGGGGTTGTTGTTTCCAGCGAATTCAATGGTTTTACCATTTCAAGAATTCGATGCCATCTTGGGGATGGGTTGGCTCTTTGAGCATTATGCTAGTATGGGATACAGAGCAAAGAGTTTGAAGCTTTGTGTTACGGATGGTTCTAAACTAATTGTGCGAGGTGAGAGAAATCTGTGTCTATCTAGTGTGGTATCGGCTTTGTCAGCTCAGAGGTTGTTGCAACAAGGTTGTGAAGCTTTCTTGGCCCGTGTGGTGGATGCAAGGATTGAGGGTCCAATGCTTGAGAATCTTCAGACTGTTAATGAGTTCATCGATATGTTTTCAAAAGAGTTTGCTCAAACTACCTCATGACCGTGAGTTAGAGTTTTGAATTGATGTGATGCTGGGTACAACACCAGTATCCATTGCGTCGTATCGAATGGCACCGACAGAGATGAATGAGTTGAAGAAGCAAATCCAGGAGTTGTTAGAGAGTGGCGTTATCTGCCCAAGCGTCTCACCTTGGGGAGCACCGGTCCTTTTCGTCAAAAAGAAATATGGGTCTATGAGGATGTGTATTGATTACTGGCAGCTTAATAAGGTAAAGTTAAAGAATCATTATCCCCTTTCGAGGATTGATGATTTGTTCGATCAGTTGTGAGGTGCTCGCGTGTTTTCTAAGATAGACTTGAGGTTAGGGTACTACCAGTTGAATGTGATGGATGAGGATATCTAGAAAACTGCTTTTAGAATGCGGTATAGGTACTCTGAGTTCTTGGTAATGCCGTTTGGGCTTACCAACGCCCCTGCAGCTTTTATGGACCTAATAAATTGAATCTTTTAACCGTACCTAGATCAGTTTATTGTGGTATTTATCAATGACATCTTGGTGTATTCGCATTCGAAAGAAGAGCACGACTACCATCTGCGTGTTGTTTTACAAACTCTCTAAGATAGATGTCTTTTTACCAAGTTCAGTAAGTACGAATTTTGGCTTTCGGAAGTGGCATTCCTTGGTCACATAGTTGATACGGACGAGATTCGCGTGGACCCTCAGAAGATACAAGCTGTGGTGGAGTGGAAACCTTCACAGAATGCTTTGAAAGTCCGTAGTTTCCTAGGACTTGTCAGGTATTATAGGTGGTTTGTTAAAGGTTTCTCCATTATAGCTACATCGTTAACCAAGTTATTGCAAAAAAGGGTCATGTTTGAATGGAATGAGAAAAGACATCGAAGTTTTGAGCAACTAAAAGCTTATCTCACGGAGGCTCCGGTCTTAATCCAACTTGAGCCTAGAAAAGAGTATATTGTATTTAGTGACTTGTCCTTGAATGGGCTTGGTAGTGTCCTTATGCAAGAGGGTAAGGTGGTTGCTTACACTTCGAGACAGCTTAAACCGCACGAACAAAATTATCCTACCCATAATTTGAAGCTCACTGATGTCATCTTCGCATTAAAAATTTGGAGGCACTACCTTTATGGAGAGAAGTGTTATATTTATACGGATCATAAGAGCTTGAAATACCTGCTTACACAAAAGGAGTTGAATCTGAGGCAACGACGGTGGATTGAATTGTTGAAGGACTATGATTGCATCATAGCTGATGCCCTAAGTAGAAAATCTATGTCAACTTGAGAGCTATGTTTGCCTGATTGAGGATGACCGAAGATGGTGGTCTTCTAGCCGAGCTTCAGATTGAACCTACTTTGGTACAAGAGATAAAAAAGGACTCAAGTTTTAGATGAAGAATTAGTAGCACAGGTTGAGGCGATTTAGAGAGGTGAAGCTTTAGACTTTGAGGTACGAGATTGTGGGTACTTATACTTCAAGGGACGATTGTGTGTTCCGGCCTTGAAAGATTTGAGAGATTTATCTTAAGAAAGGTACACCGTAGTTCTTTCACTGTGCATCCAGGAAGTAATAAGATGTATCAAGATCTTTGCCCTTTTTATTGGTGGTTGAGTATGAAAAGAGATGTCTCCGACTTTGTAAGAAGATGCTTAGCTTGTCAGTAAGTGAAGGTGAAACATTAGGTTCCATCAGGGTTGCTCTATCCGATTCAGATACCACAATGGAAATAAGACCGGATCACCATGGATTTCATCACCGGCTTACCGATGACCCAAAGAAAACATGATGCTATTTGGGTTATTGTGGACCGTTTGACCAAGTCTACTCATTTCTTGCCGTACGTATGGATTTCACTTTGGAAAGGTTGGCTCAACTGTATATAAAGGAGATAGTAAGGTTGCATGGTGTGCCATCATCGATCATTTCAGATAGAGACCCACGTTTTACAGCTAGGCTATGGAAGAAGATCCATAATGCCTTGGACACCAAGCTACATTTTAGTACAGCTTTCACCTCAGAACGATGGTCAGTCAGATTCTTGAGGATATGCTCCAGTGTTGCATTGTGGACTTTGCAAAGAGTTGGGAGGATCAATTGTCGCTTGTAGAGTTTGCTTACAACAACAGTTACCAGTCGAGCATAAATATGGCCCATTTTGAGGCGTTATATGGGCGTAAGTATATGACACCTTTGTGTTGGATCGAACGTAATGAGAGGAGGATCGTGGGATCTGATTTGGTTAGTCAGACTGAGGAGAAAGTTTAGATCATCAAGGAAAGATTGCAAGCAGCCTTTGACCGATAGAAGGCCTATGCGGATCAAAGCACAAACACATTGAGTATGATGTCAGTGAAAAAGTGTTTTTCAAGGTATCTCTGTGGAAAGGAATTATTCGTTTTGGACGTAAGGGAAAGTTAAGCCCAAGGTTTATCAGACCTTATGAGATACTTGAGAGAGTGGGACCAGTGGCTTATCGGCTAGCCTTACCACTAGAGTTGGCTCGTATCCACGATGTTTTTCATGTGTTTATGTTGAGACGTTACCATTATGATCCTATGCATGTTGTTTCGCTTGAAGAAATTGAGGTAAATGCTTACTTGACATATGAGGAAGTGCCGGTTAGGGTCTTTCACACATGAGTTAAAGAGCTTCGCAACAAGTGCATACCCTTGGTGAAAATGTTGTGGAGGAACCATGGTGTTGAAGAAGCAATGTGGGAAGTTGATGAGGACATTAGTGTACTATACCCGCATTTGTTCCCACTAAGTAAATTTTAAGGACATAATTTTATTTAAGGAGGTGAGAGTTGTAATGACCCAGATTCTAGAAATCTGAGGGTCGGGTTTGATCGAGGCATGGGCATCGTATTTGGGTCGTGTTTTTGAGTTTGAGTGGGCCCTTGGGCTATCTTGTGTATGGGCTTATAGTTGTTGGGTTGGTTTGGGAAGAGTAGAGAGGGGTATTATGGTAAAGGCTAAGTTTTGAAGGATGGAAAAAAGGGGGAGCTGATTTTCTCCTGCATATTATAGGGGTGAGATCATCCCAACTTTAATATCATCTTCCTCCCAATTTCAAGCTCTCTCTCAAAAACACCACCATCAAAGGTTAAATTTTGAAGGTTTGTATTGAGAACCACAAATTTTTATTCAAGGGGAAATTATTCACCTTTGAGAGATCTATCAATCAAGGTAAGAATGGTTAGTTTTGGTGGAAGAGAGTGTTGTGGTGGGGGTTGATGAAGGAGAATGGGAATGGGTTTTTAGGGGGCTTCATTCTTGTAAAGGTTTGTGTTTTGATTCCCTTAATTCTCCCTACAAGGTGGTAACACGTTTGGTAACATCTCTTGTAGTGAAAGAGGTTGGGAACTCCTTAAACGAGCAAGGGAAGAGCAAGGCTTAAAGTTGTGGTTAAGGGCTTCATTCTCAGCTGTAGAATTAAGGTTAGTACACTACTAACTCTCATAGTTTCCTGGAAATCATTAAGTTAAGCTTTGAAGCATGATTTGGTGTTTTTGGCCTTTGTAGAGCTTGTGTGGTTGTTAATGGTAAATCATAGAATTGTTGTTGAAATAGCCTAAAATTGGTAGTAATCCACCAAATACTATTACCATAAATTGTAGGAACGGTTTGAGGTTTAACCATAGGGGTTAAATAAGGTTTCTAGGTGAAACCCGCTCCCAGAGTTTAAAACATAGGCTCACGTACCGGTACAGGGACCAGCGTATCAGTACGCTTTAGCATAAAAGAGAGATGGGTTGTAAGGGGAGTACCTGTACGCCTTCCCGTGTATCAATACCCCTCGCATATTAAGGATTCCAGTAATGCTTTTGTGTACTGGTACGCAAGGGGCGTATCGGTACCCACTATTACATTACCTGAGGAAGGCTTTAGCGTACTGGTACATATAGGTAAGAGTACGGTACGAGTTTGGATCGGTACGGGGTAATCCAAGTACCGATAATGAGTATCGATACGTGGTGGAGCGTATCAGTGCAGCTTGAGGGTCTAGTTCTTTTGAACCTAAAATGAGTATTGGTACCCATGGGTAAGTATCGGTACCTAGAGGGGCATACTGATACCCACATAGGAGTATCAGTACTCGCTGGGCATTCTGCCCAAGAAAATTGAGTTTACGTTCAGGGGTTCTATAATTTGAACCAAAGGGCCCTATGGGTCTTTTAAGTTGTGAAACGAATACTAAAATTGAGAAACATAGATTTTAACCCCGTATGAGAAATAATTGGCTACTAATTCGGTAAATATTGGGTAAACCGTGTGAGGTAGTAACCTATAGGGATCCGAGGTGGATCAATCGAGCTGTGTGGTAATTAGGGTCCCTGCTGTGTGCTGAGGGGACGCCTAGATAGTTGAGTCATCCCTTGTTGTTGGGATTTGTATACCCTAAAAGTGTGTTGCAACACCTTGAAGATTTCTGAATGTTGGATCTCGATGCTTTGTGGACGCGAGCCTCATCCCCTTGAGTATAGGATCCCGATGCTATATGGACGCAGGCCTTACTCGTAGCGTAGGATCCCGATGCTATATGGACACATGCCTCACTCAAGTGTAGGATTCCGATGCTTTATGGACGCGGACCTCACTTAATAGTTGTTAGAGTTATCTGCGCGATGCTATGCAAACAAATGAGGTATTTGTATGAGCTGGGTGCGTGATCATACACTCATGATGCTATGTGTTTAGGCGGTTATGGTAGCGCCATTGTTATCTTGCCATGATATCATTCTTGTTGCATTACTTTATTTATGATTTGCGTGAAGCATGGTTGAGTAGCGGTGTATCCACTGAGCTTTGTTAGCTCAGCGTTCGAAATCGTTGTTTCCATTCGCAAGTTAGTAGGTTGTCATGAGGCTTGAAGGAGCACCATCAAGGCTTGGATTTTCAGCATCGACTCTAGTGGTTGAGTACAAATACTAGATGTAACGGGCTATGTATTTCGTAGGACCCTATATGTATTTTGTAACTCTTATTTGTATTATTTAGTCAAGTCGAATGTTTTAATACTTGTAATTGGAGCTCCATGAATCCTGTTTTGAATATTTGAATTAAACTAAGTTTTCATTGTATGGACTTATGTTTTATTGGACCTGTCATGCTTTGGGTTTGAAAAAGAAAACATTTTTATCGTATGGATTTTGGGCTTAGGGCCCAAATGTGACATCCGGGTCAAGGGTGTTGCAGGCCATTTTGAAAACAATATTAAAATACAAGGGACACTTTTTCAAAAAGTGAAATTAAACATTCCTTTATGAAATCTACATCAAAATTAATATCTAAACCAAGTTTTAGGTTAATTAGAGCTAAAAAGAATCCTTAATTGCAATTATAAATTAGTGGTTGAAACGTAAAGTTATACAATTATAAGGAATTGGGTTAAATTATAAAATAGAAATAAATAGAGGTTAATTCCAAATTAAATAAAATTTGAAGGATTAAATTGAACAAAAATAAAGCCATAATAAAAATATTAGATAAAATTATAAAAAAATTAGAAACAAATATAGGCCATTTTTGGATTAAATAAATATTTAAGGACTAAAATGAACAATATATTATTATATTAATAATATTAACTTTAATAATAAAATTAAAAACAAATAAGGATATATTTTAGATTAAATAAAATTTTTAGGGACTAAACTGAACAAAATAAAATTATAATAAAAATAATAGATGAAACTATAAAAATTAATTATAAATATGTTGAAAATAAAATTAGAACTTTTTAAAAATAATTTGCTAATTTTATAATTAAAGTATGAAATCATTCACTTTTCTTTCTTATTTTCTACCCAATTTTAAAAAGAAAACTATTTGTATAGGAGGGAGGAAAACTACATCCCTTCTTATTTTCTTTCCATTTTTTTTTCTTACTCTCTCCCTTCCGGTTTTTACCCAACCAAGTAAAGCCTAAAATCTTAACCTTAAATTTAATTTTTTAATGTTAAAACATACGTATAGACACCAAGAGTGAAACAAATCTAGTGGGCGTAATAGAATTGAAACAGTTTTATCTGGAAAATGAAGTTGGGGACTTTTCTAAACGTTTGAAGTTGAATGAATACTCGAAAATTGACAAATCTAGACTCTTTAACAGATAACCTAATTCTATTTCCATAGCATGCTCGGTGATTACGGAACAACATTAGCTTTTCGGCCACCCAATCCATCATTTGTTAAACAAACACTACCGACTTGCGGAAGTTTCAAGTAAAACGAACAATCACCAGATTTGGCAGGCAGAACTACTTATTTGAAAACCAAAGAAGCTGGTACCAAATGCCAACGATGATGACAAATTCTGAATTTATCTGAGCCTGAAAAATATACACTTCAACCCCAAAAGCTTAACAGCGTATATGAAAAAGAAGACAGTTATATCAAATGCCTAGCATTAAGATCACAAGCTCAAATTCAGTTATAATGATCTATCATTAAGAAACATTAGTATACAAAGTTATTATTGACGATGATACACGACTATGTCATTGCAGAAAATTTACAATGCATAGACAGGATATGATAAGAGGCAGTAATTTTAGTGAATAATAAACTAAAAAAATTTGGGAGGGGAAAGGGTTTAATTGCAATGGTTTTAAAATTTTTTGAACCTAAAATATAATTAACCCATCATGTTTTGGGGTAATTGCCCCTCCCACCTAACACGTAGCACCGTCTTGAGAACAAAGTCCCAGTAACAACTATCAAGGGTGTTAAACCAAACAAAGTGGGTAGTAGAATATAAGGGATGATTCATCTCCAGGCTGATTTCTTCTCCTAAAGAGCCCCAAAAATATAATGAAAGGTCAGCACCTGAATTGAACTCCAAATTAGAGATCTGCAGATGGCCTGCAAGATTCTGGAATCTCACATTACCACGTCAGAAAAGACCAAGTCTGTGCTTGATAGGAAGGACAAAAACTTGTATATCCAATGGAACAATCTTCCTGTTTTGAAGCTTAACCATTCAATAAACAAGTTTTTCATCCTTCCCACAAAGTAAAACCTGAATATAATGTTTATCAAAATATACAAACTATTGAACCTAGACCTGTTTAATCTCAACCCACAGGCATAAGTCTACCATCTCCCATCAAATTAGTCAAACACAAAAATAATCAAGGCAACACCGTGCCTTACAAAGTTTACACATGTGACTTAAATTGATGAAAAGTGGGAAAACAAATTCCCAATTGTGGGAAGGCAGTTATTAGGAGAAATCTATCTGCCAGGTCTGCAGAAAGTTGCACTCAAGAGAAAGCTCAAGAAATTTAGACCAGCTGCCAGCAGTAAACACAAAATACATAAAGACACAACCCTTCTTCTGCTGGCTCCATTTTTACTCCCACTGCCTTTACTGTCATGCTGACCTTTCAGTTCTCTTGATTTTTGTTCAGGACTGAAGCAATTCGCTCCCCACGTTGTCTCATAGGACTGTCATGTGGACTTGATGACCTTCGGAATCAACAATGCGGAAAATAAATAAGTTGCATAAGCATGGACAAGCAAAAAAAATTAACAGATTGTGATACAAATAAAACGTCTTAAATTTTAATTAATAATGGTAGACTGCTTGCTCTGATGTGATGGAGAAAGGAGACAACTTTCCAGACATTCTGCACCATACACTTTAGCCCCTTAATAAATCTAAGATGTTTAAAATTAACAAAATCTGTAGGAACATGATGTCGGCATACCGTTGTCTTTCTCCAGGAAAAAGCAAAGGTGATCTTTGATCCTTCTAAAACCACCTAAGCGGTGAGGAACCACGTTGCACAGGAGAGGCAGAACCATAGTTACCCGGAACCTAGAACGTATCGCGTTCGCGAAACGTAGACCCAACACGTAAAACGAAACGTGAACTGAACGGTGCGGGGCGGGGCGCGACTCAAAACATCCAAAGAGCTTTTTGGCTAGTTCTTCTCTTTTTTTTTCATTTTTTTTCCTCTTTTTTATTTTTTTATCTCTACAACTCATTTTATTCTTTCTCAGTTCAGTCGCCGTTGCCAGTCAGTCATTCGATGCTCTAATCGGCGGGAAACAACAAAAGCCGAAAACTCTTTGGACATTTCGAGTCGCATCCTGCACTGTTTGATTCACATTCCGTTTTACATTTTGGGTCAACGTTTTGCATTCCGAGTAACTATGAGTATTACCATCTTACTGAATCTCTCTTGTTTAAGTTCTTTACTTTCTTTATCTTTCTTCTTTTGAATCTCATTTTTTATCCAATCTGACTCTACCTGCAACCACGTATGCTAAAATTGTTTTTTTCTTAAAAAATTCTAATTGTAATCCTACTTAGAGGGAATGAGAACCTAAAACTTTAGGAGAAGAAAAATGATGTTTTTAGTGGGTCTAGAACTTACGACATAAGGAAAATAAGGGAGCAAAAAATTGCTGAAGAGCACCACTAGAATTTCTCTACGCACTAAGCAACAGAGTCCAAATCTCTTTCATGAACTTTTTAATATTTTTCACTTATGTTGCACTGATACGAATACGAGGACAAATTCGATGACGGATATAGGGACATGACACGATAATTTTTAAAATTGTAGAGTATGAGTATGACAAGTACAACAAATATATATAATAATAATAATAATAATAATAGTAAATTCATAAATCCAAACAGAATTGTCTACGACTTAAGGTACTTCTATTGTTGAGTCACAAAATTAATTTACATCAAAATTATTATTAAAATTAAATTTTTAGATCTAAATTAAGAGTTTGAGTCACAAAATTAATAATATAGTTGTTTTTATAATAATAAAAATATTATTATTATTATTATCAAAATCTTTATAAAAAGTTAAAAGTAAAAAAAAAACTTATTTTTTAAATAAGAAACTGAAAATTAATTAAAACAAGAAAGAAGTGATAGGTGATAAAAATATTTTATGGCCCCCACAAAAGTCAATTAACTAGAAATAAGTTAAAATAAAAAAGCTTTTTCTTTTTTCATGGAAGGTATGCGGTGCGACATTTAAAATACGGTTAATATACGACATTACATATTTTTCTATTTACAGGTTACCAATCAATTCAAACAGGTTTTGAGTAACATTTTAGGTTGGCGAATGAAATGTTTTACTCCTAAATTGATTTTTTGCAACATTTTAGGTGTCGAATGAAATGTTTCCCTTTCAACTTAAAAAGTCAAATATGTTCGTAATATTTTAGGTTCTTGAACAACACAAACTGATTTTTGGTAATATTTTAGGTGACGAATGAAATGTTTTACTCAGCTTAAAAAGTTAAATATCTCGGTAATAATTTAGGTTCCTGAACGTCAAACTGAATTTCGGTAACATTTTAGGTGCCGAACCCGAAACTGAATTTCATCAGAATTTTAGGGTCCAAACCCTAAACTAAATTCCATTAACATTTTAGCTTACGAGCCCCAAACTAATTTTCGGTAACATTTTAGGTGCTGAACCTCAAACAAAATCTCATTAACATTTTAAGGTCTAAACCCCAAACTAATTTTTGGTAACATTTTAAGTGTCAAATCACAAATTAATTTTCGGTAACATTTTAGGTGCCGAATCACAAACTAATTTTCGGTAATATTTTAGGTGTGTAACCCCAAATTTTACCCTTACAAATCATCTATAATACATCTACACTTCTACCATATTTTGCAGCATTATTCAGGGTTTAAGCTTAATAGTAATTACAAAATTATGGCAAGATTTTCTACAACTGTTTTCCTTTTAGGAACTTACCTCTACACTTCATTCAATAACAACATCAAGAAGGATGATTGAGTTGGCTTCCACGGAGGTTAGCAAATCAACAGGGAAAATTATATTCATTGGAAGCCAAAGTCCAGTTGATGAGCCTGGCCCTGAAGCGCATTAGATGCTAACGATATTTACTGCTAGCGACCTTCCCAAGTTGTTTAGGAGATAAACCCATGTAGGGGGTACCAACATCGAGTTATATGTAAATTTTGATGAATGAGCTAGTTCATCAAGAAGTGATTGAGGTGTTCTACCTTTCACAGATGAAGACACTATTGTTGTACGTAATTCCAGGAGACGACATGAGAAAGAATAAATAATTAAGGAATTGAACTTCACATATGATATATGTGCATACTACGACAACACAGAAACAAACTCTTTTTCCATTCATTTTAACTAAGGTTAGTATCAATGAACTATGTATCAATTTTCAGATCGTACTTGTTAATGTAATTTTTGTTTGTGTTGGTCATCATATTTCTCACACATCGGTTCCTCGAACAAATGTACCAAATGTAATGGATTTTGACAACTTACACAAAGTTGAGTTTATCGTTAAACACGTCCGGCATCGTATACTTCTAGTGCAACCTGTAATCACTCATTTTTGTCCGGGTTTTAGTATTATTAGTATCATTTTAATAGTAATATTATTAATATAAAATTAATAAAAAAAAATAAAAAAGCAACAAAATTAAAAAACAAAAAAAGGGAAATTGTGTGGAGCTCAAGGCTCCACGTCGCCCCAACCTCCACCCCTTTGCCTATATAAAGGCATGGGGATAGCCCCTTTTAACACACAAAAATCACACAAGCATGAATCGACTCCCCAAAATATTTGGGAGCCATGGCCGGCCGAAAAAGGCTGGCCGGGGTCGGGGGCAGTGCCCTTGGCCCAGCTGGTTCGATCCAGCATTTGATCGGGGTCTTTTTTGGGATCCGATCTAATTAATTTTTTGGCCATGATGAGATGGCGAGGAGATCTTGGTGGGGGTTGGTCGAAGTTTTCCATTCGAACTTCGAGTGGGGTAAAAATTTGATCCTTATCTTTGCATTTATTTTATTAGTTTAGAAGTAGGATATATATGGTTTTGTAATATTATTATGTTTTTATATTTTTGTATTAGATTTAAGACATGATTTAGATATCATGATGTATATGTTTATTTTTTTAATATTTTTTTATGTTCATGCTTTTATTTATGTTTATGTATGATTTATTATGTTTTTAAGTTGTATATTCAATATATTTAATTGTCAATGCGATGCTCTCTTTTTCGACGGTAAACTTGGCTACTAGTCTAAGACGTAGATGGTAGTTTTCATTTATCCCTCGAACATTAGAGCCATTAAAATTTACTTGCACATATAACCAAATTTTAATTTAATCGTCACTTTAACTCGTAAAATTTGATATTAATAAAGCGGTAATTATTTGGTACCTATTTTGGGCGGTGTAGGGGTGCTAATCCTTCCCCATCCGTAACCAACTCTCGAACCCAAGTTTTTAAAAAGAAATATCTGGTTTTTGTTTTAATGGTATTCGGTCTACCAAAATGGCTGGTGGCGACTCCAAGTTTTCTAAAATACGAGTTTTTTTTAAATCCCTCTTTTTAAAAACTTTTCAAATAAAAGCGAGACTCTCCCATTTTAATATAACATAATTAATTATTTTTGTAACGACCCAAAAAATAGTCGTTACAGCATGATGACTCTGTTGGGGACTATTTTTTTTAAAAGGAGTTAAGCCAAAAAATTTACCGCTTTACTAATATCAGATGTTGTAGGTTAAAGTAACGATTAAACTAATATTTGTTTATAAACGCGAGTTTATTTTAACGCATTTAAAATTTGTCATATAAGCCTGACCGTCTAAGTGAGGGGAAAATGCTATTGCTTTCGAGGGGATATTGTTCCCCCGTATGGGCCTAGCAAGTGCCTTCGGGGATCTACTACTCTATGTTTTCATGGGAATATCGTTTCCCCGTAGGGGCATAGAGGAATGGGTCCCCTTGAATTGAACCCGGTTGAGAGGAGCCGATAATGGGTGATGACCGGGGGCATTGCTACCCTTAGTAGGGGACAACAAGGACAATTTAGGTACCTTTTAGCACCAAAACTGCATGTAGAGAACATGGAAAGCCCACCCCTCTGACCCATGCGGACAACCTAGAATATTAGATGACATATGATTAGGCTTATTTTATGCTTCGATTTTCTCTTGCTTTCTCGCATTTATTTATTGCTTATTAATTGCATTCGATTTACTAACTTTTTTTGTTTTTTTCTACATATCTTTTTGCATTCACATGACATGATATAAAGGGTTGATTTTTTAAACTGATGACTCAAATTAGAAAACTTTCACCATGAATGGAAGGTGTCTCAGAACAAAAGATGAAAACATGTAGGATCGACATTGGTGCCAGAAGTGATTGAGCTAGCAAGAATGCCAACTGCAGAAAATTAAAGCTTTTTCAGTAGTTTCTAAAAGAGATGTCATATTTCTTAAAAATCAAAAATTTTAATTTAACCCTTTTGTAAGGGTATTTTTTTTTAAAAAATGAATTTTTAATTTAACCCTTCCATAAAGGTATTATTTTTTAAAACATAATTTTTAATTTAACCCTTTCGTAAAGGTATTTTTCTTAAAAATTATGTTTTAAATTTAACCATTTTATATGGGTATTTTTCTTTAAATCGATTTTTTAATTTAACACTCTCGTAATGATATTTTTTCTTAAAAATTGATTTTTTAATTTTACCTTTTCGTAAGGGTATTTTTCTTGAAAACCGATTTTTTCTAATTTAACCCTTCCACGAGAGAATTTTTCTTAAAAATTTTAATCCTTCATATCAGATATTATTGTTCTTAAAAAAATTGTGAAAAAGGGATCGCGAGTCTTCCGTCTACTTAAAGAGACAAAAGGATCATGAGCTAGAGTGGAAGCTTACATGCAAAAGAACATGTTTTCTTTTTTGTAATGAGAACCTTCTTATGTTCGTTGAAAGTTGTTCTAGAGTGATCATATATGGAATTGACGCCTTTATTTGCATTCATTCTCGCATTTATTTTAAAGGTATTAATTCACGAGTGGTTGTCCAAAATTAGAAATTGTTCATAATGGACAAAAGGTTTTGTGATCAGATAGAAAGGAATACAAATTCAGAGCGTCGTCCCTGAATTAGACATGCCAGATGATACTCGTGCTAATGAAGCGCGAATTGAGATGCAAGAATTAAAGAAACAGATGGCCGATATGATGAATCTAATGGCCGCTATGGTTAAAGAAAAGTGGTCTATCGAATTAAAAGAAGAATCGTCCAAGAGTTAGAATGCTAAGCCTAACAGCATGGGTTCTACCTCTAAATGAGGTAATTCCAGCGAGTACAATAGTTCGAACCTATTCGTGATCTGCATTAACAAATCAGTATGAGAAGGATCTGGGTCGAGCTCTAGGAAAGTGACAGCCAATCCCGAAAGAGCTCGAGAAGTAAAAAAACGTGAATGAGCATGTTTCATTTCCTATGAGATACAACGAGTCGCTTCTGATGCTCATCGAAAGGAACCTCTCCACCCCGATTCAGTCCATGCCGAAAAGACCTCTTTACCCTAAAGATTAAAATCGCCGAGCCAAACACAGTTATCATTTAGGGAGTTCGGATCAAAACACTAAAGATTGCAGTACGCTAAAGAGTAAAGTTCGAAACCTTATCAAGACTAGATTATTGGGCCTTGAGTATGGAAATCCCAAATTCTACAGTGATCCAGTAATCACTCGAGGGGCAAGGTCAAAGAAAAACCAATACTCATGATAAGGTTCAAATCTCGATGACAACACCCTACTAATAACTGGAAGACGAAAGCTAAAATCACCCTATCCAGGTTGATTGAACATCATTGCTCGCTACGAGTATTATCACAAAATTCAGGGGCACCATATTGAGAATCACATCGCCTTCATACGACGAGTTTAGACTCTTTGCGAACTTAAGAAATGGAAATTCAGAACAAGGGTTATCCTATTATATTAGCAGATTGCTTGGTTGAATTTGAGCTTAGGAGAAGAATATCTGATGCAGCGGAAACCTTTTGGTCTTAATGAAAGTTGTTCTATAGGGATCACTTTTGGAATCAATACCTCATTGCATTCATATTTACATTTCATTTCAAATCATAGGTGTTGATTCGAAAATTATTTCATATTAGGAGATCTTTATAATAAGAGAGATGTTCTGTAATATATAGAGTTTGATAATACTACACTCTACGATGATCTGAGCAAAAGCAAATAGAGATGAGACAGAGTTGGAGCACTAAGTACGCGCTTCACTCCAGGAAATCAAGATATTAGGAAGAATGATTACTATCAACAAACATCTTCTCTTGATAAAAGTCTTCCTAAAAGATTTTTTGAGAATCAACACCTCATTTTCATTCATTCTTGCATTTCTTAATTATTGTTATGCTTTATACATTTCGTACATTGCATCACCTAATATGTTCCTACAGTGTGACATCTGGTTTTCCATAAAACATTCATAACATTTGCATCACCTCAAAAGCACACACATGCATCTCATTTTCACAAAATCACTTATGAAAAATTATTTCACAATTTTTCCTTTCAAGAATGAACTCTTATGTCCTTTCAACTAAATTTCTAAATCCAGTCCTTTCATAAGGGTGATTTTTAAAAAATGAACATTTTAATTTGTTTCAACAAGATTTTTAGATCTAGTCCCTTCACAAGGACATTTTTGAGCCTTTTTCCATCCTCCTATGAGAAAACATTTTCCCAAGAAAGGTTTTCACAATCCTTTTACAAATACACTTGTTTAGTCCTTTCATAAGGACATTATTTCAAAAATAATAATAAGAGTTTCTTCTTCGATCCTTTCGCAAGGACATCTTTTAATATGAGCCTTTTAATTTAGTCTTTTCATAAGGACATTTTTCAAAGAAACTATTTCTCAATTCAATCATTTCATACGGATATTGCTAAAAAGAAAATGGATTTCTCAATTCTTTCCCTCCTTAAGATTTTTTTCTCCCTTTTTTCAAAAAAAAAAAATTTCTAAATTGATTTTCTCAAAAACAAAAAAATTTCAATCATGTCCTTTCTTAAGGATCATTTTTTATCTCAAAAAAATTCTTAAAGATGTTTTCTAAAATTGAAAAGATTCCTTAATCCTACCAGTCTTAAAGATGTTTTTCGTAGTTCTTAAGAATTTTCTCTCTCTCGATTCTATCATTTCTTAGGGATTGTTTTTTTTTTTCTGAAAAAAGAGAATTCTTCAGTTTCTTAAGGATGAAAGAATAAAAAGAAGAAACTTTTTACATTATTCTTTCTTGTATACAAAATTTTTCATACACCAATCTATAATGTTGATTGTTGGTTTTCATGCTCACAAAGCTAGAAAGAGCCCAATAGAGTTTAACAAGTCCGACAGAAATGTTGACATAACGTGCTTAAACACGGTAAAGTTTAAGACAATGGATAATTCAAATGTCCATCAAAAATCCATTTTTATGAAGGGTCAAAGGAAAATAAATCCTTTGGAAAAATCCAATGTCATGATTGGTATAAACTGATTGTACCCAGGGGAATGGTACAACTAGCCCGAAGCAAACAGCTACCGGTAAAGGCAATTCAAAACCGTTGATCCCTGTGCATTTGGGAAAAATGCAAAAGAAATCTATGAGCTAAGTTGTAGATTTTTTAATCAAATGTCAGTGTAGTTATTTTGTTATATTGAAAATTTCATTTTCTTATTTAGAAAGTATTTTTGCATTCTTTGACTCTTTAAACATTTCATTGTCATGGGGTGGTTTTTGTTCTCCATTACATATATACATATTTTGAAGGATATACATATGTATATATATTATTTTTTATCAGGTCCTCAAATTTCAAATGCAAGAGTACCTTTGATTTTGATCTAAAGATCAATTCTAAGCTGCTTATGTTTAGAATAAATTGAATGTTGTGATGATATTGCAAATGTGAGTATCCGCCAATCCATTTAGGCATATGAAGGAACAATACGAGTGTTTAGACAATGGGCAGATCCCATTTAGGGAATTTCTCTCTCAGTCATTTTTTGTTTAAGATCCTTGAATCGGGTGTTGACCCTAAATCTCTACCCCTGAAGACTATCTCTAGATGTCTATGAATGAGATGACAAATGACATTCTTTCGCTTTTCAAGGAAGAAGAAATGAGACCAGATATACGAAAGCCAGAGAATCACCAAAAAGAAATGGTTGAAGACAAAAAAAGGAGAATGCCAACCAGAAGGCCGAAGCAATTAAGGATGAGCAATACAATAAAAAGACACATGAAGAATTCTCCATTCAATAGGCATCAGTTTAAGAGAGCCACAAAGAATGGATTACTTTCAAGCAGGAAGTAGACATCAATGTCCAAGTATAGATATAGTTGAATAAAAAGAAAAGGACTTAAGACTGAAAACCCAAAAAGGGCAGTCTAAGAAAAAGAAAAAGAAAAAAGAAAAGAAAAAAAAAAAAAGAAAGAAAAAGAAAGAGAGACAGAGATTACACTCCATTGTTTGGGTTTAGTAAAAAGTATTCCTAGATAAGAGTGTTTAAAAAGAGAGAAACGAGTAAAATTTTTGGGGCACTCCTCCGTAGCGAAAAACTGATTAGCTTAGAAGGTGGTTGTATGCTCCATCCATCTTTTAAGTCAAAAGTGGAGTAGCTACATGAGTGATAATAATATATTCAAATCATGACTATGTCGTTTAACTCGGGGTTCTATTGTATGCTCTATCATTATCCTCGAGACAAAGGACTGTGATGAATTGAATTCCTTTGGAAGAAAAAGAAGGAAAAAAGAAAAAAAGGAAACAAGAAAAAAAAAAGAAAAAAAGAGAAAAGAAAAGAATACTTCATATGGGCACACCTAGATCAAGCAATACAAGAATAAGATTTTGAAAAGCCTTAGAATGTCGATCATCTTGGAACAGAAGCGCATTTCAAGGCCGAGTCAAGGTAGATCAGCCAGAAAACTTTTATTTTCAGAAGAAGGAACTGAACTCTAGGGTAAAAACCCAAAAATGGGCAGTCTAGAGCTATCCAAAAAGTGAAAGAGAAAAGAATATTTCATAGGAGCATATCCAAGAGATACGAGTGCAGAAATGTGGTTTCACTTAACCAGGAACTCATGACCTATATTATAAGCCTCCAAAGATCATTCTGATCATCCACAGATATCTAAGTTGAACGAGATTGTCTTCAGATTACATTCCGCCTATAAGGGTTAACCTTTCTTCACGGAATGTCAAACTTCGAAGTGCTTGATCGACACCCAAATGAGGGAAGGATAGGGTATGGTGAGTAGGTGAGATTAAGAAAGCCACCTTAAATGGGTTAGAATTTAGGAATGGGAATTGTTCCTCTTAAAAGCCTAATAGACTAGAAGAGACTATACATTTGCATATATTTTCCACAATAGTCAAGATCTTCTAAATATACACTTCATTTGGGTTGATCTCTGTCAATTTGAAGTAGATGTGCTATTCATTTGATATTTTGGGGGCAAGCATGTTTTAAAGTGATTGATGTTTTCTTCCCAAATTTTGATGTTTACCATTTCCCCTAAGCACTAGTTTTAAAGTATTTGGCAATATACTCCAAATTTTGTTTACCATCCTCCAAACATCAGTTTTCAAAATGTTTGGCCATTTTTTCTAAATCCTGATTTTTAGATGACTATAGTTTCTCTCCCGAACACTAGTTTCAAAATGTTTGATATTTTTCCCAGTTTTATTTTCAAAATGACTAACCTTTTTTCAAAAAATATTAATGAGAATTAAAGTACAGGGATCGAGAGTTGGTTCCCACTGAGATGCTACAAGAAGATTAAGGATGAGTTCAGGGAGTGAAGGTATTTTGCTTGCCCCAATGTTGAAATAAATGAAGAATCCGAGTGTTGGGTTAAAGATGAAGATAATAGTTGAGCCTAGGGATTTGATGGGGCAATGTTGAACAAAATAATGATTAGAGTCCCTACATTAAAACAGTATAGGGAGAACCTGTAGCGTTGATAGTTGAAGGCGAAAAGTTATATATAAAAAGGACTTGCAGCCCAAAGACTTTACCGAGGACAAGGTAAAATTCTATATAGGGAGAATTTGCTTTTCCAAAGAACCAGTCAAAAGAAGAGAGAACAGTTCTATATAGGAAGAACTCGTGACCTCGAATTTTTGATTTTAAGATTTTGTCTTCCCCAATGGATCATCTATTTAGAAGACTAAAGCTTGAAGAGTTGGCCGAGGAAGAGCGGAATGTTCCAAAAGAACCTGTGATTTCGAAGCCAAGGACAATGAAGTAGGACAAAAATGAGTGGTTTTGATCTTTGCTTTGTTCTCGTTTCACAAGAACAAGCAAAGAGGGGCAACTATAATCACTCACTTTTTTCCGAGTTTTAATATTATTACTATTATTTTAATAGTAATATTATTAATATAAAATTAATAAAAAATCAAAAATAAAAATAATAAAGCAAAAAATATTAAAAAGCAAAAAAAGGGAAAATTGCGTGGAGCTCAAGGCTCCACGTCACCCCAACCTCCACCCCTTTGCCTATATAAAGGCATGGGGGCAACCCCTTTTAACACACAAAAATCACACAAGCATGAATCGGCTCCCCAAAATATATGGGAGCCATGGTCCGCCGAACAAGGCTGGCCGGGGTCGGGGGCAGTGCCCTCGGGCATTCGATCGGGGTCTTTTTTGGGATCCGATCTAGTTAATTTTTTGGCCATGACGAGATGGCGAGGAGATCTTGGTGGGGGTTGGTCGAAGTTTTCCATTCGAACTTCGTGTGGGGTAAAAATTTGATCCTTATATTTGTATTTATTTTATTAGTTTAGAAGTAAGATATATATAGTTTTATAATATTATTATGTTTTTATATTTTTGTATTAGATTTAATACATGATTTAGATATCATGATGTATATGTTTATTTTTTTAATATGTTTTTTATATTCATGCTTTTATTTATGTTTATGTATGATTTATTATGTTTTTAAGTTGTATATTTGATATATTTAATTGTCAATGTGGTGCTCTCTTTTTCGTCGGTAAACTTGGCTACCAGTCTAAGACGTAGATGGTAGTTTTCATTTATCCCTCGAACATTAGAGCCCTTAAAATTTACTCGCACATATAACCAAATTTTAATTTAATCGTCACTTTAACCCGTAAAATTTAATATTAATAAAGCGATAATTATTTGGTACCGATTTTGGGCGGTGTGGGGGTGCTAATCCTTCCCCATCCGTAATCAACTCTCTAACCTAAGTTTTTAAAAGGAATCTCTAGTTTTTGTTTTAATGGTGTCCGGTCTACCAAAATGGCCGGTGGCGACTCCAAATTTTCTAAAATACGAGTTTTTTTAAAATGCCTCTTTTTAATAACTTTTCAAATAAAAACGAGACTCTCCCATTTTAATATAACATAAATAATTATTTTCGTAATGACCCAAAAAATAGTCGTTACACAACCAATCCGTCTCTCATATTTGAAAACACCATTGCTCTTACAAATGAGCGTAGATGGAGTTGGAGGTATCAGAAGTATATCTTCTAGTATTTATAGAAACATGCACATGTTTAACGAGTAGTATTGATAATTAACATCGAGTTTCGATATGCTTGAAAATGAACCTAAAATATTACAGGATTTGGTAACGTTTAAGGTTTCCATTCTCAGTGTAAGTATCGAATCTCTTCCATAAGTTTTGATACTACCAATAAAATATGAACATGTCAGTATACATAAACATGGACATTGTACACGATTAGTATCGAAACTTTACATGAAGTATCGATATACATTACATAAAACCTAAAATGTGAGAGGATTTTGGTACATTTATACTTCTATGTTTAAGTATCAAAACTCTTAGTTCTGTTACAGATGAGAATCTTGACAAGAGAAGACGTGGAATACACGTAAAGTTGAGAATCCTGGTATGAGATAACATGTAGTGATATACGTAAGAGATTCCTGACATGAGTCATGTTGGAGTACAACTTTGATTCCTTAAATGTAAAGTCACGCATGTTGCTTTCATGATAGGTTTCGATTTCTTACTAGCTGTGAGTTTGGTAATGTATTACGCTCACGATAAGCAACCAGTTGTGAGTTTCCAAAAGTATTCAGGCATTGCTTGTTTGCTAGAAGCTAATTTGAATTGTAACACTCTAAACTGGGCCTAGGAAGGTTACCACTATCTAAATCATTGATTAATTAAAATTGTGTGTTAATCCAATTGAAAGAAGTGAAAGTTAATTGAAGGAATAAGGGACCCAAAACGAAAGTTGGAAGAGTAGGCTAACCAAATTGTAAAGCCAAACTAAAAGGACCAATGTGAAAAGAAAGAAAGATTGAGTGCCAAACTAAAAGGACCAAATTGAAATAAGAGTGAAACCACAAACTTGCATGTGTAATTAGACCACAATGTAATAGTGGAACACAAGTGGCAAGGTAAAATCACATGTGGCAAGGGGGAGTGTTATGGCCGGCCATTATAGATGAAAGAAAGAGAAACACAATTGAACATCACTTTTTTCCTTCCTTCTTCCTCTCTTAACCGAACCTTAGAAGAGAAAAGGGAGAACTTTACACCATTCTTAGGAGCTTAAGACTTCAATCGACTAGGTCACTCTTGTGCTTGTTTTAGAAGAAAGGTATTAAATTTGTTTAGCCATGTATTAGATTGATCTTATGTTAAGATTGAATTTGTTTAATTGATGCAAGAAATGTTCTATGATCATGTCTTTCTTTTAAGCATTTATAGAGTATATAAACAATTGATAGATTGTGTTAAATTGCTGGAAATTTTCTTGGTTGTTTCGAATAATGTACATGTCAATTGCTATGTTCATGTGAGAATAAAAGAGTAATTTAAGATGTGTATGTTGCTGGAAACTTGAATGTTCATGCCGGAAATTGCTAGGATTACTGGAAATTTAGGTATTGAATTAGTATGGTTTCAATGTAACAATGAATGAAACTGTTTTGCTAGTGGAAATGTGTAAACTTGCTTGGTTGTACATAATGCCCTATTTTGTTCATGTTTCTAGGTGATTTGTACTGACCTTGACATGTAATAATATGTATATAAGTTGAATTATAATGTTAGAGTCATGGCTTCAATGAATATGAAGCTAGAAACACCAACTAGTGTAATCTGCCCAGAATGCTCTGTTCTGGGCAGCAACTTTGAAAAATCACTAAAAATTGTACAAATGGAATTTAAGGCTGAAAATTTAGTTGATAGTGCCTTAATATGTATAAATTCATTAGGAGAAAACGGAATTGAATTTGGATTGTAGAAATGAAACACTAAGGACAGTGCAAGTTGTTTAGTGTTGTAATTACCCTGTCTTTGAGTAAAACAATGTATTAATTGATAAATAATTAAAACGCAAGGCTTATATGGTTAGAAGGACAATTAAGTTAGCTTTCCAACGGTGTAAACCAATTGAAATTCTGACATACGAAATGAAATTTATGCATATTTTAGTAAGTAGTGCACAAGCTGCCAGGCAACAATCTTGATGTTTGAAATGAATGAATTATGTGCATTGTTGTCTTGTTTTGAATAAGTGAATGTACTTGTCTTGACCTTGATTTACTTGTATGAATTGATAGAGCAAGGATTAAAACTTGTAGAAGAAGATAGGAGTGGCCAAGCTAGTGGCAAACACAAGGGGATTTGGATCCAAGACTAGCTAAGCTTGGAGTATTGTGAGTGTAGTTTACAAGTAGGGTTAGGACTTAGGTCCTAACCAAATATGCATGATTACTCTCTTGCTTGAATATGCCATGATAATGAACCTAAATTAACTTGAATATAATTTATAAGGGAAGTATGAAATAAGATAAAATATGAACTTGTCTATATTCTTGACTTGTTGTACAATTAGAATTGCTTGATTCTTAATGCCTTGAGTGTGATTTGTTGAATACTACTTGAGTGTATTGTCTTGAACATGAAATGCATTGCTTGAAACATGAAATGTACTGCCATGAACATGAATAAATTGCTTTGAGCATGAAACACATGAAATGCGAAATGAAATTAAAGAGCTAAGGCTCAATTGGCCTAAGGGCTAAAGCATAATATTGCTATACTTGCTTGAAATGATTCTTGACTACATGATCTTGACTTGTATAATCTTGAAATCCTTGAATGAATAAAGTGTAATCAAACAACCTTGGTTGCTAGTTGAATAGGTAGAAGGGCGTGCCTTAGAGTCTAGAGCTCATTGTGTAAGGGTGGACTACGGTCCAGGGCTAAGGCCCCTATTTGGCGACAGATAGAGGGTACATTTGTGTGGTCTTTGGAGACAGTAGGAAGGTTGACCAGTACTACGGTATAGTACTACAGTATAGTACTACGGTACATCTTGTGGCGGCAGTTAGTTGGAGACTTGATTATCTAATCAAACTAAGAACCAAGGATTGTGTTAAAGATACTAAATGAGCTAATATTACCTTGAATATATAAATTACTTGACATGAACTACTTGAATCATGACATGAATTCCTTGATTATTTGAATTGCTTGACATGAACTATTTAAATCTTGATATGAATTCCTTGATTACTCGAATTGCTTGACATGAACTACTTAAATCTTGACATGAATCCTTGATTACTCAAATTACTTGACATGAACTACTTGAATCATGACATGAATTCCTTGATTATTCGAATTGCTTGACATGAACTATTTAAATCTTGATATAAATTCCTTGATTACTCGAATTGCTTGACATGAACTACTTAAATCTTGACATGAACCCTTGATTACTCAAATTACTTGCCATGAACTACTTGAATCTTGAACTACTTGATATGTGACCATGAATTTTCAAATTTCTTTAAATGGATAAAGTATGAATTGTGATTCAATGTCTCTTGCATCTTGTGCTATTCGAATTGCCTTGCAATCCTTAATTGGATCATTCCTGATTAATTAACACCTAACTTGATAAAACAAATGGGTTAGAACTAGTTACTACTTACTAAGTACATTATTGTACTTACCACTCTTGTTTTCATCCTTCCCAAACACAGGTTAGAGGATTCGATCATTGCTTGATCCTGAAGCATGCATTCTTGAGCTTGAAGCAAGACACAAGATTTTGCTAAAGTATGATACATACTTGTTTTGTACTCCCCTAGTTGGTGGCACATAGTGTATAGAATGTCTTGTGCATGCATTTTGAGTACTTGATCTTGTATATATGTATATACATATATATATCTTGAATTGCCTTCCATGCTATGACTTTGGTTGATAATGTAAATGAAGTAATGAACTTAAGTTCTATGAATTGAAAGAATGATGCTCCGCATATTGTTATGTTTATAATGAATATTCAAAGTGATCCCCTAGCCTTGTGATATTCGAATATCTTGTAAGATGACATAGTCTCTTGTATAAGCATAACATGTATATGTATTGTTATAAGTTGATTGGTAAATGCCAAAAGGTAAGGCATGGAATTTGGCTTTCTTGGAATCAAGGTACGTTCCATTAATCATATTTAACAAGTTAAGTATGAAATGTCACATGTATCGAGATAAAAAGCAAAGAAATGAAATGAAGCATGCTTGTTTGTTTAGGTTTTGAATAATGCTAATGTAAAGTGAAAATTTTGGTAACCTATAAAGCACGTAAAGATGTTTGCTTGTGTAATAAGACATGATTCCTTGGTTGCTTGTTAGTTAAGTAACTCATCTAATATGGATGTGTTAGCCTTTCCTTGCTCGTTATTGCTTGTATTGTTTCTTGGTAACGCTCCTGAACCGGTTTCCTGCCAAACCGGGTAGGGGGTGTTACAATTTTATTGGTAATCAGAGCTTTTTAGTCGGTTCTAGGATTGAACCGGGCTCTCTTGCATCATATAGGATACTTGTTCCACCTAGGAGACTTGTGTTGTATAGCTTGTGTCTTTGCTTAACTAAACCAACCTCTAATTGTTCTCTTTAAATGTAGAATGTCTAAAACAAGGCTCGCTCGAGATGATGAAAGTCTCGTAGGCTCCTCAAATGAAGAGGATAGTGTGAGGATGGAGCAGAATCCTCCACAGCAACAAGCTGAACCTAGAGTGCAAGCTCAACCTTGATTGAAAAATTGAACTTAAAGCCCGAAATTGTAAAACAAAGCCTCATAGTTTCGAATCCTATAGGGGAATTACAAACATAAGCCTTATTTGTAGAAACTGTCCCCTATTCATTCGAAATGTACCATTTCTTGTTGATCTATATGTGCTACCAAATTGTGAATTCGATCTAGTACTGGGACTAGATTGGTTAAGCAAGCATGAAGCCTGGGTAGATTGCCTAAATGGGAGACTTTACCATCGGGGTTTAGGAAAGGAATCAATCCTTTTAATTGACAAGAAACCGACCTCAGTCTTTGCTACTATGGTCTTACAAGATGAACTCGAATTCAGTTTACCTAGTGTGCCTATTGTATCTGAATATCTTGATGTACTCCCTGGTCCCCCCCCAACTAGAGAAGTAGAGTTTGGGATTGATGTCCAACCTGGAACAACTTCGGTGTCCATCACACCTTATCACATTGCACCTGTTGAGTTGAAAGAACTCAAGAAGCAACTCTAAGAGCTACAAGACAAGGGTTTCATTAGGCGTAGCTCGTCTCCCTGGGGTGCTCTAGTCTTGTTCATGAAGAAGAAAGACGAGACTATGAGACTCTGTATTGACTACAGATAATTGAACCAGCTTACTATCAAGAATCGATATCCTCTCCCAAGGATTGAAGATCTTTTCAATCAACTCAAAGATGCTGCAGTATTCTCAAAGATCAATCTACTATCGGGATACTACCAAATGAGGGTAAAAGAAAAAGATGTACCCAAGACAACCTTTCGTACTCGATATGGCCATTTTGAATGCCTTGTAATGCCATTTGGGTTAACGAATGCTCTGGATGCTTTCATGGATCTCATGAACCGTGTATTCAAGCCCTATCTTGACAAATTCGTAGTCGTCTTCATTGATGACATTCTAGTGTATTCTCGGAATAAGGAAGAACATTCTGAACACCTTCGAATCATATTGCAAACCCTCCGAGAATGTCAATTATTTGCAAAGTTCTCTAAATGCAAGTTTTGGCTATCAGAAGTTTCGTTCCTTGGCCATGTCATCTTGGTAGAAGGGATTAAAGTAGATCCAAGGAAAATTCAATCTATTTTGGATTGGAAACCTCTAAGGAATATTGGTGAGGTCAGAAGCTTTCTCGGTTTAGCTGGTTATTATCGATGTTTTTTCAAAGGATTCTCATCTATTGTCGCAAGTTTGACTAAGCTAACCCGCAAAGATACACCCTTTGTTTGGTCGGAGAACCAACAACGAAGCTTCAATCAGCTTAAACAAGCCCTGACTCATGCTCCGGTTCTCATCCAACCAGTATCGGGCAAGGAGTACACTGTTTACAGTGATGCATCTCATTTGGGACTAGGATGTGTCCTAATGCAAGATGGAAATGTGGCAGCTTACGCTTCAAGGCAACTAAAACCACACGAGTCAGACTACCCTACTCACGATCTAGAATTGGCAGCTATCGCGTTTGCACTTAAAGTTTGGAGACATTACTTGTACGGGGAGAAATGCAACTTGTTCACAGACCACAAGAGTCTCAAGTATCTCCTAACTCAGAAAGACTTGAATTTAAGGCAAAAGAGATGGCTAGAGTTACTTAAAGGCTACAATTTAGTTGTCGACTACCATCTGGGGAAAGCAAACATGGTTGCTGACGCCCTTAGTCGCAGACCATACTCGGATAAACCCTTAAATCTAAATCCTAGAAAAATTCATTCGAATTAGATCTTTCTTGACTTGCAAGTAATTATTCGAATTAGACTTTTCTTGACTTACAAGTAACTATTCAAAAATCTCCCTTAATGATCTTTTCCATTCGTTTACCTTGGCTATCAATGCTCATTTCCGTTTATCCAAAGGACGAAAATTCTTGTCTGAACTTCAAGTTCAACCTAGTCTAATCTCGAGAATCAAAGAACTCCAACAAATTGATCTAGATCTTCAGAAGATCATGTCCAAGCTAGACTCTGAGTCTAATTCTTACTTTTCCCTCAAGTCGAATGGACTCCTCTATTTCAAGGATAGAGTATGTGTTCCTAACAACGAGGAACTAAGACACGAGATGCTACAAGAAGCTCACCAAAGCTCTTTCTCGATTCACCCTGGATCGGTTAAGATGTACAAGGACCTAAAGCCACTATACTGGTGGCCAGGCATGAAATCAGCTATCACAAACTTTGTTTCAAAGTGTTTAACTTGTCAGAGGGTTAAAGAAGAGCATCAATTCCCCACTGGACTGCTCCAACCAATCGAATTCCCTCAGTGGAAATGGGATCGGATTACAATGGACCTCGTTACTGGTCTTCCTTCCACTCCAAGAAAGAATAATGATGTGTGGGTGATTGTTGATAGATTCACAAAGTCTACTCATTTTATCCATGTTCGAATGAACATGAGCTTGGAAACCTTAGCCGAGCTATACATCCGTGAAGTGATTCGATTACACGGTGTACCCACAGCTATAATCTCCGATAGAGACCTTAGATTTGCTTCTCGATTCTGGAAATCATTACAAAAAGCCCTTGGAACCAAAGTGCATTTGAGCACAACCTTTCATCCTCAATCAAATGGACAATTTGAAAGAAACATCCAAGTACTTGAAGACATGCTACGTGCTTGTGTTATAGACTTCGGAAAGAACTAGGAGAAATCTCTACCCTTGTAGAGTTTGCTTACAACAATAGCTACCAAACATCTATCCATATGGCTCCCTTCGAAGCTCTATATAGAAGGAAATATAGAACTCCCTTGTGCTGGTCTGAACTAGGAGAAAACAAAGTATTGGGAGCTCAATTGCTTAGAGAAACCGAAGAACAAGTGAAGATCATTCATGATCGATTGAAGCAAGCCTTTGATAGACAGAAAGCAAATATAGACTTGAAAAGGAGAGACATCCAATACAATGTTGGAGACAAGGTCTTCCTCAAAGTTTCCCCTTGGAAGAAAGTCTTTCGGTTTGGAAGAAAAGGTAAACTCAGTCCCTGATTCATTGGTCCATTTGAAATCATTGAAAGGATAGGGCCATACCTCTCCCCAGTGAATTTGATAAGATCCACAATGTTTTCCATGTTTCCATGCTCTGAAGATATCGATCTGACCCATCCCGTATCCTTGAGCCTAAAGAAGTAGAGTTGAATCCTGACTTGTCGTACGAAAAAAAACCAGTTCAAATTCTTGATCGTGAAGTTAGAAAGCTCAGGAAAAAAATGGTTCCTCTTATCAAAGTCTTGTGGAGAAATCACAAGATAGAAGAGGCAACTTGGGAATCTGAAGGAATCATGAAGAAGCAATATCCTTACCTATTCAATTCAGGTAAATTCGAGGGCGAATTTATTTTAAGGGGGAGAATTGTAACACCCTAAACTGGGCCTAGGAAGGTTACTACTATCTAAATCATTGATTAATTAAAATTATGTGTTAATCGAATTGAAAGAAGTGAAGGCTAATTGAAGGAATAAGGGACCCAAAACTAAAGTTGGAAGAGTAGGCTAACCAAATTGTAAAGCCAAACTAAAAGAAATAATGTGAAAAGAAAGAAAGATTGAGTGCCAAACTAAAAGGACCAAATTGAAATAAGAGTGAAACTACAAACTTGTATGTGTAATTAGACCAATATGTAATAGTGGAACACAAGTGGCAAGGTAAAATCACATGTGGAAAGGGGGACTGTTATGGCTGGCCATTGTAGATGAAAGAAAGAGAAACGCAATTGAACATCATCTTCTTCCTTCCTTCCTCCTCTCATAACTGAACCTTAGAAGAGAAAAGGGGGAACTTTACACCATTCTTAGGAGCTTAAGACTTCAATCGACTAGGTCACTCTTGTGCTTGTTTTAGAAGAAAGGTATTAAATTTGTTTAACCATGTATTAGATTGATCTTATGTTAAGATTGAATTTGTTTAATTGATGCAAGAAATGTTCTATGATAATGTCTTTCTTTTAAGTATTTATAGAGTATATAAACAATTGATAGATTGTGTTAAATTGATGGAAATTTTCTTGGTTGTTTCGAATAATGTACATGTCAATTGCTATGTTCATGTGAGAATAAAAGAGTAATTTAAGATGTGTATGTTGCTGGAAACTCGAATGTTCATGCTGGAAATTGCTAGGATTACTGGAAATTTAGGTATTGAATTGGTATGATTTCAATGTAACAATGAATGAAGCTGTTTTGCAAGTGGAAATTTTTAAACTTGCTTGGTTGTACATAATGCCCTGTTTTGATCATGTTTCTAGGTGATTTGAACTGACCTAGACATGTAAGAATATGTATATAAGTTGAATTATAATGTTATAATCATGGCTTGAATGGATATGAAGCTAGAAACACCAACTAGTGTAATCTGCCCAGAAAGCTCTGTTCTGGTTAGCAACTTTGAAAAATCACTAAAAATTGTACAAATGGAATTTAAGGCTGGATATTTAATGGATAGTGACTTAATATGTCTAAATTCATTAGGATAAAACGGAATTGAATTTGGATTTGTAGAATGGATTGTAGAAATGAAACACTAAGGACAGTGCAAGCTGTCCAGTGTTGTAATTACCTTGTCTTTGAGTAAAAAAATGTATTAATTGATAAATAATTAAAAAGCAAGGATTATACGGTTAGAAGTAAAATTAAGTTATATTTCCAACGGTGTAAACCAATTGAAATTTTGACGTACCAAATGAAAGTTATGCATATTTTAGTAAGTAGTGCACAAGCTGCCAGGCAGCAGCCTTGATGTTTGAAATGAATGAATTATGTGCATTGTTGTCTTGTTTTGAATAACTGAATGTACTTGTCTTGACCTTGATTTACTTGTATGAATTGATAGATCAATGAGTAAAACTTGTGGAAGAAGATAGGAGTGGCCAAGCTTGTGGCAAACACAAGGGGATTTGGATCCAAGACTAGCTAACCTTGGAGTATTGTGAGTGTTGTTTACAACTAGGGTTAGGACTTAGGTCCTAACCAAATATGCATGATTACTCTCTTTCTTGAATATGCCATGATAATGAACCTAAATTAACTTGAATATAATTTATAAGGGAAGTATGAAATAAGATAAAATATGAACTTGTCTATATTCTTGACTTGTTGTACAATTAAAATTGCTTGATTCTTAATGCCTTGATTGTGATTTATTGAATACTACTTGAGTGTATTGTCTTGAACATGAAAGGCATTTCTTGAAACATAAAATGTACTGCCATGAACATGAATGAATTGCTTTGAGCATGAAACACATGAAATGCGAAATGAAATTAAAGAGCTAAGGCTCAATTGGCCTAAGCGCTAAAGCATAATATTGCTATACTTGCTTGAAATGATTCTTGACTACATGATCTTGAATTGTATAATCTTGAAATCCTTGAATGAATAAAGTGTAATCAAACAACCTTGGTTGCTAGTTGAATAGGTAGAAGGGCATGCCTTAGAGTCTAGAGCTCATTGTGTAAGGGTGGACTACGGTCCAGGGCTAAGGCCCCTATTTTGAGACAAATGGAGGGTACGTTTGTGTGGTCTTTGGCAACAGTAGGAGGGTTGACCAGTACTACGGTACAGTACTATGGTACATCTTGTGGCGACAGTTGGTTGGAGACTTGATTACCTAATCAAACTAAGAACCAAGGATTGTGTTGAAGATATTAAATGAGCTAATATTACCTTGAATATATAAATTACTTGACATGAACTACTTGAATCATGACATGAATTCCTTGATTATTCGAATTGCTTGACATGAACTATTTAAATCCTGATATGAATTCCTTGATTACTCGAATTGCTTGACATGAACTACTTAAATCTTGACATGAATCCTTGATTACTCAAATTACTTGACATGAACTACTTGAATCATGACATGAATTCCTTGATTATTAGAATTGCTTGTCATGAACTATTTAAATCTTGATATGAATTCCTTGATTACTCGAATTGCTTGATATGAACTACTTAAATCTTGACATGAACTACTTAAATCTTGACATGAATCCTTGATTACTCAAATTACTTGACATGAACTACTTGAATTTTGAACTACTGTGACCATGAATTTTTAGATTTCTTGAAATGGATAAAGTATGAATTGTGATTCAATGTCTCTTGCATCTTGTGCTATTCAAATTGCCTTGCAATCCTTAATTGGATCATTCTTGATTAATTAACACCTAACTTGATAAAACAAATGGGTTAGAACTAGTTACTACCTCACTAAGTACATTATTGTACTTATCACTCTTGTTTTCATCCTTCCCAACCACAGGTTAGAGGATTCAATCGTTCCTTGGTCCTGAAGCCTGCATTCTTGAGGTTGAAGCAAGACACAAGATTTTGCTAAAGTATGATACATACTTGTTTTGTACTCCCCTAGTTGGTGGCACATAGTGTATAGAATGTCTTGTGCATGCATTTTGAGTACTTGATCTTGTATATATGTATATATATATATATATATATCTTGAATGGCCTTCCATACTATGACTCTGGTTGATAATGTAAATGAAGTAATGAACTTAAGTTCTATGAATTGAAAGAATGATGCTGCGCATATTGTTATGTTTATAATGAATGTTTAAAGTGATCACCTAGCCTTGTGCCATTCGAATATCTTGTAAGATGACATAGTCTCTTGTATAAGCATAACATGTATATGTATTGTTATAAGTTGATTGGTAAATGCCAAAAGGTAAGGCATGGCATTTGGCTTGCTTGGAATCAAGGTACGTTCCATTAATCATGTTTAACAAGTTAAGTATGAAATGTCACATGTATCAAGATAAAAAGCAAAGAAATGAAATGAAGCACGCTTGTTTGTTTAGGTTTCGAATAATGCTAATGTAAAGTGAAAATTTTGGTAACCTATAAAGCATGTAAAGATGATTGCTTGCGTAATAAGACATGATTCCTTGGTTGCTTGTTAGTTAAGTAACTCATCTAATAGGGATGAGTTAGCCTTTCCTTGCTCGTTCTTGCTTGTATCATTTCTTGGTAACGCTCCCGAACCGGTTTCCTGCCAAACCGGGTAGGGATGTTAAATTAATCTTGTTCATATCTCTAGATGAAAAAATTTATTACAACATAACATAGCCATGAAATAATCAAAAAAGACTTGTAGAACATCACATTTTTTCAAGTTTTTTTCTTTCGACTTTAAATTTGTCTAGTTTTTTGTCCAACCTTCTTGCTTCATCCATATTCACCAACTTCTACAATTCGACATTCTAAATTCAAATTTCCTTGTTTTTAGCCGATAACATTTGAACCTGATTTCTCAATTCTTCAAGATCGAATGAATTTCCATTATTGTCAATCTATTTAAAGAAATCACAGCGGCTTTACAAATGTGCAAAAAAAAATCATAATAATGCATTAATCGAATCATTGGAACAATAAACCCAACTTATTACTTATTACCTCGGGGCCTCTAGACTAGTTACAAAATATCTTCCCTTTGCTCCGTGGTATAGTTGAAGTGCAAACTAATAATTGCGATCCATAATAACAGTGAACAATGTTTCCTTCAAAACGTGATTTAGAACTTCTAGTAGACATCGTCAAATGAAGAACTCAAACAGTTTACATTGCATTGTGCAAAGATAGAAGTGGAAAGAAGTATAAGAATAGTATATAATTTGGGCAAATAAAATAAAATAAAATAAAAAGCAATGTAATTTTAAATTTGAAGAAATGTAATTTAACGTGAAATCCATCAAACATTAAGTTCATACGCATCAAATTCCATAAAATATTAACAACTTCAAATGTCATTATATTAAAAGTCTAATCATTCGTGTTGTGGGTATTGAATTCTTGAAGAATTGAGGCAATTTCCTTGTGAATCTCTACAAACTGAGAATCAGCATGCTTATGAAGCTCAGCAAATTGTGAATCAACACGGTTACTAAGCTCATCAAACTAAGAATCAATATGGTTTCGAAGCTCTTCGAACTATGAATAAGTATGGTTACAAAGCTCAGCAAAATGCAAATCAACATGGTCACTACAAGTAACCATGTTGTCAAACAGTGACTTCATCGTAATCTCTTCTTGAAGGGTACAAGAAGCTGTTTCGATAGGCAAAGCTAAATGTTGTTTCTCATTTTGGGAGTGGGCGGCACCTTCTGATTCCTTACCTTTATAAATTCAACAATTTTTTTGAAAGCCGAATTTGCAGTTATGGGCCGAATAATGTCAATCTTTTCCTTTAAAGGGGTAGGTGGGTCAAAAAAATCGACATCATTCTTCGTAAAGATATGTGTAAGGACACAAGCATTAAGCATATGAAAGAGAGGTTGAGACTCTAGGGTCCTTAGTGACAAAGGATACTAGCTGAAGGAAAATGATTTTGGTTATGTTAGGAGCATCATCATTTTGATATTGGTTAAGCCACCAATAATCAATCTCTCGGATTGTTGATGCTTTTCCAGCTGACGATAAAAAAACCATGACACAATAAGGTGAAAGATTCTCTATTCAAAATGAAGATTTATGGGGCTATGGTGTTTCATCATAAGGGCCTTTATTTTTAATACCTAAAGCATATGCAATTGTATCGAGAGAGATAAAGAGATCTTTACGCATAACATAAGACTTGATGCCTATGATCTGCTTAGATAAATTTGGCTCACATTCAGTTGTAGCATTACTGTAAAAAACCCGTACAAGTCTTTCACAAATGGTTGGCTCGATCCTAAGAAAATCATTCTAAACCCATGATGTAAAACTTGAGTTCAATTTGAAGTTGTAGATTGGGTTTTGAAGGAAATTCATGTCTACAACACGTTCTTTACGAATAGGTCTTTTGTAGTAATGTGTATAAAATTTCGTATTTTCATCCTCAGTTCTAAAATAGTAGATATCAAAAGATGGTGTTGGGTCACCGATTTTTTGACGTTTGGGTGTCATGGGTAATGAGTAGAGTAGGATTTGGTTTAGGGTTCTTGTAGGAACTAAAACAATTTATTGCAAGTCAATCATCATCACATTGTCAAGAATTTGGCAAACCCCATCAATAATATATGAAAGTAGAAGAAAATTTACAAGAACCCATTAATAATATCAAACGTTTTTTGAACATGAAGCTAAGCCCATCGATAATATCAAGCAATTCTTGAATTTAAAGTTAAGCCATGGAAAAATAGGAAAGCCAAATTAAAGCAAGGGTATTTTAAAAAATTAGAGTTTCCAAAAATACATTCGATTCAACTGAGTTTAGGGTTCTTGTCAAACTTTAAACAAATTTAGCAGAAAATCCGAAAAACCCATCAATAATATCAACCAATTTTCAACATCAACGGTCCGCCATGGAAAGTAAATGAAAACCAAACAAAAGATATTTTAACAAAATTAGGGTTTCTAGAAATATAACTTTGATTCTAGCAGGTTATGATTGAATTGGATTTAGGGTTCCTATAAAAATTTAAACAAATTAATCGAAAAATCTAAAAAACCCATCAATAATATCAACCAATTTTCAACATCAACGATCAACCATGGAAGTACATGAAAACAAACAAAAGCAAGGTTATTTTAAAAAAACTAGGGTTTCCAAAAATACCTTCTAATCCGACAGATTCAAATTAAACTAAAATGGATGAGGAGAAGATTTGATTGCTGAAAGAATAACTGAAAAGTCCCTAAATTTAAAGATTTTGAACTAAAGGAATGCAAGCAGTTCACACAACTAAGTCTGAGAAAAAGAAAAAGGGCATTAATTGTTGGTGTAACCTTCTAGCTTTGATATTTATATTCCACGGTAAGTATTGGAACTAGGTCACAAGTTTCGCTACTGAAAATAAAAAAAATAGGAATGAGAACCTAAGATTCTTAAGTTTAAAACTAGAAATGTCATAATTCAATTTTAAAAAATTTAAACAGTTTCGCTACTGAGATACCGATTCCAATACTGAATAAAAAACACTTCAAACCTAACGAGATCGTCCGAATCGAAACTTGACATGAAGTTTCGATACTTGTAAGCTAAACTTTATGCAAAATGGTCACATTTATTATTCCATCAACCATTCAAGAAATGTTATTTAAAAGTTCCAATAAATGTTGCAACCACCATCTAGGGCAGGTACTACCAACTTCAATAAATGTCTCTTTCCTCTTAATCCTCTCCCCATTGAACAAAGTTGTTCTATATTGAAGCTCATAAATCTTTTTTCCACCATTTAGCCAACAATTGCGGTCTCAAGAAGGTAAGCAAATTTATAATAAGCAAGGTTTTTAACTTTTATGAAATGTTTCACTTATTTCATATTAATTTACTTAGGGCTAGAGTATACTTATCATGAAAGTTCCAAGTATAGAAGATGATGCTAAGATAAGAGAAGATAGTGTAGAGAGTTCAAATAACATCGTTGGCATGATATTGCAAACACCATCATCCACATGTAATGATGATTTTTATGCTCCGAACTTGGAATTTTCAAAAACTGCAATGGACAACATGCACCCGACCGACAAAAACGTTAGTCTATTATTAAATTACATGTTTGCTTTCTTCAACCGTTCAATTATAACATGTGAAACAATTTGTATTCTTTATTAGGAGCAGGAGAAAGTATTAATGAGTGAATGTGGAGCTTCAAACAATCCCAACCAAAATGAGGAACAAGTCTTTCATCTATTTCAAGCTTCCTTATATGTTGAAGGATAATTATGTAGTCGTACACATTTTATTGTACACATAGTATTGCAAATTGAAGATAGTGTTTGCATACTAGGACACTAAATATCAGTACTTATAACTTGGAATAGTAATGCATCAAATGACCTAAAGGAAGTATCGCAACTTCAACTTAATGTTTTGATACAACTAATTAGAGTTCTGGGACTCATTTTACGTGTTTTGATACTTCTACATTATTAGGCATATTTATATTATACAGAGTATCGGAACAAAATAAACTAGTTCTAGGACCTCGGGTACATGCCCATGAACTGACTTACAATGGGGTATCACAAATTTAACATAGAGTTTGCATACTACGATCATAAATATTGGAATTTGGATCATGAATCTCGGTACTTAGAACTTCGAATAGTAATATATCAAATAACCTAAAGGGAGTATTGCAACTTCTACTCACTTGTTCTGATACTACTAACTAGAGTTACAAGACTCATCTGAAGTGTTTCGATACTTATGCAATATTAAGCCATTTTCTGTTATACATAGTATCAGAAGACTTAACACGAGTTCCGGGACTTCGTGTACATGCCCATGAACTGACTTACAATAGGGTATCGCAACTTTGAAATAGAGTTTGCACACTAATATCATAAATATCGAAACTCAGATCATGAATCTCGAAACCTAAATCTTATAAAGAGTAATCGATCAAATGACCAAAAGCCAGTATCAAAACTTCCACTTAGTGTTTTGATACTAATAACATTAATACCGGGACTCATATTAAATGGTTTTAATATGATAGTTTTTAGACTTAAAATATTAAAGGAAACTGTGACATTCACGACTACACTTTCAGAGTTATAGTTTCAGAACTTTAACATAAGTTTCGATATATTAAAAACATAACATAACAAGATGTGGCCAATACATAAACATTAATCTCAAAGAAGATGTGGCCAATGCATAGTAATGATTAAACCCATAATCTTCCTCGCATATTTTGCAAAACATTGAGGATTCCTCTTGTAAATCAAAGCAATACCCTCACAATCCAGGTAAGGCTCGTCTGGGTTTAGAGCAATTAGAAAACCCAGTATAACCACAAGAATCTCCACAACAGTGATAGAAGGGCTCTACCTTTCACGAAAAATGTCCAGCTTGATGCCTCCAGCCTCACTAATATTGGGATAGAATAATTCGCCATCAAATTTGATAGCAAACTACAAAACAAAAAACCATTATCCATGAAATGCATCAGTATAAAAAATGAACAAGCTCATCAAACAATCTAGGGAGGTTAATTATATAACCTTGAGAGGATGGAGAGGTTATTCAGGTGGGAAGAAAATTAAAACATCAAATTCATGCCCTTCATAAAGGCTGCCAATAGGTGTAGTCATTTGAAATCAATATGCAAACGGAGATCCATCGACTTCTGGGATTATAAAGAAAAATAATGATAATTACAAACCCTATGAAAACAAAATCATCAAATTAAATGGCAATATAACAAAGGGGCGTTTACCAAAGAGTAGATTAGGGAGTAGTTTAGGAATCTGCAAGGTGATATGATGGAACTCTCTTTGAATACATGCTTGTGCCATGATGATTTTTAGAAGAAGTTTAAGCCGCGATGGGTTAGGAGATGAAGAACTAAGGCAAATATGAATGAAGAACACAAAACAAAGTACTAGTATTTATAGAAAAAATGTACCGATCCATCTACTCATAAAGGGTTTACAACAACGTGGCTGTTCATAAGCCAACCCTAACCAATAAAGCAATTTAAAATATTCCTAACCAATAAGATGTCGTTTCATTTAGAAATTTTGATATTGCGTGTAGAAGATTCAAAACTATTTAATAACAAGCCTAAAATGATCCTACATGTTCTGACATTTTTAGTTCATATGTTATTATATTAGTACCAAACCTTTATTTAGTAGTTCTAAAACTGAGGTTCAGAATGTGTTTACTTACATTTATGATATTGGAACCAGTTCTGATATGTCATCAACCAACCATTATGGTTTCGAACGTTTAAAAAAATTAAATTGTCAGTTCTGATACATTAATAGCATATAAGTATTTTCAGCTGTTGCATTGGGCAGAATGGTGTTTCAATACTTGACAGGAACATTGCAGAAATTCTTATATGGCATTTTCAAAATTGGTTGTCAAATTTCGATCCTCATCCTACCAACCCAAAATTCTAACTAGAATTTGAAGATTTTCAGTTAAAGTGGCAGGAACATTGTTCTGAAACCTCTATAAGAGTACTGAAGCTAGTTGTAAATATAAGAAATGTAAACATAGCACAGGCAAATTTAAGAACACAACATTTAATAAAGTAAACAAACATACAAAATCACATTATATAACCGGATTATAATCTGATAGAATAAATGATACAAATGTGAGGTGTTCAACTAAAACGGTTCAAGAAATGCTTTCATGCTACACATTATAAAACATTGCTCTATCAACAGACATCAAAATAGTATTGATGTTGTAAAATGACATACCGCTGGCATAGCCGATTTCTTCCATACAACTTACAAGATCAATACTATATTTATTGTTCCATAACTTTTGTGTGTAGTTATCCATCATACAAACCTCCAACTAAGCCACATCTCATCTCATTGACATTATTGCCAGCTTTTCTTCATGCTTGCCGAGATCAATTGAAGAAAAATATTCAAAATTGCATGAGTTAGCCATCGATATCAATTCGTAACTTTCTATTTTAGGTTCAAAAGCTAGTATTCTATATTTTTCACCCGTCCATGTTAGCCAATGCAGCCCACCATACAGAGATATTGTGCATGAATTCACTCAAAATACTTAGAGGCTAGTAACTTCAAATCACTCGAGCGATGCCAAGTCTAACCATTGGAATCAAAGATTTTGCAACAAATAGCTTTAAAACCTTTAACGTAATCATAATTGGAATGATCAAAAAGCCACACAATTTTGAACTCCAAGGGGCTTGATCTGAGAACAATTATACCGATCCTCAATGATAGATATTCAGGCTTTGGAGGTTTGGGATATGAACTTGACATAATTTGCCATTCCCTTGTTGTGGGTGTACAATTGTAATGGTTGTTTTTTGAACGACCTTTGAGAAACACTAAACCTGTATTCATAGCGTCTAAGATCTCTATTTTGTGATGAGGCAAAAAATTGAACCTGAGTTTGCTATCATCATGACATGATAGGTCTTGTCTTACAAAACTAAAAGAACGATATATGTGATACTTGTTTGCAATCAAATAGCCACATATTGTATTTGTTTTTTTAGTATAAGATTCCATGAAGCTAGATTCGCGCGTTAAAGCATTACAATTTTTGACAACAATTAAAACTTCTTCATTGTCTTCAAATTTGTTCTTGAAAATATTTCAGATAACTCGTCAGTGGTGAGACTGGAAGATGCCATCAATGCCTTGAAGAAAATGGAAAAGGAAAAGTTTAGAAGAAAACTGTCTGTTCAACCTCTTTTAAAACAAAAAATGGCAGTTTAATAAAATAAAATATTAAATGTGCCATAAATGTCATTTAACTCTTAGAAAGTGTCTTTTTAGTAATACGACGAGTATCAAATGTTTGCATACATTCTCGAACTTATCACGTGAAATGTAAAATGTAACATGTATTCCTAACTATTTCAGTTTAATTTTTGCTTTACAAGTATTGAAACCCGCATCTAATATTTCAAACCTATTTAAAATTTGTGCTTCCTACCCGAAATTGTCTTTTAGTAATAATATTAAACGTGCTGTAAATGTCATTTAACTCACAGAAAGTGTCTTTTCAGTAATACGACTAGTATCGAATGTTTGTATATAGCCTTGAACTTATCACGTGAAACATAAATGTAACATGTTTTCCTAACTATTTTAGTTTAAGTTTTGCTTTACAAGTATCGAAACACGTTTCTATAGTTTCGAACCTATTTAAAGTTTGTGCTTCCCATCTAAAACTGTCTTTTCAGTAATAATATTAAATGTAGCATAAATGCCATTTAACTCGCAGAAAGTGTCGTTTCAGTAATACGAAGGGTATTGAATGTTTGCATATAGTCTCGAACGTATCACGTAAAATCCAAAATGTAACATGTTTTCCTAACAATTTCGGTTTAAGTTTTACTTTACAAGTATTGAAACCTGCATCCATAGTTTCAAACCTATTTAAAGTTTGTGCTTCCCGCTCGAATCTGTCTTTTCAATAATAATATTAAATATGCCATAAATGTTAAATGTGTGAGTTTCAATAATACGGCGAGTATTGAACATTTACATAGATTTTCGAACTTTTACAAAAAAACAAGACTTCTATTCAATCGGTGCAGACGAAGTAAACAAAATTTTTGTTGAAAAACTGGGGACAATGCTAGATCCTTTATACTCAACACGAACCAAGATCGACCATTCACGTTTTGAATATCAACCCAAACCTGATTGCATGCATTATATGACATCAATTTAATAGAAATGAACTTAAATGTCACTAATATTTCTTAAAATTTAAACTTATCATCCTTCAAGATGAGACCAACGATCGTTTCTCACAAAAAGTTCTCCGATGGTTACGAATCGAAGCAAAATATGTTGTCATTCCAAGCACAAATGGGGACCAAGTCTCAGTAGCATAACTCAAATTAGAAATTTACCAAAACCCAATTTTGTTAGAGCATAGTAAAAATCAATAAATATGATTGAAAATCGAATTAATATGATGTAATTATCAAAAGATAATGATTTAGTAATGAACCTAACTAATGGACCTGAGGTTCCGACCGCATACTTTGGTCGAATAATAGTTCCAGAGGTTTTGATTTCCTTTCCTTTATCAATTTTAAATGTTCTACCACCACAGTGTGGATCGGTAACTTCTTCATGTTTTCTTGATCTACAATGAGCTCGTATAGCAAATGCATCATGTCATATTCTCCAACTTTCTATACTTGCAAAATAAAAAAAAATATTAGTATAAAATAGCATAATGCTAAGCATTCAACGCTTGATTATAAATGAAATGGTAATTTATCTTTCATTTTTGATATACGATAGATCACTGATATAAGTACCTAACCGTATGCCTTTTATCCATGCAATGACGAACATACCACAGTCTCAGGCTATCAAGTTCGATGCGGTTCTAGTCATTTAATTATCAATTTCATGATAACAATAAAGAAATATGGAAACGTGAATACCCATTTTCTTGAATCATGACTTGAGGACATTGAGTTTTGAGCATGTCAAATGGCACCTTTGGTTTTCCAAACACCTTAACGAATGCTTCATCCTCTACAAATTTTGTAAAACAACGTATCTGAACGAAAATGTAAACATAGTACAAAGTTCATTCATTGGTTAATGATCTCTTGTGAGCGAATATAATTGTTGATGTATCATTGGAAAGTTATGTTGTATAATGTGATTTATACATGTTTACTCTTTAAGCTTTGCATATGGTTGTTATGCATGGGAAGGCTTAAATTGAGGTTGAGCAATGGGACTTGTTGTTGGTTAATGATACATGATGCATATGGTTTAATATGCTGGTTTTAAAGATGTTAAGTGCATGTTTTAAAGGCATGATAATGTTTTAAAGGATGTTTGAAATGACTTTTAATGTAATGTTGAGAAATGGTTTTAATTCATTGATGATGTGTTGTTTTTGAGCACTCCTTACTAAGCCTAGTGTAACCCCTCGACCCGGCCTAGATGCCCGACCGAACCGAGAGAACTACATTAGGTTTGCCGAAGCAAACTGGTGAAAGGTTACGAAAAGTTGATCTATTTTTTCCTTTTATCTTGTCTAGATACAACAAGTGAATTTTTAAAAGACACGAACCTAAGAAAGACGATCAATTGCAACTTATTCTTTACGAGGACTAAAATGCAAATACTTTAAGTTATAGGTCAAAAATTGAAATTAAGTTTACAAATTCTCAATTAATCAGCTTACATGCTCACATGACAAGAATCAGCTCAAAATGGTCACCCATACTCATACAATTGAGCCCACATCAATCAAGGGCCAAAATGAAAGAAAACATAACTACACCAAAGCCATTAACTAATTTAACTGCCTCAGGTATTGGTATGCATACTTGAGTATCGATACGCCCATCACCATTTCAAATCCCATAAATTCCAGTAGCCATTTCCCATACTGGTACGACCCTACGTACTTGTACACCTTACAAAAAACAAAGGCTCGTATCAATCCTCAAACCTGTGTACCAAAACCCTATGCCAAATTCAGTCTTCCTGTACTGATACACAAACCCGAGTATTGGTACACTACTCTTAAAAAAATATACCTATATCAGAACGCTTAGCCCGCGTACCGAAACAAAAAGCCTAAAATGGCTTCCCGTACTGATACGTGAACACGCGTACCAGTATGCCTGGTCCTGAATGGTCACAAATGACTGGTTCAACATGTTTACTTCCAATCTAAACCATTCCATCATGCCACAAACTCACATACAACACTACCAAGATGCAATAGCAACCTAAACATCACAAGTTCAACAACCATTTAACATTCATACATCCCATGATATTCTAAAGGCATGCTTCCTAAAACCACTTTGCCAAACATTCCAAAATACACAATTAGGTCAATCTCAGCATAAGCATCATAACAACACAACCCACACCGCATACTAAACTTGCTAAGACCATCGCAACATGGCAATCAACAAGAAAGCTCTAGATACATACCTAAGCAACCATTCGCCCACTGCTATAAGCAAGGGTTAACAACAAACTTAGCAACATCAAACCATCCTCAAAACTTAGCATAGAAACATACTTAAAAGCCATAGAAAAATAGAATTACATCTCCCCAAAACCATGGAAAACACATTGCCTTATTAACCGAAAACATAAACCGAGTTCATACTCAAAAGTAGTTTATCACTTGGATCCCTTCAAACCTTGCCTTTGCTGCCCCGAACCTTAATGCTCTGCATCATTAAGAAAAAGAGAGCGTAAGCACACATGCTTAGTGAGGATGCTCGTAAAACAATGATGCATTAAAACCATTTGAAAACCCCATGCTTGTTTTCCAAAAACATGCTTACAAGCAAAGCATTTCTCAAGATTCCTACCAAATCAATGCATAACAACCTTATGCAACATCTTACACATTTCATGCTTAAATCCCAAAGCATTAAATCATAAACCATGCTTAAATCCCAAAACATTAAATCATAAACCATGCTTAAATCCTAGAGCATTGAAAATAGGTTCAACACATGAACTATCACATATATTCGCATTTATAGTGACCCGGATAGACTACCTCTATACTATACATATCAGATACACGGATCTCTCATACCATGCCTAGTTAAACCGCATGATATCCCAAACCTTTCATAGTTAAATCGCAAGATTTGACACCCTCGCCTAGTTAAACCGCGAGATTCCACCCTTGCCTAGTTATACCGCAAGTGTATCGACCTTGCCTAGTTAAACCGCAAGATCACCATCAAATTGGGTTGCCTAGTTAAACCGCATGCCCCAATGAGTTTCCCAATAGTCCAAGTGGCCTTGTTAAACTACCATACCTCAAGGACCCATGGCCACGATCGATTTTGTTCATATTTTATAGTGCACTTTTAATCCAATGGTATGCCAACTATATCCGATTTTCTTCTCACAGTGTCACATGCCTATATATCTTTTACAAAACCATTTACTTACTATTTTATAGTGCATTACATAAAGCACTGTTGTCACTCGATTTTCACTCGAATATGTTATTTTTTTATTTTATTCTGTTATGTGAATTTTGGATGGCTTGGATCGAATAAAGGAAAAAAGGGAAACGAGGTGGATCCCGTGCAGCTACGTGCCAGCGCGTGTGGGATCATCTCCCTAACCCCTCCCCTGTTCGCACGCAGCATGACTGCCATTGCTTCCCTACCGTCCTTGGGTCACGGAGGCCACCGTGGTTGGTGCCGGTCGACTCACCTCCGCCAGATGAGTCCAACGTCGTTGTCCCCGCCCCTTACCGTCGCCGATCACCTGCAGATTGGAAGGAAAAAGAGTCAAACCCTAGCTCGGCATTAAGAGTAAATTCATCCCCAAATCTGAGCCAAATTGGATTGTTTGCTGGAATTCAATTGAAAATCAAGTACTCTATCTGATTTTGGCTCGAATTTAGGGATAAGAATCCGATTTTTACCTTGAATCCCAATCCCCCAAACCCTATAAATAGTTCTCCATTCTCCATTGTTGACACACAAGAAGCATAAAAAAAAACTGAAAAATTGGTCCGAAAATACCAAGAAAAATACTTTGAAAATTTTTGGAAATTGCTTGGATTTTTGGAGTTTTGCACATCATTGGTTCGAATTTTCGCAAGGAAAAGAAACAGGCAATTCGTTGTCTCATCGATATAATTTCTTCCCTATTCTTTTGTTATTTTAAATTTCATTTTCTCATTATTTGTGCATTTTAATATTCTTGCTTTTCTACATATTTCATTCGTATATATTAGTATGAGTTTGTTCGAATTAATCTTTATTTGTGATATTTCTTTGTTTTAAATCTAAAAAAATAATGATAAAAAGGAATACTAGGAATAAAAGTGATGTTTTTTGAAAACATTAAAAGTGATGTTTGGTCCATTTGATTTCTAAAAAAAGTGAAAAAATGATGTTGTTATAAAATTTTTATTTTTTTAGTTTAAAGAAATAAATAAATAAATACAAAAAAATAAAACATAAAAAAAGATTTTCTTAAAAATCAAAAAAGGGGTTTCAAACTTGCAAATAAATTTTCTTAAAAAGGTTTTTTAAAAAAACATAAAGAATTCTTATTCTTAAAAAAGGGTTTTAAAATTTCAAAAAAAAAAAAAAAAAAAAAACTTTAAAACATAAAAACATAAAAAGAACATTTCAATTAAAAGCTTTAAAATAAATTAAAAACTTTCAAATAAATAAAAAAACTTTAAAACATAAAAAGAATAAAAATTTTAAATAAAAGCTTTAAAATAAAAAAACTTTAAAACATAAAAAAATCTTTCAAATAAAAGTTCTTAAAATAAAAATCTTTAAAACAAAAAAAACGTAACAAATAAAAGCTTTAAAATACAAAAAAGAAAAAAAAACCTTTTAATTAAAAAAATTTTAAACACAAAAAACAAAAAAAAACTTTTCAAATTATTATAACAAACTAACTTTTTCTTAGAAAATCAAGATAATAAACACCCTTTTCTAAAATAAGTTTCTATTCAAAAAGCTTAAAAAATAACAAAAATGTTTAAAACAAAAAAAAAGAATAAAAAGCTTTAAAGTACAAAAAAAGGTAAATAACATTTTGAATAAAAACTTTAAAACATAAAAAGAATAAAAAATATTTTAAAAGCTTTAGAACAAAAAAACAAAATAAAAAATAAAACCTTTTCAATTTATCAAAAAGAAAAGGAAAAAAGAAAAAAACTCATCGAATATAAAAAGAATAAAAAACAAACAAAAACCTTTCTTCAAATAAACTTAAATAATAAAAATCTTTTCCAAATAAAACTGAACCAAGCCCATTAAAAAACTTCGAATTCTATTTCTCATGTTTTGCTTTCGTTCGCTTTAGTATTAAGTTAGCCTTAGGAATTGGTTCTTCAAACCTTAAATAGAGACTTTGTTGTAATAAAATTTCCTTCACAAAAAAAATAAAACATGCTTAATAAAATTTAAACCCTCAAATAGGAAAAATACCTAGACCTTTTTAGGATTAATAAATTTTAACTTAGAATAAATAAAAATCTTCAACAAATCAAGTTTCTTTATTTGTTTGTTAAAAAGAGAAATTAAAGTAATGCGGTATCTTACTAAATGGAAATCACGGGTTAGCGCCAGAAGTGGTGGCGGTGATTGGAGTTCATTCTCGAATAGTAAGGCAATTAAAATAAAATTAAACTTATAAACAGACAATAATTTAAGCTTTACATTGATTCAAAAAATCTGACTTTAAAACCTTTTGTAACTGACAAGGTACCAATTTTTGGGCGTCGTGGGGGTGCTAACCTTTCCCCACGCGTAACCGATTCTCGAACCCGTTTTTGTGTTTTCATAGACCAAATTTGTTGTTTTAATAAAATAAAATATTTTATTAAAATAACCCGTTTTTGGTGATCCAATCACACCTTTTAAAAAAAGAGATTGGTGGCGACTCTGTTGTTTTTAGCTTTTTAAAAAAATAAGTCGAGACCATTTTTTAAAAAAAAGGGTTGCGACAGCATGACAACTCCACTGGGACTTTTTTTTTTTTTTTTTTACAAAAAGAGAGTCAGGCCACAAATCGGTTACATCTTGTTTTAATGTCGGAATTTGCGAATTTAAGTAAACCTTAACTTAATTGTCTGTTTATAAGTTTAATTCTATTTTACGCATTTAAGACTTAAATCCAAGCTCTAAGCTCGAGCTTTGTCCCAATCGTTTAAGTAGGGGAAAACACTATTGCTCTTGTGGGAATATTGATTCTCCGTATGGGCCTAGCAAGTACCTCTAGGGCCCACGCTCTATGTCCCCGTGTGGATATTGCTCCTTCGTATGGGCATAGGAGTGGGTCCCCCTGAGTTGAACCTAATTCCTTTGAAGCCTATAATGGGCGAGAATTAGGTGTCTTGTTACCTTTAGTAGGGGACAACGAAGACAATTCGGGAACCCTTTTAGAACCCAACCCGTGTGAGAGTTTAGAAGCCTACCTCATTAGAGCCATGTGTAAAACCCTAGGCTTTGATTTTGGTCAAAGTTATTTCGTAAGAATAGTCCGTGGAGACATGTCCAAAAGTGTTGGAATTCGCTGCCCAGTTACTATTTGTACAATGAAATTATTTTGGACCTTTTTGTTGTTTTTTTTGAAGTATTAATCATTTCATTCTCTTGTATTGTTTTTGTTCGATTAGAAAACAACTCTTGCCATGGATAAGAGGTACCTAAAAAATGAGGAAGACAATATGGATGTAGTCACTGGTCTGAGGCCAACTAGCGAGCACACAGGGATAGTTTGACAGTTGATCACAAGACAAAGACATCCGAGTATGCCCATATAAGTGTCAAATGGAACATTGTACATGAGCTACGAGAGATAGGGGGCCGTTTTGACTATGCAACAAAGCAAATTTTCCTTGAAACTTACGGTGACAAAGCATATCTGCTATATGTAGAGGTGGATGAACCACTCCTCAAAGCATTGATTCAGTTCTAGAATCATGGGTACTGTTGTTTTACTTTTAATAGTGAAGATATGATGCCTACATTTGAGGAGTATTTTGCACTTTTCAACCTACGCAAGGTGAAGAAGGACCGATTCTATGCTAAACCTCTTAAGAACAAGAATGCTCACTTGAGGCTCAAATCTTTTGTTGGCATGGGGGATGGTTGGGTAAAAGGACTGATATAGAAAAGAGGAGTCAGCTTTTCATTCTTTTGGTGGAGCATCTGAAACATAATTCCCACTTATCCAGATAAGGAAAAGAGAGTGGATCTCTTGGCTATAGCAATTTACAGCTTGGTCATCTTTCCAAGGGTATTGGGCAATATCGATGTGGCTATGCTAGATTTCTTTGAGCAGTTGAAAAGGGAAACTAATCTAGTACCAGTTGTACTAGCTGAAACCTTTGCCGAAAGCTAGAAGGTGTGCGTTTCAGAGGGTGTGCACCTTTGCTCCAGGTTTGGTCTCTTAGCCATTTCTGGAAGTGTCCAACCCTAGCGTTGCCTAATATACACTTCCCAAACTTTTCTCCACTCCAAGAATTTCTGGCAAAAAAGTGGTCGGTAGCTAAGAGGAATAAATGGGTTGATATCTTCCGAGATCGCTGTGATCAGGACATCGTATGGAGAGTTCCATGGATGGGCCATACCAAGGTTTTGTACAGGTGTGGGGATTAAGATTATCTGATGCTGTTAGGCCTATGGGGTGGAATTGGTTGTGCCTCCTTACTAGTGTCTCGATAGTATGGCTCTCGACAGTTTGTCCCCTTCACTACGGGTCTTGACTTGTCAGAATTCGAGTTCCAAGGGAGTTCAGAGAAAAGATCCAAACCATCAATGATTCATGGAAGCATTGATATCTCATGGAAATAGAGCACGACAATAAGTGTATGTTCACCCCCGATTACGATGTATGGAGGCATGTTAGGGTGAATGATAAAATTTTACCACCTACTCCGGGGTAGGCTGATATTCTAAGAGCTGAATTAAAGAGGGCCAAGGCTGAGATTGAAAACTTGCAAAGCCAGCGCACGAATGACTTATTCGAGGCAAGCCTAGGTGTGGACAAGTATAAGGGAGAGACATATCGGGTAGTAAAGATGTATAAGGACCTAGAAGCAAAATTTGAGATTCAGAGGGTGGATTTTCCCAAATTTCAGGCTACAATCCGAAATGTTGATTTGAGGAAGACTACAGAGCAGTAGAAGCAAGAAATTGAGCAAGCTTTGGGAAAAGAAAGAGAGCGTGGCAAGAGAGAAGTTGAAAATACAAACAATTGCTGATGGATGAGAAGAAGAGGGGGAAGCAAGTGGTCAATAATGAAAATAACAAACAGGTCCTCGAAAAAGAAAAAGAAAATGTAGCTGCATGGAAGAGGAAGGCCCATGACAACAAGATCTGTTTGTTTAAGTTACAGACAGTATATGGTGAGACTAGTAAGAAGCTAAAATAGAGCCATGCCTTCGTTGCTGAGTTACAAGCCAAGATAACAAACTTGAATCATTCGCTGTACAGGTTCCAGAATCATCATACTTATATTGAACTCCAGGCTAGTGTGAGTGAGAATGATACATTGAAAAAGCAAGTGAAAGCTATGGAAGGCATTATTCAGGAGTACAGTACGAAGATTTTGGTTCTCAAAGATATCAATGAAGGGGACAATGACTATTGGTTTACTCGACTTAGGGATAATGCTAGAAGGTTTCAAGAACGAGATGAATTTAACAAAAGCATAATGACCCATATTCAAGACGTAGCTAAGCATGTAAGGATGCTAGCTACTGAAGTTATGGCCCTTCGCCAATACATTAGGCCAGTGGGAGAAGTGGGGCCAAGACTCTTCTGGCTAATTGAAGAAATAAAGGAGATGGGCACTTGGGCTGAGATGTACTTGTAGAAAAAGTCAAAATCTTTTGTAATAAGGACTTTTGGCATCCAATAAGAGCTATTTCTAGAGCAATTATCTTAATGGAATCGATGGCCCTTCGTCTGCATTCATGCACTTTCATTTTGTTTGTTTATTGTTTATTTGCATTGGTTAATGTTTTTTACATTATTGCATCATAATAAAAGAATTAATTATGGTAAAATTTAAAAAAATAAAAAAGTTTCGCATAAACACAATACCCAAGCAATGGTCATTAAAGACATGTCGCCAGCTTCAGAACTGAACACAAGAATACGAGAGCTTGTTGTTACCCAGATAGCAGTCATGTTAGGGTTTTGGGGACCTATATAAAGAGAAAGCAAATGATGGCATCGAAGCCCTGCTAGGAATTGCCTAAGCTCACTCTGGGAATCAAGGAAAGAAATATGATGAGTATCCTGTAGCTTGAACAACTTAAGTAGTAGAATCTCTTCAGGAAGTAGACTGGTCGAGCTTTTCTAGAATTCACCCATGCTTTACCAAAACAATGATCAATGATTTTCCTGGAAAATGGTGGGGTCATACTTAGAACCAACCCTTTTTCTTTTTCCCGCGAGCATTATGGATATTTTTGTAATGGCCTCTATGTTATTCTACTTGTGTAAAAGATGCGTTGCCTTTAATTTTCTCAAGTGGCAAACATTTTATTTTTCCTATGCATTTCATCTTTCTTTCCTTCCAAAATACATCCTATTGGTAGAGCCCATATTATTGATTGTATGAATTATTCTTGGATCTAATCCCGAGATAGAAGGGCAATAAAGTGTGTTCAGGATTAATGGGAAAATACCATTCTGAGTGAATTTTCCTCTCAGACATTGTTGTTAAGTTCTTTGAATAAAGTGATAACTTTAAAACATCTACCAAATGAATACTGCTTCTATTCGATGATAATTGTGTGAAATGACATTTGGCATTCCTTCATTTCCCTTCATGAATAAGAAAAATACTTTGTAGTCCCCTTTTGAGCCGTATATTTTTTGTGATTGAACCCCAACCAAGGATGACCCCCACATTGGGGGCAAAGAGGATGAAAGGTTGTTCATAAGCAAGAAAAAAAACATGTCAAATCAAGTTGAATGTCCTAAATTCAAAATAAAAGGACAAAAAGCAAAAGAAAAAAGAAAAGGAATAAATGAAAGTTGGAATACGAAGGAAAATTTGAAACAAGAGAAAAACATGTGCGGAATCCTTCAGATGAAACATGTGCCAGAAAGGGAAATGAACTCTAGGGTGAAAACCCAAAATGGGCAATCGAGAGTGATCCAAAGAATAACAGAATGGAGAATTCATCAAGAAAGATTGATCATTGGTTTAACCACCATTAAGCATGTATTTGAGCCTATATATCCTTTTTTGTAACCCGAGACTAGCCTACATTACAAGCCTTAAAAGACCATTTGGATCACACATGAATGTCTGAGGAAAGAAGTTTGTTTTCAGAATACATTCCACCCAATTGAGTTAACCTTTCTTCATGGACCCCAAACTTCTAATGTCTGATTGAGATTAGAAAAGTGGGAAAATTGAAATTTGGGGAGTTGTTGAGTTAAAGAGAGCCACCTAAAAGCGGGACTCTATCCGGTTGATGGATTCATGAATCATTTATCCTATGAATTTTTGGGCATCTGACTTTGCTCTTTTCCATGTTTTCCAGGACTTTTTTCCTTTGAACCTTCATTTCTAGCCTTTATTTTTCTTTGTATCCTTATTTCTAGAATTTTATTTTTTTCATCGCTAATCCTTTTCTTGCATCTTACAAGTAAAGTGACATAGATTCATAAAAAATAAAAGGTTTCTTGCTATTGATTCTAAATACAGGAGCAATTGTTTACCATTGCATCAAGAAATAATAGGGGCAACACCACCATCATTAGTTCATGAGATAAAGGTTAAGTTTCCAATCAAGGTTGAAATTTCATCTCTCATCTCTTGATGGAAGCAAAACTAGAAGAAGTAGAGTGAGTCCAAGAAAGATATGGCCAGTTTAGTTATCCAATGAAAAAGGTGTTGAAAGTCATCTGCCATGGTCAGGTGAATCAGAGAAGAACAACATGAGCTCACGAAAAAAATCCAAGAAAAATATTTCGTATTAGGAAAATTTTTGCCAATTCAAAGAGATTCTCAGGGGAAATGAACGACTAACTGGAAGAAGGCTTTCTCAAAAAGAATATTGATCTTGGTCGAGATTGATAGAAATGAGCTTCATAATCCGATGAATTCAGAAGTTTTATGCCTAAAAAGAAAGATAAAAAAAAAAAGAAAAAAAAAAAGAAAAAAAAAAAAAAATGAAAAAAATTATCAAAAGGAAAAAAATACGCAAATGGCGCCTTAGATACGAAAAAGAAAAAAGAAAAATGGGGGGTTCAAGATGAAAACCCGCAAAGGGCATCTTGAAACCAAAGGAGGATCCGAGTTGAAAACCCGCAAAGGGCAGCTCGGATAGTTTATGAATTAGGCAAGAAGCAAATGAATCTCTTGGAAACTTGGCATCTTAGAAAGAATTTCGTGTCCTCATACCTCGTCGACTAGGAAAAGGTAGTACAGGGCAATTTTTGGTGTTCTTACTTAGGAAGTTTTGGCCAGGGACATCTGAATTTTAAATGGGGCACACCTAGATTGGGGTAATTTACATTGGCCAAGGATTTAAGGCCGTCAATGTTAATAGGCGTAAGAGGAAGATAAGAAAATGCTAGTATCATTCGAATATATTCAAGGTAGAAATAAGCTTTGCTGTAAGGATTTACATGCAAGTGCTTCAAAAAGCCCTGCAGGGGCAAGCATTTGAGAACTCACAAGAAGCTTTGAGAATATTTGATTTTTTAAATGCAACATGATTGTTAAACCTTCTCCCACATTGAGAACAATTCTACAGACATTGGAGGAGATGTCAAGTGATGTTAAATCTTTCATTCAAGCGTTTGGGAGGATGTGAGAGACTCTGTTCTCTTAACCAGACAAAGGCTAAGAAAGTGTTGAAGAATATGAGGATAAAAAGTCAGTCCTCCCAACAAGATAGAGGGATTGCGTGAGCAAATATGCAAAGCTCAAATGTTTTCTCTGAAGCAAAAAATATAAAGAATAAATAACTAGCATGGTTGTCTATATGGGTTGAACAAGTAAATGAGCATGGAAGCGAAGAGAAAAACCCTAGAAGAAAAAGATAAAAGGAAGAAAAAGAAAGAAAAGAGAGAAAATTTTAAAAAGAAAATAAAAATAAGAAAAGGACATGTATTCATGTATTAGGCATTCCTAGGAGCATACATCATAATCATAGCATTTGACAAATATAGAACCAACTTATCTATTCGAGCACGAGGAGAATAGAACCCGCCTATCCATTCATGCATGAGGAGAGTGGAACCTTGCTCATCTATTCGGGAACATGGAGAATAGAACCAGCCTATTCGTTCAGGCGTAAGGAGAATGGAACCTTGCTCATCTATTCATGCACTCCGAGAATAGAACCCATCTATCCGTTCAGGCGTGAGGAGAATATAACCAGCCTATCCATTCAGGCGTAAGGAGAATGGAACCTTTCTCATCTATTCGTGCACCTGGAGAATAAAACCCGTCTATCCGTTCAGGCGTGAGGAGAATAGAATCTTGCTCATTTATTCGAGCACTTGGAGAATAGAACCCGTCTATCCGTTCGGGCATAAAGAGAATGGAACCTTGCTCATTTATTCGGGCATCAGGAGAATAGAACCCGCCTATTCGTTCAGGCAAAAGGAGAATATAACCCGCCTATATGTTCGGGAAAAAGGAGAATATAACCTACTTATCCATTCAGGCAAAAAGAGAATGGAACCTGGCAGCAAATTGGTAATGGGTGAAAATCAAGTGCCTTCTGTTCTTTGCTATATTCTTCTTTCACTAGAATAAGCAAAGAAGGGGCAACTGTTGTCACTCAATTTTCACTCGAATATGTTATTATTTTATTTTATTTTATTATGTGAATTTTAAATAAAAAACCCATTTTTAAATAGAACCCACCCAAAATAAGTAGTCCATTTTAATTTATTAGAAACCCAAAAAAATATAAAAGTAAAAACCCATTAGAAAAATAATAAATAAGGAACCCATTTTATTTTTAAAGAGGACCAAAATAACCCATTTATCTTTTTTTTTTCAGGTTTATTCAAAATTGTCGGATCTGGAGTAGAAATTATGGAAGGCTTTTAGATCGAATAAAGGAAAAAAAGGGGGAAAAGGGGTGGATCCTGCGTAGCCACACGCCAGCCCGTGCACTGCACGCGCTCGGGATCATCTCCCTTAACCCCTCTCCTGTTCACACGCTTGGGTCACGGCGGCCACCGTGGTTGGTGCCGATCGACTCGCCTCCGTCGGCTGAGTCCAACGTCGTCGTCCCCTCCCCTTGCCGTCGCCGATCACCTGCATATTGGAAGGAAAAATAGTCAAACCCTAGCTCGATATTAGGAGTAAATTCATCCCCAAATCCGAGCTAGATCCGAGCTAAAAAAATAAAGAAATCTTATTCTTAAAAAAAGGGTTTTAAAATTTTCAAAACAAAAATAAAACAAAAAACTTTAAAACATAAAAAACATTTCAATTAAAAGCATTAAAATAAATAAAAAACTTTAAAACATAAATAAAAAAACTTTCAAATAAATAAAAAAAAACTTTAAAACATAAAAAGAATAATTTTTTTAAATAAAAACTTTAAAATTAAAAAAAAAATTAAAACATAAAAAAATCTTTCAAATAAAATTTCTTAAAACAAAAAAAAAAAACTTTAAAATAAAAAAAACGTAACAAATAAAAGCTTTAAAATACAAAAACCTCTTAATTAAAAAACTTTTAAACACAAAAAAACATGATTAATAAAATTTAAACCCTCAAATAGGAAAAATACTTAGACCTTTTTAGGATTAATAAATTTTAACTTAGAATAAATAAAAATCTCTAGAAAATCAAGTTTCTTTATTTGTTTGTTAAAAAGTAAAATTAAAGTAATGTAGTGTCTTACTAAATGGAAATGACGGGTTAGCGCCAGAAGTGTTGGCGGTGATTGGAGATCATTCTCGAATAGTAAGGCCATTAAAATAAAATTAAACTTATAAAGAGACAATAATTTAAGCTTTATATCGATTCACAAAATCCGACTTTAAAACCTTTTGTAACCGACAAGGTACCAATTTTTTGGCATCGTGGGGTGCTAACCCTTCTCCACACGTAACCGATTCCCGAACCCGTTTTTGTGTTTTTGCAAACAAAAATTGTTGTTTTAATAAAATAAAATAATTTTATTAAAATAACCCGTTTTTAGGTGATCCAATCACACCTTTAAAAAAGAGATTGCTGGCAACTCCGTTGTTTTTGGCTTTATTTAAAAAAACGTTGAGACCTCCTTAAAAAGGGGTTGTAACAAACACCACATATGCAAATCACATTGCCAATGCAATAACACCATTCCCAACCGAAATGAAAGCCAATGCTCAATAGCATTTGATATACTTTCAAACCCCTGTATATGTACTCAAAATCATGCATTACCAGTAAGTAAATCATACCATGTTTATCATCAAAACATGCAAACAACATGCTTATATCTAAGTCGATATTCAAGAGCAAAATAAGGGAAACTTACTTCCAAGCTTAGGTAAGTGTCTCACGCTTACCCTAAACTCCCAACAACCTTTATAAACCTTTATAAAGCAATTAAAACTAATGTCCACTCACCGATACGCTTCGCCTTCCTTGCCACCGCAATATAAGCTCCCGACAAGCAACAAAAAATGACAAGCTTCAACGCCTTGATTATCCCCTGTTTTAAACACATAAAACCAGAGGATAAACGCATCATTATGCATTCAAACCACTGCCTCAAAGCAAAACCCCACAACTCTCAGGTTGCCCACATAGAAACCATCCGAAACAAATCGAAATCATCTTCAAACATTTTCAAAAGATAACGCATCCATAAAAAAACAATTCAACCCATCAATCAACATCAAATAACATCCAAAAACCCTTTTCCCAACATCCTTTTACTTCCAGCAAAGATTAAACTCGAATAACATCACAAAAACTCAAATTTAACACCTTAAACAATTAGAGATCCAAGAGTTTTGGGGTTCTATTGATAAAAACAACTTACCAACATCATAATATATCTAAAATATGTATTAAATCAATCTTAAACACTGGAAATCAGATCCACTTCGAAAATTACCTTGTTACATCAAATTTTACCCAATTTACTCAATCAAACATTTATAAATCATTTAAATCAGTTTACAATCAATAAATCAAGGATAAAATACTTGGTAATTTCAATAAAGAACCATACAATAGAGGAGATCATGGACCTTACCCCTATTGTGAGATTTCCCCCTCAATTGGTTTGAGAAAAGCTAAGAAAACACAAGATTTAGATGAGATTTTGTAAAAACAATGTTAATTAATCAATCACAAATCATAAATAAAAGTTAAAAGACTTCTCACCTCTGGATTTTGATGAAAATTTGAGTGTTTGGCTGAGAGAGAGTGGAGAGAAAAGTTGAAAGAAAAGTTAATTTTCTTTAAAGAGCTTAACTAACTTTTTAACTAAAATCCCTTTTTAATTAACTTTAAAACACATGATAAAATATCATTAATTAAGGGAGAAAGCATCAGAAAAAACTTGGTAAAATAGCTCCTTAAAGATTCTAAGAATTTGACCCTTTTCATTTTAGTCACCTTTAAAAGTAGCTTTCAAAACTTGCATTTTGGTCACCAGCCAAAATGTCTGATTTCCAAATCTTTTTCCCAAAATTGATTTCACCATTATCCTTAATATAATTAATAATGATTTTAGAATTTTTTCCACCATTTTATCACCTTCAAAAATATTTAATTCTATTTAATCCCGAAACTGACTCGAATCTCTAATCAAGTCCATCAGACCTTTGAACCAACCTTTAAAACATCTAAGCCCAAAACCGGGGTGTTACAACTCTCCCCCACTTAAGAAATTTCATCATCGAAATTACTTGGAGGAAACAAATGCGGAAATTGCTCTATCATATCAGCCTTGCTTTCCCAAGGGGCTTCCTCAACACCTCGGTATCGCCACAAGACCTTTACATGCTCAATCGTCTTGCCACGAAGAACTTTGCTACTAGAATCAAGGATTTCCACAGGTTCCTCATCGTAAGATAAATCCAATCTTAACTCTATATGCTCCACCAGCATAACATGTGAAGGATCCGATCAATACCTCTGTAACATAGATACATAGAATACATCCTGTATTTTCTCCAGCTCGGGAGGCAACCTCAACCGATAAGCCACGGGACCTACACGCTCAATAACCTCGTACGGTCCAATAAACCTCAGACTAAGCTTACCCTTACGTCCGAATCTCATCATCTTTTTCCATGGTGACACTTTCAAGAATACCCGATTGCCCATTGCATACTCAATTTCCCTACGCTTCAAATTTGCGTAAGACTTCTGCCGATCTATAGCTGCTTTCAAGCGATCACACACAAGCTTTACCTTTTCATTCGTGTCCTTCAACACATTCGGTAAGGTAACATGCTTTTCCCCCACCTCGGCCCAACATAAGGGCGTACGACACTTCCGACCATACAACGCCTCATATGGTGCCATTTGTATACTCGCTTGGTAGCTATTGTTATATGCAAACTCAGCTAAAGGTAAATGCTTCTCCCATGTTCCTTGAAACTATATAATACAACACCTCAGCATATCCTCCAAAGCCTAGATAACCCGCTCAGACTGTCCATCCGTCTGGGGGTGATACGCGATGCTGAAACTCAACCTCAAACTCAAAGCCTGGTGTAAACTTCTCCAAAACCTTACCGTAAGCCTCGAATCTCTATATGAAACAATGGACTTAGGTACCCTGTGCAAACGCACAATCTCATCAATATACAAATTTACTAACTTGTCCAAGGTATCCGTCGTATGCACTGGCAATAAATGTGCACACTTCGTGAACCGATCGAAAATCACCCAAATGGAATCCTTTTTAGCTGGTGTCAACAGCAACCCCGTCACGAAATCCATGGTGATCCTCTCCCATTTCCACTCTGGAATTTTCAATGGTTGCAACAACCCGGATGGAAACTAATGTTTAGCTTTGACCCGCTGACACTCCATACACTTGGAAACAAACTTAGCTACGTCGTTTTTCAACCCAACCCAGTAGCATGCCTCCTTCAACTCACGATACATCTTAACACTACCAGGATGCATAGCAAAAGCACTAGAATGTGCCTCCGTCAAAATAGTGTGCCTCAACTCCGAATCATCTGGCACCATTATTCGACCCTTGAAGCACAAAACTCCATCATCATCAAAATAAAAATCTGTCGGATTACCCCCTCAATATATCCTTATCTTGCTCAACCAAGGAGTCATCAAATAGTTGTTTAGCTTTAATCATCTATGACAACGTAGGCTTAACTTGCAACTCAGCTAGCAAACCACCTTCTCATGTCACACTCAACCTTGCAAACATAGCTCTAAGCTCAACCGCAACCGCAACCTTCCGACTCAATGCATCCGCAACCACATTGGCTTTACCAGGATGATACTCAATCTTTAAATCTTTTTGAAACATCTATGTTGCCTAAGATTTAAATCTTTTTGACACATCATATACTTTTAAATCTTGTGATCAGTAAAAACCACACACTTTTTGCCATATAGATAATCCTCTAGATTTTCAAGGCAAAAACCACAGCTGCAAACGCCAAATCATGGGTATGATAGTTGCGCTCCATTAACCTTCAACTGTCTCGATGCATAGGCCACAACCTTACCATCTTACATTAACACACAACCCAATCCAACATATGATGCATCCCTATAAACCACAAACTCCTTCTCGGATTCTGGTTGGATCAACATAGGAGCATGTGTCAAAACCTCCTTCAACTTCTCAAAACTATGTTGTTGCCTCTCTGTCCATACATAAGGAACGTTCTTTTGAAACAACTTTTTCAACGGTGCTGCAATACTTGAAAACCCTTTAACAAAGCCGTAGTAATAACCAACCAACCCAAGAAAACTGCGCACTTCCGATACAGACTTAGGTTGCTTCCAATTTAGAATAGCCTCCGCGAAAACCACATTTCCAAGGAACATTACCAAAAACTCAGGAACATTACTTTATCCTTCAATGCTTGCAAACAATCCGCAAATGCTGACATGTTCCTCCTCGATGACAGCATACAACTGAATGTCATCTATGAACACCACAACAAACTGATCAAGATATTCATGGAACACCCTATTCATCATATCCATGAACATCGCGGGGATTTGTCAAACCAAAAGGCATGACTAGGAACTTATAATGCCCATACCTCGTACGAAACGCGATCTTATGCACATCCTCATCCTTAACCTTTAACTGATAATACCCAATCTCAAATCTATTTTGGAAAACATTGCTGCTCCATGAAACTGATCGAACAAGTCATCAATTCGCGGCCACGATTACTTGTTCTTCACCGTTAACTTATTCAACTGTCTGTAATCAATGCACATACTCATCGTGCCATCCTTTTTTTCACAAAAAGAATAGGAGCACCCCAAGGAGAAACACTCGGTCGAATGAACCCATGATCCAACAACCCATGAAGCTGCGACTTAAACTCATTCAATTCCTTCGGTGCCATCCTATAAGAAGCAATAGACACCAGTGTCGTACATGCGAATAATTCTACACCGAATTCTACCCCTCTATCTGGCGGTAAACCCGACAACTCTTTAGGGAAAACCTTTAAAAAATCACAAATAGCCCAAATGTCCTGCACTCGAACAGCCTTGGCTTCAGGATTCAACACAATAGCCAAATAAGCTTGGCAACCTTTTGGCATCATCTTTTCCGTCTGGGTAGCCAAAACAACATTGGACAAGAACTTTACATTCTCGCCAACCACCACCACTTCATAATTGTCAGCTAACCTCAAAGAAATCCTTTTGACTTCACAATCACAACCGCCTTGTGCTCACTCAACCAATCCATACCCAAAATGACATCAAAACCATAAAATGACAACTCCATTAGATTCGCGGCAAACTCTTGACCTTGCACAACCAAAGGACACCACCTATACAACCTTCTAGCAGTAACCGTCTCACCAAAAGAACTAGTTACTAACATACAAACATCCAGGATCTCAACAGGAACATTCAACAATGATGCGTGTTCACTCAAGATATATGAATGAGTAGACCCTGAATCAATCGAAGATAACAATGATAAGGATTGCAAAGTAAAAGTACTTGCGATCACACATGTGTCATTACGACCCTCACGGTGAGTAAAAACTCGAGCCATTCCACCACCCTCTGGTCTCACCACTGCGGCATGAGCCAAAACCTCCTGACCATCCTCGCACCTCTAAAAATTACCCCTGCCAAGTCCTCGGCCCGCACCAGGTGTAACAACCTGTGTTGGTGCATGCCTCACAGCTCGAGGATAATCACATTTTAAATGATTTGATGATCCACAAATCTAACAACCTCCAGCATTTCCCCAGCACATACCCGTGTGGTACCTATCGCATCGCTCACACTCCACTACAACACAAGCTCTCTGAGCACCTTGGCCAACTCCACCACCATGCCTATGATCTGGCCTATGTCTCTTATCCCTGAACTTCCTATTCTGCCTCCCAAAATAGCTAGAATCAGCCAGTCTCTTACCTAAGCTCGTATCCGCGGTCTGAACTGGTGCACCCAAGGACTGCTCGATATCTTTGGCCCAATTGATAAACACATCAAAATTTGTGTAATCTACAACTAATAGATACGTCTTATTATCCTTAACAATACCATAACGAAACCTGTCACACCTCTGCTGGTCATTAGGAACCAACTCTTCGGAGCATACTAACTCAAGCAGACAAACTTTACCTCGTACTCAGCAACAGACATGCCACCTTGTATCAGAGCCATGAACTCGCGCTTTTTCATATCCAAATATTGGGTACCAAGGTACTTCCTCTTGAAAACTCTCCGAAAAAACTCCCAAGTAACATCTGCCTCTAGAACGCCATCAATTTTGGTCATCCACCAATGATATGCACCACCCTGCAACAATGACACGGTGCAACCCAATTTGCGCTCCTCGTTACATTTTATCTGATTCATGATGTGAATCATCTTTTTCAGCCAACCCTCGGCTGCCTCAAGGCTCAAAACCTAAAATTCCTCACCTCCTAAACTCCTTAAACGCTCCAAGGGTAACCCTTGATTTGCCACCACAGCTGGTGTCGGTGCTTGTGCCTGCACTCCAGCCACCGTTGCTTGAAAAGCTCCCGTTATTGCCTGAACTAATAGAGTCAAATCACCATATGCAGGCACCTGGTGAACCTGGGGTATTTCAACCGCCCCAACATCAATTGAAGGAACCATCACAGGAGGAGAAGGTAAAATATTAGGGAGATTCTCTTCCAACTCGTTATTTTACCCTGACCCGACAATATTAGCCATCGATCGCGTCCCACGTTGAGCCATGCTATCAAAAGCATCAAAACACATTAAGGTTAGGTTAGCATCAGGCAAGTGATCCAATACTATATTCTAAAACATTTTAAAACCTCAGTAATAGGCAATGTGTTCCCATTTTATACTCCAACATGATGTAATTCAAACACCGTACATATGCACAATCATCGTGCAATTAATACAACATCAGCTAATCAAACAACAACATCCCAACTTTTTGTAACCTAGCTCTGATACCAACAAATGTAACCCCTTCGACCCGGCATAGATGCTCGACCGAACCGAGAGAACTACATTAGGTTTGCCGAAGCAAAAAAGTGAAAGGTTACGAAAAGTCGATCTATTTTTTTCCTTTTATCTTGTCTAAATGAAAATTATTAATATTACATGTACATACATGCAGCAGGTGAATTTTTAAAAGAAGCGAACCTCAAAAAGGCGATCAATTGCAGCTTATTCTTTATGAAGACTAAAATGCAAATACTTTAAGTTATAGGTCCAAAAGTGAAATTAAGTCTACCAAATCTCAATTAAGCAGCTTACATGCTTACATGACAAGAATCAGCTTAAAATGGTCACCCATACTCATACAATTGAGCCCAAATCAATCAAGGCCAAAATAAAAGAAAACAGAACTTCACCAAAGCCATTAACTAACTTAACTACCTCGGGTATCAGTACGCACACTTGAGTATCTATACGTCCCTCACCATTTCAAATCCCATAAATTCCAGTAGCCATTTCCTGTACTAGTACGACCCTGCGTATCGGTATGCCTTACCAAAACCAAAGGCTTGTACCGATCCTTAAACCCGTATACCGAACCCCATACAAACTCAACCTTCCCGTACCGATACACAAACCTGAGTATCGGTAAGCTACTCTTAAAAAAACATATCTATATTAGAACGCTTAGCCTGCGTATCGAAACCATAAACCTAAAATGGCTTCCCGTACCGATACGTGAACACGCGTATCGGTATGCCTGTACCTGAATGTTCACAAATGACTGGCTTAACATGTTTACTTCCAATCTAAACCATTTTATCATGCCACAAACTCACACACAACACTACCAAGATGCAACAACAACCTAAACATCACAAGTTCAACAACCATTTAACATTCATACCTTCGATGATATTCTAAAGGCATGCTTCCTAAAACCACTTTGCCAAACATTCCAAAATACACAATTAGGCCATTCTCAGCATAAGCATCATAACAACACAACCCACATCGCATACTAAACTTTCTCAGACCATCACAACATGGCAGTCAACAAGAAAGCTCTAGATACATACCCAAGCAACCATTCGCCCACAACTATAAGCAAGGGTTAACAACAAACTTAGCAACACCAAACCATCCTCAAAATTCAGCATAGAAACATACTTAAAAGCCATAGAAAATCATAATTACATCTCCCAAAAACCATGGCAAACACATTGCCTTATTAATCGAAAACATAAATTGAGTTCACACTCAAAAGTAGTTTATCACTTGGATCCCTTCAAACCTTGCCTTTGTTGCCCCAAACCTTAATGCTCTGCATTATTAAGAAAAAGAGTCCGTAAGCACACATGCTTAGTTAGGATGCTCGTAAAACAATGATGCATTAAAACCAAATGAAAACCCCATGCTTGTTTTCCAAAAACATGCTTACAGCCAAAGCATTTCTCAAGATTCCAACTGAATCAATGCATAACAACCTTATGCAACATCTTACACATTTCATGCTTAAATCCCAAAGCATTAAATCATAAACCATGCTTAAATCCCAAAGCATTGAAAATAGTTTCAACATATGAACTATCATATATATTAGCATTTATAGTGACCCGGATAGACTACCTCTATCCTATACATATCGTATACACAGATCTCTCATACCATGCCTAGTTAAACCGCATGATATCCCAAACCTTGCCTAGTTCAACCGCAAGATTTGACACCCTCACCTAGTTAAACCGTAAGATTCCACCCTTGCCTAGTGAAACCGCAAGTGTACCGACCTTTCTTAGTTAAACTGCAAGATTCCACCCTTGCCTAGTGAAACCGCAAGTGTACCGACCTTGCCTAGTTAAACTGCAAGATCACCATCAAATTGGGTTTCCTAGTTAAACCACATGCCCCAATGAGGTTCCCAATAGTCTTAGTGGCCTTGTTAAATCGCCATACCTCAAGGACCCATGGCCACGATCGATTTTGTTCATATTTTATAGTGCACTTTTAATCTTATGGCATGCCAACTGTTGTGTGTGATAAATGCTACGCAAATGTGCAAGTATACACGTCGCAAGTAATAAAGTGATACGAGTATCGTCTCCATAGGGATTGGTTTGGGCCACTTTGCTTAAGTTACTGCACTGTGAAAATAAAAACACAATTGATAATAAGAGTTGATTTTAACGAGTAAAGTAAAAGCAATAAACTAAAAGAATAGATGAAAGAAAAAAAGAGAATAGGCCAGGTTATCGTGAGTTGAGGTGTGATAGCCGATTGGATCGTCTTGGTAAAAGAGTACAAGGGAAACTCAGTTGCCGTGGCAACTTGCACAGCGGGGTTGCCTTGGAAACTAATCGATGGTTGCCTGGACGACTAGCTAGGCAACTACTTGGGCGTCTGGGCAGTAACTTCAAGGTTCAACAGAGCATTCTTCAATGGTTTCTTCTTATCCCTAAGTCGAAACTCTAGCTACTTGTGCATGCCTTGATAATACATCCCTGCATGAATCAAGGGTGAACAACAACCAATCTTGTGCTCCTCTTAGCCGTTGAAATCCTTAACTTATTCCTAATCCGGATTAATCTTCACCATCAATAGATTGAATAAAGACCATACTCATTCGTTTCTTGAATCTAACTCTCCCGATATTAGATAAATAGATGAAGTTACGAGATCCTCTCCCAATTCACTCGCAAACAAGAATAAAAGCCAAGAATGAGTAAACCTTGAATTGAAAGTGCAAACTCTTATTACCTAAACAAAATCCAATTGTTTCTCACAACAACAAAACACAATAACCCCAACCAATCAAGCTAGTTCATGGTTGGGTTCAAAAGATATACAAAGAATAATCCCCAAACCATGAATCTAATGGAAGCAAAGAAGAAGAAGAAGAAATCAAACTCTCTCCCCCTTGCTCTCTTGTCGAAATCTCTTTCTTCTTGCCCTTTGGAGTTTTTAAAATTTTCCCTCTTATTGCTTTTTTCCAAGTTGACAATATGGCCTCTAATTTATAGGGCTAGGTCAAAGTCCTTCTTGGAGGAGGAAGTTAAGTTGGAATTAAATTATCTTTAAAGAATATAATTCTTTATTATAATTATATTCCTACTAGAACTTCTTCTATCTTCTTGGAATGTAATTCTTCTTTAATCTCTTCATGGAAATCAAATTCCTTTGGGATTTGGCTTTGCTCCAAGTCATCTTGGGCTTGTCTAGTCATCAATTTCGACTACCATATCACCTTATTCTTTGTCGACAATTGCCCTAGCACCTGGCTCAGCGTCTCCTTCATGCATTGCCCTGGCAACTAGCTCGGCATCTCTTTCATGCACTGCCTTGGCAACTGGTTCTAGCCTTGTTTAGGCAAGTGATTATGCACACACACAAAAACACACCAAAGCAGCATCTTTTTCCACAAAAATCACCAAGTTATGTAATCAAGCTCAACGGTGGAAAGAAACATGAATTAATGCATGAATGACTAATTATGCAACTAATATGAGCTTAAGTCTAACAATAATATGAGTAAAAAGGGTAATAAAAATAGAACTTTTGGCACACTTATCACACCCCCAAACTCGAACTATTGCTTGTCCTCAAGCAATGCAAACTAACAATTACCTGCCAAGACTTTAATCATCAAAGACATGATTCAAACTTGAATTCAAACCTCGGAACCGTGGCACAAAGTATGATCACCTTTTATTTTTTCGGATAGCACAAAAATTACCCAGAACAAAACTATAATGCTCGTGACAATGTGTGTGCGTAGTTGTGTACAATTTGATTTTCAAGATTCTATGTGAACAATAGGCTTTTATCAATTTAATTATCGGGGCATTATTTTTATTTTCACTAGAGCCAATTTCGGGCACCTCTAGCAAGAAAGTGCAATTACTACTAGAGCCAGTTTTGGGCACCTCTAGCAAGAAATTAACTTTTAATTTTCAATTTTAAATTTACCCTAATTTTAAGCAACCTAAGTTCACTAAGTTTCTTTCAATCAACAAGCCACAACCGTGTAAAAAAATTCAGCATCATAGTAAAATTCTAAGTTCTTTTCATGTAATCCTAAAATTAAAGGTTCTTTCAGTTAAGTGCAGTGGCAAAAATTCATCATTGGATATTCAACAAGTCTTAAGCAATTAAATCCAATTAAAGGCATGGCAAGTAACATATGCAACCTATATGTGATTGCTAAAGATGAATGCAACTAATCATGAAACTAACTAGAAACCAACACCCCCAAACTCGAGAGAAGCATTGTCCTCAATGCATGTAAGAGTGAAACAAAATTTAAAAGAAACTAAATGAAATGAGTTAGTCGGAGAGGTCATCACCTCGAGTGATAAGTTCCCTTTGTGTCGTTTGCTTGATTCATTTTTCAATCGGTGGTTGAATTCTGGTACCGCGTGAATAGAATTGCTTTGATTTGATCCATGTTTGCCGATGCAGGTTCACTTGCATGGGCATCAGTAGTTGCCAAAGCCATTGTTGTTGCCTGGGCATCGCCGATTTGTTGTGGTTCTTTGTGGCAAGTAGTCGGCAGTAAATTTCCTTAGCATGGTGGTTGTGAGTCTTGTTGTGGAAAAGAAAACCTGGAAACTAAAGATAATGAAGAAAAATAAAATCTCTCCTAAAAATTCCAAAAATAAATAAAGAGAGAAAAAATAACCAAAAATAATAGAAAGAAAAAAATAGTTCGAGAAAAAAATAAAAAGAAAAAAAAAAAAAAAAAAATATCGAATGGAGAGTATGCTCATGCATCTGCTAAGGTGTCAACTTCTTTGTTACGTTCCATATGGGCACTGTTGTAGTGCTTCAATCTTTGTCCTTTAACTTTGAATTCATGTTCGTCAGTGATGGACTTGATTATCACGACACCATGAGAGAATGGTTTGACAACTTTGAATGGTCCCGACCATCTTGATTTCAGCTTTCCCGGGAAAAGTATTAGCCGAGAATTGAATAATAGAACTAGTTGCCCTGACATGAATTGTCGCGGCAATAGTTTCTTGTCGTGCCATTGCTTTGTTTTCTCCTTGTAGATTTGTGCATTGTTATAGGCGAGTGCATGAAATTCTTTTATCTCATTGAGGTACAACAAACGCTTTTATCCGGCATTTTCCTAATCCATATTCACAGTCTTGATTTCCCATTGGTTTGTAGGTGATATTGCCCGTCCTCTGGCAACGATCAGAATGCTTGTAAAACTCTTGGGCATCTTTGTACAGTGTTGGCCAATACAAACCGGATTGAAAAAATTTGGCCACGGTACGAGTTCCTCCAAAATGTCCTCTATAGGGTGAAGAATGGCATTGTCAGAGTATATTTTGTTGCTCCTCTTCAGGGACACATCGACGTATGACCTGATCTACACATTGTTTAAAAAAAAGAGGCTCATCCCAAAAGTAATGCTTAGCATCATGGCGGAACCACTTCTTCCCTTGGTGAGTAAGGCCATAAGGTAAAATACCACAAACAAGGAAATTAACTAAATCTGCGTACCAGGGTATTACCGAGGCATATGCTACCGTGGCAACTGCTCCCAAGATTGCCGAGTCGTGTGTGTCTAGAGTTGCCGAGGCATACGCGTCCATGGTTGTCGAGGCGTGCGTATCAGTGGTTACCGAGGCGTGCGCGGCTGGAATTGTTGAGGCGTGCGCATCAATAGCTGCTACGGCGCCGAGGGTTGCCGACGCGTGCGCGTCAAGAGCTGCTGCGGCATCGAGGGTTGATGAGGCATGCGCATCCATGGTTGCCGAGGCGTCAAGGGTTACCGAGGAAAGCTTTTCCTTTAGGGTTTTGAATGCTTGGGTGCAAGAATCATCAAAATGGAAGACTTTATCTTGGTGGAGGTAATCTCTCGATCACGTCCACCTTGGCTTTGTCTACTTCAATTTCCTTGGATGAAATCTTGTGGCCGAGCACTATTCCTTCATCTACCATAAGATGGCACTTCTCCCAATTAAGGACTAAATCGGTTTCTTCACATCTTGCCAATACATTCTCTAAATTGTCGAGGCAACTGTTGAAGTCACTACCAAAAACGGAAAAATCATCCATGAAGATCTCAAGGAAGTCTTCGACCATGTCTGAAAAGAGTGCCATCATGCATCTTCTAATGTTAGTGTATATCTGAGAAAACATGAGGATGGTCATTTTCGATACTTCTTATAGTCCATCTGCACCCTCCATCGGGTAACAATATTGCCCAAAAAGAGTTTGGCCAATGTGCTTGCCACTACTCCCTTTTGTGTTACCATGGTGGAGGTGTCTTTCTTCTTTGTTCACTTGTAGTCCATGTATACTCTCCACCTTGCTACTATTCCTGAAGGCATAAATATATTAATAGGAAAAATTATATCCATTCTCAACCATTCAATTACCTCATTCTTGTCGACTTCTATCATGGTTGGATGTAGCCTTTGTTGTCGTGGCAATTGCTGCTCAAGCTAATTGCTGTGGCAATTAGTTTCCAAAATTTGCTGTAAGTCAAGGGAAGAACCAATTTTCTGAAAAGCTTTACGAATCCAAACACCATTTTCATTTTCTTTTGGCCTCTCAAACATCTCCATCAGTAGAGATTTTGATGGCTTCAAATCTACCAACCTCGGTTCCTCAAGACATACCTGCAATGGATGAGGTGAGTTTTTAAAGAATTCAAAAGGTTCAACTATTACCTGCTCATATTCTATTGGCAAAGTATTATCATCTCGTTGATCTTGCATGTGGTCGTGTAATTGTCGTGGCAATTGTAGATGAGAGCAATCTACAGATTCATGTTTCAACATCAACGTTGTAACCTTACGGGCATCGGGTTCCTCGTAATTTGTTGTAGTATTGTTGTTCTCGGCTTCACCGAGTGTTGTCGCATTGCTGCTCGCTCGTGCTCCTCAATCATTGCCGAGGTAATTTGTTGTTCAGCTCATCATGTGTTGGGCAGTCTCTTTCATTGGCATCCTCTTGACTTTGAGGTTCTAGTTGTTCCCCACACATCGGAGAGCTTTCTTTGCATTGCTCCTTATCCTCTTGCCATGGGACGTTAGTATCCCTAGGAATGAATTGTTGGTGCATGTTATCCATGACATATGTGGATCTCCCCAATTGATCTTCTGAATCCCTAAGGTTGCATCCCACTGAGCTATCCTCGTATCTATAGATTTTGATAGCTCTCGAATCTCTTCAATTGATCCGTCAAGTCTAGCCAAGGAAGCTAATAACGTTTCCTCCAAGGAATTGGAATGCTCTTGAAAAGGACTACATTGCCATGGCATATCTGTTGCTGCGGCAAAATTGTTATGGTAAAATTTTTTTTTAGCTTTTTCACCATACCATGAAGAATTTTGCTGCTGGTTCCCTCTATTGTCCTCCATGTAGTTATATGCACCAAAAATGTAAGGGCAATTTTCAAACACATGATGTTCTCCACACATAGCACAAGATTTTTCCAAGGTATAAGTTCTTTGGGCTTTTCTTGGTTGGTATAGGTAATCATCAAAGGGTGCAAGAAACTCTTGATTGGATTGATTCATATCTTCCAACATCATCTCTTGAATAGATCGGCTTTTACTTCCCGACATGTTGATGTCCCTTAACTTGTAGCGCACCTATTTTTTTTTGATAAAACAAACAAAAAGAAAATTTAGTAAAACTAAGAAAGAAAAAATGCAATAACAAAAACAACTAACACCAATTGCCAATCCCCGGCAACGGCACCAAAAACTTGTTACGTGTGATAAGTGCTACGCAAATGTGCAAGTATACACGTCACAAGTAATAAAGTGATACGAGTATTGAGTATCGTCTACACAGGGATTGGTTTGGGCCACTTTGCTTAAGTTACTACACTGTGAAAATAAAAACACAATTGATAATAAGAGTTGATTTTAACGAGTAAAGTAAAAGCAATAAACTAAAAGAATAGATGAAAGAAAAAAAAGAATAGGCCAGGTTATCGTGAGTTGAGGTGTGATAGCCGATTGGATCGTCTTGGTAAAAGAGTGCAAGGGAAACTCAGTTGCCGTGGCAACTTGTACAGCGGGGTTGCCTTGGCAACTAATCGATGGTTGCCTGGGCGACTAGCTAGGCAACTACTTGGGCGTTTGGGCAGCAACTTCAAGGTTCGGCAGAGCGTTCTTCAATGGTTTCTTCTTATCCCTAAGTCGAAACTCTAGCTACTTGTGCATGCCTTGATAATACATCCCTGCGTGAATCAAGGGTGAACAACAACCAATCTTGTGCTCCTCTTAGCCGTTGAAATCCTTAACTTATTCCTAAGTCGGATTAATCTTCACCATCAATAGATTGAATAAAGACCATACTCATTCGTTTCTTGAATCTAACTCTCCCGATATTAGATAAATAGATGAAGTTACGAGATCCTCTCCCAATTCACTCGCAAACAAGAATAAAAGCCAAGAATGAGTAAACCTTGAATTGAAAGTGCAAACTCTTATTACCTAAACAAAATCCAATTGTTTCTCACAACAACAAAACACAATAACCCCAACCAATCAAGTTAGTTCATGGTTGGGTTCAAAAGATATACAAAGAATAATCCCCAAACCATGAATCTAATGGAAGCAAAGAAGAAGAAGAAGAAATCGAACTCTCTCCCCCTTGCTCTCTTGTCGAAATCTCTTTCTTCTTGCCCTTTGGAGTTTTTGAAATTTTCCTTCTTCTTGCTTTTTTCCAAGTTGACGATATGGCCTCTAATTTATAGGGCTAGGTCAAAGTCCTTCTTTAAGGAGGAAGTTAAGTTGGAATTAAATTATCTTTAAAGAATATAATTCTTTATTATAATTATATTCCTATAGAACTTCTCCTATCTTCTTGGAATTTAATTCTTCTTTAATCTCTTCATAGAAATCAAATTCCTTTGGGATTTGGCTTTGCTCCAAGTCATCTTGGGCTTGTCTAGTCATCAATTTCGACTACCATATCACCTTATTCTTTGTCGACAATTGCCCTGGCAACTGGCTCGGCGTCTCCTTCATGCATTGCCCTGGCAACTAGCTCGGCATCTCTTTCATGCACTGCCCTGGCAACTGGTTCTAGCCTTGTTTAGGCAAGTGATTCTGCACACACACAAAAACACACCAAAGCAGCATCTTTTTCCACAAAAACACCAAGTTATGTAATCAAGCTCAACGGTGGAAAGAAACATGAATTAATGCATGAATGACTAATTATGCAACTAATATGAGCTTAAGTCTAACAATAATATGAGTAAAAAGGGTAATAAAAATAGTACTTTTGCACACTTATCACCAACTATATCCGATTATTTTCTCACCATGTCACATAGCCAATATATCATTTACAAAACCATTTACTTACTATTTTGCAATGCATTACATAAAACACTACATATGCAAATCTCATTGCCAATGCAATAACACCATTCCCAACCGAAATGAAAACCAATGTTGAATAGCATTTAATATACTTTCAAACCCCTGCATATGTACTCAAAATCATGCTTTACCAGTAAGTAAATCATACCATGTTTATCACCAAAACATGCAAACAACATGCTCATATCTAAGCCGATATTCAAGAGCAAAATAAGGAAAACTTACTTCCGAGCTTAGCTATGTGTCTCACGCTTACCCTAAACTCCCAATAACATTTACAAACCTTTGTAAAGCAATTAAAAATAGTTTCCACTTACCGATACGCTTCACTTTCTTTCTATCGAGATACAAGTTCCCAGCAAGCAACAAAACAATGTCAAGCTTCAACGCCTTGATTATCCCCTATTTTAAACACATAAAACTAGAGGATAAACACATCATTATGCATTCAAACCACTGCCTCAGCGCAAAACCATCCGAAATAAACTGAAATCATCATCAGACGTTTCAAAACTTAACCCAGCCATAAAATAACCATTCAACCCATCAATCAACATCAAATAACATCTAAAAAAACCTTTCCCAACATCCTTTTACTTCCAACAAAGATTAGACTCGAATGATATCACAAAAACTCAAATCTAACACCTTAAACAATTAGAGATCCAAGAGTTTTCGGGATTCTATTGATAAAAACAACTTAGCAACATCATAATACATCCAAAATATGTATATATTCAATCTTAAACACTGGAAATCAGATCCACTTCAAAATTACCTTGTTACATCATTTTTTACCCTATTTACTCAATCAAACATTGATAAATCATTAAAATCAGTTTACAATCAATAAATCAAGGATCAAATACTTGGGAATTTCAATAAATAACCATAAAATAGAGGTGATCACGGATCTTACCCATATTGTGAGATTTCTCCCTCAATTGGTTTGATAAAAGCTAAGAAAACACAAGATTTTTGTAAAAACAATGTTAATTAATCAATTACAAATCATAAGTACAAGTTAAAATAATTCTCACCTCTGGATTTTGATGAAAACTTGAGTGTTTGTCTGAGCAGAGAGGGGAGAGAAAAGTTACGTGAATTTTCTTTAAAGAGCTTAACTAATTTTTTAACTAAAATCACTTTTTAATTAACTTTAAAACACATGATAAAATATCTTTAATTAAGGGAGAAATCATTAGAAAAAACTTGGTAAAATAGCTCCTTAAAGATTCTAAGAATTTGACCCTTTTCATTTTAGTCACCTTTAAAAGCAGTTTTCAAAACTTGCATTCTGGTCACCAGCCAAAATGTTTTATTTCCAAATCTTATTTTCCAAAATTGATTTCACCATTATCCTTAATATAATTAATAATGATTTTAGAATATTTTCCACTATTTTATCACCTTCATAAATATTTAATTTGATTTAATCCCGAAACTGACTCGAATCACTAATCCCAGTCCATCAGACCTTCAAACCAACCTTTAAAACATCTAAGCACAAAATCGAGGAGTTCTAGTGTGCTTACGCTCTTTTGCCCATCAATATAGAGAATTAAAAGCTTGAAAGGCAGCAGGAAGCAAGGGATCGAAACAATACTTGGTAACCAAAGTATATTTGAATTAGACTATAAGTAATAAGGACAATGGGGGTTTCCGTTGTTATTTGGGAGATGTTTTGTTGAACTCTCTGTTTGAGCAAGTTTGTTTTGCTGCTCTTGGGCTGTAATTGGCCTTTATGGTTTGATTTTTGTGATGGTTCGAAGTTTCATGTTTTGCTTGGTTGGTTAACTAGGTTGCATGCCTATAGATTTACATTTGATGCAACATGCCATGATTCGATGTTGAATCTGTGATGTAATGTTGTGGTTGGATTTTAGGTTATGTTGGATGTATGTTAGGAGCATGTTAGAATGTTTTGGTAAGGTTGAAAGCATGTTAAATCAGCTAAAAATGACATTATAGGCCCAAGCGTATCGATACGTGGGGGACCATATCGGTACGGCTAGGTAAATTTAGGCACTTGGGATCGGTACGGGTATGTATGTATCGGTATGGATAAGCCATTTAAGCTTGGCCTACCGGTACGGGATAAGGCGTATCGATACGGGGACTCGTTACTTAAAAGTTGCTTTTTGGGAAAAACGCATGTACTGAAACATTGAAGGCTCGTATTGGTATGATATTAATATTTTGCAAGCTGACATGGCGTACTGAAACGATACATAGTGTACCGATATGGGTGGCTACTCCGTATCGGTACAACTATGATCGTATCGATACCAGTGGCCGTTAATTCTGTTAATGTCATGAAAAGGAAGTTTTGTATCCTTGCATTTTGGTCCCTAAATTTTGTGGTTGAAATTGAACACGATCGGATGACCGTTTTGAGCTGAAATTTGACATGTAAGCATATAACCTATCTAATTTAAAGGATGGTAACTTAAAAGTGGGCTAAGTCCTCGTAATTTCTAGAAATTGCAATTTGGTCCTTCAATTGCAATTGTATTCAATTGGATGTCAATTTGATGCCCGATTGAGTTGAGGTATCACTTGTTGTCAGCATGAACATGTAGGGGTTTAATTATGCATCTAGACAAGATAAAGAGAAAAAGGATGCGTTTTGGGTTGTATCTTCATGATTTACTTCGATAAACCTAATGTAGCTCGCTCGATTCGGTCTTGCAACTAGGCCGGGTCGAGGGGGTTATATTTGGTGGTATTAGAGCTAGGTTTGCGATAGTTGGGAGTTGGTTTGATTGTTGTGATGTTATTGTGAAGTGTTGTCTAATGTTTAATATGCACGGTGATTGCTTTATGCCATGTTGGGGGGAAATTTGGGAAACTCAATGCCTTATTATTATAGTCTGAAATGTTACGATTTTAAAATAGAAGTATTGGATCATTGATTGAACCTGACCTAATTGGTTTGTAATTGAATGATTATCATGCCTTAGATATATTGTTAGCAAGATGGGACCGAGGAGAGAGTTGTGATCTGGTATGATTGATGCTGCCACTGGGCAGGAGATTGAGGAGAATGTTATACCTCTTGGAGGGTTGCCACCGCCCCCACCAAATCCACATAAGGTAGTGGAGCAAGTACCACATGTAACAACTAGGCTAGGGATGGGTGATATTGCGCCGTTGATTCGGGCTATGACCGGTGCTTTTTAGGCAACAATTGTAGGTGTTCATGTGCTGGCACCACCAGCTGTTGGGTAGGGTTTGCTGCTAGAGCACCTTTGCAGTTTGGGAGGATTTGAGTTTTGAGGTTTGTCAACTGAGGCTTTTGAGGGATGGTTAGCCAGTACTGAGAGGATACTAGGCAGATGGGCTATTTTGATGCCCGTAAGTTGGGTTGTGTTGTGTCCCTATTATAGGGTGATGCGTATACATGGTGTACTACCACGATATCCAGTATGGAGACCGAGGATGTAACCTGGGAGTTCTTTTGTGGTGATTTCTGAAAGAAGTACCTGGGAGTCCGATATCAGGACAATAGAAAATGTGAGTTCATGGCTTTGGTACATGGCAGTATGTCTGTTACTGAGTACGAGGTGCAATTTGTGAGGTTGAGCCAATATGCAATTGAGTTAGTTCATGACGAGCATACGCGATATGATCAATTTTACTACAGGCTTGTGCAGAAGGTTAAAACATACATGCTTGCTGCTGATTATATAGATTTCAGTGTGTTGGTTTTGTAAGCTAAGGATGTTGAGCAGAATCTGGATATGGCTTCGGGTGTCTCGGGGCTTTAGCTCTAGTAAGAAAACGGCTGATTCTAGTAGTGCTAGTGGTCATGTTAAGAGACACCGTGATCGGAGGTTTCACCGGAGATGAGGTGTGCGAAGGTGTTGTTGGACGTGGAGTCCAAGGCAGGGTGCCCAGATTAGAGCTTTGTTTAACAACTGTTGGATCTGTAGATCCCGAGATTATTTGAGGTGAGATTATCCTCGTTTGGCTAGGGAGGGTCAGACACCTACGCCTGTTGTGGTGAATGGTTGTTAGAGTTGTGGGTCTGGTGACCATCTGAGACGTGATTGTCCTTTGTTGGCTGAAGGTGGACAGCATACTGCACCTGTTGTAGCTCTACAGAAAGGTCGTGGTCGTGGTCATAGACCGTTTTAGCCTAGAGATGGTGGGCAAAGAATTATGGTCATACTGTTGCCATTATATTCATTGGTTGATTTTGGTTCTACCCATTCATACATCTTGAGTGAGCTTGCACAGTTGCTTGATATATTTGTTGAAATTCTTAGTGTGGGTGTTAGAGTGACTAGTTCTCTTGGGGAGATGGTCGAGGTTAGGAGGTTGTATTGTAGGTTTCTGTTGATGGTTCAGGGACATGATTTTGCCGTAGACTTGATGGAGTTTCCATTCCATGGTTTTGATGTGATTTTGGGGATGGATTGGTTAACGGAACATAGAGATATGGTGGATTTTGAGACCAAATAGATATCCTTGAGGTTATCAGATAACTTTGGGGTGGTAGTTATTGGTGAGAATACTAAGTTCATGTCTGATGCCGTTTTGACTTTGAAAGTAAGTCAAATGTTGGATTCTAGATGTCAGGCTTTCTTGGCCTACGTTATGAATCCTGGTTCAAAAGAGTTGAGGTTACAGGATATTTGCACCGTTTGTGAGTTTTTTGGGTGTTTTTCTGGAAGAGTTGCTGGGGTTGCCACTAGACCGTGGGGTTAAGTTTGTCATCGAGGTTTTTGCTGATACGACACCTGTATCTATTGCTCTGTATCGTATGGACTTGAAGGAGTTAAATGAGTTGAAGATACAACTGCAGGAGTTGCTTGATCGAGGCTTTATTAGACCTAGCATTTCACCGTGGGGTGCACCGGTGTTGTTTGTAAAGAAGAAGGATGGTAAGTTACGGATGTGTATAAAATATCGACAATTGAGCAAGTTGACGATAAAGAACAAGTATCCTTTACCATGAATTGATAATCTGTTTGATGTCTGGGTACTACCTGTTGAAGGTGAAGGATGTGGGTGTGCCCAAGATAGCTTTTCGTACGAGATACGGGCATTCTGAGTTTTTGGTGATGTCGTTTTGTTTGACCAATGCACCAACTGCTTTCATGGACATGATGAACCATGTGTTGCATGAGTTTTTGAACCAGTTTATGGTTGTGCTTATTGATGATATCCTTATGTACTCTCATACCGAGGAGGATCATGATAGACATTTGCAAATTATGCTTCAGACGTTGTTGGCTAATTAGTTGTATGCTAAGTTAAGCAAATGTGAGTTTTGGTTTATGGAGGTTATTTTTCTTGGGCATGTTGTGTCGGCTGAGGGAATTCGTGTTAATCCGCACAAGGTTGATGCTGTGATGAGTTGGAAGGTGCCGAAGTCGATGACAAAAGTTAGGAGTTTCCTTAGGTTGGTTGGTTATTACCGTAGGTTCGTGGAAGGGTTCTCTAGTTTGGCGGCTCCTTTAACCAAGTTGTTGCAAAAGAATGTTCATTTTGAGTGGACAGAGGATAGACAACAAGCTTTCGAAAGGTTGAAGGAAGCTTTGACACGAGTTCCAGTCTTAGTTCAACCTGAATCGGGAAAGGAGTTCGTTGTTTATAGTGATGCGTCATATGTTGGGCTTGGTTGCGTGTTGATGCAAGAAGGTAAGGTAGTTGCGTATGCATATAGGCAGTTGAGGGTGCATGAATATAATTACCCTACCCATGATCTTGAGCTTGCCGCAGTTTTGTTTGCCTTGAAAATCTAGCGGCATTACCTTTTTGGCGAGAAATGTGTAGTTTTTCCGATCACAAAAGTCTGAAGTATTTGATGTCCCAAAGGAGGTGAATATTAGGCAACAAAGGTGGTTAGAGTTGCTTAAAGATTATGATCTAACCATTGAGTATCATCCAGGTAAAGCTAATGTTGTAGCGAATGCTTTGAGTAGGAAGACTATTGTAAAGTTGAGAGCAATGTTCGCTCGGTTAAGTTTCACGAGTGACGGTGGATTGTTGGCTGAGTTGCAAGTGAATCCGTCCTTGTTGCAGTTGATCAAGGAAAAGCAACCACATGATGAGAGTTTGGTGCCGCATGTGAAGGATATCATGGATGGGAATCCTACAAATTTTCATTTCAATGATGATGGGGTGTTGTGTTTTAAAGGTTGAATTGTGGTGCCTGAAGATGATGAGTTGAGGCGTACCATTCTAACCGAAATGCATGCTAGTTCTTTTGCTATGCATCCCGGTAGTACTAAGATGTATCGTGGGTTGAAGGAAGAGTACTATTGGGTTGGGCCGAAGTAAGATGTGGCTAATTTTTTTTTGATGAATGGTATGTCAGCGGGTGAAGGCTGAACATCAGTTTCCTTCCGGGTTGTTGCAACCGTTGAGGATACCAGAATGGAAGTGGGAAAGAATCACCATGGATTTTGTGTCTGGGCTACCTTTTACGCCAACCAAAAAGGATTCCATTTGGGTTATTGTTGATTGGTTTACAAGGTGTGCGCATTTTGTGTCAGTACATACTACGTATACCTTAGACAGGTTGGCCGATCTGTACATCTCCGATATTGTGTGTTTGCATGGGGTGCCTAAATCCATAGTTTCAAGTAGAGATCCAAGTTTTACGACAAGGTTTTGGATCTACTTGCATCGTGTTATTTCAGGATATCATCCTCGGTGAGATGTTGTATTATTGAGTTCCATTATTGAGTTCCAGGGAGCATGGGAGATGCAATTGCCATTGGTTGTAACACCCCGATTTTGGGCCTAGCGGTTTTGGGGCTGGTTAGACGGTCTAGTGGACAGGGTTAGAGATTCGAGTCAGATTCGGGAGTGAATATTTTTTTAAAGATAAAAATATGGAAAATGTTTAAAAATCATATTTTATTATATTAAAAATATTGGTGAAAGCAATTTTAGAAAATGAGCTTTGGAAGGGTGACATTTTGGCTAGTGACCAAAATGTAATTTTTCAAAACTATTTTTAAAAGGTGATTGTTTTGCAAAGAGTCAAAACTTTGAACCTTTAAGGAGATATTTTACCATTTGGTCTAATATGAGTTTTCTCTTAATTAGGATTATTTAAAAAAATAATTAAAAAGAATTAAAGGAAGATTTAGTTATAAGGTGGTTATTTTTCTAAAACACAAATTGACGTAACTTTTCTTCTCTCACATTTTCTCTCAAAACACTCTCAACCAAACACTCTTTTTCCATCAAAGATTTAAGGTAATGATCTTAATTTCTTAACTCATTGATTTTCTAAATGATTTCTCAATTTGTTTTCCAAAAATCTCATTGAATTTCTTTGTTTTTCAAGAGGAAAAACCATCAAATTAAGGGGAAACTCATTCATTGGAGGTATGTTTCATTATTCTCCTCTAATGAAAGGTTATTTACTGAAATTCTCAAGTTCTTGGCTCTTTACATATGTTTTCTAATAGGTTTTGAGTAATTAATAATGGATTTTAGCTTAATTGAGGTTTAATTGATGGATCTTGTGATTTTTTGATTTGGATCTATTTTTCCAGTGATGTGGATTGATTTCAATCTTATTTTGGATGTATTATAATGTGGATAAGTTGTTTTTAATAATGGAATCCTGAAATTGGTTGAATGTCTAATTGTTTAGGTTGTTAGTTAAGGGTTTTTGGGTTGTTTAAGGTGTTTAATCATTGATGGAAGTAAAAGGATGTTGTGAATGAGTTTTTAGATATGAATTGATGAAGCTTGATGTTTTGAATCGTTATCATATGGTCGGGTTAAGATTGAGTAGTGTTTGAGGCTGATTTCAGTAAGTTTTGGATGAGTTTTGAGTGGGCATCTTGAGAGCTACGGGATTTTAGGTTGAAACAGAGTATTTGATGCATTTTAATGCATGTTTCCTCTGGTTTTGTATGGCCAAAACAGGGGATAATCAAGGTGTAGCATCTTGAGATGGTTCTAGACTTGTCGGGAGCTTGTTTCGCGGTAGCTAGCAAGGCGAAGTGAAATCGGTGAGTGGAAATGGTCTTAAAAGTCTTTCAAAGGTTTGAAACGCTTACCTAAGCTCGGGAGTAAGTTTCCCTATTTTGCTCTTTAATATCGGTTCGGAAATGATCATGTGTAATTCATGTTTTGGTCGTAAACATGGTTTGTTCTTACTTACTGTAAATGCATGATTTTGAGTACATATGCAGTGGATTAAAATTGCATTAAATGCTAGTGAGCATTGGTTATTATTCCAGTCGGGAATGTGACATTGCTATGACAATGTGATTTGCATATGTGGGGATTTTGTGTAAAGTATTGTAAAACAACGAGTAAATGGTTTTGTAAATGATATATTGGCTATGTGACAAGGTGAGAAAACATTCGAATATAGTTGGCACGCCATAGGATAAAGAGCACTATAATATGGTTAAAAATCTATCGTGGGTTAAAAGTCCTTGAGGTATAGCGGTCGGCTACCCGGACTATGTTATTACCACTTGGGTTGAGCGGTCGGTTCCCCTTGTTGATGTGAAGCTTGCGGTCACCAAGGTTGTAAAGTCATGCGGTTGGCATGGTGTAGTCTTGATGATGATCGGTCATTAAGGGAGATCCGTGTATCCGATGTGTAAAGTTAACGGTCGGTTAACTAAAGATTAGTAGTTGACTAATCAAAGATAGTGGTCGACTATCCGGGGTCAATATAATTGCCAATATATGAGAATTCTAATGTTGAATATATTTATAATGCTTTGGAATTTAAATATGGTTTTGTATATAATGCTTTGGGATTAAGCATGTGGAATATATATATATATTGTTTTGCATATGGTTGATATGCATGTTTTGATTTGAAACTATTGGAACTTGCTCAGGTTGTAAGCATGGTTTGAAAACAAGTGTTGGTTTTCAAGGGTTTAAATGCATCATCATTTAAGAGCATCCTCACTAAGCAAGTGTGCTTACGCTCTCTTTTCTCTAATGATGCAGATCATTAAAGCTTGGAGGCAGCAAAGGCAAGGATTAAGTGATCCAAAGACAATACTATTTGAGTGTGAACTCAATTTTAGTTTCCGATTAATAAGGCAATGTGCTCGCCATGGATTTTTGGGATTTGTAATTCAGTTTTCCCTGGTTTTGAGCATGTATAATGCTGTGATTTCGGAGCTTGATTGTTGATGTTTTGCATATTGTGCATCGTTACCTACGGTTGATGTTATATGGTTACCTAGGTATGCATCTAGATGATTTTTCTTGGATGACATGCTTTGATGAGCTAATCCTATTGAGTATGGTATTGATGTGTTGTTGGTATGGTATTCTTGCTGGTAAATGCTTAATTGAGCATCTTGGTATGTTTGGTGGTGAGTTATAAGAAACATGCCTCTAGATCAATCTTTTGGTGGCATAATTTTGTGTTGTAGTTAAACCTTGGTACAAGTGTTGTTAAATGTGATGTTGGATGCTTATATGTATGTATGCAAGTTGCTGAGACCTAAATGCATCTCGTTTTGTGTGAAAAACCTGCTAAAAATGTCATTATAGGTCTAGGCGTATCAAAATAGGTGTCCTCGTACCAGTACAGCTAGGCCATTTCAGGCATAACATTTCGATACACGGGAGGGTGTTTCGATATAGGCCTGCCTTTCCAGGCTTAATGTTTCGGTACTCGAGCAAGTGTTTCGATACGGTCATAGGCATTTTTGCCAGGCACTTTGATACGCGATCAAGCGTTTTGGTACAGGTTTTAGCTATTGATTCTGAGTTTTTGAAAACATAAGGGCGTATCAAAACACTAGTAAGCGTACCGGTACAGATACCGTTAAATTGGTATTTTGGAATCTTGAAGGTTTCTGCTTCTTTCATTTTGGTCCTTGAGTCTTGGGAATGCAATTATACGAGTTGGGATGATTAAATTAATCTGGAATTTATCATGTTGGCATGTAAATGGACTAATTGAGGATTGGTAACCTTAAATTCAATTTTGGTCTTGTAATTTAAAGTAATTACGTTTTAGTCCTCAATTTTGAGTATGATGCAATTGATTGTCTTTTGTGACTCGTTTCATTCGAGAACTCACCTACTACAAGTATAAACATGTAGGAATAATAATTTGCATTTAGAAAAGATAAAAGAAAAAATGGACTAACTTTCGTAACCTTTGTTTGATTTACTTTAGCAAACCTAATGTAGCACTCTCGGTTCGGTCGGGGGTCTAGGTCGGGTCGAGGGGGTTACATTTGTTGGTATCTGAGCTAGGTTACGAAAGGTTGGGATGTTTTTGTTTGGTTTTATATCATTGTTGGTTATGCACGGTGAATGTGTACATGTACGGTGATTGATTTAAATCATGTTGGGCTATGAACTGGGAACACATTACCTATTATTGAGGTTTTAAAATGTTTTATAAGATGGTCTTGGATCCTTTTCCTTGTGTTAGCCTAACTTTAATGTGTTTTGATGCTTTTGTTAGCATGGTTCTATCGGTCGATGATGGGGCTGGTGGTATGCCCCAGGCTCATCAAGTGCCAGTATTTGGTGAACTAACTCTGTTATTTCAGGCAATAACGGGAGCTTTTCAAGCAGCGATGGCTAGAGTGCATGCACAGACACTGACACCTACTGTGGTGGTTAACCTAGGGTTACCTTTGGAGCATCTTCGTAGTTTGGGAGGTGTTGAGTTCAGAGGTTTGAGCCATGAGGTAGCCGAGGGTTGGCTAAAGAGTACGATTCGTATTCTGAATCAAATAGGCTATAATAGTGAGTGTAAGCTAGGCTGTACATTGTCGTTGTTACATAGCGATGCTTATCATTGGTGGGTGACCACAATTGCTAATGTCTCGAAGGCGGATGTAACTTGAGAGTTCTTTCGAAGAGCTTTCAAGAAGAAGTATATTAGTACTCAATATCTGGATGCGAGGAAATAATCTTGGGTATGTATTGGTTAAGTGAGCACAAGGCGGTGGTGGATGTGAGTCCAAAAATATTTCTCTAAAGTTGGCCGATGATTATGAAGTCGTGGGAGAGAATGTGAAATTCTTGTCCAATGTTGTTTCGGCTACCCGAGTAGAGAAGATGATGTTTGATGGTAGCCAAGCTTATTTGGCTATTGTTATGAATCCGGAAGCCAAGGGTGCTTGGGTACAGGATATTCGAGCTATTTGTGATTATCCAAAAGTTTTTCTTGAAGAGTTGTCGGGTTTACCTTCGGATAGAGAGTGGAGTTTAGTATTGAAACATATGAAGGTACAACTCCAGTGTCCATTGCTCCTTATCGGATGGCACCGAAGGAGTTAAAAGAGTTGAAATCACAGCTTCAAGAGTTGTTGGATCATGGGTTCATTCGACTAAGTGTTTCTCCTTGGGGTACTCTGATTCTCTTTGTGAAAAAGAAGGATGGATCGATGCGTATGTGCATTAATTATTGTCAGTTGAATAAGTTGACAGTGAAGAACAAGTATTTGTTACCGCGTGTTGATGACTTGTTCAATCAGTTTCACAGGGCAACAGTGTTTTTGAAGATAGATTTAAGGTCGAGTATTATCAGTTGAAAGTTAAGGATATGGATATTCATAAGATAATGTTTCGTACGAGGTACGGGCATTACGAGTTTTTGGTGATGCTGTTTGGTTTGACAAATGCCCTGACGGCTTTCATGGACATGCTGAATAGAGTGCTTCATGAGTACCTTGATTAGTTTGTGGTGGTTTCTATTGATGATATACTAGTGTACTCTCGCACCGAGGAGGAGCATGATCAGCATTTGCGAATTGTGCGCAAGTCCTGAAGGATAATCAGTTGTATGCCAAGTTGAGCAAGTGTGAGTTTTGGATCAAGGAGGTGATGTTTCTTGGACATGTGGTATCCGAGGAGGGAATTCGTGTCGATCCACAGAAAATTGAGGTTATTCTCAATTGGAAACAACCTAAGACCGTGTCGAAAGTGCGAAGTTTTCTTGGGTTGGCATGTTATTATCACCATTTTGTTGAGGGTTTTCTAGTATTGCGGCTCCGTCAACAAAGTTGCTACAAAAGAGTGTTCCTTTCGTTTGGACGGAGAAGCAACAGCAGGGTTTTGAGAAGTTGAAGGAGGTGTTGACACATGCTCCTATGTTAATTCAACCGGAATATGGGAAGGAGTTTGTGGTTTATAGTGATACATCGCATGTTGGTTTGGGTTGCGTGCTGATACAGGATGGAAAGGCTGTGGCCTATGCGTCAAGGCAGTTGAAGGTTCATGAGCGCAATTATCCAACTCATGATTTGGAGCTTACTACTGTGGTGTTTGCCTTGAAGATTTGGCGACACTACCGTTATGGAGAGAAGTGTGTGGTCTTTACGGATCATAAGAGTTTGAAATATTTGATGTCTCAAAAGGATTTGAACCTTAGGCATCAAAGGTGGTTAAAGTTGCTTAAGGATTATGACTTGACAATTGAGTATCATCCTGGAAAAGCCAATGTTGTTGCGGATGCGTTGAGTTGTAGGGTAGTGGTTGAGCTTAGGGCAATGTTTGCAAGGTTGAGTGTGATGCGAGAAGGTGGGTTGTTGGATGCATTGCAAGTTAAGCCTACACTATCACAGTTGATTAAGGCTAAACAATCATATGATGATTCCTTGGTTCCTCAAGTTAAGGACATAGCAGATGGTAATCCGACAGATTATCATTTTGATGATGATGGTGTTTTTTTCTTCAAGGGTCGAATAGTAGTGGCTGAAGTCCCAGAGCTCAAGCATACTATTTTGGCATAAGCACATTCTAGTCTTTTTGCTATGCATCCTGGTAGTACCAAAATCTATCGTGATTTGAAGAAAACGTACTACTGGGTTGGGTTGAAAAAGGATGTGGTAGAGTTTGTGTCCAAGTGTTTGGTGTGTCAACAGGTTAAAGCTGAACACCACTTTGCATCCGGGTTGTTGCAACCATTGAGAATTTTGGAGTGGAAATGGGAGAAAATCACCATGGATTTTGTGTTAGGGTTGCCATTGGCCCCAGCTAAAAAGGATTCCATTTGGGTGATTGTCGATCAGTTTATGAAGCGTGCACATTTTTTCCAGTACATACGACGTGCACCATGGAAAAGCTAGCGAATTTGTTTATCTCTGAGATTGTGCGTTTGCACGGGGTACCAAAGTCAATCATTTTGAATAGAGATTCGAGGTTCACATCAAGGTTTTAGAGATGTTTACATCAGGCTTTGGATTTGAGGTTGAGTTTCAGTACTGCGTATCATCCTCAGACGGATAGGCAATCTGAGTATGTTATCCAGGTCTCGAAGGATATGCTAAGGTGTTTTATTATTGAGTTTCAAGGAACCTGGGAGAAGCATTTTCCATTGGTGGAATTTTCTTATAATAACAGCTATCAAGGGAGTATACAGATGGCGCCATTTGAGGCTTTGTATGGCAGGAGGTGTCATACGCCCTTGTGTTGGGCTAAGGTAGGGGAAAAGCATGTTTCCTTGCCACATGTGTTGAAAGACATGGATGAGAAAGTTAAGCTTGTGTGTGAATGCTTGAAAGCAGCTGCGGATAGGTAGAAATATTACGTGGATTTAAAGCGTAGAGAAATTGAATATGCGGTGGGCGATCGTGTGTTCTTGAAGGTGTCACAGTGGAAAAAGGTGATGCAGTTCGGATGTAAGGGTAAGCTTAGTCCGAGGTTTATTGGACCATATGAGATTGTGGAGAGGGTTGGTCTTGTGGCTTATCGGTTGAGGTTGCCTCTCAAGCTTGAGAAAATACATGATGTGTTCCATGTATCCATGTTATGGAGGTATAGGTCGAATCCTTTGCACATTATTTTGATTGAGCATATAGAGTTGAGACTAAATTTATCCTTTGATGAGGAGTCGGTGGAAATCCTTGATTCCAGCAGCAAGGTTCTACGTGGTAAGACGATAGAACTAGTTAAAGTATTATGGCGACATTGAGGTGTCGAGGAAGCCACTTGGGGAAGCAAGGCGGATATGTTGGAGCAATTTTCGTATCTTTTTCCTCTATGTAAATTTCAAGGGCGAAATTTCTTAAGAGGGAGAGAGTTGTAACACCCGGGTTTTGGGCCTAACAGTTTTGGGGCTGGTTAGACGGTCTAGTGGACCGAGTTAGAGATTCGAGTCAGATTCAGAAGTGAATCTTTTTTTGAAAGATAAAAATATAGAAAAATGTTTAAAAATCATATTTTACTATATTAAAAATATTGGTGAAAGAAATTTTGGAAAACGGGCTTTGGAAGGGTGATATTTTGGCTAGTGACCAAAATGCAAATTTTGAAAACTATTTTTAAAAGGTGACTGTTTTGTAAATAGTCAAAACTTAGAATCATTAAGGTGCTATTTTACTATTTGGTCTAATCTGAGTTTTCTCTTAATTAAGATTATTTTAAAAAGGTTTTATTTAAAAGAATTAAATGGAATTTAGTTAAAAAGGTAGTTATCTTTCTAAAACACAATTTGGCGTAACTTTTCTTCTCTCACATTTTCTCTCAAAACACTCTCAGACAAACACTCTTCCTCCTTCAGAGATTTAAGGTAATGATCTTAATTTCTTAACTCATTGATTTGCTAAATGATTTCTCAATTTGTTTTCCAAAAATCTTATTGAATTTCTTTGTTTTTTAAGAGCAAAAACTATCCAATTAAGGGGAAACTCATTCATTGGAGGTAAGCTTCATTCTTCTCCTCTAATGAAAGGTTCTTTATTGAAATTCCCAAGTTCTTGGCTCTTTACATATGTTTTCTAATAGGTTTGGATTAATTAATTGTGGATTTTAGCTTAATTAAGGTTTAATTGAAGGATCTTGTGATTTTCGATTTGGATCTGTTTTTCCAGTGTTGTGGATTGATTTCAATCTTATTTTGGATGTATTATAATCTGGATGAGTTGTTTTTAATAATGGAATCCCAAAATTGGATGAATCTCTAATTGTTTAGGTTGTTAGTTAAGGGTTTTTGGGTTGTTTATGGTGTTTAATCATTGTTGGAAGTAAAAGGATGTTGTGAATGAGTTCTTAGATATCAATTGATGAAGCTTGATGTTTTGAATCATTATAATATGGTTGGGTTAAGATTGAGTAGTGTTTGAGGTTGATTTTGGTAAGTTTCAGATGAGTTTTGAGTGGGCATCTTGAGAGCTAGGGGATTTTAAGTTGTAACAGAGTGTTGGATGCATTTTAATGCATGTTTCCTCTGGCTTGTGTGGCTGAAACAGGGGATAGTCAAGGCATAGCATCTTGAGGTGGTTCTAGACTTGCCGGGAGCTTGTTTCGCGGTAGCAAGCAAGGCGAAGTGAAATCGGTGAGTGGAAACAATCTTAAAAGTATTTCAAAGGGTTGAATATGGTTTTGGGAGTTTAGGATAAGTTTGAAACACTTACCTAAGCTTAGAAGTAAGTTTTCCTCTTTTGCTCTTTAATACCGGTTTAGATATGGGCTTGTGTAATGCATGTTTTGGTCGTAAACATGGTTTATTTTTACTTACTATAAATGCGTGATTTTGAGTACATATGTAGTGGCTTAAAAGTGTATTAAGTGGTAGTGAGCATTGGTTTTTATTCCGGTCAGGAATGTGATATTGCAATGGCAAAGTGATTTGCATATGTGGGGATTTTGGAAATACATTGTAAAACAGTGAGTAAATAGTTTTGTAAATGATATATTAGCTATGTGACAAGGTGAGAAAACATTCAGATATAGTTGGTGTGCAATAGGATAAAGTGCACTATAGTATGGTTAAAAATCGAACGTGGGTTAAGAGTCCTTGAGGTATAGCTGTCGGCTACCCGGACTATGTTGTTATCACTTGGGTTGAGCGGTCGGGTCCCTTTGTTGATGTAAAGCTTGCGGTTAGCAAGGTTGTAAATTCATGTGGTCGGCATGGGGAAGCCTTGATGATGGTCGGTCATTAAGGGAGATCCGTGTATCCGATGTGTAAGGTTAACAGTCGGTTAACTAAAGGTTAGCGCTCGGCTAATCAAGGATAGTGGTTGACTATCCGGGGTCACTATAATTGCCAATATATGAGAATTCTAATGTTGAATCAATTTATAATGCTTTGGGATTCAAGCATGGCTTTGTATTTGATGCTTTGGGATTAAGCATGTGGAATATATATATATATATATATATATATATATATTGCATATGGTTGATATGCATTTTTTGATTTGAAACTATTGGAACTTGCTTAGGTCGTAAGCATGGTTTGAAAACAAGTGTTGGTTTTCAAGGGTTTTAAATTCATCATTGTTTAAGAGCATACTCACTACGCAAGTGTGCTTACGCCCTCTTTTCTCTAATGGTGCAGAGCATTAAAGCTTGGAGGTAGCAAAGGCAAGGATTAAGTGATCCAAAGACAAGACTATTTGAGTATGAACTGTGTTTTAGTTTCCGGTTAATAAGGCAATGTGTTCGCTATGGATTTTTGGGATTTGTAATTCGGTTTTCCTTGGTTTTGAGAATGTATAATGCTGTGATTTTGGAGTTTGATTGTTGATGTTTCACATATCCTGCATGTTACCTATGGTTGATGTTATATGGTTACCTAGGTATGCATCTAGATGGTTTTTCTTGGATGTCATGATTTGATGAGCTAATCCTGTTGAAGATGATATTGATGTGTTGTTGGTATGGTGTTCTTGCTGGTAAATGCTTAATTGAGCATCTTGGTATGTTTGGTGGTGAGTTATAGGGAGCATGCCCCTAGATCAATCTTTTGGTGGCTTAATCTTGTGTTGTAGATAAACCTTGGTGCAAGTTCTGTTAAATGTGATGTTGGATTCTTATATGTATGTGTGCAAGTTGTTAGGACCTAAATGCATCTAGTTTTGTGTGAAAAAACAGCTAAAAATGTCATTACAGGTCCAGGCGCATCGAAACAGGTGTCTCTGTATCGGTACGGCTAGGCCATTTTAGGTATAATGTTTTGGTACGCGGTAGGGTGTTTCGATACGAGCCTGCCCTTCCAGGCATAACGTTTCAGTACTCGAGCAAGTGTTTCGATACGGTCATAGGCATTTTTTCCAGGCGCTTCGATACACGATCAAGCGTTTCGGTATAGATTTTAGCTACTTGATTCTGAGTTTTTGAAAACATGAGGGCGTATCGAAACACTAGTATGCGTACCAGTACGGGTGTCGTTAAGTTGGTTATTTTGGTATCTTGAAGGTTTCTGGTTCTTTCATTTTGGTCATTGAGTCTTGGGAATGCGATTGTATGGATTGGGATGATTGAATTGACCTAGAATTTATCATCTTGGCTTATAAATGGACTAATTGAGGATTGGTAACCTTAAATTCAATTTTGGTCTTGTAATTTAAAGTATTTACATTTTAGTCCCCAATTTTCCAGGCTCATCAAGTGCCGATATTTGGTGAACTAACTCGTTATTTCGTGCAATAACGGAGCTTTTCAAGCGGCGATGGCTAGAGTGCATGCACGCATTAATCGACACCTCTTGTGGTGGTTAACCTAGGGTTACCTTTGGAGCATCTTCGTAGTTTGGGAGGTGTTGAGTTCAGAGGTTTGAGCCATGAGGTAGCCGAGGGTTGGCTAAAGAGTACGATTCGTATTCTGAATCAAATAGGCTATAATAGTGAGTGTAAGCTAGGCTGTACATTGTCGTTGTTACATAGCGATGCTTATCATTGGTGGGTGACCACAATTGCTAATGTCTCGAAGGCGGATGTAACTTGAGAGTTCTTCGAAGAGCTTTCAAGAAGAAGTATATTAGTACTCAATATCTAGATGCGAGGAAATATGAGTTTATGGCCTTGGTTCAGGGTGGCATGTCTTTGGCGGAATATGAGGTGAAATTTGTCCGTTTGAGTCAGTATGCCTCGAAGTTGGTTTCAGATGATCTTGAGAGGTGCAATAAGTTTCGCTATGGGTTAGTGAAGGATATCAAAACATACCTGTTGGCAGCGGACTATATAGGTTTTGATATACTTGTAAACTGCACTAAGGATATCGTGTTATCCTTGAGGGTACCGGGACAAGGTTCGGGCATAGGCTTGAATAAGCGAGGAGTTGACTCTGGATTTTTAGAAAGCAAAATAGGAGGTTTTGAGATAAGAGGCATAAGTCAGATCACAAGCGAGGTGATGGCCATGGTAACCAAGGTGTTCGTATTTTAGCTGAGTATGAGCGTTGCGGTAGACGCCACACGGGTGAGTGTTGGGGAATACCATGAGTTGCTGGATATGTGGATCTCCTGGCCACACAAAACGTGACTATCCTCGTGCTATGGGTGATGTACCGGTTCACGCTGTTGTACCTGCTAGGGGCTGAGGCTGTGGCAGGGGAAATTTTTAGAGGCGCGAGGATGGTTAGAGAGCTGTGGCTCATGCTGTTGTTGTACAACCGAGAATGGTGGACCAGCATGGATCTATGTTCATCGTGAGGGGCACAACAACACGGATGTGATCGCAGGTACTTTCACCTTGCAATCTTTGTTGTTGTTTTCTTTGATTGATTCAGGGTCTACTCATTCATATATCTTAAGTGAGTATGCATCATTGTTGAATGTTCCTGTTGAGATCTTGGATGTTGGCATGCTAGTAACTAGTTCTTTTGGGGAGACGGTTACAACTAAAAGGTTGTATAGGCATTGTCCTTTTGGCGATGCAAGGTCATGAGTTTGCCGCGGATTTGATGGAGTTGCCATTTCATGGTTTTGACGTTATCTTGGGTATGGATTGGTTAAGTGAGCACAAGGTAGTGGTGGATTGTGAGTCTAAAAGGATTTCTCTGAAGTTGGCCGATGATTATGAAGTTGTGGTGGTGGGTGAGAATGTGAAATTCTTCTCCAATATTGTTTCGCTACTTGAGCGGAGAAGATGATGTTTGATGGTTGCCGAGCTTATTTGGCTATTGTTATGAATCCATAAGCCAAGGGTGTTCGAGTGTAGGACATTCGAGCTGTTTGTGATTATCCGGAAGTTTTTCCTAAAGAGTATCCGGGTTTACCTCCAGATAGGAAGGTAGAGTTTTGTATTGAAACTTATGAAGGTACAACTCCGGTGCCCATTGCTCCCTATCGGATGGGACCGAAGGTGTTAAAAGAGTTGAAATTGTAGCTTCAGGAGTTGTTGGATCATGGGTTCATTCGATCAAGTGTTTCTCCTTGGGGTGCTCCGATTCTCTTTGTGAAAAAGAATGATGGATCAATGCGTATGTATATTGATTATCGTCAGTTGAATAGGTTGACAGTGAAGAACAAGTATCCGTCATCGCGGATTTATGACTTGTTCGATCAGTTTTGCGGGGCAGCAATGTTTTTGAAGATAGATTTAAGGTCGAGGTATTATCAGTTGAAAGTTAAGGATATGGATGCTCATAAGACGACATTTCGTATGAGGTACGGGCATTATGTTTTTGGTGATACGTTTGGTTTGAAAAATACCCTGACGGCTTTCATGGACATGATGAATAAAGTGTTTTATGAGTACCTTAATCGGTTTATGGTGGTTTTTATCGATGATATACTCGTGTACTCTCGTACGAGAAGGAACATGATAAGCATTTGCGGATTGTGTTGCAAGTCTTGAAGGATAATCAGTTGTATGCCAAGTTGAGCAAGTGCGAGTTTTGGCTCAAGGAGGTGATGTTTCTCGGACATGTGGTATCTGCGGAGGGAATTCGTGTTGATCCACAAAAAATTAAGGCTATTCTCAATTGGAAACAACCTAAGACCGTGTCGGAAGTGCGTAGTTTCCTTGGGTTGGCAAGCTATTCTTGCCATTTTGTGGAAGGGTTTTCTAGTATTGCGGCACTGTTGACAAAGTTGCTACAAAAGAGTGTTCCTTTCGTGTGGACGAAGAAGCAATAGCATGGGTTTGAAAACTTGAATGAGGTTTTGACACGTGCTACTGTGTTGATTCATCCAAAATCTGGGAAGGAGTTTGTGGTTTATAGTGATGCATCGTCTATTCGTTTGGGTTGTGTGCTGATGCAGGATGGAAAGGTTGTGGTTTATGCGTCGAGGCAGTTGAAGGTTCATGAGCGCAATTATCCAACTCATGATTTGGAGCTTGCTGTTGTGGTGTTTGCCTTGAAGATTTGGCGACACAACCTTTATGGATAGAAGTGTGTGGTCTTTACGGATCATAAGAGTTTGAAATTTTTGATGTCTCAAAAGGATTTGAACCTTAGGCAATGAATGGTGGTTGGAGTTGCTTAAGAATTACAACTTGACAATTGAGTATCATCCTGGAAAAGCCAATGTTGTTGCGGATGTGTTGAGTCGTAGGGTGACGGTTGAGCTTAGGGCAATGTTTGCAAGGTTGAGTGTGATGTGGGAAGGTGGGTTGTTGGCTGAATTGCAAGTTAAGCCTACGTTGTCATAGTTGATTTAGGCTAAGCAACCATATGATGATTCTGTGGTTCCTCATGTTAAGGACATATCATATGGTAACCCGACAGATTTTTATTTTGATGATGATGGTGTTTTGTGCTTCAAGGGTCGAATAGTGGTACCAGAAGTCCCAGAGCTCAGGCATACTATTTTGGCAGAAGCACAATCTAGTCCTTTTGCTATACATCCTAGTAGTACCAAAATGTATCGTGATTTGAAGGAATGGTACTATTGGGTTGGATTAAAAAAGGTTGTGGTGGAGTTTGTGTCCAAGTGTATAGTGTGTCAGTGGGTTAAAGCTGAACATCAGTTTCCATCCGGGTTGTTGCAACCGTTGAGAATTTCAGAGTGGAAATAGGAGAGAATCACCATTGATTTCATGCTAGGGTTGCTGTTGACACAGGCTAAAAAGGATTCCATTTGGATGATTGTTGATCGGTTTACGAAGTGTGCATATTTTCTACCAGTGCATACGATGTACACCTTGGACAAGCTAGCGGATTTATTTATCTCTGAGATTGTGCGTTTGCACGGGTTACCAAAGTTGATCATTTCAGATAGAGATCCGAGGTTCACATCATGGTTTTGGAGATGTTTACATCAGGTTCGGGTTCGAGGTTGAGTTTCAGTACTGTGTATCATCCTCAGACGGATGGGTAGTCTGAGCGTGTTAACCAGGTCTTGGAGGATATGCTAAGGTGTTGTATTATTGAGTTTCAAGGAACCTGGGAGAAGCATTTGCCGTTGGTGGAATTTACTTATAATAACAGCTGTCAAGCGAGTATACAGATTGCACCATTTGAGGCATTGTATGGCCAGAGGTGTCGTATGCCCTTGTGTTGGGCCGAGGTAGGGGAAAAGCATGTTTCCTTGCCGCATGTGTTGAAAGACATGGATGAGAAAGTTAAGCTTGTGTGAACGCTTGAAAGTGGTTGTGGATCAGTAGAAATGTTACGCGGGTTTAAAGCGTAGGGAAATTTAATATGCTGTTGGCGATCATGTGTTCTTGAAGGTGTCACCGTGGAAAAAGGTGATACGGTTTGGACGTAAGGTTAAGCTTAGTCCGAGGTTTATTGGACCATATAAGATTGTGGAGCGAGTTGGTTCTGTGGCTTATCGGTTGTGGTTGCCTCCCGAGCTTGAGAAAATACATGATGTGCTCCATGTATCCATGTTACGGAGGTATCAGTCGGATCCTTCGCATGTTATGCCGATGGAGCGTATTGAGTTAAGACTGGATTTATCCTTTGATGAGGAGCTGGTGGAAATCCTTGATTCCAGCAGCAAGGTTCTACGTGGTAAGACGATAGAATTGGTTAAAGTCTTGTGGCGACATCGAGGTGTCGAGGAAGCCATTTGGGAAAGCAAGGCGGATATGTTGGAGCAATTTCTGCATCTTTTTCCTCCAAGTAAATTTCAAGGGCAAAATTTCTTAAGAGGGGGAGAGTTGTAACGCCCGATTTTAGACCTAGAGGTTTTGGGGATGGTTAGACGGTCTAGTGGACCGGGTTAGAGATTCGAGAGCAAATATTTTTCTAAAAGATAAAAATATGGAAAAATGTTTAAAAATCATATTTTATTATATTAAAAATATTGGTGAAAGAAATTTTGGAAATCGAGTTTTGGAAGGGTGACATTTTGGCTAGTGACCAAAATGTAATTTTTGAAAACTATTTTTAAAAAGTGACTATTTTGCAAAGAGTCAAAACTTTGAATCTTTAAGGAGCTATTTTACCATTTGGTCTAATCTGATTTTTCTCTTAATTAGGACTATTTTAAAAAAGGTTTTACTTAAAAAGAATTAAAGGAAGATTTAGTTATAAAGTGGTTATTTTTTAAAAAAACAATTTGACGTAAATTTTCTTCTCTCACGTTTTCTCTCAAAACACTCTCAGCCAAACACTCTTTTTCCATCAGAGATTTAAGGTAATGATCTTAATTTCTTAACTCATTGATTTGCAAAATGATTTCTCAATTTGTTTTCCAAAAATCTCATTGAATTTCTTTGTTTTTCAAGAGGAAAAACCATCCAATTAAGGGGAAACTCATTCATTGGAGGTAAGTTTCGTTCTTCTCCTCTAATGAAAGGTTCTTTACTGAAATTCCCAAGTTCTTGGCTCGTTACATATGTTTTCTAATAGGTTTTGATTAATTAATTATGGATTTTAGCTTAATTAAGGTTTAATTGATGGATCTTGTGATTTTTCGATTTGGATATGTTTTTTGAGTGGTATGGATTGATTTCAATCTTATTTTGGATGTATTATAATGTGGATACGTTGTTTTTAATAATGGAATCCCGAAATTGGTTGAATCTCTAATTGTTTAGGTTGTTAGTTAAGGGTTTTTGGGTTGTTTAAGGTGTTTAATCATTGCTGGAAGTAAAATGTTGTGAATGAGTTTTTAGATATCAATTGATGAAGCTTGATGTTTTAAATCGTTATAATATGGCTGGTTTAAGATTGAGTAGTGTTTGAGGTTGATTTTGGTAAGTTTCGGATGAGTTTTGATTGGGCATCTTGAGAGCTACGGGGTTTTAGGTTGAAACAGAGTGTTGGATTCATTTTAATGCATGTTTCCTCTGGATTTGTGTGGCTGAAACAGGGGATAATCAAGGCGTAGTATCTTTAGGTGGTTCTAGATTTGCTAGGGCTTGTTTTGCAGTAGATAGCAAGGCAAAGTGAAATCGGTGAGTGGAAATGGTCTTAAAAGTATTTCAAAGGCTTGAAAGTGGTTTTGAGGGTTTAGGATAAGTTTGAAACACTTACCTAAGCTTGGAAGTAAGTTTCCCTCTTTTGCTCTTTAATATCGGTTCAGATATGAGCATGTGTAATTCATGTTTTGGTCATAAACATGGTTTGTTTTTACTTACTGTAAATGCATGATTTTTGAGTACATATGCAATGGCTTAAAAGTGTATTAAATGCTAGTGAGCATTGGTTTTTATTCCGGTCAGGAATGTGACATTGCTATGGCAATGTGATTTGCATATGTGGGAATTTTGTGTAATGTATTATAAAATGGTGCGTAAATGGTTTTGTAAATGATATAGTGGCTATGGACAAGAGGAGAAAACATTCGGATATAGTTGGAAATGTATAGGATAAAGTCCACTATAATATGGTTAAAAATCGATCGTGGGTTAAAAGTCCTTGAGGTATAGCGTCGGCTACCCAGACTATGTTGTACCTCTTGGGTTGAGCGGTTGGTTCCCCTTGTTTATGTAAAGCTTGTGGTCGGTAAGGTTGTAAAGTCATGCAGTCGGCATGGGGTAGTCTTGATGATGGTCAGTTATTAAGGGAGATCCGTATATTCGATGTGTAAAGTTAACGGTCGGTTAACTAAAGATTAGCGGTTGGCTAATCAAGGATAGTGGTCGACTATCCAGGGTCACTATAATTGCCAATATATGAAAATTCTAATGTTGAATCTATTTATAATGCTTTGAGATTTAAGCATGGTTTTGTATATAATGCTTTGGGATTTAAGCATGGTTTTGTATATAATGCTTTTGGATTTAAGCATGGTTTTGTATATAATGCTTTGAGATTTAAGCATGTTTTGTATATAATGCTTTGGGATTTAAGCATGGTTTTGTATTTGATGCTTTGGGATTAAGCATGTGGAATATGTATATTGTTTTGCATATGGTTGATACGCATGTTTTGATTTGAAACTATTGGAACTTTCTTAGGTCATAAGCATGGTTTGAAAACAAGTGTTGGTCTTCAAGGGTTTAAATGCATCATCGTTTAAGAGCATCCTCACTAAGAAAGTGTGGTTACACTCTATTTTCTCTAATGGTTCAGAGCATTAAAGCTTGGAGGCAGCAAAGGTAAGGATTAAGTGATCCAAAGACAAGACTATTTGAGTACGAACTCGGTTTTAGTTTTCGGTTAATAAGGCAATGTGTTCGCCATGAATTTTTGGGATTTGTAATTCAGTTTTCCCTGGTTTTGAGCATGTATAATGTTGTGATTTTGGATCATGATTGTTGATGTTTCGCATATCGTGCATCGGTAACCTATGGTTGATGTTATATGGTTACCTAGGTATGCATCTAGATGGTTTTGCTTGGATGACATCCTTTGATGAGCTAATCCTGTTCAGTATGGTATTGATGTGTTGTTGGTATGGTGTTGCTGCTGGTAATTGCTTAATTGAGCATCTTGGTATGTTTGGTGGTGAGTTATAGGATGCATGCCTTTAGATCAATCTTTTGGTGACATAATCTTGTGTTGTAGTTAAACCTTGGTAAAGTGTTGTTAAATGTGATGTTTGATGCTTATATGTATGGATGCAAGTTACTAGGACTTAAATGCAACTAGTTTTGTGTGAAAAACCAGCTAAAAATGTCATTACAGGTCCAGGCGTATCGAAACAGGTGTCCTCGTACTGGTACGTCTAGTCTATTTCAGGCATAGCATTTTGATACACATGAGGGTGTTTCGATACGGGCCTACCTTTCTAGGCTTAATGTTTTGGTACTCGAGCAAGTATTTTGATACGGTCATAGGCATTTTTTCCAGGCGTTTCGATATGCGATCAAGCATTTCAGTACGGGTTTTTGCTTCTAGATTCTGAGTTTTTGAAAACATAAGGGCGTATCGAAACACTAGTAATTGTACCAATATAGGTATCGTTAAATTGGTTATTTTGGAATCTTGAAGGTTTTAGGTTCGTTCATTTTAGTCCTTGAGTCTTGGGAATGCAATTGTACGAGTTGGGATGATTAAATTGACCCGGAGTTTATCATGTTGGCATGTAAATAGAATAATTGACGATTGGTAACCTTAAATTTAATTTTGGTCTTGTAATTTAAAGTAATTATGTTTTAGTCCTCAATTTTGAGTATGATGCAATTAATTGTCTTTTGTGACTCGTTTCATTTGAAAACTCACCTGTTGCGAGTATGAACATGTAGGAATAATAATTTGCATTTAGACAAGATAAAAGAAAAAATAGATCAACTTTTCATAACCTTTCTCTGGTTTGCTTCGGCAAACCTATTGTAGCACTCTCGGTTCAGCCGGGCGTCTAGGCCGGGTCGAGGGGGTTACATTGGTGGAGTTTGCTTATAATAACAGTTGCCAGGCTAGTATACAGATGGCACCGTATGAGGCGTTGTGTGGCAGGAAGTGTCGTATGCCTGTGTGTTGGGCTGAGGTTGGGGAAAAACATATTTCCTTGCATGATGTATTGAAAGGAACAAACAAGAAAGTGAAGTTGATATGTGATCGATTGAAAGCGGCTTCAGATCGTCAAAAATCCTAGTCAAATTTGAGGCGTAGGGATATAGAGTATGTTGTTGGTGACCGAGTATTTTTGAAGGTATTGCCTTGGAAGAAGGTGATGTGGTTTGGGTAGAAAGGGAAGCATAGCCTGAGGTTTATTGGACCATATGAGGTTGTTGAGCGTGTGGGTCCTGTTGCTTACCGTTTGAGGTTACCGCCTGAGTTAGACAGGATTCATGATGTGTTTCATGTTTCGATGTTGTAGAGGTATCAGTCGGATCCCTCGCATGTTATGCCAGTGGAAGATATTGAGTTGAGGCCGAATCTATCTTATGATGACGAACCAGTGGAGGTTCTTGATACTAGCAGTAAGGTTCTGCGTGGCAAGACGGTCGAGCTTGTTAAGGTGTTGTGGAGGCACCGCAGTGTTGAGGAGGCCACGTGGGAACGCAAGTCAGATATGTTGGAATAGTTTCCGCATCTATTTCCTCTAGGTAAAATTTTGAGGATGAAATTTCTTAAGTGGGGGAGAGTTGTAACACCCCGGTTTTGGGCCTAGCGGTTTTGTGGCTTGTTAGACGGTTTATTGGCCTGGGTTAGGGATTCGAGTCAGATTCAATATCGTATATTTTTTGGTAAGACAAAAATGTGGAAAATGACTAAAAATCATATTTTAATATATGATTAATATTGGTGAAAGCAATTTTGAAAAATGGGTTTTGGAAATGTGACATTTTGGTTAGTGACCAAATGCAAATTTTGAAAACTATTCTTTAAGTGACTAAAATGAAAAGGGTCAAATTCTTAGAATCCTTAAGGAGCTATTTTATCAAGTTTTTGCTAGTGATTTCTCCCATTAATTAAATCATTTTAACATGTGTTTTAAACATTGATTAAAAGAGAATTGGTTATTGAAGTTAGTTATTTGCTTTTAAACAAAATTCACATAAGTTTTTCCTAAACAATTTCTCTCAACTTCTTTTCTGCCAAACACTCAGAATTTCATCAAAATCCAGAGGTGAAAGATCCGTTTTACTCATGTTATTGATTTAAACTTGATTCTTTAACTTTGTTTTACAAAATCTCATTGAAATCTCATGTTTTCTTAGCTTTAAACAAGTTAATTGAGGGAGAAATCACACAATAGGGGTAAGGTCTGTGATCTCCTCTATTGAATGGTTCTTTATTGATATTCTCAAGTGTTTGATCCTTGATTTATGGTTTATAATCTGATTTGATGTTTTTATATTGGATTAATTGATTTATTTGGGTGAAATTGATGAAATAGAGAAAGATTCAAATTGAATCTGATTTCCAGTGTTATGATTGAGTTTAAACACATTTTGGATATATAATCATGTTGATAAGTCGATTTTGTCAATGGAATCCCGAAACTCTTGAATCTCTAATTGTTTAGGTTGCTAGAAGTGTGTTTTTGTGGTGTTGTGGTGACTGTGTGGTTGCTGGAAGTATTTGGATGTGTTAGTGCTGTTTTTGAGTGCTAATTGATGATTATGGATGTGTTAGATTGTTAGGTTGTGGCTGGGTTGTGTTTGGAAAGGATTATATGATGATTTTTGGTGGTTGTGGTTGGGTAATTTTGAGAGAATTGTGGAAGTCCATTAGGATTTTTTGTTGCAGTGTTTTGAATGCATTGAGATGCATTAATCCTCTGTTGTAATGTGGTTAAAACAGGGGAGGTTGATCCGAAAGTGATCGGTGAAGCTTTGGAGGCTTTGGGCGCTTGATTTCGCGTTGGCGAATTGAGGTTTCGCGTATAGGTGAGTGAGAACGTGGATTCCAGCTTTGGAATGTTTAAAGGTGGTTTATGGGAGTTTAAACTTAGCTTGATACGCTGGTTTAAACTCGAAAGTAAGTAAACGTGATTTTTTCCCTCGATCGTGGCAGTGTGAAATGGTTTTTATACACTTGTTTTGATTTACATTGAGCCTACTATTTAAGCATGTTTTAAGTATTTGAGATATTGTTTTTAAGCATGAGATGCTGAAGGATGCACATGGTAAGTGATCCTTGAAAGTATATGGTTTATACTTGTGGTTTAAAGCATGGTTGTTGCTTTGGAAAATGGTTTGGTTTAAATGCTTGTTAAAAACAATGAGGTAAATGGTAAATGGTTAATTATATTGGCAAGTGATGTGGTTTTAAAGTTGTTATCGGATATAGTTGGTAGGCCATAGGATTGATAGTGCACTATAATAAGTCACCCTGGGTGTTAAGGGTTTTGATCCATGTACCGAAACTCCATCCAAGTACCCTAACGGTAGAGGGGTTTTATAGTACTGTATACTCCCGTTAGTGGATTAAGCATCTAACCTGGGTAAGGGGTTGGTGTATCCGTGTATCCGATGAGCTCTTTCGCTAAATGAACTTGGTTAATGATCACTTGTGAGCCAATATAATTGTTGATGTATCATTGGAAAGTTATGTTGTATAATGTGATTTATACATGTTTACTCTTTAAGCATTGCATATGGTTGTTATGCATGGGAAGGCTTAAATTGAGGTTGAGCAATGGGACTTGCTATTGGTTAATGATACATGTTGCATATGGTTTAATATGCTGGTTTTAAAGATGTTAAGTGCATGTTTTAAAGGCATGATAATGTTGTAAAGGATGCTTGAAATGACTTTTAATGTATTGTTAAGAAATGGTTTTAATGCATTGATGGTGTGTTGTTTTTGAGCACACCTCACTAAGCCTAGTGTGCTTACACTCTCTTTGTCTATCAATGCAGAGAATTAGAATCTTGGGAGGCAGCGGGAAGCAAGGGATCGGAACAAGACTTGGTAACCAAAGTATGTTTGAATTAGATTATAAGTAATAAGGATAATGAGGGTTTCCGTTGTTATTTTGGAGATGTTTTGTTGAACTCCCTGTTTGAGCAAGTTTGTTTTGTTGCTCTTGGGTTGTAATTGGCCTTTATGGTTTGAAGTTTCATGTTTTGCTTGGTTGGTTAACTAGGTTGCATGCCTATAGATTTACATTTGATGCAAAATGCCATGAATGGATGTTGAATATGTGATGTAATTTTGTGGTTGGATTTTAGGTTATGTTGGCTGTATGTTAGGAGTATGTTAGAATGTTTTGGTAAGGTTGAAAGCATGTTAAATCAGCTGAAAATGATATTACAGGCCCAGGCGTACCGATACGTGAGGACCGTATCGGTACAGTTAGGCAAATTTGGGCACTTGGGATTGGTACGGGTATGTATGTACCGGTACGGATAAAACATTTAAGCTTGGCATACCGGTACGGGATAAGGCGTATCAGTACGAGTACTCATTACTAGAAAGTTGCTTTTGGGAAAAACTCGTGTACCGAAACAGTGAAGGCTCGTATCGGTACGATATTAATATTTTACAAGCTGACATGGCATACCGATACAATACACAGTGTATTGGTACGGGTGGCTACTCCATATCGGTACGTCTGTGATCGTACCGGTACCGGTGGCTGTTAATTCTGTTAATGTCATGGAAAGGAAGTTATGTATCCTTGCATTTTGGTCCCTGAATTTTGTGGTTGAAATTGAACAAGATTGAATGATCGTTTAAGTTGAATTTTGACGTGTAAGCATATAATCTATCTAATTAATGGATAGTAACTTAAAAGTGGGATAAGTCCTCGTAATTTCTAGAAATTGCAATTTGGTCCTTCAATTGCAATTGTATTCAATTGGATGTCAATTTGATGCCCGATTGAGTTGAGGTATCACTTGTTGTCAATATGAACATGTAGGGATTTAATTATGCATCTAGACAAGATAAAGAGAAAAAAGAGACGCATTTTGGGTTGTATCTTCACGGTTTACTTCGGTAAACCTAATGTAGCTCGCTCGGTTTGGTCTTGTGACTAGGCCGGGTCGAGGGGGTTACACCACCAGCAGGAGAATTGGCGCACTCTTGACCCCTCGACTGCTGCGGTTCTCATGGTGGAGCATGGCACACTCTTGACCCCTCGACACACATGAGGCGACTTATTATAGTGCAATTTAAACCCCATGGCTAGCCAACTATATCCTATAACATTTTACCTCAGCCACTTGCCAATATACTCAATAATAACCTCATTAACTTACTGTTTTACATATGCATCATTTCAAACAATTTTCCAATACATTAAAGCATTGTATTCTAGCGTTCCCAAAATACTTTCATAAATCATTTGCTATGCTCAAATCTCATCATGTATAATCATTTGCAACATCTTTCATTTCTAAAACATGCATATAATAGTAATAATCAAATCTATAAACATATGCATGAGATTGTATTTTGCAAAACCAAAAACGAGAGAGAGTTCAAACCAATACTTTCTTCTGAGCTTAGATAAGTGTTTCAAACTTAATCCAAACTCCCAACAACCATCTTCAAACCTTTTAAAAGCAGTAAAACACATTTCCAGTCACCAACAATCCAAAGCCCTCTTGCCGTTGCGAGAATCAAGCTTCTAAAGCTTTCGCAACCTCTCCAAATGCAATAAGATTCAACGCCCCTGCTTTACCCAATCAAAAATACAGAATTAATGCACTTCCATGCATCTCTAATTTTGAGCAACCAACAAACACAACTTCGCCTCACAAGAAACCATCAAATGCCTCTCTAAAACAACCGATCCCCCTTGTGATTTCTCAAAATTTAGAATTCCAGTGACCAATTTGCGTACCGATACGGTACCCCGCGTATTGGTACAACTCTTTAAAAATAAAGGGGCCATACCGATACTCAAACCTATGTATCGATCCTGATGCACAAAACTCAAAGGGTGTATCGATACTCGGCTAATTGTACTGGTACCCCCTTTGCATTTTACACTTAAAATGGAGCTATTTTAGACCCTACGTACCGATCCCTGTGTACTCGTACCAGTACGCGAAGGCCTTTAATGGCCTCTAACTCTAACATATGACTCTTTGGCTCACTTCAATCAACTTTAGACATCTCCTAAACATCATATGACATTATAAACACGTTTGACATCAACATACCAACATTTTAAGCAAACCTAGCAAGCCTAACACAACCATTCACATCATCTATAGGCATGCTTCCTACTCAACATCCAAACCATAAATATAAACACATCTCAAGCACTTTAAACATCTTACAAATCCAAACTAACATATAAAACTTGCACAAATAGGGAGTTTAGCAAACAACCCTCTCAAAACAACATTTGACACATTGCCCTTATTACTACTAAGTATTGTTTCAAACCATACTTCACAACCAAGTCCTAGGATAACCTTCCTTGCTCGCTTGCTGCCATTCAATCCGCTAATCTGTATTGATGATAAAAGAGAGTGTAAGCACATAATGCTTAATGAGGAGAACTCAAAACACAAAACATCATCCAATGTATTTTAAAATCGGTTTGTTCCAAAACCTTCCACATACGTTTTATCACAAAAACCATCATGCCTTACTTTCAAAAATTATGCACTTACCCTTTTCCAAATCATGCATCTTAAACCATATGCAACATGTATCATGGGTTCAATAGCATACTCTCATATACAACCCTCAATTTAAGCCATCCCATGCATAACAACCCATATGCAAAGCTTAAAGAGTATTCACATGTATAAATCTCATTATACAACAATCCATCAACATGATACATTAATTCATTACATTGTCTTACAAGCGATTCTTTTCCAAATCTCATTACTTTCATTAAACCACATCGGATACACAGATTTCCCAACTGATATCCCAATGACTTACAGCTCAATGGCATGGAGTAAATGCAACACATGCATAACCTCTACACTACCAAGGCTCATCCTCCAATTTGGAGTAAACACCTCCAATGCATCACCTCAACGGTTGCAGCCAGAGTAAAAGCCATTGAAGTATTACCTCAACAATATTGGGGTTCACATGCTCAGAGTAAATACTTTCAATACATCACCTCTAGGAACCATGGGCGACTTATTATAGTGCACTTTAAATCCTATGGCCGGACAACTATATCCAATAACATTTCCATAACCTTTTCATGTCATCACTTGGCAATATAATTCAATTCATTAACATTAACTCACTGTTTTCATATGCATCAATTAAAACCATTTATCCAACGCTTTCGACCAAGTATTACCAATGTCCAACAACATTAACAAATCATGCATTACCTTCAAATGCATCATCATCATTTTATAAACATTTTCCAGCATTAAACCATGCTCAAATCATGCATATACAATGACTAATCAATTTGTAACACTCTGGTTTTGAGCTTAGATTTTTAAGGATCGGTTCGAGGGTTCGGATGAGCGGTATTAGAGATTCGAGTTGGTTTCAAGATTAAATTGGATTAAATATTTTTAAAGGTGATAAAATTGTGGAAAATATTCTAAAATCATTATTAAATATATTAATGATTATGGTGAAGTCAAATTTGGAAACTGAGTTTTTGAAATCGGACATTTTGGACTAGTGACCAAAATGAAAACTATTTTGGTGGCTGTTTTGTAAAGAGTCAAAACTTTGAATATTTAAAGAGCTAATTTCCCTAAAAGTTAATATCAGACTTTATCCCTTAATTGGCTATTTTTAAAACATTTTAGAAAATATAAATTGGTTGGGGAGAGTTAATTTGTAATTAAAAGCTTTAAAACAAAAATCACGTAACTTACTCAAAATATTTTCTCTCAAAATCTCTCCAGCCAAACATCAATTTATTCTTCTAAATCATCAGATAAACCTTTCTTTTCTTAAATCTTTTGTTTGTAAATGATTCTTTGTTGTTAGTTTACCAAAACCTTATTGTTTTAACTTTGTTTTCTCATTTAAATCATCCAATTAAGGGAGAAAGAGTCCATCAGAGGTAAGGTTCGTTCTCCTCCTCTAATGAAAGGTTCTTTACTGAAATTCCTAAGTTGTTGACTCTTTACAATTGTTTTATAATGTGTTTTGATAGTTTAATTGAGGAAAATTCATTTAATTATGTTTTGATTGATGAAATTTGTGGATCTTCGTACTTGTTCTGTTTTGCTGGGACTTTGATCAAATTAGATCATGATTTTGATGTTTAATTGAGCTAATAACTTGGTTTTAACATTGCAATCCCGAAACAAGTTGAATCTCTAATGTTTAAGGTTGTTAATCAAGGGTTTTTTGGGTGATAGTTGAGTTTAATCATTTCTAGAAGTAAAAGGATGTTGGGAAAGGGTTATTAGAATGTAATTGATGGTGTTTAGTGGGTTGAATCGTTATATTATGGCTGGGTTGAGTTTCGAAAGTTTTTGAGGTTGCTTTTTATATGTTTCGGATGGTTTTTGAGTGGGCAACTTAAGAGTTGCGGGTAATTGCTTGTTGGCAATGGTTTGAATGCATAATGATACATTTGCCCTATGGTTTTATGTGATTAAAACAGGGGATAGTCAAGGCAACGAAAATTGATGTTGTTTGTTTTTTGCTAGGAGCTCGATTCCCGTTAGCGAGCAAAGCGAGGTGTATCGATGAGTGGAAACTGGTTTAAACACCTTTAAGAGGTTTAATAAAGGTTGTTGGGAGTTTAGGATAAGTTTGAAACACTTACCTAATCTTGGAATTAAGTTTTCCCTCTTTTACTATTTAATATCAGTTTGGATATGAGCATGTGTAATTCATGTTTTGGTCGTAAACATGGTTTGATTTACTTACTGGAAATGCATGATTTTAAGTACATATATAGGGTTTTAAAAGTATAAGAAATGCTAGTGAGCATTGGTTTTCATTCCGGTTAGGAATGGTGTTATTGCTTTGGCAATGTGATTTGCATATGTGGTGATTTTGTAAAATGCATTGTAAAACAGTGAGTAAATGGTTTTGTAAATGATATATTGGCTATGTGACATGATGAGAAAACATTCGGATATAGTTGGCATGCCATAGGATAAGTGCACTATAATATGATAAAAATCGATAGTGGTAAGGAGTCCTTGAGGTAAGTGGTCGGTTACTAGGACTATAATGTTGTCACTTGGGTTGAGTGGTCGGTTCCCCTTGTTGATGTTGATATTGCGGTCAGCAAGGGTGTTGTATCATGCGGTCGGCATGGTATGGGTTATGGTAGTGGTCGACTATCATGGGAGACCCATGTATCCGATATGTATGGTTAACAGACGGTTAACCAAGGATTAGCAGTCGGCTAATCAAGGATAGTGGTCGACTATCTGGGGTCACTATAAATGCCAATATATGCAAGTTCATGTGTTGAACCTACTTTTTAATGCTTTGGGATTTAAGCATGGTTTTGTAAATTGATGCTTTGGGTTTAAGCATGGTCTTGTAATTTAATGCTTTGGGATTTAAGTATGTGGTATGTAAAAGGTTTTGAATATTGTCGACATGCATGTTTGATTTGGAATCATTGGAATTGCTTAGGTCGTAAGCATGGATTGAAAACAAGTGTTAAGTTTTCAAGGGTTATATCGCATCATTATTTTAAGAGCATCCTCACTAAGCATGTGTGCTTACACTCTCTTTCTCCTAATGATGCAGAGCATTGAAGTTTGGGGGCTGCAAGGGCAAATTTTAATGCGATCCAAGACAAGGACTTCTTTGAGTATGAACTCGGTTTATGTTTTCAATTAAAAGGCAATGTGTTTGCCATATTTTGGGGATTTGTAATTTTGTTTTCCTATGGTTTTTAAGCATGTTATGTGCTGGATTGTAAGGCTGATTTGATGATGATATGTTGGTTGATGATATTTCTTTATAGTTGATATTAGGTGGTTGCATAGGAAATCATCTAGTTAACCTTTGATGGTTGCCATGTTTTGATGATTAAAGCAAGTTTGTTTTGATGCTTTAGATGTGTGAGCATGATGAGTATGACTTGAAAGTGCCTAATGTGAGTTTTGGTTGTTTGGTAGGATGATATTAGAAAGCATGCCTATAGAATATCTTGGGGTGTATGAGTGCCATGTAATGTTGTTGATTATGTGATACTTTGGTATGGTATGTGTCCTAGTAATGTTGTATAAATGTTTGAAGCATGTTAGAGCGTATTGGTTTTCATTAAAGAATGTTTAGACAACAAATTTGAACATTACAAGTCCTGGCGTACCAGTAGGGTGTCCCTGTTTTGGTACGAGTAAGCCATTTCAGGCTTAGCGTACCGGTACGCAGACAAGAATTTCGGTATGAGCCTAGGCAAATTTGGCCAGCATTTTGGTAGTCGATAGGGTATTTCGATATGGTACATGGATTTTATGAAGGGGGTTTCGATACGCGGGGGCGTATTGGAATAGATTTTAGCTACTAGAATCTAAGTTTCTGAAATTATTGAGGCGTACCGAAACACCTACACACATACCGATAGGGCTGCAGTTATTTCAGTTATTGGAATATTTGGAAGTTTCTGTTTCTTTCATTTTGATCCCTAAACTTTGTAAATGCAATTGTATGAGATTGGATGATCGTTTTGACCTGAAATTTGACATGTAAGCATGTAATTGGTCTAACTGAGGATTGTTAACTTTAATTTTAGTTTTGGTCTTTTATTTTATCAGATTTGCATATTAGCCCCTAAATGTATGTTATACAATTGTTACCTTTCTGTGGTCCGATTCCTTTGTAAATTCACCCACTGCAATTATGTACATATAGGATTAATTAGACAAGATAAAAAGGAAAAAATGGACCACTTTTCGTAATCTTTCTCCGATTTGCTTCGACAAATCTAATGTAGTTCTCTCATTTCGGTCGAGCATCTAGGCCGGGTCAAGGGGGTTATATTTGTTGGTATTAGAGCCAAGTTTCGAAAGGTTGGTAAGTTGTTTGATTGATTGGTAATGTTTTAATTGCACGGTAATTGTGTTTATGTTCGGTGATTGTTTAATATCATGCTAGGGCATGAATTGGGAACACATTGCCTATTACCGAGGTTTTAAAATGTTTCATCAGGTTGTCTTGGATCATTTGCCTAATGCTAGCCTAACTTTAATGTGTTTTGATGCTTTTGTTAGCATGGCTCAACGTTAGACGCGTTTAATGCTGGAGTTGGGCAAAATAATGTTGAGGAAGGGAATCCCCCTAATGTTTTACCTCTTCCACCTCCGTTGGCTCCTTCTATTGATGTTGGGATGGGTGGTGTACCCCAGGCTCCTTTTGTGCTAGTTTTTGTTATTTGACTCCATTAAACTAAGCGATGATGGGAGCGTTTCAAGTAGCGATGGCTGGAGTGCAAGTGGAAGCACCTGCACCTGCTATGGTCGCTAATCAAGGTTTACCCTTGGAGCATTTTTGAAGTTTGAGAGGTTAGGGTTTGAGTCTTGAGACAACCGAGGGATGGTTGGAAAAGACAATCTGCATTCTAAACTAAATGGGTAGTAATGAGGAATGCAAGTTGGGTTGCACTGTGTCACTGTTGCAAGGTGATGCATATCATTGGTGGGTGACCACAATTGCGGGTGTTCCCAAGGCGGATGTGACTTGGGAGTTCTTTTGGAAAGCTTTCAAGAGAAAGTATCTTGGTGCACAGTATTTGGATGCGAAAAAATGCGAGTTTATGTCGCTATCATAGGGTGGCATGTCTGTTGCTGGAGTATGATGTGAAGCTTGTTCCCCTGAGTCAGTATGCCTCGGAGTTGGCTCCTGATGATCAATAGAGATGCGATAGGTTTTGCTATGGTCTTGTGAAGGATATTAAAACTTATCTTCTGGCTGCGGATTACACAGATTTTGTTGTATTGGTCAACCGGGCCAAGGATATGAGCAATCCTTGGGTACATCAATTCAGGCTACGAGTGCAAGTTTGGGTAAGAGAGTGGCTGATTCTAGCTATTCTAGGAGATAGAATAAGAGGTTTCAGGACAAGAGATATAGGCCAGACCATAGGCGTGGTGACGGTATTGATCAGGGTAACCTAAGAGTTCGTATCATGGCCAAGTGTGAGCGTTGTGGTAGACATCACACGGGTCCATGTTGGGGAAATTCCTTGAGCTATTGAATATGTGGATCTCCTGATCACATGAAGCATGATTGTCCTCGGGTGTGAGAGAGGCACCAATTCATGTTGCTGCACCTATTAGGGGTCGAGGGCGTGGCAGGGGTAGTTTTCAGATGTGTGAGGATGGTTAGAGAGTTGTAGCTCATGCTGATGCAGTGTGACCAGAGAATGGTGGACCAGCTTAGATCTACGCTAATTGTAAGGGTCGCAATGACACGGATGTGATCGCAGGTACCTTCACTTTGCAATCCTTGTCATTGTTATCTTTGATTGATTTGGGGTCTACTCATTCATATATCTTGAGTGAACATACATCTTTGTTGAATATTCCTATTGGGATCTTGGATGTTGGCATGTTAGTAACTAGTTCCTTTGGTGAGACGTTACTACTAGATGGTTGTATAGGCGATGCCCTTTGGTTGTGCAAGGTCCTGAGTTTGCTACAGATTTGATGGAATTTTCATTCCATGGTTTTGATGTTATTTTGGGTATGGATTGGTTGAGCGAGACAAATCGGTTGTGGATTGTGAATCCAAAAGGATTTCTTTGAGGTTAGCCGATGATTATGAAGTTGTGGTGGTTGCCGAGAATGTGAAGTTCTTGTCCAATGTTGTGTCGGCTACTCAAGCAGAAAGGATGATGCAAGGAGGTTGCCAAGCTTATTTGGCCATCGTGATGAATCCCGAAGTTAAGGGTGTTCGGGTGTAGGACATTAGAACTGTTAGTGATTTTTTTGGAGGTTTTTTTTCAAGAGTTACCATGTTTACCACCGGATAGGGAGGTAGAATTCGATATTGAGACGTACACGGGTAGAACGCCATGTCTATTACTCATTATAGGATGGCACCGAAGGAATTGAAGGAGTTGAAGTCACAGCTTCAGGAGCTGTTGGATCATAGGTTCATACGACTGAGTGTTTTGCCTTAGGGGTGCTCCGGTACTCTTTGTGAAAAAGAAGGATGGTACGATGCGTATGTGCATTGATTACTGGCAATTGAATAAGATAACGATGAAGAACAAGTATCTTTTGCCGAGGATTGATGACTTGTTCAATCAGTTTCGAGGGTAGCAATGTTATCTAAGATTGATTTGAGATCAAGGGTATTGTAGTTGAAGGTTAAGGATGTGCATAAAACCGCACTTCGTACGAGGTATGGGCATTATAAGTTTTTGGTCATGCCTTTTGGTTTGACAAATGTCTGCCTGCATTCATGGATATAATGAATAAGGTGTTCCATGAATATCTTGATCAATTTGTGGTGGTGTTTATAGATGATATTCTCATGTACTCTTGTACCGAGGAAGATCATGATCGGTATTTTGGTTGTGTTACAAGTTTTGAAGGATAACTAGTTGTATGCCAAGCTGAGCAAGTGTGAGTTTTGGCTTAAGTAAGTGATGTTCCTTAGTTACGTGGTTTCTGCAGAGGTATTCGTGTTGATCCACAGAAAATTGAGGCTATTCTCAAATGGAAGCAACCTAAATCTATTTCAGAGGTTCGCAGTTTTCTTGGGCTGGCTGGTTATTACCGTCGCTTTGTAGATGTGTTTTCTAGTATTGCGGCACCATTGACGAAGTTGTTGCAGAATGTTCCTTATGTATAGACGGAGAAGCAACAACATAGTTTTGAGAAGTTGAAGAAATTTTTAACACATGCTCATGTGTTGATTCAACCTAAATCTGGAAAGGAGTTTGTGGTTTATAGTGATGCGTCTTATGTTGGTTTGGGTTGTGTGCTGATGCAAGATGGTAAGGTTGTGGCATATGTATCGAGATAGCTGAAGGTTTATTAGCGTAATTATCCGACTCATGATTTAGAGCTTGCGGTTGTGGTGTTTGACCTGAAAATCTGAAGACATTACCTTTACGTGTGTTGTTTTTACAGACCATAAGAGTTTGAAGTATTTGATGTCTCAAAAGGATTTGAATCTTAGGCAACATAGATGGTTGGCATTTTTAAGGATTACGAGTTGACGATCGAGTATCATCTTGGAAAGCTAACGTGGTTGCCAATGCATTAAGTCGTAAAGTTGCGGTTGAGCTTAAAGCTATGTTTGCGAGGTTGATTGTGACACGGGAAGGTAGATTGTGGCTGAGTTTGTTTTTAAGTGCATGGTGTGTCAGCGGGTCAAGGCTGAACATCAGTTTCCATCCGGGTTACTACAACTGTTGAGAATTTTGGAATGGAAGTGGGAGAGAATCACTATGGATTTTGTGTCAGGGTTACCTTTTGACACAGGCTTAAAAGGATTCCATTTGGGTGATTGTGGATCGGTTTACGAAGTGTGCATATTTTCTGCCAGTGCATAAAACGTGCACTTTGGACAAGTTGGCAGACTTGTACATTTCTGAGATTGTGCTTTGCACAGGGTATCTATGTCTATCGTTTTAGATAGAGATCTGAGGTTTATAGCAAGGTTTTGGGTGAGTTTGCATCGGGCTTTGGGCACGAGGTTGAATTTCAGCACCACGTATCATCCTCAGTCGGATGGACAATCTGAGCGGGTTATCCAGGCTTTGGAAGATATGCTGAGATGTTGTATTAATGAGTTTCAAGGAACCTAGGAGAAGCACTTACCCTTGGTTGAGTTTGCGCATAACAACAGTTACCAAGCGAGTATACAGATGGCACAGTATGAGGCATTGTATGCCCGAAGGTGTCGTACGCCTTTGTGTTGGGCTGAGGTAGGGGAAAAGCATATTTCCTTACCGGATGTGTTGAAAGAGACCGATGAGACGGTAAAGCTTGTGTGTGATCGCTTGAAAGAGGCCGCGGATCGGCAGAAATCTTACGCGGATTTAAAGCGTAAGGAAATTGAATATGCGGTGGGCGATCGTGTATTCTTGAAAGTGTCACCGTGGAAAAAGGTGATGAAATTCGGACATAAGGGTAAGCTTAGTCCGAGGTTTATTGGACCATACGAGGTTGTTGAGCATTTTGGTACTGTGGCTTATCGATTGAGGTTGTCTCCCGAGTTGGAGAAAATACATGATGCGTTCCATGTGTCTATGTTGCGGAGGTATCGGTCGGATCCCTCACATGTTATGCCGGTGGAGCATATTGAGTTGAGGCTGGATTTATCCTATGATAAAGAACCGGTGCACATCCTTGATTCCAGCAGCAAAGTTCTTCGTGGCAAGACGATTGAGCTTGTTAAGGTATTGTGGCGACACCGTGGTGTCGATGAAGCCACGTGGGAAAGCAAGGCAGACATGTTGGAGCAATTCTTTATTTGTTTCCTCCAAGTAAATTTTGAGGACGAAATTTTTTAAGTGGGGGAGAGTTGTAACACCCCTATTTTGGGCTTAAATGTTTAAGCGTCGGTTTGAGGGTTCGGTGGACCGGTATTAAAGATTCGAGTTTGTTTCGAGATTAAAATCGGATTAAATATTTTTGAAGGTGATAAAATTATGGAAAAATATTCTAAAATCATTATTAAATATATTAATGATTATAGTAAAGTCAATTTTGGAAAACAAGTTTTGGAAATTGGAGATTTTGGACTAGTGACCAAAATGAAAACTTTGAAAACTATTTTTGGTGGCTGTTTTGTAAAGAGTCAAAACTTTGAAACTTTAAGGAGCTAATTGCCCTAAAAGTCTAATATCAGACTTTATCCTTTAATTGCCTATTTTTAATGTGTTTTGAAAAATAAAAATTGGTTCGGGAGAGTTAATTTGTAATTAAAAGCTTTAAAAAAATCACATAACTAACTTTCTCAAAATATTTTCTATCAAAATCTCTCTAGCCAAACATCAATTTCTTCTTCTAAATCTTTAGGTAAGCCTTTCTTTTCATAAATCGTTTATTTGTAAATGATTCTTTGTTGATAGTTTACCAAAACCTTATTGTTTTAACTTTGTTTTCTCATGTAAATCATCCAAGTAAGGGAGAAAGCATCCATTAGAGGTAAGGTTCGTTCTCTTCCTCTAATGAAAGATTCTTTACTGAAATTCCTAAGTTGTTGACTCTTTACAAATTTTTTATAAAGTGTTTTGATAGTTTAATTGAGGAAAATTTGTTTAATTGTGTTTTGATTGATGAAATTTGTGGAACTTCGTACTTGTTCTGTTTTGCAGGGATTTTGATCAGATTAGATCATAATTTTGATGTTTAATTGAGTTAATAACTTGATTTTAACATTGTAACCCCGAAACAAGTTGAATCACTAATGTTTAAGGTTGTTAATCAAGGGTTTGGGGGGTGATAGTTGAGTTTAATCATTGCTGGAAGTAAAAGGATGTAGGGAAAGGGTTTTTAGATGTTAATTGATGGTGTTTAATGGGTTGAATCGTTATATTATGGCTGGTTGAGTTTCAGAAGTGTTTTAGGATGTTTTCGATGTGTTTTGGATGGTTTTTGAGTGGGCAACTTAAGAGTTGCGGGTAATTGCTTGTTGGCAATGGTTTGAATGCATAATGGTGCATTTAACCTCTGGTTTTATGTGATTAAAACAGGGGATAGTCAAGGCAACGAAGCTTGATGTTGTTTGTTGTTTGTCGGGAGCTCGATTCGCATTAACTAGCAAAGCAAGGTGTATCGGTGAGTGGAAACTGGTTTAAATGCCTTTAAGAGGTTTAATAAAGGTTGTTGGGAGTTTAGGATAAGTTTGAAACACTTACGTAAGCTCGAAAGTAAGTTTTCCCACTTTTGCTCTTTAATATCAGTTTGGATATGAGCATGTGTAATTCATGTTTTGGTCATAAACATGGTTTGATTTACTTACTGGAAATGCATGATTTAAAGAACATATGTAGGGGTTTAGAAGTATAAGAAATGCTATTGAGCATTGGTTTTCATTCCGGTCGAGAATAGTGTTATTACTTTGGCAATGTGATTTGCATAGTTGGCATGCCATAGGATGAAGTGAACTATAATATGATAAAAATTGATCGTGGTCAAGAGTCCTTGAGGTAAGTGGTCGGTTACTCGGACTATAATGTTGTCACTTGGGTTGAGTGGTCTGCTCCCCTTGTTGATGTTGATCTTGCGGCGGCAAGGGTGTTGTATCATGCGGTTGGCATGGTATGGGTCATGGTAGTGGTCAACTATCATGGGAGATCCGTGTATTCGATATGTAAGGTTAACGAACGGTTAATCAAGGATTAGCGGTCAGCTAATCAAGGATAGTGGTCGACTATCCAGGGTCACTATAAATGCCAATATATGCAAGTTCATGTGTTGAACCTACTTTTTAATGCTTTGGGATTTAATCATGGTTTTGTAAATTGATGCTTTGGGATTTAAGCATGGTCTTGTAATTTAATGCTTTGGGATTTAAGCATGTAGTATGTAAAGGTTTTTGCATATGGTCGATATGCATGTTTGATTTGGAATCATTTGAATTGCTTAGGTTGTAAGCATGGATTGAAAATATGTGTTTAGTTTTTAAGGTTATATCGCATCATTGTTTTAAGAACATCCTCACTAAGCATGTGTGCTTACGCTCTCTTTCTCCTAATGATGCAGAGCATTGAAGTTTGAGGGCTGCAAGGGAAAAGTTTAAAGCGGTCCAAGACAAGGACTACTTTAAGTATGAACTCGATTTATGTTTCCGTTAATAAGGCAATGTATTCGCCATATTTTGGGGATTTGTAATTCTGTTTTCCCATGGTTTTTAAGCATGTTATGTGCTGGATTGTAAGGCTTATTTGATGCTGATATGTTGGTTGATGATCTTTGCTTATAGTTGAGATTAGGTGGTTGCATAAGAATGCATCTAGTTAACCTTTGATGGTTGCCATGTTTTGATGATTCAAGCAAGTTTGTTTTGATGCTTTAGATGTGTGAGCATGATGAGTATGCCTTGAAAGTGCCTAATGCGTGTTTGGTTGTTTGGTAGAATGATATTAGGAAGAATGCCTATAGAATATCTTCGGGTGTACGAGTGCCATGTAATGTTGTTGATTCTGTGATGCTTTGGTATGATATGTGTCCTAGTAATGTTGTATAAGTGTTTGAAGCATATTAGAGCGTAGTGGTTATCATTAAAGAATGTTTAGACAGCAAATTGGGACATTACAGGTCCAGGCATACCAGTACGGGTGTCCCTATTTCAGTGCGAGTAAGCCATTTCAGGCTTAGCGTACCGGTACGCGGGCAAGCATTTCAGTACGGGCCTAGGCAAATTTGGCCAGGGTTTTGGTACTCGAGAGGGTGTTTCGATACGGTACAAGGATTTTGTCAATGGGGTTTTGATACGAGGGGGCGTATCAAAACGAATTTTAGCTACTGGAATCTGAGTTTTGGAAATTATTGAGGCGTACCGAAACACCTACACGTGTAATGATACGGGCTGCAGTTATTTCAGTTATTGGAATATTTCAAAGTTTCTGTTTCTTTCATTTTGGTCTCTCAATTTTGTAAATGCAATTGTATGAGATTGGATGATCGTTTTGACCTGAAATTTGACATGTAAGCATGTAATTGGTCTAATTGAGGATCAGTAACTTTAATTTTAGTTTTGGTCATTTATTTTATTAGATTTGCATGTTAGTCACTAAAATGTATGTTGTGCAATTGGTTGCCTCTCTGTGGTCCGATTCCTTTGTAAATTCACCCACTACAAGTATGTACACATTGGATTAATAATATGTATTTAGACAAGATAAAAATAAATAAAAGGGACCGTTTTTCTTAATATTTCACCGGTTTGCTTAGGCAAACCTAATGTAGTTCTCGGTTCGGTCGGGCATCTAGGCTAGGTCGAGGTGGTTACACAATTCATTAGAACAAGTGCATGAAAGCCAATTGCCAAACCGAGTTCGAGAGAGAATTCATCTTTTACTTACTTCCGAGCTTAGACCAACATTTCAAGCTTGATCCAAACCCCTAAACACAACTTTCAAAACATTGTAAAGCTGTGAAACACATTCTCACTCACCGACACGCAAAGCCTCGCTTGCCGATACATTAAACACACATCCAAAGCTTTTGAAATGTTCGTTCAAGCTTGAGGTTCGACTCCTCCTAATTTACTCACACAAAAATAGAGGATTTGATGCATCAAAATGCATTCAACGGCCCAACAACATCAATTCACATAAATCCTCAACATCCACTACCTAATTTCACTCTACAACAACCGAAATCAACATCAAACATCTTTCAAACTTAACCTAGACAAAACCTAATGTTTTAACCCATCAATTAACATCAATAAACATCTAAAGACACAATAACATCATCCTTATACCTCCAGCATTCATTAAACCTCCACAACTCCCCCAAAACTCACAACTAACAACCTAGAAAATTAGAGATTCACTTAGTTTTGGGATTCCAATGTTAAAGCCCACTTATAAACATTATTAAACATCAAAATCATGATTAGAATCAATCAAGAACTCATCAAAACAGAGCCTATACGAAAATCCATCCATATAATTAATTAAACTCTAATTTAACAAATTTTCCATAATTAAATCATCAAATCAAGTTAGAAAACATATGTAAAGGATCAATAACTTGGGAATTTCAGTAAAGAACCTTATATTAGAGGAGAAGAACGAAGCTCACCTCTAAATTTGGCTTTCTTCTTAATTGGATGAATTTTCTTGAAAAAACAAGATTAAATCAAATAGGTTTTGTTAGGAAACCATTGAAGATCCATTTGAAAACAAAAGAACATTGAAATAAAGTATTTACTTGAGAAAATTGAAGTGGAAAATAGTGTTTGGGTGGAGAGAATTTGAGAGAAAATCTTTTGGTGAAAAGTTAGTTACTTAAAGTTTTCTTTAAATGCTAATTATGAAATTAACTTCCCCAAGCCTTTTTATTTAACTTAAAACCTTTTTAAAATATCCAATTAAAAGAGAAAAGTCTGATATTAGACTTTGGCCAAATAGCTCCTTAAAGATTCTAAGTTTTGACCCATTTATAAAACAGTTACTAAAAATAGTTTTAAAACTTTACATTTTGGTGGTCACTGACCCAAAATGTCACTTTTTGAAATTTATTTTTGTAAAATTGATTTTACCAAAATCACTCTTATATTAAATAATGATTTTAGGATATTTTCCATATTTTTTCCTCACAAAAAAATATTTATTTCTATTTAATCTCGAAACTGACTCGAATCCTCTAATCTGATCCATCGGATCGTCTAATCAACCTAGAACATTCCGTGTAACACCCTTGACCCGGATGCTACAATTGGGCCACAAGCCCAAACCTCTCCCAAAAATGTTCACTTTTAAAAGCCAATAAAATCAATCTTATACGTTCAAACATTTAAATCCATGGTTCATTAAGACGTTTAAAATAGTTAAAAGAGCTCCAAATATAGTAATAAAACATTTGACCCATACAAGTTAAATCAAATTGAGTTACAAATACACAGGGTCCTACGAATACATAGCCCACTACATCTAAGTACTTGTACTCTACCAAAAGCCCAATGTTGGATCCTTGCTTCGATGGTGCTCCGCTACACTCGAACTATCTATCAACCTGCGAATGGAAACAACAATTTCGAACGCTGAGCTAACAAAGCTCAGTGGATACACAACCACTAGACCAAGCTTCAGGTGAATCATAATTAAGAGGATGCTATAATATGATGTCAAGATAGGATAAAGCATTGGCGCTACCATAATCGCCTAAACGCATGCTATAAATAACCAGCAACTCAACAACAACATAAAAGTAAACAAACCAGGAGTGAGGCCTAATGTCACCCGGCACTGGGAGACCAACCCATGCTCGGAATCTCGCATCGAGCGGCATACTCAGAATCTCACTTCGAGTCTTTGCTTAGAATCTCACATTGAGTCTTCGCTCGAAATCTCGCATCGAGCAAATATCATCACCTGAAATCTCACATCAGATGGCCTTCGGTCATCACCCGGAATCCCACATCGGATGTCCTTCATGTGTTGCAACACTCACTCACTGGGTATCCGGATCCCATCAAACAAGGACTCATAACCAAACAAGTGCCCTTACCTGGTACGACCACGAATGACCCACTAAGGATCCCTACAACTCACTTACCAAGCAATTTACTTTCATTTCCATACCCAAATAACCATATAATCCATATAAGCAAGGAATAACACACATTCTCGATTTTACCAGTCATTTTATATCATAAGGAACCCATTAGAACATTTGTCATAACTTATAGAACCCCCGAACTCAAAACGTAAAAACTTGGGCAGATTGCCCAGCGAGTATCGATACTATAAGGTGAATATCGGTACTCCCCTCTAGGTATCGATACTCCATGCTGAGTACCGATGCGCCATTTAGATTAGAAAGAGTTTGGCCCTTGCTCTGTACTGATGCTGTTACGTTCTGTACCGGTACCCTATATCAGTATTGGGATCGCCCCATGCCAATCCTTACCCGTACCGATACACCTACTATAGCGTACCGGTACGTAAAGCCTTTCTAGGCAATGCAACAGTGGGTACCGGTATGCCCCGAGTGTACTGGTACACCAAAGCCTCACTGGAATTCTGCTCTAACGAGGGGTATCAATACGCGGAGAGGCGTATCAGTACGCCTCTCACGGTTTGGCCCCTAAGATATGAGGGAGTACCGGTACGCAACCACCCTGTACCAGTACGCGAGGCCTCAATTTTGAAACTTGGAGCTCGGGATTGTATCAAACCATCCTTTAACCCCCATGGTTAAGCCCCAAAACATTCCTACATGTTATTTGAAGTCATTAGATGAGTTTCTAGCCATTTTTACCCTTAAACATCAACAATTACAAGATTTACCATTGATGATCATCCAAGCTCTCATTTATCAAAACATTATATATCAAGCAATACATATCAAAATGATGATGCACATGAACACATAGAAGTTAGAAGTGTACTAACATCAGATTACAAGCTAAGAAGGAGCCACAACTCTACCTCAAGCTTTCTCCTTTCCTTGGGCCCTTGAATGTTCCCCAACTTCTTGAACTACAAGGGAATGTTGTAAACAAGTTACAATGTTCTTGGGAGGTTGAAAAGGAGCTTAGAAGATGGTTCAACCACAAGAAATGGAATTGAAAACACCATTCCCGTTCTTTCACTAAAACCCCCACTAAACCTCAACCTCCACCATTACCCACAAAACTTACCTTGGATTGTAGATCCTTGATTGTTTAACAACTCCCCCTTTTACATCAATCCGGGATTTCAACTCAAAACTAGCAAAGATGGTGCCTTTTATTTCAAACTCAAATGAAGAGAGGATGGAGTGGTGGGAAGGACTTTTTGGGACAAAATGACCTCATCAACACACAAAAATCTGCAGCCCCATAACTCCCCCTCTCATCATCTTCTTTAATTATGAAGTTACCATAAAACCCCTCTCTAAAACCCCATACCTCAAGCCCAAAACCAACTCAAGCCCACCAAGGCTTAATGGGCCTAACAACATAACCCAAACGCGAGGCCCGTACCTTGGGTTAGCCCAGCGCTCAGGTTCCCAAAACTCGAGTCGTTACAACTCTCCCCTCCTTAAAGAAAATTTTGTCCTCAAAATTTACCTGGTGGAAAAAGATACGGGTAGAGCTCTCTCATTTCGGCCTCGACCTCCCAAGTTGCCTCTTCAACCCCATGGTTTCTCCACAACATCTTTACGAGGGGTATACACTTGTTACAAAGCTCTTTAACTCCCCTATCAAGCACTCTCACTGGCTCTTCTTCATACGTCAAATCCGTGTCAACCTCCACCTCTTCGAGCGATAACACATGCGAAGGATCTGATCGATAGCGTCTCAACATGGATACATGGAAAACATCGTGGATATGTGCTAACTCCGGAGGCAAAGCTACCCGATATGCTACCGGTCTGATCCTCTCGATCACCTCGTATGGCCCAATGTACCTCAGGCTCAACATGCCCTTCCGCCCAAAACGGATTATCCCCTTCCATGGTGATACCTTTAAGAATACTTTTTCACCAATCTCATACTCGATATGCTTACGCTTCCTATCCGTGTAGACCTTTTGTCGATCAAAGGCCGCTTGCAATCTTTCCTTGATGATACGAACCTTTTCTTCGGTCTGCCTAACCAAATCAGACCCCACGATCATCTTCTCATTGAGCTCGGTCCAACACAAGGGTGTTCTACATCTACGCCTATATAAGGCTTCGAAAGGGGCCATCTTGATGCTTGATTAATAACTGTTGTTCTACGCGAACTCAATCAACGATAGCTGTTCTTCCCAACTTCCTTCAAAATCTACTACACAACACCGAAGCATATCCTTGAGAATCTGAATAACCCGCTCAGACTGGCCATCGGTCTGAGGATGAAAAGCTGTACTAAAATGCAGCTCGGTGTCTAATGCACTATGAAACTTCTTCCACAACCTTGCTGTGAACCGCGGATCCCTATCCGATATGATTGAGGATGGCACTCCATGCAACCTCACTATCTCCTTGATGTACAACTGAGCCAACCGCTCTAAGGTGTAATCCATGCGCACAGGCAGGAAATGAGTAGACTTGGTCAAACGATCTACTATTACCCATATCGCATCATGCCTCCCTTGAGTCATTGGCAAACTCGTAACAAAATCCATGGTGACATGATCCCACTTCCATTTTGGAATCTGTATCGGCTGTAGTAACCCTGATGGAAATTGATGTTCCGCCTTCACTTGTTGGCAAGCTAAGCATCTCGTCACAAACTCAAAAACATCCCTCTTTATGGCACAACCCCAATAATAAGGTCGAAGATGTTGGTACATCTTGTTGCTCCCCGGATGCACGGTGAAAGGACTACGGTGTGCCTCCCAAAATACAACCCCTCAAATCTTCTAAGGCCAGAACACACAACCTACCCTTGAAATTCAAGTACCCAACGTCTTGTACTTCAAAATCTGAGGCATCGCCTCTCTGAACCGCTTCAATATGAGCCACTAAATCTTCATCCAGAACCTGAGTCATCCTTATCTCATGTACTAGCATCGGTTCAACCCTGAGCTCGACTAAAAGCCCACCATCTTTAGTCATCTTCAAATGGGAAAACATGGCTCTCAAGTTAGACATTGACTTACGACTTAAAGCATCCGCTACAACATTTGCCTTGCCGGGATGGTACTCAATAACACAATCATAATCCTTTAGCAGCTCAATCCAACAACGTTGCCTCAAATTCAACTCCTTTTGGGTGAGAGGATACTTTAAACTCTTATGATCCGTATAGATGTAACACTTCTCCCCGTAAAGATAGTGTCTCCAAAATTTTAAAGCAAAGGTCACCGCGGCCAGCTCCAAATCATGGGTAGGGTAGTTCTGTTCATGAGGTTTAAGTTACCTCAAGGCGTAGGCAACCACTTTACACATCGCTAAACCCCACATAATCTTTTCCTGGTTCGGGTTGCGTCAGAATCGGAGCCTCGATAAGGTAGGCCTTCAACTGCTCCAAACACAATTGTCTTTTCTCATTCCATACAAATGGTACTCCCTTCTGAAGCAACTTGGTCAATGGGGCAGCTAAGATTGAAAAACCCTTAACAAACCGTCGATATTATCCCGCCAGTCGAAGAAATTTATAGACCTCTAAGACATTCATGGGTGGTTTCCACTCTACTATTGCTTGGATCTTATGAGGGTCAACGCGGATCCCATTCGCTGCCACGATGTAGCCTAAAAATGCCACTTCGGAAAGCCAAAACTCACATTTACTGAACTTTGCATAGAGGCACCTGTCTCTCAATGTCTGAAGAACTACTCGTAGATGGTAGTCGTGCTCTTCGACCGATCGTGAATAAACCAAGATGTCATCGATGAACACCACTACAAACTAATCCAAATAAGGCTAGAAGATTATGTTCATCAAATCCATAAATATTGTTGGACCATTAGTGAGCCCAAAAGGCATCACCAAGAACTCATAGTGTTCATACCGCGTACTGAAAGCGGTCTTCTGGACATCTTCTTCCACCACTTTCAACTGGTAGTACCCCAATCTCAAATCTATGTTTAAGAAAACCCAGTCACCCCTTAACTGGTCAAACAAATCATCAATTCTAGGAAGATGATAGCGATTCTTCACCGTTACCTTATTTAACTACCGATAGTCAATGCACATTCTCATTGACCCGTCTTTCTTCTTAACAAACAAGACGGAGCACCCCAAGGAGAAACACTTGGTCGGATGAAACCTTTCTCTAGCAATTCCTAAATTTTCTTCTTCAACTCTCTCATTTCTGTTGGTGCCATCCGATAAGGGGGATGGACACTTGTTCCGTGTCGGGCAATACCTCAATTCAAAACTCAAGCTCACGATCCGATGGTAATCCGGGTAGCTCCTTTGAGAAGACATCCATGAATTCACAAACTATCCTAAGGCCCTCAATTGTCGAACTCTCGACTCTTGTATCCAACACGTGAGCCATAAAAGCCTCACAGCCTTGTTGTATTAATCTCTGTGCTGCTAAAGTCGATACTATGTTGGGGATGCAAGGGTGTCTCTCTCCTCTAACTATTAACTTAGATCCATTGGCCACACGGAGCTTCAAACTCTTGGTCCTACAACCCAAACTAGTGTCGTGCTCAACAAGCCAATCCATACCTAGGACCACGTCAAACTCTTGGAACAGCAAAACCATAAGATCCGCTGGGAAGATTGAACCTTGAACTTCGATGGGACACCTCCGGTACACCTTGTCTACTAACACATCTAATCCTAATGGACTAAACACATAGACTCTTATCTCTAGGTACTCAGCCGATATGCTCCAACGCTGGGATATCCCACTACGGATCTAGGAGTGGGTAGACCCCGAATCCACTGATGCAACAATAAGAACATAAAACAAGGAAAAGGTACCTACAATCACATCGGTGGGCTCGCAATCCTCTTGAGCTCTAACTATATACTGCCTCACTGGTGCCCTCACCGTGGACTGAAACGTGCCTTTACTCTGGTGGCCGGTCGCCTGGCTTAACCCTCCCCTAGAGAACCCTCACCCTCTCAGAGCCGGATAAGAAACCTTTAGTTCCTAAACCAGAACGGCTCTGGTAACAGCGGGGCAATCCTTCAAGAGGTGGTCCTGAGACCCACACTCAAAGCAAGCTCAGTTTGCACCCGAACATTCTCCTCGGTGCCTACGCCCACACTGATTACAAATCGGTGCAACCACACTCCCCTGAGAACTATCTGGGCTCATCATCAATGAAGATGATGTAGGCCTCCTACAGTTGGCAGACTCTGATCTACGATCTGACCTCATACTCTGATTCGAAGATCTTCTTCCCTGATTCCATCGGTTTCTATCCCTCCTCGTGTGAGATTGTGAGCTGTTAGAGAAATTCTGAGGCCTCCCACTAGAACCTCCTTGTCCACTAGCAGAACCATACGTCAGACCTTGCACTTGCCCTAGAGACTTTGCACTAGCAGTCTACTCAGAAAATACCTTGGGTGGGGCAGCTGTCAAATGGGTTTGTATCTCCTTCCTTAACCCTTTTATGAACCTCTTGCACCTCATTTTCTCTGTGGCCACAAGCTCCGGCGCATACCTGCTCAGCTGCAGAAATTCTTGTTCATACTCAAAGATGGTGCGGTTCCCTTGCACATGGTGAGTAAACTGATCCCTCAACCTATCAACGTGTGCCTCACCCACGTACTTCTTTTTGAACTCATCGAGAAAGTCATCCCAAGAAGGTCGGCTAGGGTGCCATTTCATCTCTACGGTTTCCCACCATTCTCTCACGTTTCCCTTGAGCAAAGATAACATACAGGATAATTTATCCTCGGACCGCAACCACATCTGCCTCATAATCCAATGGGTGTCTCGAAGCCATTGGTCTGCTTTCACCGGGTTTTCTTGTCCCGACCTAAGAAAATCTGTGACACCCTACCTATGTACCCTCTCAACTGGTGCTTTCTGAGGGGTAGATGAATGCCTCGGAATCGCTCTAACAATCATGTCTAAGGCTCGGTGCAAGTGGGAGAAATAGTTGGCTCCCTGCCTAACTCCCCTATCGGACTCCTCCACATCCGGCACGTAGTCTTCATTGGGCTCCCACCCTGGGAACCCAAACTTTCTTCCACGTTTCTAGCTCTCCTTAGCATGGTTCAGCTCTACGCAAACAAACAACATGAGTACACCATCGAAATTCCAGCTTAATCCAAGTACGACTTTGACTCATGGGCATGTATCCTCTAGACACCTATTTACCACAATAGACTCCCCGGGGACTGCCTAGAACCGACTAAACATAGCTCTGATACCAAAATATAACACTCTTGACCTGGATGCTACAATTGGGCCACAAGCCCAAACCTCTCCCAAAAATTTTCACTTTTAAAAGCCAATAAAATCAATCTCATAAATCCAAACATTTAAATCCATGGTTAATTAAGACGTTCAAAATAGTTAAAGGAAGCTTCAAATATAGTAATAAAACATTTGACCCATACAAGTTAAATCAAATAGAGTTACAAATACACAGGGTCCAACGAATACATAGCGCAATACATCTAAGTACTTGTACTCTACCAAAAGGCCAATGCTAGATCCTTGCTTCGATGGTGCTCCGCTACACTCGAACTATCTATCAACCTGGGAACAGAAACTACAATTCTGAACGTTGAGCACAATGCTCAGTGGATACACAACCAACTCAACCAAGCTTCAGGTGAATCATAATTAAGAGCAAGCTATAATATGATGTCAAGATAGGATAAAGCATTGGCGCTACCATAATTTACTAAACACATGCTATAAACAACCAGCAGCTCAGCAACAACATAAAAGTAAACAAACCAGGAGTGAGGCCCAATGTCACCCGAAACTAGGAGACCCACCCATGCTCAGAATCTCACATTGAGCTGCTTGAAATCTTGCATCGAGCGGTGTACTCAGAATCCCACATCGAGTCTTTACTCAAAATCTCACATCGAACGGGGCTCAGAATCTCACATCGAGCAAATGTCATCACCCGAAATCTCGCATCAGATGACCTTCGTTCATCACCCAGAATCTCACATCGAATGGCCTTCATGTGTTGCAACACTTACTCACTGGGTATCCGGATCCCATCAAACAAGGACTCATAACCAAACAAGTGCCCTTACCTGGCACGGCCACGAATGACCCACCAAGGATCCCTACAACTTGCTTACCAAGCAATTTACTTTCATTTCCATACCCAAATAACCATATAATCCATATAAACAAGAAATAACACACATTCTTGATTTTACCAGTCATTTTATAACATAAGGAACCCATTAGAACATTTGTCATAAATTATAGAACCCCAAACTTAAAACATAAAAACTTGGGCAGATTACCCAACGAGTAACGATACTTTAAGGTGAGTATCAGTACTCCCCTCTAGGTATCGATACTCCATGCTGAATACCGATACACCATTTAGATTCAAAAGAGTTTGGCCCTTGCTCCGTACTGATATGCTACATTCCATACCGGTACCCTATATCGGTAGTGGGATTACCCCGTACTGATCCTTATCCGTATCGATACGCCTACTCTAGCGTACCAGTACGCAAAGCCTTTCTAGGCAATGCAACAGTGGGTATTGGTACGCCCCGAGTGTACCGATACACCAAAGCCTCATTGGAATTCTACTCTAACAAGGGGTATCAATACGTGGAGAAGCATACCGGTACGCCTCTCACGGTTTGTCCCCTAAGATATGAGTGAGTACCGGTACGCAACCTAAGATATGACAGCCTCAAAGGCACCTACCTTTTCGAAGTTCCTTCAAACTCAATGATGCAACACCTCAATATATCCTCCAAAATTTGAATCACACGCCCAGACTGACCATCTGTCTGAAGATGATATGAAGTATTGAAATTCAAGCGAGTACCCAAAGATCGATGCAAATGCTCCAAAAACCTCACTGTAAATCATGGATCCCTATCCAAAATAATTGACTTGGGTACCTCGTGCAACCTTACAGTTTCAGCAATATAAAGATCTACTAACTTATACAGGGTTTACGTCATATGCACTGGTAGAAAATGTACACACTTCGTAAACCGATCAACAATCACTCAAATAGAATCATTTTTAGTCGGTGTCAAAGTTAACCCCAACACAAAATCTATGGTGATCCTCTCCTATTTCCACTTTGAAATTCTCAACGGTTGTAACAACCCGAAAGAAAACTTGTGTTCAGCCTTCACACGCTAACATACCATACATCTAGCAACAAAATCAACCATATCCTTTTTCAAACCCACCCAACAATACTCCTCCTTCAGATCTCGATACATCTTGGTATTACCGGGATGCATAGCAAAAAGGACTAGCATGTGCCTCGGTCAAAATAATTCACCTCAACTCAACATCACTAGGATCTACTATCCGATCTTTAAAACACAACACCCTATCACCATTAAAGTGAAAATCCGTAGGATTTCCATCCATGATATCCTTAACATGCAGTACCAACGCTTTATCATAAGGTTGCTTTTCCTTAATCAACTATGACAAAGATGGCTTTACTTGCAACTCAGCCAACAACCCACCATCACTTGTCACACTCAACCATGCAAACATGGCCCTCAATTCCACAATAGCTTTTCTACTCAATGCATTAGCTACAATACTCGTCTTGCCCGGATGATACTCATTTGTCAAGTCATAATCCTTAAACAAATCCAACCATCTACGTTGCCTAATATTCAACTCCTTTTGCGACATCAAATACTTCAAACTCTTATGATCCGTGCACACAATACACTTCTCACCATAAAGGTAATGTCTCCAAATCTTCAATGCAAACACTACCGCAACAAGCCCAAGATCATGCGTAGGGTAACTACGCTCATGCACCTTCAACTACCTCGATGCATAAGCTAAAACCTTTCCACCTTGCATCAACACACACCCTAAACCAATGTATCATGCATTGATATAAATAACAAACTCTTTTCTTGACTCGGGTTGAATCAAGATTAGAGCTTTGTCAAAGCTTCCTTCAACTTTTTGAAAGCTTGTTGTCTAGCTTCCGTTCACTCAAATCGTACATCCTTTTGCAACAACTTGGTCAACGGGGCAGTAACCCTTGAGAACCCATCCACAAAGCGACGATAATAAACTGCCAACGCTAAGAATCTACATAATTATGTTACTAACTTGAGTTGCTTATAATTTACAACAGCCTTAACCTTTTGCGTATCCACTCGGATACCTTCCGCTAAAACAACATGACCAAGAAAAATCAATTCTTTAATCTAAAACTCACACTTGCTAGCATAAAGTTGGTTATCCAACAAGGTTTGTAGCACAATCCGCAAGTGTCGGTCATGATCCTCCTATGTACGAGAGTACACGAGGATATCATCATTGAACACTACTAAAAACTAATCGAAGAATTTATGGAACACCCTATTCATCATTGTAACACCCTAAAAATGGGCCTAGATGTGAATCGGGTTGGACCAAAGGTTTGAGAGAACTGATTTAGGTAATTCAAATAGTTTCAGGAAAATAAATTAAAAATTGATTTTGAGGTAAAATAAAATATGGAAAATTATTTAAATTACTTAATTAATATTTTAAGTAAATTGGTAAAGTCAATTTGAGAAGATTAAATCTTTTTTTATACATTTTAGTCTAGTGACTAAATTGAAAGTTTCCAAAACTGTTTTTGGTGACTAAATCGAAAAAGGATCAAAACATAGAATCTTCAAGGAGCTATTTGACCATTCTTTTTCTACAAATTTCTCTCTTAATTTAGGCAATTTTTAAAGTATTTTATAAGGTTTAATAATTGGATCAATAAGGTTTTAATTAAAAAGATCATTATTTTCTAAGAACATTTTCTCACGTAACTACTTTTCTCAAAATCTTTTCTCTCAACTTTCTCAGTAACCAAAATGAGATTCCTACTTCTAAATCTCCAAGAATTAATCTTTATTGATTTCCTTTTTTATTTCTATTTGATATTTTCAAATACCCTTGCAAATTCTCTTTGGATTTCATCAAAGCTTGGCCAATTAAGGAGAAATTAGCAATTAGAGGTGATTTTCATTTCTCTCCTCTAATTAAAGGTTCTTTAATGAAATTCCCAAGTTCTTGATCCTTTGTTGTTGATTTATATTGTGGAATTGTGATTTAAACATTTATTTGTTAATTAAATTGAGTTTTCTTAGAAAATTAATGGATGAATTGGATCTATTTTGGTGATGGATTTAATTGATTTACATATTAACTTAGATGTGTTTTAATTTTGAAATGATTGATTAATTAATGGAATCTCGAAACTATATGGATTGCTAGTTTTTAGGTTTTTTATAGTTGGTTTTTGGTGCGATCTAGTTGTTGTAATGTTCCTGGAGATATAATGACGTGATTAGGTTCTTGTTGGATGTTAATTGATGTTAGTAATGTGTTAGAATCGTTAGATCTTGGCTGGGCTTTTTTTGGGTAAGGTTTGGTGGTGTTCTTGTTGGTTTTAGGAGGGTTCTCGATTGATTCTTGTGGGGTTGAGTTTATTGGTCATTGGAAGGTTTTGATACAGAGATGTGTTATTAATTCTCTATTTTGGTTGGGTAAAGCAGGGAGCTAAATTCTTTACCTATTGAAGAAGGCGCGGGAGTTACGGAGGCTTTTTCTCACATCGACCATCGAGCGTTGGGTTGTTGGTGAGTGGAAAAGTATTTTACTGCTGTTTAAAGGTTTGAAAAGGAGTTGTGGGAGTTTAGATAAGGTTTGACACACCTATCTAAGGTCGGAAGTAAGGATCGGTTGAGCTATCTATCATTTTTGGTATTTTAAAATGAGATCTCATGCACATGTTTATGGTTTTATTACTCATTGTGTTATGCATGTTTTGAAAGTGAAAGATGATGCAAATAATCTTTGATGATGACTTCTGAGAATAACATATGATTTATGCAAGTGTTTTGAGATTATGGAAATGTATGGTTTAATGTATTTGTGTTGGAATTATTTGATGCATATGTAAAATAGTGAGAAAATGTTGGTTATTGAATATATTGGCAAGTGGCTATGTTTAAAATGTTATCGAATATAGTTGGCTGGTCATAGGATTGAAAATGCACTATAAAAAGTGTCGATATGTGTTGTTAAAGTGTTCGCAATCTCCACCATGAGAATCACAGCAGTTGAGGTGGGTAAATGTTTCAGTTTGTCCTGCTGGTGGATTAATACATCCAAACCGTAGAGGTGGGTATATGTTTCGTTACTCTAGTTTGAACCGTTGAGGTGGGTAAGTGTGTCGTTACTCGGTTGAGGTATGTGTCTGAAGTGGTTGTCTGAACCACTTGTGAATTCATGTATCCGATGTGTTTTATGAAATGTAAGGTTGCTGGTTTTTGAGTCACTTGCAAGCCAATATATGAGATAATGTATCATGAGAAATGGATTATGTTTGTATAATGTGATTTATACATGTGATGCTCTTAAAACTTGCTATAAAGGTGTTGTGGAGTGAAGTTTAAATTGAGGTAGAGATTAAATCCAAGATACATGTGTTGAAAATGATTTAAATGTGCATATTTTGAGATGACATGAGAAGCATGAGATGTTTTACCATGAGAAATATACATGTGATTTGAAATAAATGGTTTTAAATGCATTGATGAGTGTTTTGCGATTTCCCTCACTAAGCTTATTGCTTACACTCTCTTTTCCTCATCAATGCAGAGAAATAGCTCTTTTGGGTAGCAAGCGAGCAGAGAAAGATCTAAGGATTTTAAACAATTCAAAGTATGGTTTTTAATGCATTCTAAATAGTAATAAGAAGGTAATGTGACCGGGTTGCTTTGGAAGATGTGTTTTGAGATACTCTCTGATGTAATAGTTTAGATTGTTGTTTTGGACTTATATGATGCTCTTTACTTGTGTTTGAGAAGTTTGGGAGACATTAAGCATGCTTAAGTAGAGATCATGCTCTTAGGTGAATGTTTGATTGATGCCATACTTAGTGTGATCATTTGGAGGGTTTCTATGTTTGATGATTAAGTGCATATGATACTTTATGATGTTTATAGGTTGAATTAAGGGAGTCAGATTGGGCCAAAATGTCATATGTTGGACCTAGGGGTCATTATAGGTCTCACCGTACCGATACGGTACCCAGGGTATCGGTACACAAGGACCTATATAGGCTTAAATTGTGCAATTTTGCCTTACCGTATCGATATGCTTGGTAACCGTATCGGTACACTTAGCTATGAACAAGGAGGGTTTTGGTACGTAGGTCACTGTTCCAGTACGGTCCTTAGCTACTGAAATTTGGACTTTTGAAATTATACAAGTCGTACTGATACTCTTGAGGACCATATCGGTACCAATGCTTATCAAAACCATATCGTTACGGTGGACACCCGTATCGGAACACTGGACGTTATTTCAGTTGGAAATGATGCTTGAAGTTTGAATCTTTGCATTTTGGTCCCTATTCCCTCATCTATGCAATTAAATGAGTATAGAGGATCATTTTGAGTTGTGATTTGATATGAAGGCATGTAATATGGCTAATCGAGGACTGGTAACTTAATTTTGCAAAAACTCGTATAATTATCATAAAATACATTTTGGTCCAAGAATACGGAATCAAGTAATCGGATGTCGAATTAACGTCCAATTGAGTTGAGATTTTAACCATGACTTGTATGCAAACTGTAGGACCTAAAATGCATCTAGAAAAGATAAAAGAAAAAATGGATCAGTTCGAGTGTAATTTTATTGAGGTTTATTTCGATAAACCCTAATGTAGCTCACTCAGTTTGGTCATGTAGCTAGACCGGGTCAAAGGGTTACATTTGTTGGTATCAGAGCTAGGTTATGATTGTTGGGAGATGGTTTATAGTTGTATGATTGAATATGTTTGAAATGCACGGTGATTGAATTTGAGGAATTGTACCTGATATGTGTAAGTTTGGGAGTTAAACCTTGAGACACGTTACCTTATTAATTCTTGAGTTAAATGATTTTGTTTTTAAACAAGAGTGACTTGGATTCTCACTGCGAGCTGGCCTAATTGTTTTTTTTTGCATTATCATGTTTAGGCTTATATTATCAAGTATGGGACCAAGACGAGAGACTAGAGCTCACATGGGTAGTGTTGTTGATACCCATGATGAAGAGTTACCTCCTCCTCCACCGATTCTTTCTGCTGGTGTTAGAGTAGAGGGAGGTGCACCTCGGCACCACAAGTACCTATTTTTCTGATATGGTACTGTTGGTTCAAGAGATGACAGGAGCTTTCAGGCGACCATGGCTGGAGTGCATGTACCTGCACTTGTGTCTACAGCTGTTAACATCGGGTTACCTCTGGAGCGTTTGCGTAGCCCGGGTGGTGTTGAGTTTAGAGGTTTGGTTCTTGAAGTAGCTGATGAATGGTTTGCGAGTAATGAAAGGATCCTTAGCCAAATAGAGTGTACCGACGTACGTAAGCTGGGATGTATCGTATCGTTTCTTTAGGGTGATGCATATAGTTGATGGACAACTGTGATTGCGGGGATAAAACCTAATAATGTTACATGGGAATTCTTCTGTGAGACTTTCAAGAATAAGTATTTAGGGACGCGATACAAGAATGCAAAGAAGAGAGAATTCATGGCTTTGGAGCAGGGAAACATGTCTGTTTCTGAGTGTGAGATCCAGTTTACTCGGTTGAGTAAATATACTCCTAAATTGGTTCTGGAAGAGCGAGAGAGGTGTGATCGATTTCATTTTGGGTTGATCAAGAAAGTGAAGACGTACATGCTGGCCGAGATCATTATAAGAGGCATAGAGATAGGAGGTACCGCCAGGATTAGAGGCGTTGGGGATTTGGTGCTGACGTGGATTTTAGGGTCAGAATGCTCATGCTGGAGTTCCTGAGTGTAGGAGATGTGGCTGGAGACATATGGGAGAGTGTTGGGGTGCTATCAGCACTTGTTGGAGTTGTGGATTGAGGGATAATCTTCGTAGGGATTGTTCGAGTTAGCTAGAGTGGGTCAGGCTAATGTACCTATTGCTGGAGCGTAAAGAGGTTGTGGGCGTGCCCGGGCATTTTCAGCGTAGGGATGATGGAAAGAGAGTGGTAACGCATACCGAGGTAGTTCAACCAGAAGATGGTAGACCGGTGAGGGTTTTTTCTCATCGTGTTGGGAGGAATGATACCGACATGATCACATGTACCTTTACCTTGTAGTCAATACCTTTGTTATCTTTGATTGATTCTGGTTCCACACATTCTTACATTTTGCACGAGCAAGCATGTTTGTTGGATTTACCTGTTGAGATGTGGCTAGGACGTTGTTGCGCGTAATAAGTGCTACGCAATTGTGCAAGTATACACGTTGCAAGTTATAGTATAAAAGATATCGTCTCCACAGGGATTGATGCCACTTCAAGAATCTAGTCTCTTGCACTGTAAAAGTAAAAACACAAATAAAGGATTATAGGAGTTTAACTAATAACTAATCTAGAAAGCAATAAAGTAAAAGAAAAGATGAGAACAAATGAGAGAGAGATAGGTCAGGTTATCATGAGTTGAGGTGTGATAGCCGATTGGATCGTCTTGGTAAAAGAGTGCACGGGCAACTCAGTTGCCGTGGCAACTTGCACAACGGGGTTGCCTTGGCAACTAATCGATGGTTGCCTGGGCGACTAGTTAGGCAACTACTTGGGCATCTGGGCAGCAACATTCAAGGTTCGGCAGAGCATTCTTCAATGGTTTCTTCTTATCCCTAAGTCGAAACTCTAACTACTTGTGCATGCCTTGATAATACATCCCTGCGTGAATCAAGGGTGAACAACAACCAATCTTGCGCTCCTCTTAGCCATTGAAATCCTTAACTTATTCCTAAGCCGGATTAATCTTCACCATCAATAGATTGAATAAAGATCATATTCATTCGTTTCTTGAATCTAACTCTCTCGATATTAGATAAATAGATGAAGTTACGAGATCCTCTCCTAATTCACTCGCAAACAAGAATAAGAACCAAGAATGAATAAACCTTGAATAGAAAAGTGCAAACTCTTATTACCTAAACAAAAACCAATAGTTTCTCACAACCACAAAACACAATAACCATAGCCAAATAGATTTAGTTCATGGATAGGTTCCAAAGAAACAAAAGATAAATAATCCCTAGCATGAACCCAATCGAACAAGAAAGAAAAAGATGAAGAAGGAGGCTTGTCGAAATCCTCCTTGCCCTAGATGCTTGTCAAAAATTCTCTCCTCTTGCCCTCCTTGGACTTGTCGAAATTTCCCTCCCTTGCTCTCCCTTGATTATCGAAATCTCCCTCTTATTTATAAGGCTAGGTTAAAGTCCTTCTTTGAGGAGGAAGTTAAGTTGGAATTAAATTATCTTTAAAGAATATAATTCTTTATTATAATTATATTCATACTAGAACTTCTCCTATCTTCTTGGAATTTAATTCTTCTTTAATCTCTTCATGGAAATCAAATTCCTTTGGGATTGGGCTTTGCTCCACGTCATCTTGGGCTTGTTTAGTCATCAATTTCGACTACCATATCACCTTTTCTCTTGTCGATAATTGCCCTGGAAACTGGCTCGGCGTCTCCTTCATGCATTGCCCTGGCAACTAGCTCGGCATCTCCTTCATGTATTGCCCTGGCAACTAGCTCTAGCCTTGCTTTGGCAAGTGATCCTGCACATACACACAAAACACACCAAAGCAGCATCTTTTCCCACAAAAACTACCAAGTTATGTAATCAAGCTCAACGATGGAAGGAAACATGGATTAATGCATGAATAGCTAATTATGCAACTAATATAAGCCTAAGTCTAACAATAATATGAGTAAAAAGGGTAAGAAAGATAGTACTTTTGAACACTTATCACACCCCCAAACTCAAACTATTGCTTGTCCTCAAGCAATGCAAACTCATAATTACCTGCCAAGACTTCAATTTTCACAAACCTAGCTTTGAACTTGATTTCAATTCTCTGAACCGGGGCACAAAGTATGATTGGCTTTTTAATTTTTGAAAAACTTAGGAGTTACTCAGAATCAAACTATAATGCTTGTGAGTGTGTACAGAGTTGTGTGCAAGTTGATTTTTTGGATACTATGCAAATAAGAGGTTTTCAAATTACTTCATTGGGTTCTTTTTAACATATTTTAACTAGAGCCAGTTTTGGGCACCTCTAGTGTTTTGTTTTCTTAAGTTAATTTATTCAACTAGAGCTGGTTTCGGGCACCTCTAGCGATCAATTTGTTTAACACATACTAGAGCCAATTTCGGGCACCTCTAGTGATAATTTTTTAGCACATGCTAGAGCCAATTTCGGGCACCTCTAGCATTCATCCAATTTTTATTCTAATCCCCAATTTGTTAATTATCAACCTAAGTTCACTATAATTCCTTAAATCAATCAAACCACAACAGTGTTTCATCAAAATTAGCATCATAGTAAAATTCTAAGTTTTCCATGGTTATCCTAAAATAAAAATTCTATCAATTAAGTGCATTGGCAAAGTCATCATCGGATATTCATCAAATTTAAGCAATTCTTGTTCCAACTAAAGGCATGGCAATCAATTTATGTATCCTAAATGTAATACTTAAGATGAATGTAACTAAACATGGTAACTACTAATAATAATCCCCCCAAACTCAAGTGAGGCATTGTCCTCAATGCATGCATTAACGGAAAATAAAAATAACGAAAAATAAAATGCATACGAGGACTTACTCCGAGAGTTCGTCATCGTAGATGATTAGTTTCCTTTTAGTCGGTGTCTTGATTCTCTTGCTTGAACGCGTGATGGTTGTTTTCTTGTTGCCGGTGGTGGAATCGATCCTCGTACGGGGTTGTCTTCATCGTCCTCTTCATCAATGTCATTGGCTTTTCGCTTGGAGGATTCAATTGGTGCGGTCTTTGTTGGTGCAATGGAGGACTCTTCCCAATCTGAAAAATCAGAAAATGATTATGTAGGAGTTGATTCGGGCATAGATGCTTTACCTTTGGCTTTTGCAGTGGTTGCCGGGATGTCTTTAGCTTTGGTTGCCATGGCATCTTCAGGGTTGGTTGCCGTGGCATCAGCTTGTGTAGGCACGATGTAGGTTGCCGACGGCATCATCTGTTGCGGTTGCCATGGCGACTGCTTCATTGGTTGTCGGGGCAAGGATCTCGGCAGGAAAGATTGGGAATGGCACGCGATTGTCCCGGTACTTTTCTAGGATGACTTGGGTGATGGCATTGTTGTGTTCCTTCATGTACCGCATGAACATTAGTTTCCGGTCTTCAATTTGCCTTAGGTGGCTCACCAATGGTTGCAAGAGTGCTTCAAAGTGTCCCGGGGTTGATGGCCGAGTTGCCCGGGCGTTAGGTGCTTGGGCATTAGGGATTGCCAGGGCAGCGAGTTGCCGCGGCAATTAGAGGCCTTGAAGATTTTCCCGGTGCCTCTCCCATTAACTTTCAGATTAATGATTGATTCCAACCGGACTTTGGTAGGGCTTTTTCATCGGTGGACTCACTTGGGACATGCATCTCCTTGCAAAGATTAGAAATTAAGCAAGGGAAGAAAAGAGAACCCTTATCTTTTGAGCTGCATACAAAAATCTCATTGCAAATAATTTTTCCAATGTTAATGATGCGATTATGCAAAATAGAATGTATGAGCAAAAGATGTGGTATATCAACGGTAGTATTGTGTGTGGTGGGCATTAGAGAAGTTTTAACAAACTTATTCCATAGTTTTGCCTCAGGTTTAAGCCGAAGGCGATTTACCGTGCCCTTGTATTTACCGTCGTTCCAATGAGTTCCCGGTTGAGTGAGTTCTTGAAGCACCTTGTCGAGTTGCTTGGGAGTGATTTGATCAACGAAGGCTTGGTGCTCGTCCTTCTCAATGTAAAGCCCATAAAAGGTGTTGACGTTTTCGGGACTTATGAGTATGGCCTTGTCACGAACAAAAACATAAGGATTATCCGGGTTAGGTGAGTGAGCATAGAATTCTCTTACCCATGAGATGTTACCCGGTTCCGGTTTATGGCAAAAGATTTGCCACTTTTGATTTGCAATCCTCTCGAAGATGAATGGTTCAAGGCCGAAATCTTGATGAGAGTTGGAGTATTCAAAGCCTTGTTCTTCATGAATCTTCCGGCTTTCAAACTTGGATTGAAATCTTTCTTGAACCACCGGTGTAGCAAACTTCTTGTATCTTGGTTCATTGGAGGAACTTGGATGAACTAAAAATTTAATCTTGGATGCCATGGACGATCTTGGTTGTGAGTTTTGTAAAAACAAATAAAAGAAAAGAAAAGAAACTAAAAAGTTGCAAGATAAAAAGTAGGAATAGGTTAAGGGTGATGGGTTTTATAAAAAAGATAGGTGGTGAATATGGTGGGTGGGATTAGGAGAAAACAAAAAAGGGTTTAGGGAGAGGGTGACGACAAATTGGGAGTGATTATGGTAAATTGGAGGCTTTATATAAGCCTTAGATTCAGCCCATTAGTTTCCTTGTTCAAGTTGTTTTCCTTCTTGGATTATAATTCCTCTTTATCTTGAACTTTTTTCCTACAATTCAAAGACAAATCAAATAAGGATTAAAATTAAAGATAAATTAATAAAGAAATAAATAAAGATGTGTAATGGGATTCTTAAACTTAAAAAGATAAATAATAAAAAAAATCTATCCTAAAGAAAATTAATAATAATCAGAAATAATATAAAAATAAAAATTTGAATAAAATAAAATAAAATAAAAATTAATCGAAAAATAAAAATAAATAAATAAAATATCAAAAGGGAGAGCATGCTCATGCATCTCCTAAGTTGACCACTTCTTTGTTACGTTCCACATGGGCACCATTGTAGTGTTTCAATCTTTGTCCATTAACTTTGAATTCATGGTTGTCAGAGATGGACTTGATTATCATAGCACCATGGGAGAATGGTTTGAAGACTTCGAATGGTCCCGACCATCTTGATTTCAGCTTTCCCGGGAAAAATTTTAGCCGAGAATTGAATAAGAGAACTAGTTGCCCTGGCATGAATTGCCGCGGCAATAGTTTCTTGTCATGCCATTGCTTTGTTTTCTCCTTGTAGATTCATGCATTGTTATAGGCGTTTTGTCCGGCACTTTCCCAATCCATATTCACGGTCTTGATTGCCCAATATGCCTTGTGTTTGATTTCCACCGGTAGATGGCATGTTTTGCCATAGACAAGTCAGAAGGGGGACATACCTAAGGGTGTTTTGAATGCAGTGCGATATTCCCAAAGTGCGTCATCTAGTCTTAATGACCAATCCTTCCTAGAGGGATTTACAACTTTCTCGAGTATACCCTTCAATTCTCGGTTGGAAATTTCTGCTTGCCCATTGGTTTGTGGGTGATATGCCATGGCGATCTTGTGTGATATGCCGAAGCGTTGCAACATCTTGGAAATTAGTCTGTTGTCAAAATGCTTTCTTCAAATCGATAATTGCTCTCGGCATCCCAAACCGTGTAAATATGTTTTTCTGCAAGAATCGTTGCAGGGTCTTGGAATCGTTGTTGGGAACTGCAGCTGCCTCAACCTATTTAGACACGTAGTCGACGCAAGTAAAATGTAGAGGTTGCCAAATGAAGATGGGAAAGGTCCCATAAAATAGATCCCTCATACATCGAACAATTCCACCTTGATGATGTTCTTGAGCGGCATCTCATGTCGTCTAGAGATATTGCCCGTCCTCTGGCAACGATCACATTGCTTGTAAAAGTCTTGGGCATCTTTGTACAATGTTGGCTAATACAAACCGGATTGCAAAACTTTGCCCATGGTGATGCAGTTCCTCCAAAATGTCCTCCATAGGGTGAAGAATGGCATTGCCGGAGTACATTCTGTTGCTCTTCTTCAGGGACACATCAGCGTATAACCTGATCTGCACATTGTTTAAACAAAAGAGGCTCTTCCCAAAAGTAATGCTTAGCATCATGGCAGAACCGCTTCTTCCCTTGGTGAGTAATGCCATAAGGTAAAATACCACAAACAAGGAAATTAACTAAATCCGCGTACCAGGGTATTGCCGAGGCATGTGCTACCGTGGCGACTACTCCCAGAATTGCCGAGGCATGCGCGTCAAAGGCTGCTGCGGCGTCGAGGGTTGCCGAGGCTTGCGCATCCATGGTTGTCGAGGCGTCGAGGGTTGCCGAGGTATGCGCGTCCATGGTTGCCGAGGCAACTAAAATTTGTTCATCCGGGAATGCATCACATATCTCTAGATCCGCGTCCTCCTCCCTGTTGCGTTCTAAACGTGATAAGTGGTCGGCCACTTGATTTTCTGTTCCTTTCCTGTCCTTAATTTCAATATCAAATTCTTGTAAAAGTAATATCCAACGAATCAAACGAGGTTTGGCATCCTTTTTAGCAAATAGATATTTGATTTCCGAATGGTCCGTATTAACAATTACCTTTGTACCAATCAAATAGGATCGAAACTTGTCAAATGCGAATACTACAGCTAGTAACTCTTTCTCCATTGTTGTGTAATTCACTTGAGCACTATTAAGAGTTTTACTAGCGTAGTATATTACATGGAAGGTCTTACCTGTGCGTTGGCCTAGGACTGCTCCTACCACGAAATCACTTGCATCACACATGAGCTCAAAAGGTAGCGTCCAATCTGGTGGAACGACAATGGGTGCCGAGACAAGCTTTTCCTTTAGGGTTTCGAATGCTTGGGTGCAAGAATCATCAAAATCGAAGACTTTATCCTGTTCAAGCAAATTGCACAAGGGTTTAGTGATTTTAGAAAAATTATGAATGAACCTCCTGTAAAAACTTGCATGTCCAAGAAAGCTTTGAATTCCTTTAACCGAACTTGGTGGGGGTAATCTCTCGATCACGTCCACCTTGGCTTTGTCTACTTCAATTCCCTTGGATGAAATCTTGTGGCCGAGCACTATTCCTTCATCTACCATAAAATGGCATTTCTCCTAATTGAGGACTAAATCAGTTTCTTCACATCTTGCCAACACCTTCTCTAAATTACCGAGACAGCTGTCGAAGTCATTACCAAAAAAAGAAAAATCATCCATAAAGATCTCAAGGAAGTGTTCGACCATGTCTGAAAAGAGTGCCATCATGCATCTTTGGAAGGTTGTCGGGGCGTTACACAATCCGAACGGCATCCTTCGGAAGGCATAAGTATCGTATGGGCATGTGAAGGTTGCCTTTTCTTGATCTTCTGGTGCTATGGCAATTTGATTGTAACCTGAATAACCACCAAGAAAACAATAAAAGGGTTTACCTGCAAGACGATCAAGCATTTGATCAATAAAGGGTAATGGGAAGTGATCTTTCCTGGTGGCTTTGTTTAGCTTTCGATAATCCATACAAACTCTCCAACCGGTCACAGTCCTGGTTGGGATGAGTTCATTGTTTTCATTACTTACCACTGTTATACCTCCCTTTTTCGGTACACATTGTACCGGACTTACCCATGTACTATCAAAGATAGGGTATATAATGCCGGCGTCAAGCCACTTGATGATTTCTTTCATTACAACCCCTTTCATGGCATGATTCAGTCTCCTCTGGGACTCAATTGAAGGTTTGTGATCATCTTCCAACAAAATCTTGTGCATGCACACTGCCGGGCAAATTCCCTTCAAGTCGGCAATTGTCCACCCTATTGCCTTTTTGTGTAGCTTCAACATCTTGATCAGCTTCTTTTCCTGCTCAGGCTGTAACTTAGAAGAAATAATTATAGGTAATGTATTATCGGTTCCTAAGTATGCATATTTTAGTTTCTCTGGCAATTGTTTCAACTCAAGAATCGGTGGTTGTTCAATAGAGGGTTTTTCGAGTTTACCTTCCTTACCTGAGTAATTCAGTGGTTCAAAGTATGTACCTGGTCGATTGAGTAGCCAATTTGCGTCTTCTTGTTGTTCCTCATCGACCGGTTCTTCATACTCCTCAGGTTCCTCTTGATCGGCAATGTAGTTGCCGAGGCAACTGAATTCCTCGTCGAAGTTAAACTCTGTCGTGGCATGAAGTAGTTGGCATTCTTCTGGATCATCGGCATGCCTTAGTGTTTGGAACACATTTAGTTTAACTTGCTGGTCATTCACCCTCATTGTGAGTTCTCCCTTTTCAACATCGATCAAGGTTCTCCCTGTTGCTTAGAATGGTCTCCCGAGAATGATGGGTGCATGCTCATCTGCTTCACAATCCAAAACAATAAAGTCAGCGGGAAAAATAAATTTATCAACTTTTACCAGTATGTCCTCGATTTTTCCCTCTGGATGCACATAGGATATGTCGGCTAGCTGTAGCATAACTGTTGTAGGTCTTGCCTTCCCGATTCCTAGTTTCTGGAAAACCGATTTAGGCATCAAGTTTATGCTAGCCCCAAGGTCGCATAATGCTTTCCCGACATAGTGATTTCCAGTAGAACAGGGTATTGTGAAACTTCCGGGATCCTTCAACTTGGGTGGCATACGATTGTGCAACATTGCTATGCATCCCTCTGTTGCGGCAACTGTTTCAAACTCTCATAGCTTTGTTCTCTTGGACACAATGTCTTTAAGAAACTTGCCATAGTTTGGCATTTGTTCAATTGCTTCCACCAATGGTAAGTTGATGTGGACTTGCTTTAGGATATCAAGAAACTTCTTGAATTGATATTCTTGCTTTTGTCACTTCAACCTTTGTGGGAATGGTGGTGGAAGTCGGATATCTTCGATCCTTTTATTAGTTTGAAACCTGATTGACGGCATTGTCGGGACAACTGGAGTTGCTGAGGCGTTATCAACTGGGGTTGCTGAGGCATGCTTATCGCAAGTTGCCGAGGCATCTTTATCGTCAGTTGCCGAGGAATGTTTATTGCCGGTTGCCGCGACAATTCCTGGTTCAGCATCTGAGGCTTTGCCGCTAGGTTCGTCTTGATCTTTTTGTGGAGTTTTGTTTGATGAGCGGGTTTGAGCCTCTCTAAGTTGTTGGCCACTTCTAGTGGTGATCGCCTTACATTGCTTATGGCCAGTTCCTCTTGCGACTTCAGTATCGCTAGGCAAACCTCCTTGCGGTCTAGTATTCAAATTTTGAGCAAACTATCCGACTTGATTTTCCAATGATTTGATTGCCGCCTCTTGGTTTTGCAAACTCATCTCGGTCCTGTTAATAAAAGCATCAGTTCTTTTTATGAAGTTACTATTCTCAGCCATATAAGATTCAGTTTTCATCATAAAAGCATTTAGAGAATTTTCCAAAGAACTAGATGTTGTCGGTTGTTGTTGTGGCAACTGTTGCCATGGCATATTCTGCTGGAATCCCGATGCTTGTGCATTCTCATTGTTCTGGTTTAGAGCATTGTTGGGATTACTCCATGAAAAATTTGGGTGCTTCTTCCAAGTTGGATTGTATGTATTGGACATCACATTGTTGTTCCGATTGTAATTACCCACATAGAAGCTGGATTCCGGATTCTGCATACATTCAGAAGAATTATGGTTATCACCACATAACTCACAAAAAGAATCCATTACCTTGACCTCATGTGTGTTGTTTGGTTTTTGCATGTTCTGGACCATCTTGGTTAAAGTGGCCAATTGTGCCGAAATTGAATCTGATGATCCTAGTTCATGTATTGTGGCTTGGCGTCTGACTCCTCCTCTTCTAGTAGAGGGGAATTGATAATCATTCTTGGCCAGCCTATTTAGAATTTGCATTGCTTCCTCTGGCAACTTATCTAGGAGTATGTCGTTTGCCGAGGCATCTAGCATCATCCTTGTTGGTGTATTCACGGCGTTGTAAAACATTGTTACTTGAGTCCACACCGGGAATCCGTGTAGGGGGCATTTGTGTAGAAGTTCTCTAAATCGCTCCCAAGCCTCGTACATGGATTCATCATCTGTCTGCCGAAAAGAAGTAATGTCGTTACAAAGCTTATCAGTCAATTTGTAGGATTAAACCGAGCAAGGAAATCACGACAAAGATCGGTCCAAGATGCTATTGATCCGGCAGGAATGCTATTCAACCATGCTTTCACCCTATCCCTCAGTGAATAGGGGAATAATCTTAATCGTAAGACATCGGGGGTGACTCCGTGTATTTTGAACGAGTTGCAAATCTCGGGGAAGATTTCAGATGTTGTCGTGCATCTTTAGTTGCTGAGCCGCCAAACTGACCAATTGTGTTGATCATATTAAACATTACTGGTTTTAACTCAAAGTGGTCGGCTTCAATTTCAGGTGCGATAACTCTTGGATTAAGTCCATCAAGATCTTCTTCAAGATAGTCTCGAATAGTTCTGTTTCGTGCAAGAATCACTCCTCCTCCTGCTGGAACATCTTGATTCATATTGTCATCTTGATTAACCATTGCTACTCTTATCCTTCGTCTAAGTCTTTGTAAGGTTCGTTCGATTTCTGGATCAAAGGGATATTCTGGTGTAGTCAGTCTCGCCCTGGTCATATACCAATGCAAAACCAAAGTTTGTTAGCCCTTTGAATCTTAAACAAGAAAAGTAAAAAGAAAGTGCAAGAAAATAAAAACAAAGTCGCTATTGCCAATCCCCGGCAACGGCGCTGAAAGTTTGTTGCGCGTAATAAGTGCTACGCAATTGTGCAAGTATACACGTTGCAAGTTATAGTATAAAAGATATCGTCTCCACAGGGATTGGTGCCACTTCAAGAATCTAGTCTCTTGCACTATAAAGTAAAAACACAAATAAAGGATTATAGGAGTTTAACTAATAACTAATCTAGAAAGCAATAAAGTAAAAGAAAATATGAGATCAAATGAGAGAGAGATAGGCCAGGTTATCGTGAGTTGAGGTGTGATAGCCGATTGGATCATCTTGGTAAAAGAGTGCACGGGCAACTCAGTTGCCGTGGCAACTTGCACAACGGGGTTGCCTTGGCAACTAATCGATGGTTGCCTGGGCGACTAGTTGGGCAACTACTTGGGCCTCTGGGCAGCAACCTTCAAGGTTCGGCAGAGCGTTCTTCAATGGTTTCTTCTTATCCCTAATTCGAAACTCTAGCTACATGTGCATGCCTTGATAATACATCCCTGCGTGAATCAAGGGTGAACAACAACCAATCTTGCACTCCTCTTAGCCGTTGAAATCCTTAACTTATTCCTAAGCCGGATTAATCTTCACCATCAATAGATTGAATAAAGATCATATTCATTCGTTTCTTGAATCTAACTCTCCCGATATTAGATAAATAGATGAAGTTACGAGATCCTCTCCCAATTCACTCGCAGACAAGAATAAGAACCAAGAATGAATAAACCTTGAATAGAAAAGTGCAAACTCTTATTACCTAAACAAAAACCAATAGTTTCTCACAACCACAAAACACAATAACCATAGCCAAATAGATTTAGTTCATGGCTAGGTTCCAAAGAAACACAAGATAAATAATCCCTAGCACGAACCCAATCGAACAAGAAAGAAAAAGATGAAGAAGGAGGCTTGTCGAAATCCTCCTTTCCCTAGATGCTTGTCAAAAATTCTCTCCTCTGCCCTCCTTGGACTTGTCGAAATTCCCCTCCCTTGCTCTCCCTTGATTGTAGAAATCTCCCTCTTATTTATAGGGCTAGGTCAAAGTCCTTCTTTGAGGAGGAAGTTAAGTTGGAATTAAATTATCTTTAGAGAATATAATTCTTTATTATAATTATATTCCTACTAGAACTTCTTATATCTTCTTGGAATTTAATTCTTCTTCAATCTCTTCATGGAAATCAAATTCCTTTGGGATTGGGCTTTGCTCCACGTCATCTTGGGCTTGTCTAGTCATCATTTCGACTACCATATCACCTTTGCTCTTGTCGACAATTGCCCTGACAACTGGCTCGGCGTCTCCTTCATGCATTGCCCTGGCAACTAGCTCGGCATCTCCTTCATGTATTGCCCTGGCAACTAGCTCTAGCCTTGCTTTGGCAAGTGATCCTGCACATACACACAAAACACACCAAAGCAGCATCTTTTCCCACAAAAACTACCAAGTTATGTAATCAAGCTCAACGATGGAATGAAACATGGATTAATGCATGAATGGCTAATTATGAAACTAATATGAGCCTAAGTCTAACAATAATATGAGTAAAAAGGGTAAGAAAAATAGTACTTTTGAACACTTATCAGACGTTGTATAGGAGTTGTCCCTTGATGGTTCAAGGGCATGTGTTTGAGGTTGATCTGATGGAGTTACCATTTCACAATTTTGACGGGATTTTGGGTATGGATTGGTTGTCTCAAAACAAGGTTGTAGTGGATTTTGAGGCTGAGCGGGTTTCTTTAAAACTTGCCGAGGGTTACAAAGTTGTAGTTGCTGGTGAAAATATCAAGTTCATAACAAATGTGGTTTCAGCGCTAGATGCCCATAAGTGGTTAAAATGTGGGGGTCAAGCATATCTAGCTTATGTTATGAACCCGAATATGAAGGAAGTGCGTGCCTAGGATATTCGTACGGTTTGCGACTTTCCAAGAGTGTTTCCGGAAGAGTTTCCTGGGTTGCCTCCGGATAGGGAGGTAGAATTTTGCATAGAGACATACGCGGATACAGCTCCAGTGTCCATTGCTTCGTATTGTATGGCACCGAAAGAGTTGAAGACGCAGTTGCAAGAGTAGTTGGATCGTGGGTTCATTCGTCCAAGTGTATCACCGTGGGGTGCACCGATGTTGTTTGTGAAAAAGAAGGATGGCACGATGAGGATGTGCGTAGATTATCAGCACCTGAACAAGTTGACGATTAAGAACAAGTATCCTTTGTCCATCATTGAAGATTTGTTTGACCAGTTTCGAGGTGCTACGGTGTTTTCCAAGATTTATATGCGGTCAGGGTATTATCAGTTGAAGGTAAAAGATAAGGATGTGCCAAAGACAACTTTTCGATCACGCTATGGGCATTACGAGTTCCTAGTGATGCTGTTTGGTTTGACAAATGCACCGACAGCGTTCATGAATATGATGAATAAGGTGTTCCATGAACTCCTGGACCAATTTGTGGTAGTGTTTGTAACCCTCTCGACTTGGCCTAGTCGCAAGACCAAATCGAGTGAGCTACATTAGGTTTACTGAAGTAAACCGTAAAGAATTAAGCCCAAAACCCAACATTTTTTTCTTTTATCTTGTCTAGATGCAAAATTATTATCCTACATGTACACACTAGTTTCTGGTGAAAACCCAACTCATCCGGGCGTCGAATTGACATCCAATTGATCATATATACGATTTAGGGACCAATTTGAAAATTCAGAAAACTACAAGGTCTTAACTCATTCTTAAGTTACCAACCTTTAATTAGATAGGTTTCATGCTTACACGTCAAAAATCAGCTCAAAACGATCATCCGAACATATTCAATTGCATCTACAATATTCAGGGACCAAAACGTAAGAAACCAGGACTTAACTCCCATGACATTAACAGCATTAACGGTCACCGTATCGATACTGGGGTAACTGTATCAATACTGTGTTCAACTTTGCTTATCCCTATTTCGGCACACCATGTACCGTACCGGTACACCTAACTGGAAAATACTTTCATTTAAAAATGTTCGATACTCGTACCGATACGGCTTTTAAGTGTTTCGGTAGGCGAGATTCAACTCGAAAAGCAACATTCTAGTGGCGTAGAACCGTACCAGTATGCCTTATCCCATATCAAAACCCAAAGCCTAAATTTGCCTAGCCGTACCGATATGGTCCCTATAACCCCCTCGACCCGGCCTAGACGCCCGACCGAACCTTTGAAAGACTTTTAAGATCATTTCTACTCACCGATTTCACTTCGCCTTGCTTGCTACCGCGAAACAAGCTCTTGGCAAGTCTAGAACCACCTCAAGATGCTACGCCTTGATTATCCCCTGTTTCTGCCACACAAAACTAGAGGAAGCATGCATTAAAATGCATCCAGCACTCTGTTTCAACTCAAAATCTTGTAGCTCTCAAGATGCCCACTCAAAACTCATTCGAAACTTACCAAAATCAACCTAAAACACTACTTAATCTTAAACCAACCACATTATAACGATTCAAAACATCAAGCTTCATTAATTGATATCTAAAAACTCATTCACAACATCCTTTTATTTCCAGCAATGATTAAACACCCAAAAACCCTTAACAGATTCAACCAATTTCGGGATTCCATTATTAAAAATAACTTATCCACATTATAATACATCTAAAATAAGATTAAAATCAATCCACAACACTGGAAAAACAGATCCAAATTGAAAATCACAAGACGCAAGAACTTGGGAATTTCAGTAAAGAACATTTCATTAGAGGAGAAGAACGAAACTTACCTCCAATAAATGAGTATCCCCTTAATTGGATGGTTTTTCCTCTTGAAAAACAAAGAAATTCTATGAGATTTTTGGAAAACAAATTGAGAAATTATTTAGCAAATCAATGAGTTAAGAAATTAAGATCATTACCTTAAATCTCTGATGGAAAAAGAGTGTTTGTCTTAGAGTGTTTTGAGAGAAAATGTGAGAGAAGAAAAGTTACGTCAAATTGTGTTTTAGAAAAATAACCACCTTATAACTAAATCTTTTTTTAATTCTTTTAATTAAAACCTTTTTAAAATAATCCTAATTAAGAGAAAACTCAGATTAGACAAATTGGTAAAATAGCTCCTTAAATATTCTAAGTTTTTGACTCTTTACAAAATAGTCACCTTTTAAAAACAGTTTTCAAAATTTGTATTTTGGTCACTAGCCAAAATGTCACCCTTCCAAATCTCGTTTTCCAAAATTTCTTTCACCAATATTTTTAATATAATAAAATATGATTTTTAAACATTTTTCTCATATTTTTTATCTTTCAAAAAATACTCGCTCCTAAATCTAACTCGATTCACTAGACCGTCTAACCAGCCCCAAAACTGCTAGCCCCAAAACTGGGGCGTTATAGTCCCCAGCGTATCGGTATGCCTGGGCCTGTAATGTCATTTTAGCTGGTTTAACATGCTTTTAACCATACAAAAACATCCTAACATGCTCCTAACACACAATCAACACAATTTAGAATCAGACCACAACATAACATCACAGATTCAACATCCATTCACGACATCTTGCATCAAATGTAAATCTATAGGCATGCAACCTAGAAAACCATTCAAGTAAAATATGAAACTCCAAACCATTACCAAAATCAAACCATAATGGCTATTTACAACTCAAGAGCAGCTACACAAACTTGCTCAAACAGGGAGTTCAACAAAGCATCTCCCAAATAACAACAGAAACCCCCATTGCCCTTATTACTTATAGTCTAACTCAAAACATACTTTGGTTACCAAGTCTTGTACCGATCCCTTACTTCCCGCTGCCTTCCAAGCTTTTAATTCTCTGTATTGATGGTGAAAGAGAGCGTAAGCACACTAGGCTTAGTGGGGAGTGCTAAAAAAGAACACACCATCAATGCATTAAAACCATTTCTCAATAATACATTGGAATTTCATTTCAAACATCCTTTAAACATTATCATGCCTTTAAAACCATGCACTTAACATCTTTAGAACCAGCATATTAAACCATATTCAACATGTATCATTAACCAACAACAAGTCCCATTGCTCAACCTCAATTTAAGCCTTCCTATGCATAACAACTATATGCAAAGCTTAAAGAGTAAACATGTATAAATCACATTATACAACATAAACTTTTCAATGATACATCAACAATTATATTGGCTCACAAGTGAACATTAACCAAGTTCCTTTACCAAAATAGTTCATCGGATACACGGATTCAACAAGTGTTTACCCAACACTTCAAGCCATCTCAACCGGAATAGTGATACAATCACAATCGCGGTACCTAAACAACCAAGTACGCTTTCAACCCATGGAGACACCAACCCCATACCTCGGTTAGATTTTTAATCCACTAACAGGAGTATACGATACTGTAAAACCCCTCTACCGTTAAGGTACTTGGATGGAGTTTTCGGTACACGGATCTAAACCCCTCAACATCCAAGGCGACTTATTATAGTGCACTATCAATCCTATGGCCGGCTAACTATATCCGATAACAATTTTAAAACCACATCACTTGCCAATATAATTATCCATTAACCATTTACCTCACTGTTTGCAACAAGCATTAGCCAAACCAATTTTCCAAAGCAACAACCATGCTTTAAAACACCAGTATAAACCATATACTTACAAGGATCACTTACCATGTGCATCCTTTAGCATCTCATACTTAAAACAGCATCACAAATGCTTTAAAACATGCTTAAACAGTAGGCTCAATGTAAATCAAAACAAGTGCATAAAAACCATTTCACACTAGCACGACCGAGAGAGATAACCACTTTATACTTACTTCCGAGTTTAAACCAGCATATCAAGCTAAGTTTAAACTCCCATAAACCACCTTTAAAACATTCCAAAGCTGGAATCTGCATTTTTACTCACCGATACGCAAAACCTCAATTTGCCGACACAAAATCAAGCGTTCGAAGCCTCCAAAGCTTCATCGATCACTTTCGAATCAACCTCCCCTATTTTAAACACATTAAAACTGTGGATTAATGCATCTCAATGCTTTCAAACCACTGCAACAACAATTCCTCACGGGCTTCCATAATTCTCTCAAAATTACCCAACCACAACAACCGAAATCATCACCTAATCCTTTCCAAACACAACCCAGCCACAATCTAACACTTCCATAATCATCAATTAACACTCAAAATAGGATTAATTCATCCAAATACTTCCAGCAATTAAACAGCCACCACAACACCACAAAAATACTAATCTAACAACCTAAACAACTAGGGATTCAAGAGTTTCGGAATTCCATTGATAAAATCAACTTATCAACATAATAATACATCCAAAATATGATTAAAATCAATCTCCAATATTAGAAAATAGATCCAATATGAATCTTTCACTATTTTATCAAATCCACCCAATTTAATCAATTAATTTAATATAAAAACACAAAATCAGATTATAAACCATAAATCAAGGATCAAACACTTGGGAATATCAATAAAGAACCATTCAATAGAGAAGATCACGGACCTTACCCCTATTGTGTGATTTATCCCTTAATTGGCTTGTTTAAAGCTAAGAAAACACAAGATTTCGATGAGGTTTTGTAAATCAAAGTTAAAGAATCAATTACAAATCAATAAATTGAGTAAAATGATCTCTCACCTCTGATTTTTGATGTAAACTTGAGTGATTGGAAGAAGAGAAGTGGAGAAAAGTTGAGAGAAAAGTTACGTCAAATTTCTTGAAAATGATAACTAACTTTTTAATAACCAAATCCCCTTTTAATTATCTTTTAAAACACATGTTAGAAAGGTTTAATTGACAGGAGAAATCACCAGCAAAAACTTGGTAAAATAGCTCCTTAAGGATTCTAAGAATTTGATCCCTTTCATTTTAGTCACCTTTAAAAACCAGTTTCAAAAATTGCATTTTGGTCACCAACCAAAATGTCACACTTCCAAGACCCATTTTCCAAAATTGTTTTCACCAACATTAACCATATATTGAAATATGATTTTTAACCATTTTCCACATTTTTATCTTACCGAAAAATATTTACTCCTAAATCTAACTCGAATCCCTAACTAGGTCCACTGGATCGTCTAACAATCCACGAAACCGCTAGGCCCAAAATTGGGACGTTACAACTCTTCCCCACTTAAGAAATTTTGTCCTCAAAATTTTACCTGGAGGAAACAAGTGCGGAAATTGTTCCAACATATCTGACTTGCGTTCCCACGTGGCCTCCTCAACAACACGGTGCCTCCACAACACCTTAACAAGCTCGACCGTCTTGCCATGCAAAACCTTACTGGTGATATCCAGAACCTCTACTGGTTCATCATCATAAGATAGATCCGGCCTCAACTCAATATCTTCCACTGGCATAACATGCGAGGGATCCGGCTGATACCTCCGCAACATCAAAACATGAAACACATCATGAATCCTCTCACACTCAAGAGGTAACCTCAAATGGTATGCAACAGGACCCACACGCTCAACAACCTCGTATGGTCCAATAAACCTCGGGCTAAGCTTCTCTTTCTGGCCAAAACGCATCACCTTCTTCCGGTGACACCTTCAAAAACACTTGATCACCAACCTCATACTTAACATCCCTACGCTTCAAATCCGCGTAGGATTTCTGACGATCCGAAGCAACTTTCAAGCACTCACATATCAACATCACTTTCTCATTTGTGCCTCTTAAAATATCAGTCAAGGAAAAATGCTTTTCCCCAACTTCAGCCCAACACACAGGCATACGACACTTTCTGCCATGCAACGCCTCATACGGAGCCATCTATATACTAGCCTAATAATTTTTATTATAAGCAAACTCCACCAATGGCAATTGCTTCTGCCACATTCCCTAAAACTCAATAATACAACATCTCAACATGTCCTCGAGAACCTAAATCACGCACTCCGATTGACCATCCGTCTGAGGATGATACGAAGTGCTAAAATTCAGTCGACTTCCCAGAGCACAATGTAAACACACCCAAAAACTTGTCGTGAAACACAGATCTCCATTGGAAACTATGGATTTGCAAACGCACAATCTCAGAGATGTACAGATCAGCCAACCTATCTAAGGTATACGTAGTATGCACTGGCACGAAATGCGCACACTTCATAAACCAATCAACAATCACCCAAATGGAATCCTTTTTGGTCGGTGTCACAGGCAACCCAGACACAAAATCCATGGTGATTCTCTCCCACTTTCATTCCAGTATCCTCAACGTTTGCAACAACCCAGATGGAAACTGATGCTTAGCTTTCACCCGTTAACATACCATGCATCAAGAAATAAAATCAACCACATCTTTCTTCAGTCCCATCCAATAGTACTCCTCTTTCAACCCACAATACATCTTAATACTATCGGGATGCATAGAAAAAGGACTAGCATGCGCTTCAGTCAAAATGGTATGCCTTAACTCATCATCTTTAGGCACCATAATTCGTCGTTTAAAACACAACACCCCATTATCATTGAAATGAAAATCCATAGGTTCCCATCCATGATATCCTTCACATGCGGAACCAAACTCTCATCATGCTGTAGTCTCTCCTTAATCAACTTCGACAAGGATGGTTGCACTTGCAACTCAGCTATCAACCCACCGTCACACGTCACACTCAACCAAACAAACATAGCTCTAAACTCTACAACAGCCTTCCTACTCAAAGCATCCGCTACCACATTAGATTTGCCCGGATGATACTCAATGGTTAGATCATAATCTTTAAGCAACTCTAACCACCTCTGTCGCCTAAGATTCAGCTTCTTCTGGGGCATTAAGTACTTTAGACTTTTTGATCTGTAAAAACCACACATTTCTCACCATAAAGGTAATGCCTCCAGATTTTCAAGGCAAACACAACTACAAATGCTCAAGATCATGAGTAGGGTAATTATGTTCATGCACCTTAAAATGTCTAGACGCATATGCAACTACCTTACCCTCCTACATCAACATGCAACCAAGCCCAACATATGACGCATCACTATAAACAACGAACTCCTTTCCCGATTCAGGTTGAACCAAGACTAGAGCTCGTGTCAAAGCTTCTTTAAATCTTTCAAAAGCCCGCTGCCTATCATCTGTCCACTCAAATCGAACATTCTTCTGCAACAACTTGGTTAAAGGAGCCACCAAATTAGAGAACCCTTCCACGAACCTATGGTAATAACCTGCCAAACCAAGGAAACTCTGAACTTCTGTTTCAGATTTAGGCACCTTCCAACTCATCACAGCCTCAACCTTCTACGGATCAACACGTATTCCCTCGGTCGGCACAATATGCCAAGAAAATAACCTCCCTAAGCCAAAACTCACATTTGCTTAACTTGGCATACAACTGATTAGCCAACAACGTCTGAAGCACAATCCGTAAATGTCTATCATGATCCTCCTCGGTGCGAGAGTACACAAGGATATCGTTGATAAACACAACCACAAACTAGTCCAAAAACTCATGGAACACATGATTCATCATGTCCATGAAAGTAGCTAATGCATTGGTCAAACCAAATAGCATCACCAAAACTCATAATGCCCGTACCTCGTACGGAAAGCTGTCTTGGGCATAACTACATCCTTCACTTTCAACTGATAGTATCCAAACCTCAAATCTATCTTAGAAAACACTGACGCACCTCTGAAATGATCAAACAGGCCATCTATCTGCGACAACAGATACTTGTTCTTTATCGTCAACTTGTTCAGTCACGGATAGTCTATACACATCTACAACATACCATCCTTCTTCTTTACAAACAACATGGTGCTCCCCAAGGTGAAATACTAGGTCTAATAAAACCTCGATCAAGCAACTCCTACAGTTGCGTCTTCAACTCCTTTAATTCCTTCAGAGCCATACGATACAGTGCAATAGACACTGGTTCCGACCTTGATGCCAAACTCAACCTCGCAATCTTGTGGCAACCCCGATAACTCTTCTGGAAAAACATCCTGAACTCACATACGGTGCGAATATCTTACACCCTCAACTCCTTCGAACTAGGATTCATAACATAAGCCAAGAAAGCCTGACATCCAGAATCCAACATTCGACTTGCTTCCAAAGCCGAAATAGTATTAGACAAAAACCGAGTATTCTCACCAACAAGTACCACCTCAAAATCATCCGATAACCTTAAAAATATCTGTTTGATCTCAAAATCCACCCCAGCCCTATGTTTGATTAACCAATCCATACCCAAAATCACATCAAAACCATGGAATGGAAACTCTATCAAGTTCATGGTAAACTCATGTCACTGAACCATCAGCAGACACCTACGAGACAACCTCCTAACCACGACTCTCTTCCTAAGAGAACTAGTTACTCTGACACCCACATTAAGAATTTCAACAAGTATATCAAGCAACTGTGTATGCTCACTCAAGATGTATGAATGGGTAGAACCAGAATCAACCAACAAATACAATGACAAAGACTTTAAGGTAAAAGTACCTGCAATCACATCAGTGTCATTGTGACCCTCTCGGTGCGCATACACCCTAGCCTGTCCACATCCCTCAGGCTGGATAGAAACAGTATGAGCCACAGTCCTCTGCCCACCATCTCTACGCTAAAATGGTCCACAACTATGACCACGACCATGACCTATCTGCATAGCAACAACGGTGCAGCACCCTACCCACCTCCAGTCAACAAAGGATAATCACGTCTCAAATGGTCACCAGACCCACAACTCTAACATGCATTGGCCACAACAGGAGCAGGAGCCTGACCTTTTATGGAAAAACGCAGACAATCTCGCCTCAGATAATCTCGAGATCTACAAACCCAACAGGTGTTAAACGGAGCTCTAACCTAGGCATTATGCCCCTAGACTCCACGTCCAACAACAACTCCACCATGCCTCAGCTTTGGGTAAAACCTCCAATCATGATGTCTTTTGGCCTGACCACCGCCACTACTAGAATCAACCATTCTCTTACTAGAGTTAAAGCCCCGAGACCCAGAAGCCATACCCAGATTCTTCTCCACATCCTTAGCTCGCAAAACCAACATATCCAAATATGTGTAATCAGCAGTAAGCATGTATGTCTTAACCTCCTGCACGAACCTATAACAAAAACGATCACATTGCGTACGCTCGTTAGGAACTAACTCGGGTGCATACTAACTCAACCTCACAAACTGCACCTCGTACTCTGCAACAAATATATTGTCCTGCACCAAAGCCATAAACTCACACTTCTTATCGTCCTTATATCAAACTCTCAAGTACTTCTTCTAGAAAACACCACAAAAGAACTCCCAGGTTACATCTTCGGTCACCATACCAGATATCGTGGTAGTCCACCATGTATACGCATCACCCTGTAACATAGACACAGCACAGCCAGCTTACGGGCATTAGAACAGCCCATTTGGCCTAGTATCCTCTCAGTACTGGCCAACCATCCCTCAAAAGCCTCTGGTAACAAACCTTAGAACTCAACTCCACCCAAACTGCAAAGAGGCTCTAGTGGCAAGCCCTGCCCAACTACTGGTGGTATCGGCACATGAACACCTGCAATTGCTGCCTGAATTAACAGCGCCATATCACCTATCCCTAGCCCAGCTGGAGCAGATGGTACTTGCTCCACTACCTTAGGTGGATTAGGTGGGGGAAATGGCAACCCTCTATAAGGTATAACATTCTCCTAGATTTCCTGCCCAATGGCAGCAGTAATCATACCAGATCGTAACTCTCTCCTCGGTCCCATCGTGCTAACAATATATCTAAGGTATGATAATCATTCAAATACAAAATAATTAGGCCAACTTCAAGCAAGGATCCAAGACTTCCATTTCAAAATCATAACATTTTAGACTATAATAATAAGGCAATGGGTTTCCCAAATTCCCCAAACATGGCATAAAGCAACCACCGTGCATATCAAACATCAGATAACAACACACAATAACATCACAATCAAATGTAACCCCCTCGACCCGGCCTAGTCTTAAGACCAAACCGAGCGAGCTACATTAGGTGTACTAAAGTAAACCATAAAGAATTAAGCCCAAAACCTGACCATTTTTTCTTTTATCTTGTCTAGATGCAAAATTATTATCCTACATATACATACTGATTTCTAGTAAAAACCTAACTCAACCGGGCGTCGAATTAACATCTAATTGATCATATATACGATTTAGGGACCAATTTGCAAATTTAGAAAACTGTAGGGTCTTAACTTATTTTTACGTTACCAAACTTTAATTAGACAGGTTTTAGCTTACACGTCAAAAATCAGCTCAAAACGATCATCCGAACTTATTCAATTGCATCCACAATATTCAGGGACCAAAACGTAAGAAACCAGGAATTCACTCCATGACATTAATAGAATTAACGATCACCGTATCAATAATGGGTTAACTTTATCGATATGGTGTTCAATTTTGCTTAGCCCTATTTCGGTACACCATGTATCATACTAATACGCCTAGCTGGAAAATAGGTTTCATTTAAAAATGTTCGATACACGTACCGATACAGCTTTTATGTGTTTTGGTACGCGAGATTCAACTTGAAAAGCAATATCCCGTACTAAAACCCAGAACCTAAATTTGCCTAGTCGTACCGATACGGTCCCTAGCGTATCGGTACGCGTAGGCCTGTAATGTCACTTTTAGCTGGTTTAACATGCCTTTAACCATACCAAAACATCCTAACATGCTCCTAACACACAACCAACACAATTTAGAATCAGACCACAACATAACATCACAAATTCAACATCCATCCATGGCATCTTGCATCAAATGTAAACCTATAGGCATGTAACCTAGAAAACCATTCAAGTAAAATATAAAACTCTAAACCATCACCAAAATCAAACCATAATGCCATTTACAACTCAAGAGCAGCTAGACAAACTTGCTCAAATAGGGAGTTCAACAAAACATCTCCCAAATAACAATAAAAACCCCTATTGCCCTTATTCCTTATAGTCTAATGCAAAAGATACTTTGGTTACCAAGTCTTGTACCGATCCCTTACTTCTCGCTACCTTCCAAGCTTTTAATTCTCTTCATTGATGGTCAAAGATAAGCACACTAGGCTTAGTGAGGAGTGCTCAAAAACAACATACCATCAATGCATTAAAACCATTTCTCAATATTACATTGGAATTTCATTTCAAACATCCTTTAAACATTATTATGCCTTTAAAACCATGCACTTAACATCTTTAGAACAAACATATTAAACCATATGCAACCTGTATCATTAACCAACAGCAAGTCCCATTGCTCAACCTCAATTTAAGCCTTCCCATGAATAACAACTATATGCAAAGCTTAAAGAGTAAACATGCTTAAATCACATTGTACAACATAAACTTTTCAATGATACATCAACAATTATATTGGCTCACAAGTGATCATTAACCAAGTTCCTTTACCAAAATAGTTCATCGGATACACGAATTCAACAATGTTTACCCAACACTTCAAGCCATCTTAATCGGAATAGCGATACAATCACAATCACAGTACCTAAACAATCGGGTAAAGTTTCAACACACGGGGACACCAACCCCTTACCTCGGTTAGATGCTTAATCCACTAACGGGAGTATACGGGACTATAAAACCCCTCTATCGTTAGGGCACTTGGATAGAATTTTTGGTAAACGGATCTAAACCCCTCAACATCCAAGAGGACTTATTATAGTGCACTATCAATCCTATGGCCGGCCAACTATATCCGATAACAATTTTAAAACCACATCACTTGCCAACATACTTAACCATTTACCTCACTATTTTCAACAAGCATTAACCAAAACAAATTTCCAAAGCAGCAACCATGATTTAAAACACATGTATAAACCATATACTTACAAGAATCACTTACCATGTGCATCCTTCAGCATCTCATACTTAAAATAGTATCAAAAATGCTTTAAAACATGCTTAAACAGTAGGTTCAATGTAAATCAAAACAAGTGCATAAAAACTATTTCACACTAGTACGACCGAGAGAGATAAGCACTTTATATTTACTTCCGAGTTTAAACTAGTGTATCAAGCTAAGTTTAAACTCCCATAAACCACCTTTAAAACATTCCAAAGCTAGAATATGCATTCTCACTCACCGATACGTGAAACCTCAATTTGCCGACGTGAAATCAATTGTCCGAAGCCTCCAAAGCTTCACTGATCACTTTCGGATCAACCTCCCCTATTTTAACCACATTAAAATAGAGGATTAATGCATCTCAATGCATTGAAAAACTGCAACAACAATTCCTCACAGACTTCCATAATTCTCTCAAAATTACCCAACCACAACAATCGAAATCATCACCTAATCCTTTCCAAACACAACCTAGCCACAATCTAACAATCTAACACTTCCATAATCATAAATTAACACTCAAAAACAAGATTAATTCATCCAAATGCTTCCAGCAATTAAACAGCCACCACAACTTCACAAAAAACCAATCTAACAACCTAAACAACTAGGGATTCAAGAGTTTCGAAATTCCATTGATAAAATAAACTTCTCAACATAATAATACATCCAAAATATGATTAAAATCAATCTCCAACATTAGAAAATAGATCCAACATGAATATTTCACTATTTCATCAAATTCACCTGATTAAATCAATTAATTTAATATAAAAACCCAAAATCAGATTATAAACCATAAATCAAGGATCAAACACTTAGTAATATCAATAAAGAACCATTCAATAGAGGAGATCACAGACCTTACCTCTATTGTGTGATTTCTCCCTCAATTGGCTTTTTTAAAGCTAATAAAACACAAGATTTTAATGAGGTTTTGTAAATCAAAGTTAAAGAATCAATTACAAATCAATAAACTGAGTAAAATGATCTCTCACCTCTGATTTTTAATGAAAACTTGAGTGCTTGGCAGAAGAGAAATGCATAGAAAAGTTGCGTCAATTTTCTTGAAAATGATAACTAACTTTTTAATAACCAAATCCCCTTTTGATTATCTTTTAAAACACATGTTAAAAAGGTTTAATTGATAGGAGAAATCACCAGCAAAAACCTGGTAAAATAGCTCCTTAAGGATTCTAAGAGTTTGGTCCCTTTCATTTTAGTCACCTTTAAAAACTAGTTTTCAAAAATTGCATTTTGGTCACCAACCAAAATGTCACACTTCCAAGACCCATTTTCCAAAATTGTTTTCACCAACATTAACATATAATAAAAATATGATTTTTAACCATTTTCCCACATTTTTATCTTATCAAAAAATATTTACTCCCGAATCTGACTCGAATCCTTAACCTAGTCCACTAGACTGTTTACAAGCCACAAAACTACTAGGCCAAAAATCGGGGCATTACAGTGTTCATTGATGATATTCTTGTGTACTCTCGTACCAAGAAAGATCACGATCAACATCTCCGGATTGTGTTGCAAGTTTTATTGGACAACAAGCTTTACGCCAAGTTAAGTAAATGTTAGTTTTGTATCAAGTAGGAGGTTTTCTTTGGTCATGTTGTTTTGGTTGAGGGTATTTGCGTGGATCCACAGAAAGTTGAGGCCATTTTGAATTGGAATCCACTGAAATCTGTTTTAGTAGAAAGGTCGCAGTGGAGCTGAGGGCAATGTTTGCACGACTTAGTGTGTCACAAGATGGTGGGTTGTTAGCGGATTTGTATGTGAAGCCTTCAATGTTGCAGCTGATTAAAGAGAAGTAACCATTTGAAGATGCGTTGGTGCCGCATGTTAAGGATATCTTGGATGGGAATCAAACAAATTTTGGTTTTAATGAGGACGAGGTTTTGTGCTTTAAGAGTTCGAGTGGTGTTGTTGTTGGATGAAGAGTTGAGTCACACTATTTGGATGAAGAGTCGAGTGGGGAGTACGAAGATGTATCATGATTTGAAGAAAGAGTATTTATGGGTTGGCTTGAAGAAGGATGTTGCGGAGTTTGTGGCTTGTTGCATGGTTTACCAACGTGTTAAGGTAGAACATTAGTTTTATTTGGGGTTGTTGTAGCCATTGAGGGTTCCCGGGTGGAAATAGGAGATGATCACCATATATTTTATGTTTGGGTTGCCTTTAACGCCGTCAAAGAAGAATTTTGTTTGGGTGATCATGGATAGGCTTACAAAGTGTGCACATTTTTTTCTGTGCACACAACATATACTCTGGATAAGTTGGCAAAGTTGTATGTTGCAAAGATTGTGAGGTTGCTGGGGTGCCAAAGTCCATTGTGTCGGATAGAGATTCGCGTTTCACCGCAAGGTTTTGGGAATGTTTGCATAGGGCTTTGGGTACACGGATGAACTTCATTACTTTGTATCATCCGTAAACGGATGGTCAGCCGAACGTGTTATCCAAGTGTTGAAGGATATATTGTGGTGTTGTATCATAGATTTTCAAGGGTCGTGGGAGAAGCAGTTGTCATTGGTGGAGTTTGCTTATAATAACATTTATCAAGCTAGTATCCAGATGGCTCCATACAAGGCTTTGTATGGTAGAAGATGTCGTACGTCGCTTTGTTGGGAGGAGGCATGAGAGAAGTACGTTTTCTTGCTAGATATGTTGAAAGATACCAATGAGAAAGTGAATCTCATTAGTGATCATTTGAAGGTAGCTTCGAAGTGGTAAAAGTCCTACGCTGATTTGAAGCGGAGAGAAATTGAGTATACAGTTGGTGATCGTGTTTTTCTGAAGGTTTGTCCTTGGAAAAAGGTGATGAGATTTGGACGGAAGGGCAAGTTGAGCCCTAGGTTTATTGGACTGTATGAGGTGTTGGAGCGCGTTGGCCGTGTTGCGTATAGATTGAGGTTGTCAGCTGAGATAGAAAAGATACATGATGTTTTCCATCTGTCTATGTTACGGAGGTATAGATCGGATCCTTCCCATGTTATGCTTGTTAGGAGATTGAGTTGAATCCGGACTTGACCTATGATGAGGAACCAGTGAGGATTTTGGATTTGAGTTGTAAAGTTCTCTACGGAAAGACCATAGAGTTGGTAAAGGTTTTGCGTCGGCTCCGCGGTGTAGAGAAAGCTACTTGGGAGAGCAACTAGGATATGTTAAAGTAGTACCTTCATCTTTTTCTGCCGAGTAAATTTCAAGGATAAAATTTCTTAAGAGGGGAGAGTTGTCACGCCCTAAAAATGGGCCTAGATGCGAATCGGATTGGACCTAAGGTTTGAGAGAATCGGTTTAGGCAATTCTAATAGTCTTGGGAAAATAAAATAAAAATTGATTTTTAAGGTAAAATAAAATATGGAAAAATGCTCTAAATTATCTAATTAATATTTTAAGTAAATTGGTGAAGTCAATTTGAGGAAATTAAATTCGATTTTTAGACATTTTAGTCTAGTGACTAAATTGAAAGTTTTCAAAACTATTTTTGGTGACTAAATCGAAAAAAGGATCAAAACTTAGAATCTTGAAGGAACTATATGACCATTCTTTTTCTACAGATTTCTCTCTTAATTTAGGCTATTTTTAAAGTATTTTAAAAGGTTTAAGAATTGGATAAATGAGGTTTTAATTAAAAAGATCATTATTTTCTAAAAACACTTTCTCACATAACTACTTTTCTCAAAATCTTTTCTCTCCACTTTCTCAACAACCAAGTTGAGATTCCTACTTCTAAATCTCCAAGAATTATTCTTTATCGGTTTCCTTTTTGATTTCTATTTGATTTCTTTAAATGCCTTTGCAAATTCTCTTTGGATTGCATCAAAGCTTGGCCAATTAAGGAGAAATCAACAATTAGAGGTGATTTTCATTTTTCTCCTCTAATTAAAGGTTTTTTAATGAAATTCCCAAGTTCTTGATCCTTTGTTGTTGATTTATATTGTGGAATTGTGGTTTAAACATTTATTTGTTAATTAAATTGAGTTTTCTTGGAAAATTAATGGAAGATGAATTGGATTTGTTTTGGAGATGGATTTAATTGATTTACATCTTAACTTATATGTGTTTTAATGTTGAAAGGATTGATTAATAAATGGAATCCCGAAACTATAAGGATTGCTAGTTTTTAGGTTATTTATAGTTGGTTTTTGGTGTGATTTGTGTTGTGATGTTACTGGAGATATAATGACGTGATTAGGTTGTTGTTGGATGTTAATTGATGTTAGTAATGTGTTAGAATCGTTAGATCTTGGATGGGCTTTGTTTGTGTAAGGTTTGGTGGTGTTTTTGCTGGTTTTAAGAGGGTGTTCGATTAATTCTTGTGAGGTGTTGTTGAGTTTGTTGGTCGCTGGAAGGTTTTGATACAAAGATGTGTTCTTAATCTTCTGTTTTGGTTGGGTAAAGAAGGGGAGCTGAATCCTTTACCTATCGAAGAAGGCGTGGGAGTTGCAGAGGCTTAATTCGCACATCGGCCATCGAGCGTTGGGTTGTTGGTGAGTGGAAAAGTACTTTACTGTTGTTTAAAGGTGTGAAAAGGAGTTGTGGGAGTTTAAATAAGGTTTGACACACCTATCTAAGCTCGGAAGTAAGTATCGGTTGAGCTATCTCTCATTTCGGTATTTTAAAATAAAATCTCATGCACATGTTTATGGTTTTATTACTCATTGTGTTATGCATGTTTTGAAAATGAAAGATGATGAAAATAATCATTGATGATGACTTTTGATAATAGCATATGATTTATGCAAGTGTTTTTAGATTACGAAAATACATGGTTTAATGTATTTGTGTTGGAATAATTTGATGCATATGTAAAAAGCAAGTGGCTATGTTTAAAATGTTATCGGATATAGTTGACTGGTCATAGGATTGAGATTCCACTATAAAAAGTCGCCTCATGTGTGTCAAGGGGTGTTAAAGTGTCCGTAATCTCCACCATGAGAACCACAATAGTTGAGGTGGGTAAATGTTCTGTTACTCCGGTTTGAATCATTGAGGTGGGCAAGTCTGCCATTACTCCGGTTGAGGTATGTATGTGAAGTGGTTGTGTGAACCACTTGTGAATCCATGTATCCGATGTATTTTATGAAACGTAAGGTTGCTGGTTTGCAACGCCCCAATTTTTGGCCTAGCAGTTTTGGGGCTAGTTAGACGTCTAGTGGATCGGGTTAGAGATTTGAGTCAAATTCGGGTACGGATATTTTTTGAAAGATAAAATTATGGCAAAATGTTTAAAAATCATATTTTATTATATTAAAAATAGTGGTGAAAGCAATTTTGAAAAATGAACCTTGGAAGGGTGACATTTTGGCCACTGACCAAAATGCAATTTTTTTAAAAAAAATTGATTTAAAAGGTGGCTATTTTGTAAAGAGTCAAAACTTGGAATCTTTAAGGAGATATTTTACCATTTGGTCTAATCTGAGTATTCCCTTAATTAGGATTATTTTAAAATGGTTTTAATTAAAAGAATTGAAAAGGTTTTTAGTGAAAAAGGTAGTTATCTTTCTAAAACACATTTTGACGTAACTTTTCTTTTCTCATATTTTCTCTCAAAACACTCTCAGCCAAACACTCTTTTTCCATCAGATATTTAAGGTAATGACCTTAATTTCTTTACTCATTGATTTGCTAAATGATTTCTTAAATTGTTTTCCACAAATCTTATTGAATTTCTTTGTTTTTCAAGAGGAAAAACCATCCAATTAAGGGGAAACTCATTCATTGGAGGTAAGTTTCGTTCTTATCCTCTAATGAAAGGTTCTTTAATGAAATTCCCAAGTTCTTGGCTCTTTACATATGATTTTCAATAGATTTTTAGTAATTAATTATGGATTTTAGCTTTATTGAGGTTTTATGGAAGAATCTTGTGATTTTCGATTTGGATCTGTTTTTCCAGTGTAGTAGACTGATTTCAATCTAATTTGGATGTATTATAATATGGATAAGTTGTTTTTAATAATGGAATCTCGAAATTGGTTGAATCTCTAATTGTTAGGTTGTTTGTTAAGGGTTTTTGGGGTGTTTAAGGTGTTTAATCTTTGTTGGAAGTAAATGATGTTGGGAATGTGTTTTTAGATATTAATTGATGAAGTTTTATGTTTCGAATTGTTATTATATGGCTGGGTTAAGATTGAGTAGTGTTTGAGGTTGATTTCAATAATTTCCGGATGAGTTTTGAGTGGGCCTCTTGAGAGCTACGGGATTTTGGGTTGAAACAGAGTGTTGGATGCATTTTAATGCATGTTTCCTCTTGTTTTGTGTGGCCGAAACAGGGGGTAATCAAGGCGTAGCATCTTAAGGTGGTTCTAGACTTGTCGGGAGCTTGTTTCGTGGTAGCTAGCAAGGCGAAGTGAAATCGTGAGTGGAAATGGTCTTAAAAGTCTTTCAAAGGTTTGAAAGAAGTGTTGGGAGTTTAGGATAAGTTTGAAACACTTACCTAAGCTTGGAAGTAAGTTTTCCTCTCTTACTCTTCAATATTAGTTCGGATATGAGCATGAGTGACTCATGTTTTAGTCGTAAACAAGGTCTGCTTTACTTACTATTAATGCATGATTTTAAAGTACATATGCAGTAGCTTAAAGGTATATTTAATGCTATTGAGCATTGGTTTTTATTCTGGTCGGGAATGTGATGTTGCTATAGCAATGTGATCTACATATGTGGGATTTTGTGTAATGCATTGTAAAATAGTGAGTAAATGGTTTTGTAAATGATATATTGGCTATGTGACAAGGTGAGAAAACATTCGGATATAGTTGGCATGCCATAGGATAAAGTGCACTATAATATGGTTAAAAATCGATCGTGGGTTAAGAGTCTTTGACGTATAGCGGTCGCCTACCCGGACTATGTTGTTATCACTTGAGTTGAGCGATCGGTTCCACTTGATGTAAAGCTTGCGGTCAGCAAGTTTGTAAAGTCATGCGGTTGGCATGGGGTAGTCTTGATGATGGTCGATCATTAAGGGAGATCCGTGTATCCGATGTATAAAGTTAACGGCCGGTTAACTAAAGATTAGCGGTCGGCTAATAAAGTATAGTGGTAGACTATCTGGGGTCACTATAATTGCCAATATATGAGAATTTTAATGTTGAATCTATTTAAAATGCTTTGGAATTTAAGCATGGTTTTTTGTATAATGCTTTGGGATTTAAGCATGTTTTTGTATTTGATGCTTTGGGATTAAGCATGTGGAATATATGTATTGATTTGCATATTGATGATATGCATGTTTTGATTTGAAACTATTGGAACTTGCTTAGGTCGTAAGCATGGTTTGAAAACAAGTGTTGGTTATCAAGGGTTTTTAAATGCATCATCATTTAAGAGCATCCTCATTAAGCATGTGTGCTTACGCTTTCTTTTCTCTAATGATGTAGAGCATTAAAACTTGGGGGCAGCAAAGGCAAGGATTAAGTGTTCCAAAGACAAAACTATTTGAGTATGAACTCGGTTTTAGTTTTCGGTAAATAAGGCAATGTGTTCTCCATGGATTTTGGGATTTGTAATTCAGTTTTCCCTATTTTGAGCATGTATAATGCTATGATTTTGGAGTTTGATTTTTGATGTTTTGGCTTATCAATGCAGCGTTACCTATGGTTGATGTTATAAGGTTACCTAGGTATGCATCTAGAAGATTTGCTTGGACAACATGTTTTGATAAGGTAAACCTGTTGAGTATGGTCTTGATGCATTGTTGGTATGGTGTTCATGATGTTAATTGCTTAGTTGGGCATTTTGGTATGATTGGTGGTGAGTTATAGGGTGCATGCCTTTAGACCAATCTTTTGGGTGGCATAATATTGTATTGTAGATAAACCATGGTGTATGTGTTGTTAAGTATGTTGTTGGATGCTTATATGTGTGTATGCAAGTTACTATGACCTAAAAGCATATAGGTTTGTGCGAAAAACCATCTAAAAATGTCACTACAGGTCCAGGCGTATCAAAACAGGTGTCCTCGTACCAGTACGGCTAGGCCATTTTAGGCATAGCATTTCGATACGCGGGATGGTGTTTCGATACGGTCCTTCCTTTTTAGGCTTGATGTTTTGGTACTCGAGCAAGTGTTTTGATACGGTCATAGGCATTTTTCCAAGGCATACCGATGCGCGAACAAGCATTTTGGTAGGGATTTTAGCTACTAGAATCTGAGTTTTTGAGAATGTATAGGCGTATCGAAACACGAGTACGCATACCAGTACGGGTACCGTTAAGTTAGTTAATTTGGAATCTTGAAAGTTTCTGGTTCTTTCATTTTGGTCCTTGAGTCTTGGGAATGCAATTGTATGAGTTGGAATGATTAATTTGATCTGGAATTTATCATGTGGGCATGTAAATGGACTAACTGAGGATTGGTAACCTTAAATTTAATTTTGGTTTTGTAATTTTAATTATTTACGTTTTCGTCCCCAATTTTGTCTAAGATGCAATTGATTATTCTTTTGTAGGACTGACTTTTTGTAACCTTAAATGGACTAACTGGAATTATTTACCTTAAATGGACTAACCGATGTGAGTATGAACATGTAGGAACATTAACTTGCATTTAGACAAGACAAAATGAAAAAAATGGACTGACTTTTCTTGACCTTTCTCCGGTTTGCTTTACAAACTAATGTAGCACTCTCGGTTCGTTCATGCTTCTAAGTTGGGTCAAGGGGGTTACATTTGTTGGTATTAGATCCAGGTTACGGAAGGTTGGAATATTGTTGTTTGGTTGTATATCATTGTTGGTTATGCAGTGATTGTGTACATGTTCGGTGATTGAATTACATCATGTTGGGGTATAAATTGGGAACACGTTGCCTATTATCGAGGTTTTAAAATGTTTTATAAGATGGTCTTTGATCCTTTGCCTTGCGTAGCCTGACTTTAATGTGTTTTGTTGCTTTTGTTAGCATAGCTCGACGTGAGACTTTCTATGGCTAGTAATGCCAGAATCAGGCAGAATAACGTTGAGGAAGAGAATCCCACTAATGTTTTACCTCTTCCTCCTCTGTTGGTTCCGCCGGATAATGTTGGGGCTGGTAGTGTGCCACAGGCTCATCAATTGCCGGTATTTGGTGGTCTGACTCTGTTAGTTCAGGCGAAAACGGGAGCTTTTCAAGAAGTGATGATTGGAGTGCATGCGCAGGTGCCAGCACCTGCTATGGCGGTTAACCCAAGATTACCTTTGAAGCGTCTTCGTAGTTTAAGAGGTGTTGAGTTTAAGGGATAAGCCCTAAGGCAGCCGAGGGTTGGCTGGAGAGTACGGTCTGTATTCTGGATCAAATAGGCTGTAATGATGAGCATAAGTTGGGTTGTACAGTGTCGCTGTTACATGGCAATGCTTATCATTGGTGGGTGACCACAATTTCTAATGTCCCAGAGGTGGAAGTAACTTGGGAGTTATTTCGAAGAGCTTTCAAGAAGAAGTACCTTGGTCCTCAGTACCTGGATGCGAGGAAACAAGAGTTTATGTCTTTGGTTCAGGGCGGTATGTCTGTGGCAGATTATGAGGTGAAATTCGTTTGTTTGAGTCAGTATGCTTTGGAGCTAGTTCCAGATGATCTTGAGAGGTGCAACAAGTTTCGCTATGGGTTAGTGAAGGATATCAAAACATACTTGTTGGCAGCGTACTATGCAGATTTTGATGTGCTTGTAAACCGTGCTAAGGATATTAAGCAGTCCTTGAGGGCGTCGGGACAAGGTTCGAGCATGGTTTCGAATAAGCAAGGAGCTAACTCTGGCTATTATGGGAGGCAGAATAGGAGGTTCTGAGAAAAGAAGCACAAGTCAGATCATAGGAGTGGTGATGGCCATGGTAACCAAGGTGTTCATATTGTAGCTGAGTGCAAGTGTTGCAGTAGACGCCACACGGGTAAGTGATGGGGAAATACCATGAGTTGCTAGAATGTGGATCTCCTGGTCATATGAAGCGTGACTGTCCTCGTGTTGTGGGTTGATGCACCGGTTCGGGCTATTGTACCGGCAAGGGGCTGAGGTCGTGGTAGGGTAACTTTCAGAGGCGCGAGGATGGTTAGAGAGCTGTGGCTTATGTTGTTGTTGTATAACCGGATAATGGTGGACCGACATGGATCTATGCTCATCGTGAGGGGCACAACGACATAAATGTGAGAATGTTGGTATGTTCACTTTGCAATCCTTGTCGTTGTTTTCTTTGATTGATTCAGGGTCTACTCATTCATACATCCTAAGTGAGCATGCATCATTGTTAAATATTCTTGTTGAGATCTTGGATGTTGGTACGTTGGTAACTAGTTCTTTTGGGGAGACGGTTACAACTAGAAGGTTGTATAGGCGTTGTCCTTTGGAGGTGCAAGGTCATGAGCTTGCCGCGGATTTGATAGAGTTGCCATTCCATGGTTTTGAAGTTATCTTGGGTATGGATTGGTTAAGTGCACACAAGGCGGTGGTGGATTGTGAGTCCAAAAGGATTTCTCAAAAGTTGGCCGACGATTATGAAGTCGTGGTGGTGGGTGAGAATGTAAAATTCTTGTCCAATGTTGTTTCGGCTACCCGAGCGGAGAAGATGATGTTTGATGGTTGCCAAGCTTATTTGGCTATTGTTATGAATCCAGAAGCCAAGGATGTTCGGGTGCAGTACATTCAAGCTGTTTGTGATTATCCGGAAGTTTTTCTTGAAGAGATGCCTGGTTTACCTCCGAATAGGGAGGTGGAGTTTCGTATTGAAACTTTTGAAGGTACAACTCTGGTGTTTATTGCTCCTTATCGGATGGCACCGAAGGAGTTAAAAGAGTTGAAATCGTAGCTTTAAGAGTTGTTGGATCATGGGTTCATTCCACCGAGTGTTTCTCCTTGGGGTACTCCGATTCTCCTTGTGAAAAAGAATGATGGATCGATGTGTATGTACATTGATTATCGTCAAATGAATAAGTTGACAGTGAAGAACAAGTACTCGTTGCCGCGGCTTGTTCGATCAATTTCGCGGGGCAGCAGTGTTTTCGAAGATAGATTTAAGGTCGAGGTATTATCAATTGAAAGTTAATGATGTAGATATTCATAAGACGGTGTTTCATACAAGGTAAGGACATTACGAGTTCTTGGTGATGTCCTTTGGTTTGACAAATGCCCTGGCAGCTTTCATGGACATGATGAATAGAGTGTTTCATAAATACCTTGATCGGTTTGGAGTGGTTTTTATCGATGATATACTCGTCTACTCTCATACCGATGAGGATTATGAACAGTATTTGCGGATTGTGTTGCAAGTCTAAAAGGAAAATCAGCTGTATGCCAATTTGAGTAAGTGCGAGTTTTGGCTCAAGGAGGTGATGTTTCTCAAACATGTGGTATCCGCTGAGGGAATTCGTGTTGACCCACAGAAAATTGAGGCTATTCTTAATTGGAAACAATTTAAGACCGTGTCAGAAGTGTATAGTTTTCATGGGTTGGCAGGATATTATCGTCATTTTGTGGAAAGGTTTTCTAGTATCGCGGCTCTATTGACAAAGTTGCTGCAAATTAGTGTTCCTTTCGTTTGGACGGAGAAGCAACAGTAGGGTTTTGAAAAGTTGAAGGAGGTTTTGACACATGCTTCTATGTTGATTCAATCGAATTTGGGAAGGAGTTTGTGGTTTATAGTGATGCATCACATGTAGGTTTGGGTTGTGTGCTGATGTAGGATGGTAAGGTTGTGGCCTATGCGTTGAGGCAGTTGAAGGTTCATGAGCGCAATTATCCAACTCATGATTTGGAGCTTTCAGCGGTGGTGTTTGCCTTGAAGATTTGGTGACACTATCATATGGAGAGAAGTGTGTGGTCTTTACAGATCATAAGATTTTGAATTATTTAATGACTCAAAAGGATTTGAACCTTAGGCAACGAAGGTGGTTAGAGTTGCTTAAGGATTACGACTTGACAATTGAGTATCATCTTGGAAAAGCTAATTTTGTTGTGGATACATTGAGTCGTAGGGTGGCGGTTGAGCTTAGGGCAATGTTTGCGAGGTTGAGTGTGACGTGGGAAGGTGGGTTGTTTGCTGAATTGCAAGTTAAGCCTACGTTGTCACAATTGATTAAGGCTAAGCAACCATATGATGATTCTTTGGTTCCTCATGTTAAGGACATAGCTGATGGTGGTCTGACAGACTTTCATTTTGATGATGATGGAGTTTTGTGTTTTAAGGGTTGAATAGTAGTTCCGAAAGTCCCGGAGCTCAAGTATACTATTTTGGCGGAAGCACATTCTAGTCCTTTTGCTATGCATCCTGGTAGTACCAAAATGTATCATGATTTGAAGGAAATGTACTATTGGGTCGGTTTGAAGAAGAATATGGAGGAGTTTGTGTCCAAGTGTATGGTGTGTCAGCCGGTTAAAGCTGAACATCAGTTTTATTCCAGATTGTTGCAACCGTTAAGAATTCTAGAGTAGAAATGGGAAATAATCACCATGTATTTTGTGTCAAGGTTGTCATTGACACCGGCTAAAAATGATTCTATTTGGGTGATTGTTGATCGGTTTATGAAATGTGTGCATTTTCTGCCAGTGCATACGACGTACACCTTGGACAAGCTAACGAATTTGTTTATCTCTAAGATTGTGCGTTTGCACGGGGTACCAAAGTCCATCATTTTGGATAAAGATCCGAGGTTCACATCAAGGTTTTGGAAATGTTTTCATCAGGCTTTGTTTCGAGGTTGAGTTTCAGTACCGCATATCATCCTCAGACGGATGGACAGTCTGAGCGTGTTATCCATGTTTTAGAGGATATGCTAAGGTGTTGTATTATTAAGTTTCAAGGAACCTGGGAGAAGCATTTGCCGTTGATGGAATTTGCTTATAATAACAGCTATCAAACGAGTATACAGATGGCACCATTTGAGGCATTGTATGGCCGGAGGTGTCATACGCCCTTGTGTTGGGCCGAGGTAAGGGAAAACATGTTTCCTTGCCTCATGTGTTGAAAGACACGGATGAGAAAGTTAAGCTTGTGTGTGAACGCTTGAAGGCGGCTGCAGATCGACAAAAATCTTACGCAGATTTAAAGCGTAGGGAAATTAAATATGCGGTGGGCAATCGTGTGTTCTTGAAGGTGTCACCATGGAAAAAGGTGATGTGGTTCAGACGTAAGGGTAAGCGTAGTCCGAGGTATATTGGACCATATGAGATTGTGGAGCGAGTTGGTTCTGTGGCTTATCGGTTGAGGTTGCCTCCCGAGCTTGAGAAAATACATGATGTGTTCTATGTATCCATGTTACGGAGGTATCGGTCGGATCCTTCGCATGATATGCCGGTGGAGCAAACTGAGTTGAGACTGGATTTATCCTTTGATGAGGAGCTGGTGGAAATCATTGATTCCAGCAGCAAGGTTCTACGGGGTAAGACGATAGAACTGATTAAAGTTTTGTGGCGACATCGAGGTGTCGAAGAAGCCACTTGGGAAAGCAAGGCGGATATGTTGGAGCAATTTTCGCATCTCTTTCCTCCAGGTAAATTTCGAGGGTGAAATTTCTTAAGAGGGGGAGAGTTCTAACGCCCCGGTTTTGGGCCTAGCAATTTTGGGGCTAGTTAGACGGTCTAGTGGACTGAGTTAGAGATTCGAGTCGAATTCGAGAGTGGGTATTTTCTAAAAGATAAAATTATGGAAAAATATTTAAAAATAATATTTTATTATATTAAAATAATTAGTGAAAGCAATTTTAGAAAATGAACCTTGGAAGGGTGACATTTTGGCTTAGTGACCAAAATGCAATTTTTTAAAACTGTTTTAAAATGTGGCTATTTTGTAAAGAGTCAAAACTTGGAATCTTTAAGGAGCTATTTTACCATTTGGTATAATATGAGTATTCCCTTAATTAGGATTATTTTAAAATGGTTTTAATTAATAGAATTAAAAAGGTTTTAGTTAAAAAGGAAGTTATCTTTCTAAAACACATTTTGACGTAACTTTTCTTTTCTCACATTTTCTCTCAAAACACTCTCAGCCAAACACTCTTTTTCCATCAGAGATTTAAGGTAATGATCTTAATTTCTTTACTCATTGATTTGCTAAATGATTTCTTAAATTGTTTTCCACAAATCTTATTGAATTTCTTTGCTTTTCAAGAGGGAAAACCATCCAATTAAGGGGAAACTCATTCATTGGAGGTAAGTTTCGTTCTTCTCCTCTAATGAAAGGTTCTTTACTGAAATTCCCAAGTTCTTGGCTCTTTACATATGATTTTCATTAGGTTTTGACTAATTAATTATGGATTTTAGCTTTATTGAGGTTTTATGGAAGAATCTTGTGATTTTCGATTTTGATCTGTTTTTCTAGTGTAGTAGATTGATTTCAATCTTATTTTGGATGTATTATAATGTGGATAAGTTGTTTTTAATAATGGAATCCCGAAATTGGTTGAATCTCTAATTGTTAGGTTGTTTGTTAAAGGTTTTTGGGGTGTTTAAGGTGTTTAATCTTTGTTGGATGTAAAAGGATTTGGGAATGAGTTTTTAGATATAAATTTATGAAGTTTAATGTTTCGAATCGTTATTATATGGCTGGGTTAAGATTGAGTAGTGTTTGAGGTTGTTTTCGATAAGTTTCAGATGAGTTTTGTGTGGGCATCTTGACAGCTACGGGATTTTGGGTTGAAACAGAGTATTGGACGCATTTTAATGCACGTTTTCTCTGGTTTTGTGTTGCCAAAACATGGGATAATCAAGGTGTAGCATCTTGAGGTGGTTCGAGACTTGCCAGGGGCTTGTTTAGCGGTAGCAAGCAAGGCAAAGTAAAATAGGTGAGTGGAAATGGTCTTAAAAGTTTTTCAAAGGTTTGAAAGTAGTGTTGGGAGTTTAGGATAAGTTTGAAACACTTACCTAAGCTCGGAAGTAAGTTTCCCTCTCTTACTCTTCAATATCAGTTCGAATATGAGCATGAGTGATTCATGTTTTAGTCGTAAACATGGTTTGCTTTACATACTGTTAATGCATGAATTTAAAGTACATATGCGGTGGCTTAAAGTTATATTTAATGATAGTGAGCATTGGTTTTTATTCCGGTCGGGAATGTGATATTGTTATGACAATGTGATTTGCATATGTGGGGATTTTGTGTAATGCATTGTAAAACAGTGAGTAAATGGTTTTGTTAATGATATATTGGCTATGTGACAAGGTGAGAAAACATTCGGATAAAGTTGGCATGCCATAGGATAAAGTGCATTATAATATGTTTAAAAATCGATCGTGGGTTAAGAGTCTTTGAGGTATAGCGGTCGGCTACCATGACTATGTTGTTAGCACTTGGGTTGAGCGGTCGGTTACCCTTGTTAATGTAAAGCTTGCGGTTGGCAAGGTTGTAAAGTCATGCGGTCAGCATGGGGTACTCTTGATGATGGTCGATCATTAAGGGAGATCCGTGTATCCGCTGTGTAAAGTTAACGGTTGGTTAACTAAAGATTAGCGGTCGGCTAATCAAGGATAGTGGTCGACTATCCGAGGTCACTATAATTGCCAATATATGAGAATTTTAATCTTGAATATATTTAAAATGCTTTGGAATTTAAGCATGGTTTTTTGTATAATGCTTTGGGATTTAAGCATGTTTTTGTATTTGATGCTTTGGGATTAAGCATGTGGAATATATGTATTATTTGCATATGGATTATATGTATGTTTTGATTTGAAACTATTGGAACTTGCTTAGGTCGTAAGCATGGTTTGAAAACAAGTGTTAGTTATCAAAGGTTTTTAAACGCATCATCGTTTAAGAGCATCCTCACTAAGCATGAGTGCTTACCCTCTCTTTTTCTAATGATGCTGAGCATTAAAGCTTGGGGGTAGCAAAGGCAAAGGATTAAGTGTTCCAAAGATAATACTATTTGAGTATGAACTCGGTTTTAGTTTCTGGTTAATAAGGCAATGTGTTTGCCATGAATTTTGGGATTTGTAATTCAGTTTTCCCTGGTTTTGAGCATGTACAATGTTGTGATTTTGGAGTTTGATTGTTGATGTTTTGGCTTATCATGCACTGTTACCTATGGTTGATGTTATAAGGTTACCTAGGTATGCATCTAGATGATTTGCTTGGATGACATGTTTTGATGAGCTAAACTTGTTGAGTATGGTCTTGATGCATTGTTGGTATGGTGTTCATGATGCTAATTGCTTAGTTGGGCATTTTGGTATGATTGGTGATGAGTTATAGGGAGCATGCCTTTAGACCAATCTTTTGGGTGGCATGATCTTGTATTGTAGTTAAACCATGGTGTATGTGTTTTTAAGAGTGATGTTGGATGCTTATATGTGTGTATGCAAGTTGCTAGGACCTAAAAGCATTTAGGTTTGTGTGAAAAACCAGCTAAAAATGTCATTATAGGTCTAGGTGTCCCCGTACCGGTACGGCTAGGCCATTTCAGGCGCGAGATGGTGTTTCGATTCGATCCTGCCTTTTTAGGCTTGATGTTTCGGTACTCGAGCAAGTGTTTCGATACGATCATAGGCATTTTTGCCAGGCGTACTGATACGTGAACAAGCATTTTGGTACGGATTTTAGCTATTGGAATATGAGTTTTTGATAATGTATAGGCCTATCGAAACATGAGTACGCGTACCGGTACGAGTACTGTTAAGTTGGTTAATTTGGAATCTTGAAAGTTTCTGGTTGTTCCATTTTGGTCCTTGAGTCTTGGGTGTGAATTTGTATGAGTTGGAATGATTAATTTGATCTAGAATTTATCATGTTGGCATGTAAATGGACTAATTGAGGATTGGTAACCTTAAATTTAATTTAGGTTTTTTAATTTTAATTATTTATATTTTAGTCCCCAATTCTGTCTATGATGCGATTGATTGTTCTTTTGTGGTTCGTTTCATTTGAGTACTTACCCGTTGTGAGTATGAACATGTAGGAACATTAACTTGCATTTAGACAAGATAAAAGGAAAAAGTAGACCGACTTTTCGTAACCTTTCTCCGATTTGCTTCGGCAAACCTAATGTAGCACTCTCGATTCGGTCGGGCTTCTAGGCCGGGTCAAGGGGGTTACATGGTTTTTGAGTCACTTGTAAGCCAATATATGAGATAATGTATCATGAGAAATGGATTATGTTTATATAATCTGATTTATACATGTGATGCTCTTTAAGCTTGTTATAAAGGCTTTGTGGTGTGAAGCTTAAATTGAGGTAGAGATTGAATCCATGATACATGTGTTGAAAATGATTTAAATGTGCATATTTTGAGATGACATGAGAAGCATAAGATGTTTTACCATGAGATATATGCATGTGCTTTGAAATAAATGGTTTTAAATACATTTGTGAGTGTTTTGCGGTTTCCCTCACTAAGCTTATTGCTTACGCTCTCTTTTCCTCATCAATGCAGAGAAATAGCTCTTTCAGGCAGCACGCAAGCAAGGAAGGATCCAAGGATTTGATACAATTCAAAGTATGGTTTTTAATGCATTCTAAGTAGTAGTAAAAAGACAATGTGCCTGGTTGTTTTGGGAGATGTGTTTTGGGATACTCCTTGATGTAATAGTTTAGATTGTTGTTTTGGACTTGTATGATGCTCTTTACTTGTGTTTGAGGGGTTTGAGAAACATTAAGCATGCTTGAGCAGAGATCATGCTCTTAGGTGAATGTTTGATTGATGCCATGCTTAGTGTGATCATTTGGAGGGTTGCTATGTTTGATGATTGAGTTCCTATGATGATTTATGATGTTTATAGGTTGAATTAAGGGAGTTAGATTGAGCCAAAATATCATATGTTGGACCTAGGGGTCATTACAGGTCTCACCGTACCAATACGGTACCTCAAGGTGTCAGTACGCGAGGACCTGTATAGGCTCAAATTTTGCAATTTTGCCTTACCGTACTGATACGATTGGTAACCGTATCGGTACACTTAGCTGTAAAACATTGAGGGTTTCGGTATGCGGTCACTGTTCTGGTATGGTCCTTAGCTACTGGAATCTAAAATTTTGAAATTATACAAGCTGTACCGATACGCTTGAGAACCGTATCGGTACGCCAATGCTTCTCAGAACCGTATCGATATGGTGGACACCCGTATCGGAACATTGGACGTTATTTCAGTTGGAAATGATGCTTGAAGTTTGAATCTTTGCATTTTGGTCCTTGTTCCTTTTCTATGCAATTAAATGAGTATGAAGGATCATTTTGAGTTTTATTTGATATGAAGGCATGTAATATGACTAATCGAGGAATGGTAACTTTAATTTTGTGAAAGTTCATATAATTATCAGAAATTATGTTTTGGTCCCTAAAATACGAAATCAAGTAATCGGATGTCAAATTGACGCCCGATTGAGTTGAGATTTTAACCATGACTTGTATGTACACCGCAGGACCTAAAAATACATCTAGAAAAGATAAAAGAAAAAAATGAATAGGTTCAGTCCTGCAGCTAGACCGGGTCAAGGGGGTTACAATCATGTCCATGAATGCTACATGCGCATTCGTCAACCCAAACGGCATCACCAGAAACTCATAATGCCTATACCTTGTACGAAAAATAGTCTTCGGCATATCTTTATCTTTAACCTTCAAATGATAGTATTCAGATCTCAAATCAATCTTGGAAAACATTGTAGAAACCCAGAATTGATCGAACATGTCATCAATTTGCAGTAAAGTATACTTATTCTTAATCGTCAACTTATTCATTTGTTGATAGTCAATGCTGATCCTCAAAGTGCCATCTTTCTTTTTCACAAACAACACTGGTGCTCCCCACGGTGACATATTAGGTCGGATGAAACCACGATCTAACAACTTTTGGAGTTGCATTTTCAACTCTTTCAACTCCTTTGGTGCCATGCGATATGGTGCAATCGAAACCGGAGCCGTATCAACGTACATCTCAATTCAAAACTCTGCCTCTCTATCCAATGGCAATCCAGGCAATTCCTTCGGAAACACACCAGGAAAATCACAAATAGTATGAATATCCTTTGTCTGCACTTCTTCCACATTTAGGTTCATAACATAAGCAAATATGACTGACATCCACACTCTAACAACTTCTACACTTCCAAGGTCGAAACCACATTAGACAAGAACTTAATATTCTTACCCACAATGACTACTTCATAATCGTCAGCAAGTTTCAACAAAACTCACTTGGTCTTAAAATCGACCATAGCCCGATGCTTGGACAACCAATCTATACCCAAAGTCACATTAAAACCATGAAACGACATCTCCATCAAATCAGCCACAAACATGTGACCTTGGACCATTAGAGGGCATCTCCATACAACCTCCTCATAACAACCGTCTCTCCAAGAGAACTCGTTACCTGCATACCCATATCTAAGATTTCTACCAGTATACCAAGCAAATGCGCATGCTCGTGCAAAATATATGAATACGTAGAACCAAAATCTATCAGAGAAAGTAATGACATAGACTATTAGGTAAAAGTACCTGCTATCACATCCGTCTCCTTCCTCCCCTCACGATGCGCATAGATCCTCGCTGATCCACCACCCTCAGGTTAAACTGCCACTGCATGCGCTGTAGTCTTCTATCCATCCTTTCTCCACAAAAAATTACCTCGACTGCGCCCACGGTCTCCCAGTGGTGCAACAACAGGTGTAGGAGCCCACACATCTCTATCTAACATCGGGCAATCACGCCTTATGTGATCCCCAGACCCACAACCCTAACAAGCATTATTCGCAATGAGCGCAAGAGCCAGACCAGCTCGTCCCACTTGTGGAAAATCATGTCTAACATGATCCTTCAATCTACAGCCCTAACAGACTTTTGACAACCTCCAAAAGACCCTTGAGTGTCACTTCCCAAAATCCGTAGCTCTCTTTCTGGAGCTAGAGCCTCCTGAAATTAGAGATAAACCCAAACTCTACTCGATATCCTTCGCTCGTGTAACCAATACATCAAAATTTGTATAGTCAATGGCCAACATGTATGTCTTAACATCATGCCCTAATCCATAATGAAATTGATCACAATGATGCCTCTCATCTGGCACCAACCTCGGGTGCATACTGACTCAACCTTACAAACTGTACCTCATACTCAGATACGGACATATTGCCCTGAACCAAGGCCATAAATTCACGTTTCTTCTCATCGAAGTATCTCACTCCATATACTTCTTTCTGAAGGTAGCCTAAAAGAATTCTCATGTCACATCACCAGGTTCTATGCTCGCGATCACAGTAGTCCACCAACTGTATGCATCACCCTGCAACAAGGACACAACACATCCCAATTTACGAGCATCATTATACCCTATCTGATCTAAAATCTGATATGTACTAGAAACCACTCCTCGGTTGCCTCGAGTGCCAACCCTCTGAACTCAACTCCTCCCAGGCTACGCAGACGCTCTAACGTCAACCCTGGATTAAAAACAGCAGTGGGTGCCAGTGCAGGCACATGCATTCCAGCCATCGCGGCCTAAAATACTACATTCATCGCCTGAACCAAATGCATCATATCAATGTGCACCAGATCAGGTGGTGCAAGTGGTACTTGCTCCACTCCCTCAGGAGGATTAGGTGGAGGAGGTAGCAATCCCCCATGATGCACTATTTAACCCTCAACTCCCTGCCCTCCAGCACCATCATTCCCGCTCAATTAATTGTATACATAACATGCATGACCAAATTGCACAATTTCCAAGCTTTAACAAGCTGACATGCACAAAAACAACAAGGCATACTATAACACCCTTAACATATATTCAATATTTGAATACACATTAAAGATGTTACTAATTGATTTACACTGATTTTCAGGTTTGAAATTTTTTTATCACTACACGATAAACAACCAACTGAGTTTAAATTCGTTTAAAGCATTTTTTCTAATATTTTAATTCTTCAAACTAATTCATGATGCTAGTTCGTACAGAATAACTACTTATTTAAAATTTATACATGCCACACTAGACTAGGATGTGGTGATTCTTACTGATAATGCAGATTAACTTGATTCAATGATGTGTAGCTCCTCCTTTGCTATCTCGTTCGAAGTACCTACGTGTGATACACAACACACGTTAAGTATATATTAGTGAAACATAATCATAATAATATAAACAATGATTATAATAATACCACTCTACAAGATGTCAAATGATTTTCAATTGCAATTGATAATATTTTATCATTTATAGAACTGCCTTACTTGTATAATTCATTTGTCCAATATAATATTCAAATCATAAGATTTGATCTGTCTTACCAGTCTTGTGCACATTAAACTTTTTAGCTTTACCTACTTACATGATTGCATTTCAAATATTATAGCCAAGTATAAAATCAAGCCATCTGAAATGCAGAATTTATCAAGTATCATAACTATCTTAAGAGTTATGTCATCATTGTTCATCAGGTGTTCACATGCATAAAAATTTCTTCAACATAAACATGCTTTCAATATGTTCCATGTCATCTATCAATTCTATCATAGAATTCATGATATCTATGGTTCATGATCATTAAGTAATCATGCTTTCATCACGTAATCATTTGCATATCATTTGCTTTATCATAACCATTCTCTCATTATGCAATCATTTGCATATCATTTCCTTTATCATAGCCATTCTTTCATTATGCAATCATTTGCATATCATTTCCTTTATCATAGCCATTCTTTCATTATGCAATCATTTGCATATCAAATTCTTTAACATAGCCCAAAGTACAAAATCATGTGATGCCATGGTACACGAGTCATCAAGACACCGTAGTGTCTATGACGCCATAGCGTCTGCATCACCGAAGCGATTGAGATGAGTACGTACTCGAGGACACTCTTTGCTCCTCATATTCAAGGATGCTCTTGCTCCTTATACTTGCACATTTTGTGCTATGTAACACCGTAGTGTTTGAACTAACTTTGTAGAGTCTAACTCGACTCCGTAGAGTATATCTCGACCCCGAAGAGTCTATCTCGCACCGTAGTGCTATGACGCAGCTGCTAGGACTCTATGGATAACCAACTATACCAAAGATTCTCATGAGAACCTATGGTATACGAGTCATCTCGACACCGTAGTGTCTATAATACTGTAACGTCTAATGGTGAGTACGTACTCGAGAGCGCCCTTTGCTCCTCATACTCGCACTTTTTGTGCTATGTAATACCGTAGTGTTTGAACTCGACTCCGTAGAGTCTATCTCGACCCCGAAGAGTCTATCTCGACCCCGAAGAGTCTATTTCGCACCGTAGTGCTATGGCACCGCTGCTAAGACTCTTTTTGGATATCCAATTATACCAAAGACTCTCACACTAGTACTTGGGCATTTATTTCCTTATAGATCAATCATCGTTGTTCATATGATAGGGCAATTCACATCCCATATTTCATCTTCAATATCCAATTCATCAATACTATCAACCATAATTCTATAATGAGCATTTTATACTCAAAATTTGAAATCGTTTTATTTTAGATAAATCATTCTTCCATATCCATGTATCACATATGTCGTTTAGTATCTCTTTAATCAACATACATTTTCATTATTCTCAATGTTGACTTATTGCAAGTCTTCTTCACATTATATATAGAGAGAGAGATAAAAATGCATATATTCATCTCGCATATAATAAATAAACAAAAATACACTCACCTGGGCCATTTATTAGTATGCCGCACTAAATTCTACTTGATCCTTTCCTTCATAGTACCTCAAATATTCTATTGATTTGTATTTGACTTGATTAACCACATGAATATAAACAAACATTTGTTAAATTCACTTCGAACAATATTTCAATCAAGCTATCTAACCATTTAAAATAAAAATTTCCATAACTTTCCTTCTTTCCTTATACTGTCCAAAAATTCATTTTGATCCTTGACCATTTTGAACTTCCAATAATTCTTCCGAGCTTGTTATCAAACATTTAGATACAAAATGTATCAAATTCTATTTCTTGACAGCTTGCGCTACCTTCAAAGATTTACTTATATCGGGTAGAATACATACTGGATCTTAATTCCCTTTATACTGAAGAAACTAGATTCATTAACGGTTCTAACGGTATAAGCCACATAAATTAATAAAATATACAAAAATTATGAAAATTCTTCAAACTCTCGTCACAAAGCTGCCCTGACAAAAAACTGCTCTGTAAATTTTCTAACATTTATTTGATTAAAAATTCATATCTTTTAACTCGGAACTCAAAACCAGTTTCCGTTTGTTGGAGGAAAAACTAGACGAACAAATATTTACATTGGTATAAAATTCATCATCTAACCATTTTTGAAGAATTTATGGTGAATTTTCAAACTTACTACCAAATCCAGTTTTCCTACACAACTTCCATAAATAACTTCAAACTTTATAGTAATTTCTCTTTACTTTGCTATTTGTCAACTTGGTCCCCTTAATTGATTCAAACCACTAATTTACCACTTTCTTCATCAAATAATTATTCAAAAAATAATTCCCTCTAATTTTTCGTTCTTTCCGAAATAGTCACTAAAAATGTAAAGATAAGGATTCAGGCTTCTTAACTTTGCAAATTAGTCCTCAAATCAACGTTACTACCTTAATTCTATTATTTTAACTAAAAAAATCAGATTTAATCCCCATCCAATAATTCATTTCCTATTTGGTCACTTGATTTTGACAATTTGTCAAAATGGTCACTAATTCGATTCAACATCGGTTTAGCATTCTAACATGCTTAAATTAATTTTCCAACATATATTCTTCATTTTCCAAGAATTAACACTTTAAAAACCCCAAATTCTTCCTACATGGCAAATTGAATGTCTAAATTTTCAAGGACTTTATTTTAGTCCTAATGCCATAATCAAGCTTCTAAATTCATAATCTCTTCAAATCCATCACTAGGATAATTTTCACAATATTTCTCTAAATTTCTCCATGTATACCAAAATGGTCACTTAAAGGATTAATAGAGGATTTTTCATTCTAACATCAAAATCAAGTTTCTAATGTTATCAATCTTTCACTTTCATCATCAATTTCATAACCATAAATAAAATCCCAAATTTTAGGGTTAGGGTTCTTAACTTTATCATGAAATTAAACACAATCCAAGCTTAATTTCATCAAAACAACATTGAATTCATGTAATTCAATTCCTAATTTCAACTTAGCACACCAATTCCCTAATTCTTTCTCATCAATAATTCAAATAGTTCTTCACAACACCATGCAATATTGCTACCAAAATGTAGAGAATTGATGTAGTACAAATTATTCTAAAGGATCATACCATGAATCTTGCTTTAAAGCCTTCAAAATGCCTAAGGAAAATTTTGTAAAATTTCCCCCTTTTTCCTCTTGGTTTCGAAAGTGATGGAGATAAGATGAACATTTTGTTCATCTTTTCCTTATTTTATGCCACAAGTAGAAATAAAAATGAATTTTTAATTCATTTTATTCTAATTTACCAAAATATCCTCCAACTAAATTCTATTTACTAGTTGCCATTCTAGTTCAATTCCAACCAAATCTCATTCAAATCTAACCAAACTAGAGTAATTCTTTCACATGGGAAATTACCATATTACCCATGGTACTTTCAAAATATTTCAAAATTGCCATTGTGACTAAATTACCAAAACTAGTCACTTAAGTCACAAATTTTGCCATTTTATAAAAATCCAACTATTCTAGTTAGATCACAACCAACTAATTAAAAATTTATTCATAAAATAATATTTTATAAATTTTTTGTGACTTATGGAACAGTCTCTGAAATTTTCATTCGATCCAATTTCCCAATAATCACTTACTACTTCTACTGCGATTTCCCCATCACCGAGCTATCAAATAAATTCTAAAAATTCCTAATTTCTATATCTGAAAAATAAATAATATTATCAAATAAATATTTCATATTTATGAAGTCAAACTTACAATATTTACTCAATCCAATATACTAATAATTTATCTGAAATCTTTATCGGATAAAATTCTCTTAATAATCATTTATTAGATATCCATATGAATAATATTAACTCGGACTGATTCCTTTTTATCAATCTCAAGTACTGACATAAAACCTTCCCATTAGGTCACCCATCCTATGTCCTGAGCACACTTAACTTTGCAGTTCGATCTAAATTCAATATCTTATACTACATTTTTATTCCCGTAATCTATATTAGATTTTTCTCCATGATCTGTTTAATCCATGTACAGGATAATATAATTACCGATAAATTCTTCAACACTTGGAAATGACTTTTATAACCTTTTTCTATCATATGGTAAAATTTCATAATTTTTTAGTTCGATCTAGGTATCCAAATTCTACTTAAACTTTAACTACGATTTTCCCAATAATCAAAATATCGGATCAAACCAGTAATTCCTCATTCGATCCACACCTATAGGTGCTCTATCTATTTATAAAATAAAACACCTAACTTTTGAGAAATTACAACTTTGGTCCTTCAACTTTTCATATTTCCACTTCTATCACCCAAGTTTTAAAACTTATCATTTTAATCACTAAACTTTAACCTTGAATTCCCATTCCAATTTTCCTTGGATTTTAACCAAATTTTACGAGTATTCTATTTTATTCGTTCTCTATCACATGACACCTTAAAACCTCAGAAACTTCTTTTCTATAGTCCATAATTGAGAAAATCCTAACTTTTGCATTTTGTCATTTTAATCACTAATTAAGCTTTTAAGTCCTTATCTTAGTACTAAATGACCCTAAATTAACATAGCAAATTTTGGGGTATTACACGTACTGATACGTGTAAGCCCGTACCAATACAGCCTAATGACCATAACGGTTACTTGTACCGATACACGAACCACTGTATCGATAAGGTGTCTTGACCTACCCGTACCGATACGATCTTAACCCCATACCGATCCCCCTTGTGATTTCTCAAAATCCAAAATTCTAGTGACCAATTTGCATACAGATACGGTACCCTACATATCGGTACGGATCTTTAAAAATGAAGGGGTCATACCAATACTCAAACCCGTGTATCGATCTTGATACACAAAACTCAAGGGGTGTACCGATACTCGACTAACCGTACCGGTACCTCTTTGCATATTACACTTAAATGGAGTTGTTTCAGACCCTGTGTTCTGGTCCTTAGGTACTCGTACCGGTACGCGAAGGCCTATAATGACCTCTAGGTCCAACATATGACTCTTTGGCTCACTTTAATCAACTTTAAAAATCTCCTAAACATCATAAACATGCTTGACATCAACATACCAACATTTTAAGCAAACCCCTAGCAAGCCTAACACAACGATTCACATCATCTATATGCATGCTTCCTACTCAGCATCCAAACCATAAATCTAAACACATCCCAAGCACTTTAAACCTCTTACAAATCCAAACCAACATATAAAACTTGCACAAACAAGGAGTTCAGCAAACAACCCTTCCAAAACAACATTTGACACATTGCCCTTATTACTACTAAGTATTGTTTCAAACCATACTTCGCAACCAAGTCCTTGGATAACCTCTCTTGCTCGCTTGTTGCCCTTCAATCCGCTAATCTGCATTGATGATAAAAGAAAGCGTAAGAATATAATGCTTAGTGAGGAGCGCTCAAATCACAAAACATCATCAAATGCATTTAATTTTGGTTATTTACATTTCTTTTCTTTCTTTTTGAATCTAGGTTTGAATCTTTTTTTTTTTTATTTATCCATTCTTTTATTCTTATTTTAATCTTTTTCCTGTTCTTTTTTAGGTCAAGAGCTTGAATTGGAGAAGAATTGAAGAGGTGTTTGGAATTTTTTAAAAGAGTGAGCAAGGGTCGGTTGGATATTGTAGGTTTAAATACCTAATTTTGTTCAAACCCTAGATTTATTTCATATTTTTCTCTACCCTAGCCTCACCACTTTTCCCCTTACCATTATTGTATGCTTTTTCACCCATTGGCGAGACATCATTCAACCTTTCACCTTTCCATCACTCATCATTCACTTCACCACTATAACACCAACCTTCCATCTCTCCCATTCATTTACTCTCTCATCTTCTTCCCACTTTTTTTCTCCATTGCTGAAGCTTTGAGTCTTTCTTTTTCTTTTTAAATCGAAATAATGTCTACAAGCCTCAAAACCATGGATGAAATTTGTCCCTCACGCACGCCACAACCATCATACCATAAGTTCACCATGGTGGTCGTGCAGAAGCGGATCGAAGAGAAATTTGCAACAAGACGAGTTTGGAAGGAGCAAGGCTTTTCCTATGAAATGCCACACCCAAGTTTTGGTCTTGAGGAGTCCATAAATGCCACTATTGAGAGCCATAAATGGCCACTATTCTGTGAACAACCAACCGGAGTAAACATCTCATGGGTAAAAGAATTTTACTCTCATGTTTCTAGTCAAGATAACATGTTGTATTTGTACATGGCAGGGCCATTCTTCTCGACGCTACTACCATCAATTCCTATTATGGCTTGTTCTTCAAAGATGATGAACATGTAAAGTTCATGGAGAATGTGACTCGCAAGAAGATGGACCAAGTTTTGAAGGATCTTACCTTAGAAAGAGCGGATGGAACAAGGGAAAACTCAATGGAACAAAAAGGTACCAATCGAGCCAACCAATGAGCGAATGCAAAAGTGGAGTGGGTGGACAAAGGCGCAGTACATGCGAGTAATGCAAGAAGGAATGCCACAACCAAAGTCAAATGTCCCATTTGCCCCGGAAAGTGCACATGCAGTATATCAAGGATCAGGATGTTTTACTAGCACAAATCATCTTGGAGAAGTACCTCGATTGCCAAGTACCATTCCTCGTGTTCCCTAAAGAGTTACTTGCCACGGAAAGTGAGGCTGGAAAGTCTGGCCCAGCCAAGAAGAAAACTGCCATGGCAACTGATGCCAAGGATAAAGGTAAGAAATCAGTGACTGAACCTATGCAAACTGAACCATTTGTTGATCTTGTAGATTCTGAAGACACCACTTTCACACCGTTGATGTCCCCACAATCGGATGAGCTACCACAGAAACCAACGAAGCGTAAAGCTTTACCACTTAAGGAAACCGACACGATGGGTGAACGAAGGAGGAGGTAGAAGAAACTGAAGCTTCAACCCCTACACCACCAGCAAGACAACAACCAACACGTACTGGAAAGCGTGTTAAGCACATGGCCACCAGGAAATCATGAGCTAGAGGTGGTGACCTCTCTGACTAGTATTTGCATTCTCATTTTTTTGTTTTCATGCATTGAGGACAATGTTTTCCTCGAGTTTGGGATGATTGTCTTGGTTGTTTCATGTTTAGTTTCATTTGCATTCATTTATTTTTAGTTAGTGTCACTTGCGATGATAGTTTGCCTGACTGAACTTGTTAATAACCTGTTGTATTATATGATGATGATGTGTTTGCCACGACATTAGGTTAAGAGAACTTTTGACTCTATACTTAGCATGGAAAGTTGCTTAGGATTTCGTTATAATGTAGCTTTAATAAACATTTTTGTGACTTGTTAATTTAGGATAACCTAGTGAACCTTAGGTAAGTAAATATCAAAAAAAATGGTAGAGGTGCCCGAAACTGGCTCTAGCCAAAAAAATGATGAACAATGAACCTTAGCTAGAGGTGCCTATCTGGCTCCAATCTTAGGGATCTTGCAAATGCTAGAGGTGCCCGAAACTGAAACTGGCTCTAGTTAGATCGCTTGCCTCGGCAAGTTAATAAAACTAAGGTTTTGCCTGGAACTCCTATGGTTAACTTGTACATGACTACATACACACTTCACTTGCATCATACTGAATTTTGAGTAATCTTTCTATATTTTGCCTAAAGTCACAAAGGTAATTAATGCTAGGTGCCCTGGTTCTGAGGATTGAAGTCAGGTATATAACTTGTTTGTGTTTGGTAAATGCATTGGCACAGTGGTTAGTTTTACATTGCTTGAGGACAAGCAATAGTTCGAGTTTGGGCGTGTGATAAGTGTGTAAAAGTATTATTTTTCCTACCCTCTTTACTCACATTATTGTTAGACTTAAGCTCATTTTAGTTGCATTTGTAGTCATTCATGCATAAGTTCGTAGTTTCCTAGTTCAATGTGCTTAGCCATGCATTTTATTACTTTTTGTAGAAAGAATGCTGCTCTTTTGCTTGTTTGTGTGCATGATGAATTGCCGAAGTCTGCCATGGCGTTGAAGGGATCTAAGCGGTTAGGATTTCCAACCTCCCAACTCAAATTCAAATGCAAAGGATAATTCTCCAATTTTATTTATTTATCAGCTACATTATCTCCCACATTTGAAATTTAAAATGGAAGCCCTATCTCCACCAAAAACTCTTGCAACAAACTCTCCTTCACATCTATTTAAAGGATCGAAACACAAGTGGATTGGGAGAGGAAATTGAGGGATCGGATCAAGAGGGAGAGATTAAGGGAAGCTGATCATGGGAGTGATCAGATTAAGGAGTTCATCTCCCCTCTTCCTTTACTGATGTAACCGCACATCACCCTTCATGTTGGGGAAATATTTCTTTGTATTTTCTTTTCACCCGACCATGAACTAAATTAGATGGTTTGGGTTATTAGGTTTTGAGAGGTTTTTGTATGGATGATTTAATTTTGGTTCAAGTTTAAATGCACAATGTTGATTCAATTCCTATTCTTGAAAATCAAGTAGTTTAACGCTTGAGTGGAGAATCATATTTTGAAACTCAAATCCCTAAATCGGTGATATCACAAGGGAGAGCGAGATCAATGGTGATTCGTGGGAAGGAATCACTTTAATGAAGTGACAGCCATTGGAGGTTCCTCAACCGAGTCGATTTCCAACATTACGAGAGTTGATAGAGATCGACAGAATGAATTGAATCCAGGTTTCCTATCATTGCGGTGCTGAAGAAAATCAATTCCCTCTTGAACCAAGTTTCTGAAAAGTGACAAAGTGAAAGAGCTTGGCGACGGGGAGAATTTCAGGTGGCTAACAAGATTTCAAGGAAAGACGGTGTTCATTCTTGGTAAAGTAACACTTGACAAACATATGACCAAGATTTGCGTAAGCGTCGGCCCTTCAAGTTAGAGATAATGTGAAGGTAGTGAATAACACTCTGTCGAGCATTGGAGACACAATTGACTTGCCACGACATCGCAGTTGCCTCAACAATTAACTTGCCAGGGCAACCACTTGCCGAGAAAAGTCCTACTCTGACTCAACTACTTGCAATTGCATTTCACTAGTCACGGAGAGTCCTACTTCTAGCAAACTAATTGCCTGGTAATTATTTGCCACGGCAATCTACTTGCCTCAGCATTTCACTTGCCTTCGACATTCAACTTGCCAAAGCAACTCATCCGACATACTCTCAATCTTGATAATCCAACCAACTCTCTTATTGATTACTTTATTTCCTTTGCAATCTTTATTATTTGTTTTATTTTTCTATCACCATCTATCATCACAACTATTCTTTTCTTTTAGTGTAAGGAGTTAAGTGTCCAAGTCCCTCATACCAGTCCCTGTGGAGATGATACTATATACTTATCACTTATTACTTGCGACATGTTCGCTTGCACATTTGATTAGCACTCAAACCATGCAACAATCCCCGCGTACCGATCCCTGAGGACTCATACTGGTACAAACAAACCTATAATGACAACTTGGTCCAACATATGACACTTTGGCTCAATATAACATACTGCAAACAATATCTAATCATCATACAACTTCATGAAAATCAACTCCTCAAACATAGAAGCATGGTAGAACATCATACGCAACATGTCAAAATCATGATTAATACCCAAGAATGCATAATGTTTCCCAATCCCTCAAAACCAATCATTAAGCATCATACAAGTCCAAAACATCAAACCAAACTTGTAAAAACATGGAGTAACCAAAATAAACCTTCCAAATACAACTTGGTCACGTTGCCTCTTATTACTACTTAGCATTTATAAAACCATACTTTGAAAATTTCACAACCCTTGAATCTCCTATTTTATACCTGTTGTCCGAAATGGCCTATTTCTCTGCATTGATGAGAAATGAGAGTGCAAGCTATAAGCTTAAGGAGGGAATCTCAAAAACACTTATCAGTGCAATTAAAACCATTTTAATTCAAACCAAGTGTATAAGTCTCATTTAAACCATTTGCAACACATGTATCATGGATTTCTATTATAAACCTCAATTTAAGCTTCATATGTCAAAATCTCTAAAAGCAAGCTTAAAGAGCATCTCATGTATAAACCATATTATAAAAATATAACGCAATTCTCGTGATACATCATTATCAAATATTGGCATTCAAGTGACTCAAAACAAGTTTCATTCTATTTTATCAAAAACCACATCGGATACATGGATTTCCCAAGTGGTTCCTTAGACCACTTCACGTACGTCCTTGAACCAGAGCTACCCTCAATGGTTATAACGTATAAATCCACCAGAGGGAGAATTGGCATATCTTGACCCCTCGACCGCTGCGGTTCTCATGGTGGAGCATGGCATACTCTTGACCCCTCGACACACATGAGGCGACTTATTATAGTGCACTTTAAACCCTATGGCTAGCCAATTATATCCAATAAGATTTTACCTCAGCCACTTGCCAATATACTCAATAATAACCTCATTAACTTACTATTTTATATATGAATCAATTTAAACCATTTTCCAATACATTAAACCATGTATTCTAGCATTCTCAAAATACTTTCATAAATCATTTTCTATGCTCAAATCTCATCATGTATATTCATTTGCAACATCTTTCATTTCTAAAACATGCATATAACAGTAAGTAATCAAATCTATAAACATGTGCATGAGATTGTATTTTGCAAAACCAAAAATGAGAGAGAGCTCAACCAATACTTATTTTCGAGCTTAGATAAGTGTTTCAAACTTATTCTAAACTCTCAAAACTTCTTTCAAACCTTTTAATAGTAGTAAAACACGTTTCCACTCACATCAATCCAAAGCTCTCTTGCCGTTGCGAGAATTAAGCTTTCGAAGCTTCCGCAACCTCTCCAAAAGCTATAGGACTCAACTCCCCTACTTTACCCAATCAAAACAGAGGATTATTGCACTTCCATGCATCTCTAATTTCCAGCAACCAACAAACACAACTTCGCCTCACAAGAAACCATCAAACGCCTCTCTAAACAACCGAAATCATCTCCAAACTTCATATAAACAAAGCCCAGTCAAAACCTATTGATCTTAACATGTTAACAACATCAATTAACATCCAAAAACATCTTAATAATGTCCTTATACCTCCAGCAACTCACAGCACCAAGATCACACCAAAATCTAACTATTTACAACCTAGAAAATTAGTAATTTACATAGTTTCGGGATTTCTTTAATTAATCACTTCTTTTAGTATCAAAACACATCTTAATAGGGCTCTAAATCAATTAAATTCAATGCAAAACAGATCCAAAACAGTTTATAACAAATTTTCTCATCAAACTCAATTTAATCAACATATTCATGTTTTAATCATAATTCCATAACATAAATCAGTTGTAAAGGATCAAGAAATTGGGAATTTCATTATAGGACCTTCAATTAGAGGAGAGAAATGAAAATCACCTCTAATTGTTGATTTTTCCCTTAATTGGCAAAGATAGGATGAAAGCTTCAAGAAATCAAGTAGGTTTTGTTGTAAAATTCAAAGGAATCAAATAGGAAATCAAAAGAGATTGATTACTTGAAATTTTAGAAAGAATTTGATAGTTTGGTTGCTGAGAAGGTTCAGAGAATAGTGATAGCAAAGTTAGTTACGTAAGAAAGTGATTTGTGAAATTAAAATCCTTTTTATTAAATCTATTTTCTTTTAATTTAAAAACCAATTAAAACTCTTTAAAAATAGCCTAAATTAAGAGAAAAATCTGATGGAAATTTTTGGTTAATTAGCTCCTTAAAGATTCTAAGTTTTGACCCTTTTACGATTTAGTCACCAAAAACAATTTTAAAAACTTTCCATTTTAGTCACGGACCAAAAAGTCCCAAATCAGATTTAATTACTTCAAATTGAATTTATCAAAATACTTAAAATATTAATTAAGTATTTTATATCATTTTTCCATAGTTTATTTAAGCCAAAAATGATTTATTAAGATTTAATTCCCGAAACTAACTGGAATTGCTAATCAGGTTCTCCCGAACCGTCAAATCAATCCTTCTAACATCTAGGACCAATTTTAGGGTGTTACACTTTGAAAAGTTGTAAAACATGCTCTCACTCACCAACACGCAAAACTTTGATCGCTGATACAAATCCAAGCCTCTATGGATTCTGATACCTCACCTCAAGCTTGAGGATCAACCTCCCCTACTTTAACCACAAAAAAACAGAGGTTTCAATGCATCAAAATGCATTCAACAACCCCGCTACACCAATTCACATAAATCTTCATCAAACTTTACCCAATTTCACTTCATAAAAACCAAAGACAACATCAAACACCTCCCCACTTAACCCAGCCAAAACCTAATGTTTTAATCCATCAATTAACATCCAAAAACATCATCCTTATACATCCAACATTCATTAAACATCCACAACTCCTCAAAAACTCACAAATAACAACCTAAAAAATTAGAGATTCACCTAGTTTTGGGATTTAAATGTTAAAATCAACTTATTAACATTATAAATCATCAAAATCATGTTCAAATCAAATCAAGAACCTAGCAAAATAGATCCATAACATATGCACAGTATCAATAACTTGGGAATTTCAGTAAAGAACCTTATATTAGAGGAGAACGACGAAGCAAACCTCTAAGCTTAGCTTTCCCCTTAATTGGATGAGTTTACATGAGAAAACAATATCAAATTAAATAGATTTTGTTAGAAAATCATTAAGAATCCATTTGGAAGTAAAATAATGTTGAAATCAAATAGTTATCTGAGACAATTGAAGTAGAAAAGAGTGTTTGGCTTGAGAGAATTTGAGAGAAAATCTTTTGTAGAAAATTTAGGTACGAAAAGTTTTCTTTTAAAAGCTAATTATGAAATTAATTGTAATGCCCCAGTTTTGGGCTTGGATGGTTTAAAGGTTGGTTCGAAGGTCCGGTGGACCGGTACTAGAGGTTCGAGTTAGTTTCAAGATTAAATAGGATTAAATATTTTTAAAGGAGATAAAAATATGGAAAATGTTTTAAAATCATTATTTAATATAATAATGATTGTGGTAAAATCAATTTTGGAAAATGGGCTTTGGAAGAGTGAGATTTTGGCTGGTGACCAAAATACAACTTTTGAAAACTATTTTTAAAGGGGACTATTTTGTAAAGAGTCAAAACTTTGAATCTTTAAAGAGCTATTTTACCATTTGGTCTAATATAAGTTTTCTCTTAATTAGGATCATTTTTAAAAGTTTTAATTTAGGGAATTAAAAGGATTTAGTTAAAGATGTAGTTGTTTTTCTAAATCACAATTTGACGTAACTTTTTTCTCTCATATTTTCTCTCAAAATACTCTTAGCCAAACACTCTTTTTCTTATCAGAGATTTAAGGTAACAATTTTGATTTCATAACTCTTTGATTTGCTAAATGATTCTTTAACATGTTTTTCCAAAATCTTATTGAATCTCTTTGTTTTTCAAGAGGATAACATCAAATTAAGGGAAACTCACTCATTAGAGGTAAGGTTCGTTCTTCTCCTCTAATGAAAGGTTCTTTACTGAAATTCCCAAGTTCTTGACTCTTTATATATGTTTTCTAAAGGGATTTAATTGATTAATTATGGAATTTTTCTTAAAAGAGGTTTAATTGATGAAATCTTGTGATTTTTGAATTGGATATGTTTTTCCAGTGTTGAGGATTGATTTTAATCTTATTTTAGATGTAACATAATGTGGATAAGTTGGTTTTAATAATGGAATCCCGAAATTGGCTGAATCTCTAATAGTTAAAGTTGTTAGTTAAGGCTTTTTGCGATGATTTTGGTGTTTTATCATTGCTTGAAGTAAAAAGGATGTTGGAAAAGGGTTTTTAGATGTTAATTGATGAATTTTAATGGTTTGAATCATTACATTATGGATGGATTAAGTTTTGGAGGGATTTGATAATGTTTTCGATATGTTTCGGATGGTTGTTGAGTGGGCAACTTGGGAGTTGTGAGAGATTGCTGTTAGGTAATGGTTTGAATGCATTTTAATGCATTTATCCTCTGGTTTTATGTGTTTAAAACAGGGGACAATCAAGGCGACGAAGCTTGACGTTGTTTTGTTGCTTGTCGGGAGCTTATTTTGCATTTGCAAGGAACGCGAGGCGTATCGGTGAGTGGAAACTGGTTTTTAAATGCTTTAAAAAGGATTGTAAAGATTGTTGGGAGTTTAAGGTAAGCGTGAGACGCTTACCTAAGCTCGGAAGTAAGTTTTAATTTATTTTACTCTTGAATATCGGTTTAGATATGAGCATGTTGATTTCATGTTTTGGTGCTAAATATGGTTTAATTTACTATTGTTAATGCATGGTTATGAACACACATGCAATGGATTTTATGTATATAAATGCTAGTGAGCATTTGTATTCATTCTGGATTGGAATGGGGTATTGCTTTGGGCAATGTGGATTGCATATGTGGGTGGTTTTTGTTTAATTCATTGAAAAACAGTAGGTAAATGGTTTTGTAAATGATATACTTCCTCTGTCCCGCTCAATATGTCCCTTTTGTGTTTTAAAATTGTCCCACTTAAAATGTCTCATTGAAAAAATCAACAACTTTTAAAAGGCATATTTCCCTTTATACCCCTTTTTTAGTTTCCCAACAAAACAAAATTTAACTTTTTAAGGATAAAATTGTCGTTTCAAGTATTTTACATCATCTTTCTTACACAAACTTTTTCTTCCTAAAACTTTGTGAAAAGTCAACAATGGACGTTTTCGGTGGGACGGAGGGAGTATTGGCTATGTGACAAGGTAAGAAACAATCAGATATAGTTGGCATGCCATAGGATTATAAGTGCACTATAAAATATGAACAAAATCGATTATGGCCATGGGTCCTCGAGGTATGGCGGTTTAACAAGGCCACTCGGAGTATTGGGAACCCCATTGGGTGTGCGGTTTAACTAGGCAACCCAATTTGATGGTGATCTTGCGATTTAACTAGGCAAGGTCGGTACTCTTGCGGTTTAACTAGGCAAGGGTGGAAATCACGCGGTTTAACTAGGTGAGGGTGTCAAATCTTGCGGTTTAACTAGACAAGGTTTGGGTATATCATGCGATTTAACTAGGCATGGTATGAGATATTTGTGTAGCCGATATGTTGGATAGAGGGTAGTCTATTCGGGTTACTATTAATGCCAATATATGTGAAAGTTTATGTGTTGAACCTTTTTATGTAATGCTTTGGGATTTAAGCATGTCTTATTTAATAATGCTTTGAGATTTAAGCATGGTTTATGATTTTTAATGCTTTGGGATCTAAACATGGAATATGTATATGATGTTGCATAAAGGAGTTTATGCATGTCTCGATTGGAGACAAGGAGAGTGCTTTGGTCATAAGCATGTTTTGGAAACAAGTGTTTTGGTTTCAAATGTTTTAAATGCATCATTGTTTATGAGCATCCTCACTAAGCATGTGTGCTTACGCTCTCTTTTTCTTAATGATGTAGAGCATTAAAGTTTTGGGGCTGCAAGGGCAAGGCTAAAGTGATCCTAAGACAAAGGCTACTTTGAGTATGAACTCGGTTTATGATTTGAGTTAATAAGCCAATATGTTCGCCATATTTTGTGGAGTCGTAATTCTGTTTTCCATGGTTATTAAGCATGTGAAGTGCTGGATTTCATGTTGGTTTGTTGTTGTTAGACTTGTGTGAATCATTGCCTATTTTGATGCTAGATGTGTGCTTAGGAATGCATCTAGTTATTTTTGGTGTCGGTGACAAAGTTTTGATGATTCAAGCAAGTTTGGTATGATGCTATAATTGTGCAAACATGTTGAGTATGCCCTATAAGTACCAAATGTGAGTTTTGGTTGTTTGGTATAATGATATTAGGAAGCATGCGTATAGATCATCAAGTTTGTATGAATGCCATGTTTGGTTGATGTTTCTGTGTTGCTTTGGTGGGAAATGTATTTTGTTGATGTTATATAAGTGTTTGAAGCATGTACAAGTGGTTTGGTTATCATTAAAGTGTGTTTAAACAACAATTTGGGATATTATAGGCCCAGGCGTATCGAAACAGGTGACCCTGTGCCGGTATGGCTAGTCCATTTCAGGCATAGCATTTCGATATGCGGGTAGGTGTTTTGATACGAATAAGCCTTTCCAGGTATAGCATTTCGGTACTCGAGCAAGTGTTCTGATATGGTCTTAAGCATTTTGCCAGGCGATTCAATATGCGAGCAAGCGTTTCGGTACGAGTTTTAGCTACTGGAATCTTATTTTTTAAAATCATAAGGCCGTATCGAAAAACTTGTACGCGTATTGCTATGGCTACCATTAAATTGGTTATTTTGAAATCTTGAAGGTTTCTATTTCTTTCATATTGGTCCCTGAGTTTTGTGAATGCAAATGTAAGAGTTTGAATGATCGTAATGACCTGGAACTTGTCATGTGAGCATGTAAATGGACTAATTGAGGATTGGTAACTTAACCCTTAAAGTTATCAATTTTGCAATTTGGTCCCTAAAATGCATGTTATACAATTGGTGGCTTTCCCGTGATCTGATTTCTTTGAAAATTTAACCGCTGCAAGTATACATATGTAGGATTAATAATTTTCATCTAGATAAGATAAAAAGAAAAAATGGACTAGTTTTTCGTAATTGTTCTCTGGTTTGCTTCGGCAAACCTAATGTAGTTCTCTTAGTTCGGTCGGGCATCTAGGCCGGGTCGAGGGGGTTACATTTGTTGGTATCAGAGCCAGGTTTCAAAAAGTTGGGATATTGTTGTTTGATTAGTAAGTGATGTTTGAATTGCATAATGATTGTGTATATGTTTGGTGATTGTTCAATATCATGTTGGGGTATGAATTGGGAACACATTACCTATTACCAAGGTTTAAAAAATGTTTTACAAGGTTGTCTTGGATCTTTTGCCTTATGCTAGCCTAACTTTAATGTGTTTTGATGTTTTTGTTAGCATGGCTCGACGTGAGACGCGATCGATGGCTAATACTACCGAGGTAGGGTAGAATAACGAGATAGAAGAGAATCCCCTAATGTTTTACCTCCTCCTCCTTCGTTGGTTCCTCCTATCGATGTTGGGGTTGGTGATGTACCCCAGGTTCATCAAGTGCCAGTGTTTGGTGATTTGACTATTTTAATCCAAGCGATGACGGGAGCGTTTCAGGCAGCGATGATTGGAGTGCAAGTGAAAGCATCGAACCTAGGGTAGTAGCTAATAAAGGTTTGCCCTTAGAGCGTCTTTGTAGTTTGGAAGGTGAGGAATTTCAAGGTTTGAGTCTTGATGCGGCCGAGGGATGGCGGGAGAAGACAATCTGTATTCTGAATCAGATGGGTTGTAATAAAGAGCTGGGTTGCATTGTGTCACTGTTGCAAGGTGATGCATATCATTGGTGGGTGACCACAATTATGGGTGTAACTTAGGAGTTCTTCCGAGAGCTTTCAAGAGAAAACATCTTAGTACCCAGTATTTGGATGCACAGAAATGCAAGTTTATGTCGCTGATGCAGGGTGGCATGTCTATTGCCGAATATGAAAGGAAGTTTGTTCGCTTGAGTCAGTATACCCCAGAGTTGGTCCCTGATGATCAACAGAGATGTGATAGGTTCCGCTATAGTTTGATGAAGGATATTAAGACATATATGTTGGCCGTGGATTACACAGATTTTGATGTGTTGGTTAATCGGGACAAGGATGTTGAGCAGTCTTAGGGTACATCAGTCCAGGCTACAAGTGCAAGCTTGGTAAGAGAGTAGCTGGATCTAGCTATTCTGGGATACCAAATAGGAAGTTCTGAGATAAAAGACATAGGCCAGATCACAAGCATAGTGGTGGTGCTAGTCAAGGCAATCAGGTAGCTCGTGTTGTACCAGAGTGTAAGTGTTGTGGAAGGTGCCACACAGGTATGTGTTGGGGTACTGCTGGAGGTTGCTGGATATGTGGGTCTTCTGAGCATATGAAGCGTGATTGTCCTCATGCTGTGAGGGATGCACTAGTTCATGTTGCTGCACCTACTAGGGGTGAGGCAAGGGTAATTTTTAGAGGCGAGGGGATGGGCAGAGGACTGTAGCACATGCAGTTGTTGTGCGACTGGAGAATGGTGGACCAGCTTGGGTTTATGCTCATCGTGAGGGGCGCAATGACAATGATGTGATCGCAGGTACCTTTACCTTTTAATCTTTTTCATTATTTTTGTGATTGATTTGGGGTCTAATCATTCATATATCTTGAGTGAACATGCATCTTTATTGAATGTTCCTGTGTGAGATCTTAGATGTAGGCATGTTAGTGACTAGTTCCTTTGGCGAGACGGTTACTACTAGAAGGTTGTATAGGCGATGTCCTCTAGTTGTGCAAGGTCATGAATTTGCCGCAGATCTAATGGAATTGCCATTCCATGGTTTTGACGTTATTTTGGGTATGGATTGGTTAAGTAAGCACAAGGTGGTGGTGGATTGTGAATCCAACAGGATTTCCTTGAAGTTAGCTGATGATTATGAAGTTTTGGTGGTTAGTGAGAATATGATTGATGGCTGTTAAGCTTATTTGGCAATCGTCATGAATCCAGATGCCAAGGGTGTTCGAGTGCAGGACATTCAAACTGTATGTGAATTTTTAGAGGTGTTTCCTGAAGACTTACCGTGATTACCTCCTGATAGGGAGGTGGAATTTGGTATAGAGATGCATGAGGGTTCGACTCCAATGTCCATTGCTCCTTATCGGATGGCACCAAAGGAGTTGAAAGAGTTAAAAATGTAGCTTCAGGAGTTGTTGAACAATAGGTTAATTCGACCTAGTATTTCGCCTTGGGGTGCCCCAGTTCTTTTTATGAAGAAGAAGGATGGATCGATGTGTATGTGCTTTGATTACTGGTAGATGAATAAGTTGACAATGAAGAACAAGTACCCGTTGCTGCGAATTGATGACTTGTTCGATCAATTTTGCATGGTAACAGTGTTTTCAAAGATTGATTTAAGGTCGGGGTATTACCAGTTGAACACTAAAGACGTGGATGTGCATAAAACTGCATTTCGCACGAGGTATAGGCATTATGAGTTTTTGGTGATGCCGTTTGGTTTGACGAATGCCTCAGCTACTTTCATGGACATGATGAATAGGGTGTTTTATGAGTACCTTGATCAGTTTGTGGTGGTTTTTATCGATGATATACTCGTGTACTCTCGTACTGAGGAGGAGCTTGAGCAGCATTTACAGATTGTGTTGCAAGTGTTGAAGGATAATCAGTTGTATGCCAAGTTGAGCAAGTGCAAGTTTTGGCTCAAGGAGGTGATGTTTTTAGGTCATGTGGTTTCTACAGAGGGCATTTGTGTTGATCCACAGAAAATTGAGGCTATTCTCAAATAGAAGCGACCTAAATTTGTCTTGGAGGTTCACAGTTTTCTTAGGCTGGCTGGTTAATACCGTCGCTTTGTAGATGGGTTTTCGAGTATTGGAGAACCATTGATGAAGTTGTTGCAAAAGAATATTTCATATGTGTGGATGAAGAAGTATCAACATAGTTTTGAGAAGTTGAAGGAGGTTTTGACACATGCTTCTGTGTTGATTCAACCTGAATCTTGGAAGGAGTTTATGGTTTATAGTGATGCATTGTATTTGGGCTTGGGTTGTGTGCTGATACAAGACGAAAAGGTTGTGGCCTATGCGTCGAGATAGCTGAAGGTTCATGAGCGCAACTATCCGACTCATGATTTGGAGCTTGCGGCTATGGTTTTTGCCTTGAAAATTTAGAGACACTACCTTTATGGTGAAAAGTGTGTGGTTTTTACGGACCATAAGAGTTTGAAATATTTGATGTCTCAAAAGGATTTGAACCTTAGGCAACGAAGATGGTTGGATTTGCTTAAAGATTGTGACTTAACAATTGAGTATCATCCAGGAAAAGCCAATGTGGTGGCGGATGCGCTGAGTCGTAAGGTTGTTGTTGAGCTTAGGGCAATGTTTGCAAGGTTAAGCGTGACACGGGAAAGTGATTTGTTGGCCGAGTTGCAGGTTAAGCCTACATTGTCGCAGTTGATTAAAGCTAAACAACATTTTGATGATTCTTTGGTTCCTCATGTTAAGGACATAGCGGATGGAAATCTGACAGATTTTCATTTTGATGATGATGGTGTTTTGTTCTTTAAGGGCCGAATAGTGGTGCTGGAGGATTTAAAGCTTAGGCATACTATTTTGGCAGAGGCGCGTTGTAGTCATTTTTCTATGCATCCTGGTAGTACCAAGATGTATTGTGATTTAAAGGAAGTGTACTACTGGGTTGATTTGAAAAAGGATGTGGAAGAGTTTGTTTCTAAGTGTATGGTGTGTCAGCGGATTAAAGCTAAACATCAGTTTTCATCCGGGTTGTTGCAACCGTTGAGAATTTTGGAATGGAAATGGGAGAGAATCACCATGGATTTTGTGTCAGGGTTACCTTTGACACCGGTGAGAAAGGATTCCATTTGGGTGATTATAGATCGACTTACGAAGTGTGCACATTTTCTGTCAGTGCATACGACGTACACCTTGGACAAGTTAGGGGATTTGTACATTTTTGAGATCGTGCATCTGCGCAGGGTACCGAAGTCCATTGTTTTAGATAGGGACCCAAGGTTTACAGTGAGGTTTTGGGTGAGTCTGCTCCAGGCTTTGGGTACGAGATTGAATTTCAGCATCGCGTATCATCCATAGTCGGATGGACAATCTGAGTGGGTTATCAAGATTTTGGAGGATATGCTGAGATGTTGTATTATTGAGTTTCAAGGAACCTGGGAGAAACATCTACCTTTGGTTGAATTTGCGTACAATAATAGCTATCAAGAAAGTATACGGATGGCACCATATGAGGCATTGTATGGCTGAAGGTGTCGTACACCCTTGTGTTGGGCTGAGGTAGGGGAAAACCATGTTTCCTTGTCGCATGTGTTGAAAGACACAGATGAAAAGGTAAAGCTTGTGTGTTATCGCTTGAAAGTGGCTGCGGATTGACAGGAATCTTACGCGGATTTGAAGCGTAGGGAAATTAAATATGCGGTAGGTGATCGTGTATTCTTAAAAGTGTTACCATGGAAGAAGGTGATATGGTTCGGACGTAAGGAGAAGCTTAGTCCGAGGTTTATTGGACTACATGAGATTGTGGAGTGTGTAGGTCATGTTGCTTATCGGTTGAGGTTACCACTCGAGCTTGAGAAAATACATGATGTATTCCATGTATCTATGTTGCGGAGGTATCGATCGGATCCCTCGCATGTTATGCCAGTGGAGCATATTGAGTTAAGACCGAACTTATCCTATGATGAGGAGCCGATGGAAATCCTTGATTATAGCAGCAAAGTTCTTCATGGCAAGACGATTGAGCTTGTCAAGGTTTTGTGGTGGCACCACGGTGTCGAGGAAGCCACTAGGGAAAGCAAGGTAGATATGATGGAGCAATTTTTACATCTTTTTCCTCCAGGTAAATTTTGAGGATGAAATTTCTTAAGAGGGGGAGAGTTGTAATGCCTCGGTTTTGGGCTTGGAAGGTTTAAAGGTTGGTTCAAAGGTCTGGTGGATCGATATTAGAGGTTCAAGTTAGTTTCGGGATTAAATTGGATTAAATATTTTTAAAGGTGATAAAAATATGGAAAAATGTTGTAAAATCATTATTTAATATAATAATAATTGTGGTAAAATCAATTTTGGAAAATGGGCTTTGGAAGAGTGACATTTTGGCTGGTGACCAAAATGCAACTTTTGAAAACTGTTTTTAAAGGGGACTGTTTTGTAAAGAGTCAAAACTTTGAATCTTTAGGGAGCTATTTTACCATTTGGTCTAATCAGAGTTTTCTCTTAATTAGGATCATTTTTAAAAGAGTTTTAATTAAGGGAAGTAAAATGATTTAGTTAAAGAGGTAGTTATTTTTCTAAATCACAATTTGACGTAACTATCTTTCTCTCATATTTTCTCTCAAAATACTCTCAGCCAAACACTCTTTTTCTTATCAGAGATTTAAGGTAATGATTTTGATTTCATAACTCTTTTATTTGCTAAATGATTCTTCAACTTGTTTTTCCAAAATCTTGTTGAATCTCTTTGTTTTTCAAGAGGAAAACATCTAATTAAGGGGAAACTCACTCATTGGAGGTAAGGTTCGTTCTTCTCCTCTAATGAAAGGTTCTTTACTGAAATTCCAAGTTCTTGACTCTTTATATATGTTTTCTAATGGGATTTAATTGATTAATTATGGAATTTTGCTTAATAGAGGTTTAATTGATGAAATCTTGTGATTTTTGAATTGGATCTGTTTTTCCAGTGTTGAGGATTGATTTTAACCTTATTTTAGACGAATATAATGTGGATAAGTTGGTTTTAGTAATGGAATCCCAAAATTGATTGAATCTCTAATAGTTAAAGTTGTTAGTTAAGGGTTTTGTGATGATTTTGGTGTTTAATCATTGTTTGAAGTAAAAGGATGTTAGGAAAGGGTTTTTAGATGTTAATTGATTAAGTTTAATGGTTTGAATCGTTAGATTATGGCTGGATTAAGTTTTGGAGGGATTTGATGATGTTTTCGATATGTTTTAGACGGTTGTTGAGTAGGCAACTTGGGAGTTGCGGGAGATTGATGTTAGGCAATGGTTTGAATACATTTTAATGCATTTATCCTCTGGTTTTATGTGTTTAAAACAGCGGACAATCAAGGCGACGATGCTTGACATTGTTTTGTTGCTTGCCGGGAGCTTGTTTCGCTTTGGCAAGGAAGGCGAGGCGTAACGGTGAGTGGAAACTGGTTTTTAAATGCTTTACAAGGGTTTGTAAAGGTTTTTGGGAGTTTAAGGTAAGCGTGAGACACTTGCCTAAGCTTGAAAGTAAGTTTCCCTTATTTCGCTCTTGAATATCGGTTTAGATATGAGCATGTTGAATTCATGTTTTGGTGTTAAACATGGTTTAATTTACTACTGTTAATACATGGTTATGAACAGACATGCGATGGATTTTATGTTTATAAATGCTAGTGAGCATTGGTATTCATTCCGGTTGGGAATGGGGTATTGCTTTTGCCAATGTGGATTGCATATGTGTTGGTTTTAGTTTAATGCATTGAAAAAATAGTAGGTAAGTGGTTTTGTAAATGATATATTGGCTATGTGACAAGGTAAGAAACAATCGGATGTAGTTGGCATGCCATAGGATTATAAGTGCACTATAAAATATGAACAAAATCGATCGTGGCCATGGGTCCTTGAGGTATGGCGGTTTAACAAGGCTACTCAAACTATTGGGAACCTCATTGGGTATGCGATTTAACTAGGCAACCCAATTTGATGGTGATCTTATGGTTTAACTAGGCAAGGTCGGTACTCTTTCGGTTTAACTAGGCAAGGTTTGGGTATATCATGCGGTTTAACTAGGTATGGTATGAGAGATCCGTGTAGACGATATGTTGGATAAAGGGTAGTCTATCCGGGTCACTATTAATGCCAATATATGTGAAAGTTCATGGGTTGAACCTTTTTATGTAATGCTTTGGGATTTAAGCATGGTTTATGATTTTTAATGCTTTGGGATCTAAGCATGGAATATGTTTATGATGCTGCATAAGGGTGTGTTTATGCATGTCTCGGTTGGAGACAAGGAGAGTGCTTTGGTCATAAGCATGTTTTGGAAACAAGTGTTTTGGTTTCAAATGTTTTAAATTCATTATTATTTCTGAGCATCCTCACTAAGCATGTGTGCTTACGCTCTCTTTTTATTAATGATGTGGAGCATTAAAGTTTGGGGGCTGCAAGGGCAAGGCTAAAGTGATCCTAAGACAAAGGCTACTTTGAGTATGAACTCGGTTTATAATTCTGGTTAATAAGGAAATGTGTTCGCCATATGTTGGGGTGTTGTAATTCTATTTTCCATAGTAATTAAGCACGTGAAGTGCTGGATTTCATGTTGGTTTGTTATTGTTAGACTTGTGTTAATCATTGCCTATTTTGATGCTAGATGTGTGCTTAGGAATGCATCTAGTTATTTTTGGTGTGGTTTCTAAATTTTGATGATTCAAGCAAGTTTGGTATGATGCTATAATTGTGCAAACATGTTGAGTGTGCCCTATAGGTACCAAATGTGAGTTTTGGTTGTTTGGTAGAATGATATTAGGAAGCATGACTATAGATCATCAAGTTGTATGAGTGTCATGTTTGGTTGATGTTTCTGTGTTGCTTTGGTGGGAAATGTATTTTGTGATGTTTTGTAAGTGTTTGAAACATGTATATATGTGTAACCCTCTCGACCCGGCCTAGTCGCAAGACTGAACCGAGCGAGCTACATTAGGTTTACCGAGGTAAACCATTAAGAAAGAACCCAAAACGCGACCATTTTTTTCTTTTATCTTGTCTAAATGCAAAATCATTAACCTATAAGTTCATACTAACATCAGGTGAAAACACAACTCAATCGGGCGTCGATTTGGTATCCAATTAGCTCAATTGCAAATTAGGGACCAAATTGCAATTTAATCAAACTACAGGGATTTAGCACATTTTTAAGTTACCAACCTTTAATTAAGCAGGTTTCATGTTCTCATGTCAAAAATTAGCTCGATTCGAACATTCAAACTCATTCAATTGCATCCATAATATTCAGGGACCAAAACACTAGAAAACAGAACTCCACTTCCATGACATTAATTGAATTAACAGACAACCGTACCGATACGCATGACACCGTATCAATATGGTGGCTTACACAAGCCTGTACTATTTTGATACACTGTAACCCGTTTCGGTATGCCTAGCTGGCAGATCTAAAATGTTTGAAAACCGTACCGGTACGGTATGGTAGTTTTTCGGTACGCGAGTTTTGTCCCAAAAAGTAGAATCCAGTAAATAAAATCTGTACCAAAACACCCAAGCCCTTATCGAAACACGATGCTTATTTTTTCCTAGCGGTATCGATACACACTAGCCCGTATCGAAACAACATTCGTGATTTTACCTAACCGTACCGTTACAGTCCTCCCCCGCGTATCGGTACGCCTGGGCTTGCAATGTCACATTTAGCTAGTTTAACAAGCTTTTAATCTATCCAAAACACCCTAACATTCTTCTAACATACATCCAACATATTCGGGATACAATTCACAACATAATATCACAGATTCAACATCAAATCATGGCATTTTGCAAAAATCTATAGGCATGCAACCTAGAAAACCATTCAAGTAAAACATGAAACTTCAAACCATCACAAAAAACAAACCATAAAGGCCATTTACAACTTTAGAGCAATCAAACTAACTTGCTCAAAGATGGAGTTTATCAAAACATCTCCCAAAACCAAAACAAGTGCCTCATTGCCTTTATTACTTATAGTCTAGTCCAAACATACTTTGGTAAACAAGTCTTGCTAGGATCTCTTGCTCCTTTCTGCCTCCAAAGCTCTCAATTTTATGCATTGATGGACAATAAGAGCGTAAGAACACAAGGCTTAGTGAGGAGTGCTCACAAACAAAACACCACCAATGCATTTAAAACCATTTCTCAACATTACATTGAAACTTATTTCAAACAACCTTTAAAACATTATCATACCTTTAAAACCATGCACTTAACATCTTTAAAACCAGTATATTGACCATATGCAACATGTATCATTAACCAACAACAAGTCCCATTGCTCAACCTCAATTTAAGCCCTCCCATGCATAACTACCATATGCAAAGCTTAAAGAGTAAACATGTATAAATCACATCATACAACATAAACCTTTCAATAATACATTATCAATTATATTGGCTTACAAGTGATCACTAAACAAGTCCATTAACAAAAGATTTCATCGGATACACGGATTAAACAAGTGTTCAACCAACATTTCAAGCCATCTCAACTGGAATAGCGATACAATAACAATCGCGATACATTACCAACCGGGTACACCTTTCAACCCACGGGGACATCAACCCCAATCATCGGTTAGACGCTTAATCCACTAACGGGAGTCTATGGTACTGTTTAACCCCTCTACCGTTAGTGTACTCGGATGGAGTTTTCGGTACACGGATCTAAACCCCTCAACATCCAAGGAGACTTATTATAGTGCACTCAATCCTATGGCCGACCAACTATATCTGATAACAATTTTAAAATCACATCACTTGCCAATATAAATAACCATTTAACATTTACCTCATTGTTTTCAACAAGCATTAACCAACCCAATTTTCCAAAGCAACAACCATGCTTTAAACCACAAGTATTACCGATACTTACAAGGATCACTTACCATGTGCATCCTTCAGCATTTCATGCTTATAAACAGTCTATCAAACACTTTAAATAATGCTTAAACAGTAGGTAACATGTAAACCAAAACAAGTGCATAAAACCATTTAACATTAGCACGATCGAGAGAGAATATCCATTTTTACTTATTTCCGAGTTTAAACAAGCCTATCAAGCTAAGTTTAAACTCCCATAAACCACCTTAAAACATTCCAAAGTTGGAATCCACATTCTCACTCACCGATAATCGAAGCCTTGATTTGTCGACGCGAAATCAAGCCTCCGAAGCCTCCAATGCCACACCGTTTGCTTCCAAAACAACCTCCCCTATTTAGCCATATAACAACAGAGGATTAATGCATCTCCATGCATTTACAACCTCAATGTTTTTAACAAGCATTAACCAACCCATTTTTCCAAAGCAACAACTATGCTTTAAACCACAAGTATAACCCATACATACAAGGATCACTTACCATGTGCATCCCTCAGCATTTCATGCTTATAAACAGTATATCAAACATTTTAAATCATGCTTAAACAGTAGGTAACATGTAAATCAAAACAAGTGCATAAAACCATTTAACACTAGCACGATCAAGAGAGAATATCCATTTTTACTTACTTCCGAGTTTAAACAAGCGTATCAAGCTAAGTTTAAACTCCTATAAACCACCTTAAAACATTCCAAAGCTGGAATCCACGTTCTCACTCATCGATACGCGAAGCCTTGATTTGTCGACGCGAAATAAAGCCTCCAATGCCACACCGTTTGCTTCCAAAACAACCTCCCATGTTTAAACCACATAACAACAGAGGATTAATGCATCTCCATGCATTTACAACCTCACTGTTTTTAACAAGCATTAACCAACCCATTTTTCCAAAGGAACAACCATGCTTTAAATCACAAGTATAACCCATACTTACAAGGATCACTTACCATGTGCATCCCTCGGCATTTCATGCTTATAAACAATATATCAAACACTTTAAATCATGCTTAAACAGTAGGTAACATGTAAATCAATGCAAGTGCATAAAACCATTTAACACTAGCACGACCGAGAGAGAATATCCATTTTTACTTACATCCGAGTTTAAACCAGCGTATCAAGCTAAGTTTAAACTCCCATAAACCACCTTAAAACATTCCAAAGCTGGAATCCACGTTCTCACTCACCGATACGCGGAGCCTTGATTTGCCAACACAAAATCAAGCGTCTGAAGCCTCCAATGCCACACTGTTTGCTTCCAAAACAACCTCCCCTATTTAAACCACATAACAACAGAGGATTAATGCATCTCCATGCATTTACAACACTACAACAACAGATCCTCACAGATTCTTGCATTCACCTCACAATTACCCAACCACAACAACCGAAAACTTCAACTAATCCTTTCCAAACACAACCCAGCCACAACCTAACAATCTAACACCACTTTTATCATCAATTAACATCTAGAAACAGAATCAAATCAGCTTAACACCTTCAGCAAATACACAGCCACCGTAACACCTCAAAAACACAAATCTTGCAACCTAAACAATTAGAGATTCAAGAGTTTTGGGATTCCATTGATAAAATTGACTTATCAACATCATTAAACATCCAAAATATGTTCAAAAACATTTTATAACACTAGAAATTAGATTCAATTCGAATCTTTCATCATTTCATCAATTTTACCCAATTAAATCTATATAAAAACATAAAATCAGATTATAAACCATAAATCAAGGATCAAATACTTAGGAATATCAATAAAGAACCATTTAACAGAGGAGATCACGGATCTTACCCCTGTTATGTGATTTCTCCCTTAATTTGCTTGTTTAAAGCTAAGAAAACATAAGATTTTAATGAGATTTTGTAAAACAAAGTTAAAGAATCAAGTTAGAATCAATAATCTGAGTGAAAAGAATCTCTCACCTTTAGATTTTGATGAAATTCTAAGTGTTTGACAGAAAAGAAGTTGAGAGAAAAGGTTTAGGAAAAAGTTACATAAGTTTTCTTTAAAAACAAATAACTAACTTAGATATTTTAATCCCTCTTAAACCACCTTTAAAACACATGCTTAAAATGATTTAATTGAAGGGAGAAACCACAAGCAAAAACTTGGTAATTTAGCTCCTTAAGGTTTCTAAGAATTTGACCATTTTTATTTTAGTCACTTTAAAACAGTTTTCAAAAATCTCATTTTGGTCACTAACCAAAATGTCACATTTCCAAATTCCATTTTCCAAAATTGATTCCACCAAAAATCAATATATATTAAAAGATGATTTTTAACTATTTTTTCACATTTTTATCTTACCGAAAAATATACGGTCCCGAACCTGACTCGAATCTCTAACCCGATCCGCCGGACCGTCTAATAAACCTCAAAACTGGGGCGTTACAACTCCCCCACTTAAGAAATTTCGTCCTAGAAATTTACCTGAAGGAAATAGATGTGGAAACTGCTCCAGCATCTCCGACTTACGTTCCCACGTGGCCTCCTCAACACCGCGGTGCCCCCACAACACCTTCACAAGCTCATCCGTCTTGCCACACAAAACCTTATTGCTGGTATCAAGAACCTCTACTGGTTCTTCATCATAAGATAGGTCCGGCCTCAACTCAATATCCTCCACTGGCATAACATGCGAGGGATCCGACCGGTACCTCCGCAACATCGAAACATGAAACACATCATGAATCCTCTCCAACTCAGGAGGTAACCTCAAACGGTTGCAACAACCCGAAAGGAAACTGATGCTCAGCCTTAACCCGCTGGCATACCATGCAACAAGAAACAAAATTAGCCACATCTTTCTTCAGTCCAACCCAATAGTACTCTTCCTTCAACCCACGACACATCTTAGTACTACCGGGATGCATAGCAAAAGGACTAGCATACGCTTCGGTCAGAATGGTACACCTCAACTCTTCATCTTTAGGCACCACAATTTGACCTTTCAAACACAACACCCCATCGTCATTGAAATAAAAATTCGTAGGATTTCCATCCATGATATCCTTCACATGCGGCACCAAACTCTCATCATGCGGTTGTCTCTCCTTGATCAACTGCGACAATGACGGTTTCACTTGCAACTCAGCCAACAAACCACCATCACCCGTTAGACTCAAACGAGCAAAAATAGCTATCAACTCAATAACTGCTTTCCTACTCAAAGCATCCGCCACAACGTTGGCTTTTCCCGGATGATATTTAATGGTTAACTCGTAATCCTTAAGCAACTCAAGCCACCTCCATTGCTTAAGATTCAGCTCCTTCTGGGACATCAAATACTTCAAGCTCTTATGATCCGTATAAACCACACACTTCTCGCTATAAAGGTAATGTCTCCAGATTTTCAAGGCAAACACAACCGCGACAAGCTCAAGATCGTGAGTAGGGTAATTATGCTCATGCACCTTCAATTGCCTAGATGCATACGCAACTACCTTACCTTTTTGCATCAACACGCAACCAAGCCCAACATATGACGCATCACTATAAACAACAAACTCCTTTCCCGATTCAGGTTGAACCAAGACTGGAGCTCGCGTCAAAGCTTCCTTCAATCTTTCGAAAGCTCACTGTCTATCCTCCGTCCATTTAAACCGAACATTCTTTTGTAACAACTTGGTTAAGGGAGCAGCCAAACTAGAGAACCCTTCCACAAACCTACGGTAATAACCAGCCAAACCAGGAAAACTCCAGACTTCTATTGCCGACTTAGGCACCTTCCAACTCATCACAGCCTCAACCTTATGCGGATCAACACGAATTCGCTCGGCCGACACAACATGCCCAAGGAAAACAACCTCCTCAAGCCAAAACTCGCACTTGCTTAACTTGGCATACAACTGATTAACCAACAACGTCTGAAGCACAATTCACAAATGTCTATCATGATCCTCCTCAATACAAGAGTACATTAGGATATCATCGATAAACACCACCATAAAATGATCCAAAAACTCATAGAACACTCGGTTCATCATGTCCATAAAAGCAGCCAGTGCGTTGGTCAAACCAAACGACATCACAAGAAACTTATAATGCTCGTACCTCATATGAAAAGCTATCTTGGGTACATCCACATCCTTCACCTTCAACTAGTAGTACCCAGACCTCATATCTATCTTAGAAAACACTGAAGCACCCCTGAACTGATCAAACATATCATCTATCCACGGCAACGGATACTTGTTCTTTATCGTCAACTTGTTCAACTGCCGATAATCTATACACATATACAACGTACCATCCTTCTTCTTTACAAACAACACCGGCACACACCACGGTGAAATACTTGGTCTAATAAACCCACGATCAAGCAACTCCTGCAATTGCATCTTCAACTTCTTTAACTCCTTCGGGGCCATACGGTACGACGCAATAGACACCGGTGTCATATCCACATAGGTTTCAATGCCAAACTCTATCTCACGGTCAGGTGGCAACCAGGTAATTGTTTTGGAAAAATACCCAAAAACTCACATACGGTGCGAATATCCTGCACCCTCAACTCATTTGAACCAAGATTCATCACATAGGCCAAGAAAGCCTAACATCCCGAACCCAGTATCCGACTCGATTCCAAAGCTGAAATATTATTGGACAAGAACTTGGCATTCTCGCCAACAACCACCACCTCAAAATCATCTGACAACCTAAAGAATATCTGTTTGGTCTCGAAATCCACTATGGCTCGATGCTCGGTCAACCAATTCATGCCCAAAATAACATCAAAGCCATAGAATGGCAGCTCTATTAGGTCCACAATAAAAAATGGCCTTGAACTATCAACAGGCACCTATGATACAACTTTCTAACTACAACTATCTCCATAAGAGAACTGGTCATTCTAACACCCACATTTAGAATTTCAACATGTATATCAAGCAACTGGGCATGCTCAACAATATGTGTGAATGAGTAGAACCAGAATCAACAAACGAATACAACGATGAAGAATGTAAAGAGAAAGTACATACAATCACATTGGTGTCATTGCGACCCTTGCGGTGCGCATACAACCTAGCCGGTCCACCTCCCCCAGGCTAGATAGCAACAGTATGAGCCACATTCCACTGTCCACCATCTTGACACTGAAACAGCCTATGGCCACGACCATGGCCTCGCTGCGGAGCAACAATAGGTGCAGCACCCTACCCACCTCGGGCCAACAACAGACAACACGCCTCTAACAGTCGCCAGACCCACAACTCCAACAAGCATTGGCCACAACAGGCACAAGTGCCTGACCCTCCCTGGCCAGACGCGGATAATCTCGCCTCAGATGATCTCAAGATCCACAAACCCAATAGGTGTTAAACGGAACTCTAACCTGGGCACCCTGCCCCAAGGCTTTATCTCCCACAATATCTTCACCATGCCTCGGCTCCGGGTGAAACTTCCTATCATGGTGTCTCTAAGCCTGACCACCGCTAGACCCAGAATCATCAGTTCTCTTACCCAAGCTAAAGCCTCGCAACCTAGAAGCCAAACCAAGATTCCCCTCCACATCCTTGGCCCGCGAAACCAACACATCGAAATCGGTGTAATCAGTAGCAAACATGTATGTCTTAACCTCCTGTACGAGCCCGTAGCGGAAATGATCACATCGTTGGCGCTCGTCAAGGACCAACTCAGGTGCGTATTAACTCAGCCTCACAAAATGTGCCTCATACTCTGCCACAAACATAATACCCTGCACCAAAGCCATGAACTCCCACTTCCTATCGTCTTGATCCTTTGTCACATTATCGGTCATTATACCAAAAATAGTGGTAGTCCACCAAGTATAGGCATCACCCTATAACAGGGAAACAACACAGCCCTAGCTTACGGGCATCGGTACACCCCATCTGGCCCAGTATCCTCTCAGTACTAGCCAACCAACCCTCTAAAGCCTCAGGTGACAAGCCTCGAAACTCAACTCTACCCAAACTACGAAGATGCTCTAAAGGCAAACCATGCCCAACCACTGGTGGTGCCGGCACATGAACACCCACAACTGCTGCCTGAAAAGCACCGGTCATGGCTTGAATCAGTGGTGCCATATCACCCCCTGGTCAGCTGGCGCAGGTGGTACTTGCTCCACTCTCTCAGGTAGAATAGGTGGGGGCGGTGTCAACCCTTCATGAGGTACAACATCTTCCTCAACATCCTGTCCAGTGGCAGCAACAATCATACAGATCGTAACTCTTTCCTCGGTTCCATCGTGATAAAATATATCTAAGGCATGGTAATCATTTCAAAACAGTTAGTCCAACTTCAAGCAAGGATCCAAGACTTCCATTTCAAAAATCAAAACTTTCCAGATTATAATAATAAGGCAATGGGTTTCCCAAATTTCCCCCAACATGGCATAAAGCAATCATCGTGCATATTATAATCACCGTGCATTTTAAACATTAGATAACAACTCACGATCACATTACAACAATCAAACCAACTCCCAACTATTGCAAACTTGTTTCCGATACCACCAAATGTAACCCCCTCAACCCGACCTAGAACACCAATCAAGCAAAGCATGAAACTTCAAACCATCACCACAAACAATCAATAATGGCCATTTACAAACCAAGAGCAACAAAACAAACTTGCTCAAACAGGGAGTTTGACAAAGCATCTCCCAAAGAAACAACGAAACCCCCATTGCCCTTATTACTTATAGTCTATACCAAAAACATACTTTGGTTATCAAGTCTTACTGTGATCCCTTGCTTCTCGCTGCCTTTCAAGCTTTTAATTCTCTGCATTGATGGACAAAGAGAACGTAAGCACACTAGGCTTAGTGAGGAGTGCTCAAAAACAACACACCATCAATGCATTAAAACCACTTCTCAACATTACATTGAAATCTCATTTCAATCATCTTTTAAAACATTATCATGCCTTGAAAACCATGCACTTAACATCTTTAAAAACTAGCATATTAACCCATATGCAACATGTATCATTAACCAACAGCAAATCCCATTGCTAAACCTTAATTTAAGTCTTCCCATGCATAACGACCATATGCAAAGCTTAAAGAGTAAACATGTATAAATTCCATTATACAACATAAACCATTTCAATGATACATCAACAATTATATTGGCTTACAAGTGATCATTAACCAAGTTCCTTTACCAAAATAGTTCATCGGATACAGAGATTCAAACAAGTGTCCTCGCAACACTTCAAGTCATCTCAACCGGAATAGTGATACAATCACAATCATGGTACCTAAACAACCTGGTACACTTTCAACCCAAGGGGACACCAGCCCCTTACATCTGTTAAATGCTTAATCCACTAACGGGAGTTTACGATACTGTATAACCCCTCTACCGTTAGGGTACTTGGATGGAGTTTTCTGTACACGGATCTAAACCCCTCAACATCCAAGGTGACTTATTATAGTGCACTATCAATCCTATGGCAGGCCAACTATATCCGTTAACAATTTTCAAAACCACATCACTTGCCAATATAATTCACCATTTACCATTTACCTCACTGTTTTTACAAGCATTTAACCAAACCATTTTCCAAGCAACAACACATGCTTAAAACACAAGTATAAACCATATACTTACAAGGATCACTTACCATCCTTCAGCATTTCATGCTTAAAAATAGTATCTCAAATACTCTAAATCATGCTTAAACAATAGGTACAATGTAAATCAAAACAAGTGCATAAAAACCATTTTACACTAGCACGACCGAGAGAGAAAACCACGTTATACTTACTTCTGAGTTTAAACCATCATTTCAATCTTAGTTTAAACTCCCATAAACCACTTTTAAAACATTCCAAAGCTGGAATCCACGTTCTCACTCACCGATACATGAAACTTTGATTCGCCGACGCGAAATCAAGCGTACGAAGCCTCCAAAACTTCACTGATCACTTCTGGATCAACCTCCCTTGTTTTAAACACATTACAACAGAGAATTAATGCATTCAAAACACTACAACAACAAATCCTCATGAACTTCCACAATCCTCTCACAATTACCCAACCATAGCAACCGAAATCATCATCTAATCCTTTCCAAACACAACCCAGCCACAATATAAAAATCTAACACTTCCATAATCATCAATCAACACTTAAAAACATGATTAATTCATCCAAATACTTCCATCAATTACACAACCACCACAACCCCACAAAATACAAATCTATCAACCTTAACAACTAGGGATTCAAGAGTTTCGGGATTCCTTTGTTAAAAAAAACTTATCAACATCATAATACATCCAAAATATGATTAAAACCAACCTCAACACTGGAAAAATAGATCCAATTCGGATCTTTCACTATTTCCTCAAATTTACAAATTAAATCAATTAATCATTACAAAATCATAAAATCAGATTATAAACCATAAATCAAGGATCAAATACTTGGGAATATCAATAAAGAACCATTCAATAGAGGAGAAAACGAACATTACCTCTATTGTGTGATTTCTCCCTCAATTGGTTGATTAAAGCTAGGAAAACACAAGATTTCAATAAGGTTTTGTAAATCAAATATAAAGAATCATTTACAAATCAAGAAATTAAGAAAACAAGACTCTCACCTCTGTGATTTGATGAAAATAAGAGTGTTTTGCAGAAAAGAAGTTGAGAGAAAAGTTACGTCTTTTAATCCAATAACTAACTTTTTAATAACAAAACTCTTTTAATTATCTTTAAAACACATGTTAAAATATCTTAATTGGAGGGAGAAACCATCAGCCAAAACATGGTAATATAGCTCCTTAAGGATTCTAAGAATTTGACCCTTTTCATTTCGGTCACCTTTAAAAATAGTTTTCAAAAATTATATTTTGTTCACTTACCAAAATGTCACCCTTCCAAAACCCATTTTCCAAAATTGTTTTCACCAATATTAATCATATATAAAATATTATTTTTAATTATTTTTCCATATTTTTATCTTACCAAAAATATTTACTCCCAAATCTGACTGAATCCCTAACCTGGTCCACCGAACCGTCTAACAAGCCACAAAACCGCTAGGCCCAAAATCGGGGCATTACATTTGGAGAAAAGTTAGTTACGTAAAGTTTTCTTTTAAAAGCTAATTATAAAATTAATTTTCCAAGCCTATTTTTTTATTTTAAAACCTTTTAAAATATCCAATTAAAAGTGAAAAGTTTGATATTAGACTTTGGCCAAATAGCTCCTTAAAGATTCTAAGTTTTGACCCTTTTACAAACTAGTTACTAAAAATAGTTTTAAAACTTTACATTTTGGTCGCTGACCCAAAGTATCACTTTTCAAACCTCTTTCTGTAAAATTGATTTTACTAAAATCATCTACATATCAAATAATGATTTTAGGATATTTTTCATATTTTTTCCTCACTAAAAAAATATTAATTCCAAATTAATTTTGAAACCAACTCGAATCCTCTAATCCGGTCCACCGGACCGTCTAATCAACCTAGAAAACTCCTAGGCCCAAAACCGAGGCGTTACATTTGGACATGTCGGTATTGCTGCACAAATCACCGTATCGGTACCTGCTTTAAATAGAAAGAGTCGTCATGCACATAAAATAGAGCATACCGGTACACGATACATCCGTATCGATATGGTACCTAGCATATCAATACGGCATAGCCAGTATCGGTATGAAGGTTGTTCACTGGAAAAATAAAACAGTTCGAGTATTGGTACAAGCTTAGCCGTACCGGTACATGTAGTCAATTTTTTACTTTTAAGACATTTTAAATTTTTTTCAAGTCAAAAAATCTTTTTAAAAACCTTTCAAATGTATTTTTCAAGTAAAATGAATTTTATATTATTTTTGCAATATTTGTTCAAGTCTAAAAATATTTTTCATTTAAGGTATATCAAAATCAATATCTCAACACTTTTGATCCCAATTCTCTAACCCCTGACCATAAACTCTAACCTTAAACCCTAAACTTAATTTTAATATGAGACATAAATAGGGACACCCAAAGGACATATGCTTTCTATTTGTTAAAAAATCAAATTATAACACAATAATTGCGGGGGAAAACCAACCAGGGAAACACACAACCAACCTAGTAAAAGCCATATTGGCTGAAAAACCATCCACAAAAACATAAAAAAACAAGGCTGCAAAAGAACACTTGATTTTTCTTTATCCAATTAAAGGTGTATCGAATCTGATCCGTTAATTGCAATTGACGTCGAAATCTATCAATGTTGGATCTTGGTTGAACCAATTTTTTTTTATCTTTATAACTTTGATAACGTTTTTTTTCTCGGAAATGTCAGCCTAGTATTGTATTGTATTATGAAGCCAAAACCGTTAGACGCTGAAGAAATTTCAATTATTGGATGTCGAATCAACATCCGTCACATGGAAATTAAAAGAAAACAAAGCAGGAAGAGGATAATAAAAGCTGGAAATCTTAATACCAACCGTCAGATATTTTTCTTTCTTTTTTGGTTTTCTGACTTTCTCTGTTATTTTCTCTTCCAATGGCTTGCAGTGCCACTGCTCAGCCTCTGTTGAACCTCGAGCTCTCACACTCTCAACAACCAAAGAGACCTTACTCTTTCTCTCTGTGTTCCTTCACTACCAAGTCTCGACTTTCCCCAAAGCCTTTTTCTTCTCAATCCAAAGTCCATCACTGTTTTCTAGGCAGAAACCCGGATCCCATGTAAGATTTCAACAATTAATCATCTTTTCAACTTTGGGTCGTTACTTAATCATGGAATTTTTTATATTGTTCTTTTAGGTTGCTGCCCAGAGTGATTATTCTTCGGGGGAAGAAGCTGAGTCACTCTTACCCGACTCAGCTTACCAAGAGCCCTTTTCTTGGTCTTCAGTGATTGTGCCGTACGTTTTTATTTTATTTCATTCCTTTTCCTGTGTTTTGTTTACTTTTCCATTTCTGGGTTTGAATTTGCCTGTGCTTTTCCAATTATTATTTGTTGGATAAAGGGTGCATTTTAGAAATTTTGAAGAGAGGAATGATAAAGGGTAGATCGTAGATTATTTTCAGATTTAGTGATGCGAGTAATTGTGATTCTTGCAATCAGATTTCTGTTTCCAGCTCTGGGAGGGTTATTATTTGGCTATGACATAGGTGCCACTTCTGGTGCTACAATCTCTTTGCAGGTGCTTCATCAGATTTTTGTTTTTTTCAATTCCTTGTGGCCTTATCTAATTAACTTGCCATTTAATGTTTAGTTAGCATTACCTACATTAGAAGATTCTTTATTGTATCTAATGTCTTATGTCGATAATGGCAGTCACCTGAGCTTAGTGGCACTACTTGGTTCAACCTCTCAGCTGTGCAGCTGGGTTTAGTGGTATGATTTCTTGGTGATACTCAGAAGAATTGATGCATCATTTGTGGATATTTGCACTTATTTTCTTTCAAAGTTATGTGATAATGTATATTCTTTTTTAGTGCAGGTCAGTGGTTCTCTTTATGGGGCCCTTCTTGGTTCCCTCCTTGTCTTTCCGATTGCGGATTTCCTCAGTACTCAACTTTGTCATCATACTTGCAGATGTTTCATATGAATTTTTCTCAACATATAATTTTCATTTGTGCGTGAAGGAAGGAGGAGGGAACTCATCATTGCTGCTCTACTATATTTGCTTGGTGGGACGCTGACTGCTTATGCTCCAGGCCTTAGTGTTCTCTTAGTAGGACGGCTACTCTACGGCCTGGGTATCGGATTAGTGAGTTTTGCAAAAGCAACTTACGGTTTTTCTGGTAGATTTATTATACGGTGCTTACTTGTAACATTCTTGCATGTATGTCATTTGACAGGCCATGCACGGGCTCCGTTGTACATAGCAGAAACTTCCCCGTCTCAGATACGTGGTACACTAATATCTCTAATGGAACTATTCATAGTTCTGGGAATTTTGGTAAGTTGTTAAATGCTGTGTTATTACCTAAGTTATTTCTTCTTAGACAAGTTCAGCTGAAGTGTTGACTCACCTGTAGTTGGGCTATTTTGTGGGAAGCTTCCAAATTGATGCTGTTGGGGGATGGCGATACATGTATGGGTGTAGCGCCCCAATCCCATTACTAATGGGACTAGGAATGTGGAGTCTTCCACCATCACCACGGTGGTTAATTCTCAGAGTGGTTCAAGGTAAAGCATCTTTACAAGAATACAAAGAGAAAGCAATTCTTGCCTTAAGCAAACTACGGGGTCGGGCTCCAGGTGATGAAGCATCCGTGAAACAAATAGAAGATACCCTAACCTCGGTGAAGTGTGCCTATATGGAACAGGAATCTGAAGGAAATATCTTGGAGGTACTTCAGGGGCCAAGTTTGAAAGCCTTTATAATTGGTGGAGGTTTAGTCCTTTTTCAACAGGTATCTCTTCCTCCTTTCTGAACAATACTGTTTATTCTTTCATTTGTTTGTTATTGTTTCTGTTTCTTTTTTCCGTTACAAAATTACAAGGAGTGAACATTAAAAATGAAGAATTTTATGTTTAAGGGTTTATTTATAACCTGATTATGACAGATAACTGGCCAACCGAGTGTTCTGTATTATGCTGGTTCAATTCTACAGGTAACTGATAATTGAAACTTCCATTTCTTTTTCTTGTTCTAAATGGGTCGTCTTATGAAATACAAATTATCCGGACTGTATAATAGCATGTATAAATTTGTTTCTCCAGAGCGCTGGATTCTCTGCGGCTGCTGATGCTACTCGCCTTTCTGTTGTAGTAGGTTTGTTCAAGGTAATTCTTAATAGCACTTGCTATTTAACTTTTGAATCAGGTTCTATCGAGTTACCTTCTTCCCGACGCTTATTAAGTACCGTTTGAAATATGCGTCTGTGTAGTTACTGATGACATGGATAGCTGTTGCAAAAGTTGATGATCTTGGTAGATGACCTTTGCTGATTGGAGGTGTTGGTGGGATTGTATGTAACCTATTCCTCATATTTCTGTTTTAAATGTTTAACGGCTTGGATATGTTAGTTTCCATGGAAGTTCTTATTTGCCTTTATGAACTCGTTGTATTGCAGGCCCTTTCTTTGTTTCTGCTTTGTGCTTATTACAAATTTCTCGGAGAATTCCCGTATGTTGCTGTAGCAGCACTACTTCTCTATGTGGGTTGCTACCAGGCCAGTATTCTTTTTGTTTGCTTGTTGAGAGTGTTTCCGGGAGACCTAGGATGAGAGTTTTTTTTCTTTCCATCTGCTCCTAAATTCTTACATATTGAAGGAACTATAGATCTTCCGCATAGAAATTGGAAAAAGAAAAAAAATCAGATTCATAAGTGAGCTAATATTGCTCATACACTTTGATGTTGGTGAGATCAAGTTAACCTGACAAGTTTCCTCCATACATGGTGTTGTAGATATCATTTGGGCCTATCAGTTGGCTGATGGTGTCCGAAATTTTCCCGCTGCGCACAAGAGGGAAAGGAATTAGTCTTGCAGTTCTCACCAACTTCGGTTCAAATGCCATAGTTACCTTTGCATTCTCACCATTGAAGGTATTGGTTGAATACACAACAGGCTGCTTGTTTCAAAGTAGCATTCTTCTAATTCTGTCATGATTCTGCAGGAGCTGTTGGGAGCTGAAAATCTTTTCCTTCTTTTCGGCGCAATTGCTCTGTTATCACTTTTGTTCGTGGTGCTCTACGTCCCGGAGACTAAAGGCTTGAGCTTGGAAGAGATTGAATCCAAGATCTTGAAGTGAGAAAGCGCCATGTAATTAAAAACCTTCCATGGTTATTTGTAAGACTACCATTTAAGCTACTTGTACACACAACGTACAGATAGATTCTGTGTGATTGTCCCATATGTTTAGTTTATGAATCACCAACAACACTTTGAAATGATACCAGGACAAAGTGTTCAGTTTGCAGTTCTATAAAGTTTGGGATTTGAATCTTTCTTATAGCAATGAAATGAGACAAAGGAGGAAAATAATATCGGTACTACATTTGCATGCGTACTGAAAACATGATTTATATTCTCTTTCACATGCGTTGGAAATAAAAAAATTTATAAGCATTTTAATTTTAGAGTTTAAGGATTTAATTTAGGGTTTAAGTTTAGGGATTTAGAATTTAAGGGTTTTGGTTAAAATTAGGGTTTAAGATTAAAATTTAGGGTTTAGATTTTGGATAATATAATTAGGGATTTAAGTTTTAACATATAAATTATAATTTTTAATCTTACACCTTAAATTCTAACCATAACTCTTAACTTCTAAATGAACATACACCCCTAAATCTTAAACCATAAACTAAATTTCTTAACCTAAAAACTAAGATATTATGAAAACTTTGTGTTTTCACAACCAATACACGGTATAAACCCCGAAAACATTTATCTCCTGTTCTTTTTATATTCCTTGATCCACACCTATGGACAAAGGGAGGAGCTGATGATTACGTTCCTCTTGATTTTATCTTACTATAAAATAAAAAATTGTTTTAAAAATATTTTTTTAATTCTAATGTTTATATTTTATATTATTAAAATCACTGATATATTTTTACAAATCTTATGATTTTCGTATTGTATATTTTTTAATTTTTATAATTATTTTTAAACTTTTTAAAATTCTAATAGCCTATTTTTTAAAAAATAATTATTTATCCAAATATAATAAAAGTTTGCACTTTCATAGAATACCTTCAATGGTGAGAATGCAAAGGTAACTATGGTATTATTATAAATTATTTATGTATTTAGAACACTTGCACTTATAAAAATATTATAAAAATATATTTATAACATAAAGTTTAATTTTTATAAAAAAAATATTTACTGTTTGTTATAAAAATAAAGATCAAAGAATAGGAGTAGAAAATGTAAGAGTAATTTACGTGAGAGGTTTTTTTGTTTGGGTCTTATTCTATTTTGGTCATTCGATTTGAGAAAAGATTAAAATGACCAATTATATTTTTGATTGTTACTATTTTAGTCACCTGACCGTTAACCTCCGTTAATAAAAAATGTTAATTTTAATTTTGACCCCTAAACTTTTGAAACTTTATTTTCCCCACCCCTTTCAAACAAAACCCTAAGAAAACTCTTCCTTCCCCCTAACCTAAACTGTACACTTGTTGTCATCGTCATCGTCCATCTTGCTATTGGCTTTGAACAACCCGCAGATGTCGCTCGTCCTTTTTTGACAAACCAAGACCAACGAATGAAAGCTTTCTTTCTCCACTTCTTCTTCTTCTTCTTTTTCTTCTTCTTCATGGTTTGAATTCTTTAAAAACCCTTAAAAACTTCAATATCCCAAATGGAAATCCATACCTAAATCGCTCGATTTGTCGTCATTAGTCGTTCTATGAAATTCATTTTAGAGTATGTTGTGTCCAGGTTTGTGTCGAGAGGGGCAAGGGTCGTTCGATTAGGTGGTCGATGGTCGTGAAGCTTTATGGTTGGTTGACGATTTTAACTGTGTCAAGGGGGAACAATTAGGGAAAAGGTCAGGTTTGGACAATGATTTCAACTATATAGGTGGTGAAAAAGAGGATTGAGGTTAGGGTTTGGAAAAGAGGTTGACGAAGGGACAACGAATGACGACAACAACAATAGACGATGACTGATGGATGCTGAAGGTGGCGACATCTATGGATGAATTGTAACACCCCCTTCCTGGTCCGGTAGGAATCTAGGTCAGAAAGTATTACCGGTGAACAATACGGTGATCGGATCGATAATTTCGATAACTTATGCATTAAATAATGTATCAATAATTTATTATGCAATATAATGATTATTCTAGTCAATAAAGGTTGCCCAATTTATAATTTGGGACCATTTGATAGCTTATTCAAGTTTAGGTACTAAATTGTAAAACTAGTAAATTACATGGTCTTGTCAACAATTAAGGTTATCAATGTGAAATTCAATGCTTGAAAAACTTGAATATAAATTTTCAGTACAATCAGAGTATATTTGAATCCTCAATTAAACCTTATAAAATTCAGCGACCATTTTACAAGATTTTAAAACCAAATAATTAATTTTAACCAACTTGCATGTATCGGTACCGGTACTCATGAGGTCGTATCGGTACGCCCTTATTAAAAATTATTTTAAACCTATATCCAATATCAATACGCGTTATCCGGTACCGGTACGATGGCACGTTGTCTTTCATATCGGTACGGGTCCATCTCTGTACCGGTACGCTAACCCTAAATCCCCAAATTAAGTCATTAATGGGTAATGGTACAGCCCTACCCGTACTGATACCCTTGATGCAATAAAATTCCAGTGTTGATTTTGCGTACCGGTACCACTATAGCAGTATCGGTACGCCTTGTCTTATAATACCAAATTTGCTTATCCGTACGGGTACGACACCACCCGTACCGGTACGCCTGGGTCTGTAATGACATTTCTTGTCTAGTTTTTAGTCAAATTATGGGACTTAACCTTGTCCAATGATTACCAAATTTTACCAGCAAACTTATAAACATAAAATCTATATGCATGCCAAATTTCATGCCAATACGAATCCTTTCACTATTTTTCACTTGTCAGAGCATTTTAGGCCATTTTACCAATTTTACCAAGACACCAACATGCCATATTTCATATTTTAACCCTTTCAATATGGTGAGCAATATATACACACCAAATGGGATAAACTAACATGTCTAGACCCTATGCCACTATACTAGGAGTTCAAAGGCTAGGTTTACATTACTTATAGCTTGTGTGACTTGCTTGGAGACTCTCCTAGCTCCGATCCTTGATCCAACACACCCTTTTTAACATGAAATGCATAGAAATGAGATGCATTAGGCTTATATAGCCTATTGAGGTAGTCAACGATAATAACATGAATGCCAATAATATCAATAACATGTATATCAATGTAAATGCATCTCAAATTATATTTTAACAATAATTTCAATAACATAATTCATTGGATCGATATGTGAATGTGGATACACGAATTCCCAACCAACATCGCCAACAATAAATGGTCAATATCCTCCAACATTATAATCCTCTCAACCCGGCCTAGACGCCCGATCGAACTGAGAGAACTACATTAGGTTTGCCGAAGCAAATCAGAGAAAGATTACGAAAACTGGTCCATTTTTTTTCCTTTTATCTTATCTAGATGCATATTATAAATCCTAAGTGTACATACTTGCAGCGGTTGAATTTCCAAAGAAAACATATCATGGAAAGGACTCCAATTGCATAACATACGTTTCAGGGACTAAATTGCAAAACTGACAATTTTAGGGACCAAAACTAAAATTACAGTTACCAATCCTCAATTAGTCCAATTACATGCTTACATGTCAAATTTCATACCATTACAATCACCCAAACTCATACAATTGCATTCACAAAACTCAGGGACCATAATGAAAGAAACAGAAACCTTCAAAGATTCCAAAATAACCGATTTAAATATAGCCGTACCGGTACGCCTAGAGGTGTTTCGGTATGCCTTAATATTTTCCAAAAGCTCAGATTCCAGTAGCCAAATATCGTTCTGATACGCTTACGCGTATCGAAACACCCTTCACGAAAACCCTGTACCATATCAAAACACCCTCTCGAGTACCGAAACGCAGGCCAAAATAGCCTAAGCCTGTACCGAAATAGTTGCCCGCGTACCGGTATGCTAAGCTTGGAATGGCTTACCCGTACCAAAATAGAGACACCCGTACCGGTACGCCTGGACTTGTAATGCCCCAAATTGCTATTTAAACACACTTTGATGATATCCAAAACACTCCAACATGCTTCAAACACTTATACAACATCACTAAGATACATTACCAACCAAAGCATCAAAGATTCAACAACCATTCATGGCATATATACTACTCAAAACATTCTATAGGCATGCATCCTAATATCGTTTCACCAAACGACAAAAACTCACATTTGGTATATTTAAGAAATACTAAACATGCTTGCAAATTTATAGCATCATACCAAACTTGCTTGAATCATCAAACCATGACAAACAATCAAAACCAACTAGATGCATACTTTAGAACTTGGATAGCAACAACATAGGCAAGATTCACCCAAGCTCAATCAACATCAAACAAACCATAAAATCCATCACCACACATGCTTAAAACTCATGGAAAAATAGAATTACAAATCCCCAAAATATGGTGAAACATGTTGCCTTATTAACCGAAAACATAAACCGAGTTCATACTCAAACTAGTTCTTGTCCTTGGATCACTTTGGCCTTGCCCTTGCAGCCCCAACCTTTAGCGCTCTGCATCATTAAGGAAAAGAGAGCGCAAGCACACTTGCTTAGTGAGGATGCTCTTAAAACAATGATGCATTACAACCCTTGAAAGCTAAACACTTGTTTTCAAACCATGCTTACGACCTAAGCAAGTTCCAATGATTCCGATTCAAAACATGCATATCGACCATATGCAAAACATCATAATTCACATGCTTAAAAGCCCAAAGCATATTATACAAAACCATGCTTAGATTCCAAAGCATTATGTACAAAACCATGCCTAAATTCCAAAGCATTATATACAAAACTATGCTTAAATTCCAAAGCATTATAAAATAAGTTCAACACTTGAATTTTCATATATTAGCATTTATAGTGACCCTGTAACACCCAATTCCTGTGACCGTACACTGATCACGAGTCGAAAATGTCACACATTTTTAAAAATAGTCTTTTAATCCAAAAACTAGGGTAATTTAAAATTTTCCAGACAAATTCCTAGGTGGTCACCCATCTTGAAATTTCTCTAATTTAAGCACGCTTAACTTTATCTAATTTGGAAATAAAATAATAATATAATACCTGATAGTAAAACTTTTTACGTAAATAATAAAATCATATTGAACATATAATAATAATAATAAGTAGTAACTAAGTTTAACATCTATGAACTATTACATACCCGATTGAAGTATTTTAACAAAAAGGCAGGTTTAGCTAGTACATGCCACTATTAAACACAAAAACATGGATGTCATAAGTAATGAAATAACTTGTCGATTTGTATCTTCCAAAAGAGAAGGTGATGCAAAAGCTCCGCTCCTACTTCCGTTTACCTACGTGTATGACAACAATACACGGTGAGTATAACTCAGTGAGGCACAAGATGAGTAACATATAAAATACTTTATAATGCATGATACTTTTCAAAAGCATGATAGTCTTTAAACCATATAATCTGTAATGCATGAATATGTATGCCAGAAAACATATTGTGTTCATTCTGTACTATATAAAAGTATATAATCATTCTGTGAAATCATATAGCCCAAGGTAAATATCAAGTGACTAATATACGAGTCGTGTACATTTTAGTACTATCCTTTCTATCGACCTAATGAAGTATCGGGAACATATCAACACAATGAGGTGTTGCGATCATATCAACACAATAAAGTGTTGCCATATCAACACAATGAAGTGTTGCAAACTATCAACGTCGCATACTGTCGACACAATGAAGTGTCAGATACAGTGTGACTCTTATGGTATACCACTATATTGTCCAACTCAATGTTTTACTACCAAGGGAAACTTTAAAATCAATTCCTGCAAAATGGAAAACAACCCATATACAATTCATATAATGTAAAACATATCATATTAGAACAGTTCATACTCCAATATATTCTATATAATCTATGGTATACATGCCATTTAAAAACTATATAAAATAACTTGTCATATATATCATGATATAAACCATTTGTGATCATAAAATATGCCACAATCTTTAAATCAGTAAAATAAAGTATCATGCCAAAAACATATTTTGTTGTTTATAGAAATTCTTTACCTTTTTGGGTGACTTGTCGCAAGTCTCCCTTTAGTATGTTAATAAACATACATTTAAAAACATGTATGCACTCACCTTAGCCTTGCAATGTGGTTGCCTTCACTATTCGATTATTACTCTCAAACTTTTTCTTTTCATTTTCTGTTGGAACAACCTTGGTTTATATCAGAATTTACATCTAAAATAACATATACCATTCAAAGTATAAGTTAGTACATACCATCTAAAATATAATAATCAAAAGTAATTAAAATAACTATCCATTATGTATAAAATTGATCCGATAAAACTTTCTATATTCGAATCATTTTTCCTTACATTTTCCTTCAAATCTTCAACCTTTACCAAAGTACTTATTTTAGTCCATAAGGACTCTTTTAAGCTCCCAACCATAAATTTCAAGTCTAACCCTAACATTTTCCATCCTTTTCACTTTAGGACCCAAACTTTAAAAATTTGCACTTTGGTCCCTAAAGTAGCCAATACTCAATTCAACCTAAATTGTTGATTTAAACTTCAAAATCAACATTAAAATCACTAGACTTAATTTTCCAACATAATATACTTCAAATACAAGCTCAAAAATCAAGTCCCTAAACTTTTCAAAGTTTACATTTTGATCCCTAATGCAATTTAATTAGGGATTCTCATTTTAATCACCTTGTATCAACATATAAAATCATTCTTTTCATTTCCATCATCAAAATAATTTTTTTGGCAATAATTTCCCCTAAATTCTTCAAAATTGCCGAATGGTCCCTAAACCATTTTTCATAGGATTTTCATCATTTCCAACATAGAAACTATATCACAATTCCATTTCCATCCCTAATTCAAACACCTAACCAATTTCCCCCAAATTATAGGGTTAGGGTTTATGTCTTCAAACATGAAATTAAACATAATCCAAGCTTAATTTCATCAAAACAACATTGAATTCATGTAATTCAAGTCCTAATTTTAATTTAGCACATCAATTCCCTAATTCTTTCCCATCAATAACTCAAGTAGTTCTTCACAACACATGCAATATTACTACCAAAATGTAGAGAATTGAATGTAGAACAAATTATTCTAAAGGATCATACCTTGAATCTAACTTTAAACCTTCCAAATCAAGCTTGAAAAATAATGTTTTCTTCTTCCCTTTTGTTCTTCTCTACTCAAGGCATGTTGGAAGTTTAATGAACAAATTTTTGTTTATTTTTCTTCTTATTTTGCCACTTGTAAAATTTAAATGAATATTAAATTTATTTAAATGGTGAAATTACCAATTTAACCTTTATATCCAATGGCTAATTTAATCCTATCAAAAATCAAGGGTCAAGATTAAATCCATGTAGATTTCATCTTCCAAAAATGCCTTCAATATTTCATAAATATTTCAAAATTGTCATCATTGCCAATTGACCAATTTGCTCTCCAACTAGCCTTTATTTACTAGTTTATTTCAAAATTGCCATTTTGTAAAATTCTAACTAAATCTAGTTAGAATCCAACCAAATAAAATAAAATATTCATAAAATAATATTTTATGAATTTTTCCATGTCTTTTGGATCAGACTCTAAAATTTCCATTCGATCTAATATACCGATAAATAATTCTTTACCCAGAAATAAACTGTAGGATTCATCTTGAATCAAACTAAAAATATTTCCAACATTTGTAAATGACTTTTATAACTTTCTCTATCATATGGAAAAATTTCATAATTTTCCAGTTCGATCCGGGTATCCAAATTCCACTTAAACTTTAACTGCGATTTTCCCAATAATCGAAATATCAGATCTAACCAATAATTCCACATTCAATTCACATACTTAGATTCTCTATTTATTTATGAGATAAAAACTCCTAATTTTTAAGTAATTACAACTTTGGTCCTTCAACTTTTCGTATTTCAACTTGTACCATACAAGTTTTGAAAACTTATCATTTTGGTATCTAAACTTTAGCCTTGAATTCCCATTCCAATTTTCCTTGGATTTTAACCAAATTTTGTGAGTATCCTATCTTACTCGCTCTCTATCACATGACACCTTAAAACCTCAGAAATTTCTTTTCTCATAGTCCATAATTAAGAAAATCCTAACTTTTGCATTTTTGTCATTTTAATCACTAAGTAAGCTTTTAAGCAATTATCTTAGCACTAAATGACCCTTAAACAAAGATTGTAAATTTTGGGGTATTACAATTCTCCCCATTAAGAAAATTCATCCTCAAATTTTTAAGATGTACATGTTTCAAATAAATATGGGTACTATTTTTCCATTATATCCTTAACATCCTATGATCCCTCAAACTCAATCACGCAAACCCTTAACATATCTTCTAGTACTTGAATTGCTCTTTCAGTAATCGAACTATTTCCTTTATATATAGTTCAACATAATTGCTTACCTAATAATCCACTCTAAATGGTATAAAGTGAGCAGATTTTGTTAACATGTCCACTATTACCCAGATATAATCTTTCTTGTTGGGTCAATGATAGTCTTGTCACAAAGTCCATAGTAACTCTGTCCCACTTTCATTACAGAACAAAAATAGTTTGTAACTTTTCGAACGGCACTTAATGTTCAGCTTTTACCTGTTGGCAAGTCAAACACTTGGTAACAAACTCCGATACCATTCTCTTCATACCAGGCCACCTATATCGATTTTTCAAATCTTGATACATTTTATTTCTCCTGAAATGCAAAGTCAAGGGATTGTAGTGTGCTTCAGAAAGCAATTCTCGCTTTAACAAATCATTTTCAAAAATATACACTTTATTTTTGTAGTAGAGATATTCATCTATTTTAATCTCAAAATCTTTAATTTCACCCGACTCCACTTATTTAATCTTTGCTATACACTTCTTATTTAATGGTTGACTTTTTTTTAATCCGACTTAGCAATGATGATCTTAATTGCAGTTTCACTAATAACAAACCGTCTGATCTCCTTTTTAACTGTGCATTTTAAAGCTCGTAATATAGAAAATGTCTTCCGACTTAAGGCATGGGCTACAACATTTGCTCGGCCTGGATGATAATCGATGACAAGATCATAATCCTTTATCTAATAACTCCTGCAACTGTGATTTTAATTCCCTCAATTCTGCAGGTACCATTATATATGGAGTCATGGATACTAGTTCAGTACTAGGAATAACCTCAATCCCAAATTGTACTTCTCTCTGGAGGTAATCCTGGTAATTCTTCCTAAATACCTCTAGAAAATCATGAAACGCCGTAATCACACTGAGGTCATTATTAATCTTCTTAGTATCCACTACATGGGCTAGAAAAGCCTCATAACCTCGCTCCAATAGTTTCTTGGCTTTAAAAGCTGAGATTACATTCTTTATACATTGAGACCCTTCGCCCAATACTATAATTTCAGAACCATCTGTAGTTTTTAGAATTAATTGTTGTTGGCGACATCTTACTATAGCATCATAGGCATGAAGCCAATCCATGCCCAAAATAATCTTAAGATCATTAAATGGCAGCTCCAACAAGCCAGTTGGGAATTCAATTCCCTGAACTTTAAGCGGACATTTCCTACTTACTTTAGTTACCTAAACACTTTGGCCTAGGGGGTTTATGGCTATCACATCACTCTGAGTTAGTTCTAAAGGAATTCCTCTTTTCCTAACTAACTTCGAAGTAACATATGAATGTGTACACCCAGTATCTATCAAAACAATTACAGGTTGACCATAGAGTTGAAAAGCACCTGTAACAATGTCGGGTTCTTCTCTGTCATCTCTGCGTCCAACGTACAGATGTGATATACCCTTGATGAAGCTCTATCATCTCGACCCACCAAAGCTTCAGTCTCTTTTTGATAATACACTCTGGATTATCCTGCGAACCCACGACCCTTGCCTTTTTCCATCCCAATAGATTTTTCAGTCTGAGTCGATCTGTCATCTCAATTTGGACAATCACGCATAAAATGTCCAGTTTCACCACAATGGAAACAGTTCTCTGTGATCATCCAACACTCTCCACGATGAATCCGATTACAATATTTATATCGAGGAGGCCCTTGTTTATTTCTAGAGCCTTTCACTAATATCGAAGTATTTTTGGACTTTCCAGCTTGACTTGATTGTCCTCGAGGTGCTAAAAATCTGGATCTCCCTTGTCTGCGAATATCCTTTGTCCCGCTTTAGATGATCACGAAGAAAAAGATGTTTCAACAAATCCTTTTTGACTCTGTGATTCTTTTTAGCCTTCTCTCGGACAATCTCCATTGCTTTAGCTCTATTAATCGCTTCTTGGAAGTCCTCGAATAATTACCACCAAAGACCTCTTGATATTTGGCATCTAATCCACTTATAAAGTCACGCTGATGGCTCTCTCATTCGGTAGCAATTGAGGCAAACCTACACAATCTATTAAACTCGCACTGTACTCATATACCGAGTGATCTCCTGTTTAAGATTCAGAACTGTTGTCTCATTTCCCGAATAAAAGCATCGCCAATATATTTCCTCCTAAACTCACAAAGGAAAAACGCCAATTCACTTCTTCTCGCATTACGAGCAAAGGACATTATTCCACCATAACAAAGTGCTTGCTCTCTCAATAGGGAAACAATTCCTTCCAGCTTTCCCCGATCATCATAATCGATCCGAGTCAACATTGTCTGTATGTCAATCAACCAAAAATTGGCTGACATTGGATCTCCATCAATGTTGCCTCAAAAATCGAGAGCATGCAACTTATTTAGCTCTTTAGGAACGAAAACTCGAGGAGGTCTATTAATTATTGCATCCAGGGCTTGCAGAAATGTACCCTGGTCTTGCACCGGTATTTCCTGTGCAAGTGCACCAGCCTCTTGCTCTACAGGCTGCTGTACTTCCTCCCTGACTTTTGGAGCATTCTCAGGCTCCACTTGTTGAGCAACATGTCGGGATCTGATTCCCTCCGACATCTGTACTCATAACATACCCTTAAACTAATAAGCAATTGCATTGATCAAACAAGTATCATTTTCAAGTAAATACGGCATCCTAGTGGGATGTACACACTTTAACACTTTTATCAAGTTCAAATTAAATCCAGAACCGGCTAAACCTGTAGCTCTGATACCAACAATTGTAACACCCCCTTCCGTGACCGTACATTGATCACGAGTCAAAAATGTCACAACTTTTTAAAAATAGTCTTTTAATCCAAAAACCAGGGTAATTTAAAATTTTTAAGACAAATTCCCAGGTGGTCACCCATCTTGAAATTTCCCTAATTCAATCATGCTTAACTTTATCTAATTTGGAAATAAAATAATAATTTAATACATGATAGTAAAACTTTTTACGTAAATAATATAATCATATTGAACATATAATAATAATAAGTAGTAACTATGTTTAACATTTATGAACAATTACATATCCGATTGAAGTATTTTAACAAAAAACCAGTTTAGCTAGTACATGCCACTATTAAACAGAAAAACATGAATGTCATAAGTAATGAAATAACTTGTCGATTTGTATCTTCCAAAAGAGAAGGTGATGCAAAAGCTCCGCTCCTACTTCGTTTACCTGTGTGTATGACAACAATACACGGTGAGTATAACCCGAGGAGGCATAAGATGAGTAACATATAAAATACTTTATAATGCATGATACTTTTCAAAGGCATAATAGTCTTTAAACCATATAATCAGAATGCATGAATATCTATACTAGAAAACATATTGTGTTCATTCTGTACTATATAAAAGTATATAATCATTTTGTGAAATCATATAGCCCAAGGTAAATATCAAGTGACTAATATACGAGTCGTGTACATTTTAGTACTATCCTTTCTATCGACACAAATGAAGTATCGGGAACATATTAACACAATGAGGTGTTATGATCATATCAACACAATAAAGTGTTGCCAATCAACACAATGAAGTGTTGCAAACTATCAACGTCGCATCATCGTCAACACAATGAAGTGTCGATTAGTGTGACTCTTATGGTATACCACTATATTGTCCAACTCAATGTTATACTACAAAGGGCAACTTTAAAATCAATTCTGCAAAATGGCAAACAACCCATATACATTTCATATCATGTAAAACATATCATATTAGAACAGTTCATACTCCAATATATTCTATATAATCCATGGTATACATGCCATTTAAAAACTATATAAAATAACTTTTCATATATATCATGATATAAACCATTTGTGATCATAAAATATGCCACAATCTTTAAATCAAGAAAATAAAGTATCATGCCAAAAACATATTTTGTTGTTTATAGAAATTCTTTACCTTTTGGGTGACTTATCGCGTCTCCCTTTAGTATGTTAATAAACATACATTTAAAAACATGTATGCACTCACCTTAGCCTTGCAAATGTGGTTGCCTTCACTATTCTATTATCACTCTCAAACTTTTTCTTTTCATTTTTCATTGGAACAACCTTGGTTTATATCGAAATCTACATTTAAAATAACATATACCATTCCAAGTATATGTTAGTACATATCATCTAAAATATAATAATGGAAAGTAATTAAAATAACTATCCATTATGTATAAAATTGATCCGATAAAACTTTCTATATTCAATCATTTTTCCTCACATTTTCCTTCAAATCTTCAACCTTTACCAAAATAATTACTTTAGTCCATAAGGACTCTTTTAGGCTCCCAACCATAAATTTCAAGTCTAACCCTAACATTTTCCATCCTTTTCACTTTAGGACCCAAACTTTAAAATTTGCACTTTGGTCCCTAAAGTAGCCAATACTCAATTCAACCTAAATTGTTGATTTAAACTTCAAAATCAACATTAAAATCACTAGACTTAATTTTCCAGCATAATATACTTCAAATACAAGCTCAAAAATCAAGTCCCTAAACTTTTCAAAGTTTACATTTTGATCCCTAATGAAATTTAATTAGGGATTTTCATTTTAATCACCTTGTATCAACATATAAAATCATTCTTTTCATTTCCATCATCAAAATAATTTTTTTTTTGCAATAATTTTCCCTAAATTCTTCAAAATTGCCGAATGGTCCCTAAATTTTTCATAGGATTTTCATCATTTCCAATATAGAAACTATATCACAACTTCATTTCCATCCCTAATTCAAACACCTAACCAATTTTCCCCAAATTATAAGGTTAGGGTTTATGTCTTCAAACACGAAATTAAACATAATCCAAGCTTAATTTCATCAAAAACAACATTGAATTCATGTAATTCAAGTCCTAATTTTAATTTAGCACATCAATTCCCTAATTCTTTCCCATCAATAACTCAAGTAGTTCTTCACAACACCATGCAATATTACTACCAAAATGTAGAGAATTGAATGTAGAACAAATTATTCTAAAGGATCATACCTTGAATCTAACTTTAAACCTTCCAAATCAAGCTTGAAAAATAATGTTTTCTTCTTCCCTTTTGTTCTTCTCTACTCAAGGCATGTTGGAAGTTTAATGAACAAATTTTTGTTTATTTTTCTTCTTATTTTGCCACTTGTAAAATTTAAATGAATATTAAATTTATTTAAATGGTGAAATTACCAATTTAACCTTTATATCCAATGGCTAATTTAATCCTATCAAAAATCAAGGGTCAAGATTAAATCCATGTAGATTTCATCTTCCAAAAATGCCTTCAATATTTCATAAATATTTCAAAATTGTCATCCTTGCCAATTGACCAATTTGCTCTCCAACTAGTCTTTATTTACTAGTTTATTTCAAAATTTCCATTTTGTAAAATTCTAACTAAATCTAGTTAGAATCCAACCAAATAAAATAAAATATTCATAAAATAATATTTTATGAATTTTCCATGTCTTTTGGATCAGACTCCAAAATTTCCATTCGATCTAATATACCGATAAATAATTCTTTACCCGTAAATAAACTCTAGGATTCATCTTGAATCAAACTAAAAATATTTCCAACATTTGTAAATGACTTTTATAACTTTCTCTATCATATGGCAAAATTTCATAATTTTCCAGTTCGATCCGGGTATCCAAATTCCACTTAAACTTTAACTGCGATTTTCCCAATAATCGAAATATCAGATCTAACCAATAATTCCACATTCAATTCACATACTTAGATTCTCTATTTATTTATGAGATAAAAACTCCTAATTTTTAAGTAATTACAACTTTGGTCCTTCAACTTTTCGTATTTCAACTTGTACCATACAAGTTTTGAAAACTTATCATTTTGGTATCTAAACTTTAGCCTTGAATTCCCATTCCAATTTTCCTTGGATTTTAACCAAATTTTGTGAGTATCCTATCTTACTCGCTCTCTATCACATGACACCTTAAAACCTCAGAAATTTCTTTTCTGCAGTCCATAATTAAGAAAATCCTAACTTTTGCATTTTTGTCATTTTAATCACTAAGTAAGCTTTTAAGCAATTATCTTAGCACTAAATGACCCTTAAACAGTATTGTAAATTTTGGGGTATTACAATTCTCCCCATTAAGAAAATTCATCCTCAAATTTTTAAGATGTACATGTTTCAAATAAATATGGGTACTATTTTTCCATTATATCCTTAACATCCTATGATCCCTCAAACTCAATCACGCAAACCCTTAACATATCTTCTAGTACTTGAATTGCTCTTTCAGTAATCGAACTATTTCCTTTATATATAGTTCAACATAATTGCTTACCTAATAATCCACTCTAAATGGTATAAAGTGAGCAGATTTTGTTAACATGTCCACTATTACCCAGATATAATCTTTCTTGTTGGGTCAATGATAGTCTTGTCACAAAGTCCATAGTAACTCTGTCCCACTTTCATTCTGAACAAAAATAGTTTGTAACTTTTCGAACGGCACTTAATGTTCAGCTTTTACCATTGGCAAGTCAAACACTTGGTAACAAACTCCGATACCATTCTCTTCATACTGTGCCACCTATATCGATTTTTCAAATCTTGATACATTTTATTTCTCCCGAAATGCAAAGTCAAGGGATTGTAGTGTGTCTAAAGCAATTCTCGCTTTAACAAATCATTTTCAAAAATATACACTTTATTTTTGTAGTAGAGATATTCATCTATTTTAATCTCAAAATCTTTAATTTCACCCGACTCCACTTATTTAATCTTTGCTATACACTTCTTATTTAATGGTTGACTTTTTTTTAATCCGACTTAGCAATGATGATCTTAATTGCAGTTTCACTAATAACAAACCGTCTGATCTCCTTTTTAACTGTGCATTTTAAAGCTCGTAATATAGAAAATGTCTTCCGACTTAAGGCATGGGCTACAACATTTGCTCGGCCTGGATGATAATCGATGACAAGATCATAATCCTTTATCTAATAACTCCTGCAACTGTGATTTTAATTCCCTCAATTCTGCAGGTACCATTATATATGGAGTCATGGATACTAGTTCAGTACTAGGAATAACCTCAATCCCAAATTGTACTTCTCTCTGGAGGTAATCCTGGTAATTCTTCCGGCAATACCTCTAGAAAATCATGAAACGTCAGAATCACACTGAGGTCATTATTAATCTTCTTAGTATCCACTACATGGGCTAGAAAAGCCTCATAACCTCGCTCCAATAGTTTCTTGGCTTTAAAAGCTGAGATTACATTCTTTATACATTGAGACCCTTCGCCCAATACTATAATTTCAGAACCATCTGTAGTTTTTAGAATTAATTGTTGTTGGCGACATCTTACTATAGCATCATAGGCATGAAGCCAATCCATGCCCAAAATAATCTTAAGATCATTAAATGGCAGCTCCAACAAGCCAGTTGGGAATTCAATTCCCTGAACTTTAAGCGGACATTTCCTACTTACTTTAGTTACCTAAACACTTTGGCCTAGGGGGTTTATGGCTATCACATCACTCTGAGTTAGTTCTAAAGGAATTCCTCTTTTCCTAACTAACTTCGAAGTAACATATGAATGTGTACACCCAGTATCTATCAAAACAATTACAGGTTGACCATAGAGTTGAAAAGCACCTGTAACAATGTCGGGTTCTTCTCTGTCATCTCTGCGTCCAACGTACAGATGTGATATACCCTTGATGAAGCTCTATCATCTCGACCCACCAAAGCTTCAGTCTCTTTTTGATAATACACTCTGGATTATCCTGCGGACCCACGACCCTTGCCTTTTTCCATCCCAATAGATTTTTCAGTCTGAGTCGATCTGTCATCTCAATTTGGACAATCACGCATAAAATGTCCAGTTTCACCACAATGGAAACAGGCTCCTGTGATCATCCAACACTCTCCACGATGAATCCGATTACAATATTTATATCGAGGAGGCCCTTGTTTATTTCTAGAGCCTTTCACTAATATCGAAGTATTTTTGGACTTTCCAGCTTGACTTGATTGTCCTCGAGGTGCTAAAAATCTGGATCTCCCTTGCTGCGAATATCCTTTGTCCCGCTTAGATGATCACGAAGAAAAAGATGTTTCAACAGTCCTTTTTTGACTCTGTGATTCTTTTTTAGCCTTCTCTCGGACAATCTCCATTGCTTTAGCTCTATTAACTGCTTCTTGGAAGTCCCTGGGAATAATTACCACCAGCACCTCTTGATATTTGGCATCTAATCCACTTATAAAGCTGTCAGTGATGGCTCTCTCATTCGGTAGCAATTCAGAGGCAAACCTACACAATCTATTAAACTCGCACTCGTACTCATATACCGAGTGATCTCCCTGTTTAAGATTCAGGAACTGTTGTCTCATTTCCCGAATAAAAGCATCGCCAATATATTTCCTCCTAAACTCACAAAGGAAAAACTGCCAATTCACTTCTTCTCGTACACGAGCAGTGACATTATTCCACCATAACAGTGCTTGCTCTCTCAATAGGGAAACAATTCCTTCCAGCTTTCCCCGATCATCATAATCGATCCGAGTCAACATTGTCTGTATGTCAATCAACCAAAAATTGGCTGACATTGGATCTCCATCAATGTTGCCTCAAAAATCGAGAGCATGCAACTTATTTAGCTCTTTAGGAACGAAAACTCGAGGAGGTCTATTAATTATTGCATCCAGGGCTTGCAGAAATGTACCCTGGTCTTGCACCGGTATTTCCTGTGCAAGTGCACCAGCCTCTTGCTCTACAGGCTGCTGTACTTCCTCCCTGACTTTTGGAGCATTCTCAGGCTCCACTTGTTGAGCAACATGTCGGGATCCGATTCCCTCCGACATCTGTACTCATAACATACCCTTAAACTAATAAGCAATTGCATTGATCAAACAAGTATCATTTTCAAGTAAATACGGCATCCTAGTGGGATGTACACACTTTAACACTTTTATCGAGTTCAAATTAAATCCAGAACCGGCTAAACCTGTAGCTCTGATACCAACAATTGTAACACCCCCTTCCGTGACCGTACATTGATCACGAGTCAAAAATGTCACAACTTTTTAAAAATAGTCTTTTAATCCAAAAACCAGGGTAATTTAAAAATTTTAAGACAAATTCCCAGGTGGTCGCCCATCTTGAAATTTCCCTAATTCAATCATGCTTAACTTTATCTAATTTGGAAATAAAATAATAATTTAATACATGATAGTAAAACTTTTTACGTAAATAATATAATCATATTGAACATATAATAATAATAAGTAGTAACTATGTTTAACATTTATGAACAATTACATATCCGATTGAAGTATTTTAACAAAAAACCAGTTTAGCTAGTACATGCCACTATTAAACAGAAAAACATGAATGTCATAAGTACTGAAATAAACTATCGATTTGTATCTTCCAAAAGAGAAGGTGATGCAAAAGCTCCGCGCCTACTTCCGTTTACTTGTGTGTATGACAACAATACACGCTGAGTATAACCCAGTGAGGCATAAGATGAGTAACATATAAAATACTTTATAATGCATGATACTTTTCAAAGGCATAATAGTCTTTAAACCATATAATCTGTAATGCAGGAATATCTATACTAGAAAACATACTGTGATCATTCTGTACTATATAAAAGTATATAATCATTTTGTGAAATCATATAGCCCAAGGTAAATATCAAGTGACTAATATACGAGTCGTGTACATTTTAGTACTATCCTTTCTATCGACACAATGAAGTATCGGGAACATATTAACACAATGAGGTGTTGCGATCATATCAACACAATAAAGTGTTGCAAACTGTCAATGTCGCATACTATCGAAACACAATAAAGTGTTGCGATCATATCAACACAATAAAGTGACTCTTAGTGTGACTCTTATGGTATACCACTATATTGTCCAACTCAATATTATACTACAAAGGGCAACTTTAAAATCAATTCCTGCAAAATGGCAAGCAACCCATATACATTTCATATCATGTAAAACATATCATATTAGAGCAGTTCATACTCCAATATATTCTATATAATCCATGGTATACATGCCATTTAAAAACTATATAAAATAGCTTTTCATATATATCATGCTATAAACCATTTGTGATCATAAGATATGCCACAATCTTTAAATCAGTAAAATAAAGTATCATGCCAAAAACATATTTTGTTGTTTATAGAAATTCTTTACCTTTTTGGGTGACTTATCGCGTCTCCCTTTAGTATGTTAATAAACATACATTTAAAAACATGTATGCACTCACCTTAGCCTTGCAATGTGGTTGCCTTCACTATTCTATTATCACTCTCAAACTTTTTCTTTTCCTTTTCTGCTGGAACAACCTTGGTTTATATCGAAATCTACATTTAAAATAACATATACCATTCCAAGTATATGTTAGTACATATCATCCCAAATATAATAATGGAAAGTAATTAAAATAACTATCCATTATGTATAAAATTGATCCGATAAAACTTTCTATATTCGAATCATTTTTCCTCACATTTTCCTTCAAATCTTCAACCTTTACCAAAATAATTACTTTAGTCCCTAAGGACTCTTTTAGGCTCCCAGCCATAAATTTCAAGTCTAGCCCTTACATTTTCCATCCTTTGCACTTTAGGATCCAAACTTTAAAATTTGCACTTTGGTCCCTAAAGTAGCCGAATACTCAATTTAACCAAAAGTGTTGATTTAAACTTCAAAATCAACATTAAAATCACTAGACTTAATTTTCCAGCATAATATACTTCAAATACAAGCTCAAAAATCAAGTCCCTAAACTTTTCAAAGTTTACAATTTGGTCCCTAATGAAATTTAATTAGGGATTTTCATTTTAATCACCTTGTATCAACATATAAAATCATTCTTTTCATTTCCATCATCAAAATAATTTTTTTTTTGCAATAATTTTCCCTAAATTCTTCAAAATTGCCGAATGGTCCCTAAATTTTTCATAGGATTTTCATCATTTCCAATATAGAAACTATATCACAACTCCATTTCCATCCCTAATTGAAACACCTATCCAATTTCCCCCAAATTCTAGGGTTAGGGGTTATGTCTTCAAACATGAAATTAAACATAATCCGAGCTTAATTTCATCAAAACAACATTGAATTCATGTAATTCAAGTCCTAATTTCAATTTAGCACATCAATTCCCTAATTCTTTCCCATCAATAACTCAAGTAGTTCTTTACAACACCATGCAATATTACTAGCAAAATGTAGAGAATTGAATGTAGAACAAATTATTCTAAAGGATCATACCTTGAATCTAACTTTAAACCTTCCAAATCAAGCTTGAAAAATAATGTTTTCTTCTTCCTTTTTGTTCTTCTCTACTCACGGCATGTTGGATGTTTAATGAACAATTTTTTGTTCATTTTTCTTCTTATTTTGCCACTTGTAAAATTTAAATGAATATTAAATTCATTTAAATGGCAAAATTACCAATTTAACCTTTATATCCAATGGCTAATTTAATCCTATCAAAAATCAAGGGTCAAGATTAAATCCATGTAGATTTCATTTCCAAAAGTGCCATCAATATTTCCTAAATATTTCAAAATTGTCATCCTTGCCAATTGACCATTTTTCTCTCCAACTAGTCTATATTTACTAGTTTATTTCAAAATTTCCATTTTGTAAAATTCTAACTAAATCTAGTTAGAATCCAACCAAATACAATAAAATATTCATAAAATAATATTTTATGAATTTTCCATGTATTTTGGACCAGTCTCCAAAATTTCCATTCGATCCAATATACCGATAAATAATCCTTTACTCAGAAATAAACTCTAGGATTCATCTTGAATCAAACTAAAAATATTTCCAACATTTGGAAATGACTTTTATAACCTTTCTCTATCATATGGCAAAATTTCATAATTTTCTAGTTCGATCCGGGTATCAGAATTCCACGTAAACTTTAACTGCGACTTTCCCAATAATCGAAATATCAGATCGAACCATTAATTCCACATTCGATTCACATCCTTAGATTCTCTATTTATTTATGAGATAAAACTCCTAACTTTTAAGTAATTACAACTTTGGTGCTTTCACTTTTCATATTTCAACTTTTACCATACAAGTTTTGAAAACTTATCATTTTGGTCACTAAACTTTAACCGTGAATTCCCATTCTAATTTCCCTTGGATTTTAACCAAATTTTGCGAGTATCCTATTTTACTCGCTCTCTATCACATGACACCTTAAAACCTCATAAATTTCTTTTCTACAGTCCATAATGTAGAAAATCCTAACTTTTGCATTTTTGTCATTTTAATCACTAAGTAAGCTTTTAAGCAATTATCTTAGCACTAAATGACCCTTAAACAGTATTGTAAATTTTGGGGTATTATAGACCCTGGATAGACGACCTCTATCCTTGACTAGCCGACCGCTAATCTTTAGGTAACTGACCATTAACCTTTCATTTCAGATACACCAATCTCCCATGATAGTCGACCACTACCATGACCTATACCATACTGATCGCATGATATAACACCCTTGCCAACCGCAAGATCAACATCAACAAGGGGAACCGACCGCTCAACCCAAGTGACAATAATATAATCTGAGTAGCAGACCGCTTACCTCAAGGACTCTTAACCACGATTGATTTTTAACATATTATAGTGCACTTCATCCTATGGCATGCCAACTGTATCCGAATGTTTTCTCATCATGTCACATAGCCAATATATCATTTACCAAAACTATTTACTCACTGTTTTACAATGCATTATACAAAACCACCACATGTGCAATCACATTGCCAAAGCAATAACACCATTCCCGACCGGAATGAAAACCAATGCTCACTAGCATATCTAATACTTTTAAACCCCTGTATATGTAATTAAAATTATGCATTTCCAGCAAATAAATCAAACCATGTTTACGACCAAAACATGAATTACACATGCTCATATCCGAACCGATATTAAAGAGCAAAAGAGGGAAAACTTACTTCCAAGTTTAGGTAAGTGTTTCAAACCTAACCTAAACTCCAAACAACCTTTATTAAACCTTTTAAAGGCGTTTAAACCATTTTACACTCACCGATATACTTAGCTTTGCTCACTGACGCAAATCAAGCTTCCGACAAGCTACAATCAACGTCAAGCTTCGCCGCTTTGATTATCCCCTGTTTTAACCATATAAGACCAGAGGGTAAATGCATCATTATGCATTCAAACCATTGCCTACAAGAAATTAACTGCAACTCTCAAGTTACCCACCCAAAACTTATCCGAAACATACCGAAATCATCATCAAACACTTTCGAAACTTAACCCAGCCATACTACACAGCCACCTCAATACCACAAAAACACAAATCTAACAACCTTAACAACTAGGCATTGATGCGATCTCATCTTGGAATTTACCGAGATGCTTGAATTTCCCTATCGTAAATGAAGTAACTTTGTGTTGTAAGACTTGTAATAGTTTTTGGATGGTTTAAAGGGCGATGGTGTGTAACGATATAGAAAGTGATGAGAATAAGATTCTAAAATTTTAGAAGGTTAATGTGTTCGATGGTGGTGGTAGAATTGGATGATGGAAGATGGGAGGTAGTTTAGGACTTGAGGATTGAACCAACACTAAAAGTGTGATTTGAACCCTATAACGGTCTCTAAACGAAATAAGGATCTTGACCCACAAGTTATGTAAAACTAGGAACCAAATTTATCAATGTTTGATTCAACAAGCAGAACTTGAAGGATCGATAAAGTTCTCAAAAGAACGAAAGAGATAAAACTCTCAGTTTTTCTTGAAATCAAAGTGTGTGTTACAATTGAAAAACCAACCTCTATTTATAGCCTTTGCAAAATGGCATGATCAGCCAATATTCCTAGGGAGGTGTGAATGGATAATAAATAAAAAAGAAATCATAAAATGTGTGCCTTTTCCGCCCAATGTAATCATAAGCTAGCATGTCAATTTTCATGTAAATTTAAGCAAGCATGTCAATTTCCATGTGAATGTAAGCAAGCACCTCAAGCAAGCATCTCAAGTAAGCACATCTCTAGAATTGCCGTCTATTGTGAATACAAGCAAGCACCTCAAGCAAGCATCTCAAACAAGCACCTCTCTAGAATTGCCGTCCATTTTGAACGTAAGCATGCATGTAAATTTCCATGTGAACATAAGCAAGCACCTCAAGCAAGCACGTCAATTTCCATAAGAAAGCACCTCAAGCAAGCACCTCCAAAGCTAAGCAAGCATCTCAAGCAAGCACCTCTCCCATAGTCAAAATCCTCTTAATCACCCTAATGATGTGTCTATTCATTGTCTTTGCATAACACCTATAAATACGAGAAATATGATCAGAAATAAACAAGGTAATATGATGCGTGCTAAAGATAATAAATATGATTCAACGAACTCTAGTGCTGGTAAGATAAACTATAAACAACATAATAGAAAACATGTGCACACTAAAACTATAATAATCAAATGTAATATATGCATCGGAAATAAACATGCAACACGTTGCATGGACTCCCTTTCATGTTGCATGAATCTTCCATGTTGCAAGGCATTGATTCAACTTCGGTTGCTTCTATAATCTTCCATGCATGATTGCAGTTGTTGCTGACCGCATCTTTAAATTTCCTTACCCTTACATGACTAATGGGGCCTCAGGGAAATTCCTCCGGGTCTAATGGTGGTGGTGACGCCATGATCCCATCATCCTCCCCTTCTTGAGAGCGATTTGTCCTCAAATCATTACCTTTCTCAAAAAGAGATAATTCTGAAACGTTAAAAGTAGCACTGACACTAAACTCTCCAGAAGATCTATCTTGTAGGCATTATCATTGATCTTCTCCAATACTTGAAATGGCCTATCCCCTCTAGGTAAGAGTTTAGATTTCCTTTGTGTTGGAAATTGTTCCTTCATGAAGTGTCGAAGTTGACTCGCTTTCGCCCTTTATTTGCTTGTTGTTCATAATGCTTTGTTCTTTTCTCAATGTTCTCTCGAACCTTCTGATAAAGCTTTTTCACGAATTTAGCCTAGTTTTTTTGTCCAGGTTTAATGCTTGATCAATGGGCAAAGGTAACAAATCCATAAGAGACAATGGATTAAACCCATATACATCCTCAAATGGTGTGAATTTGGTGGCTGAATGAACTGATCTATTGTAAGCAAATTCCACATGTGGAAAGCTATTGTCCCACGATTTTGGATTCTTGCTAATCAAAGATCGCAACAAAGTTGAAAGTACTCAATTTACCACTTCGATTTGGCCATCGGTTTGAGGATGACAAGTTGTAGAGAACAATAACTTTGTCCCAATTCTGCTCCATAAAGACCTCCAAAAATCACTCAAAAACTTTGTGTCTCGATCTAAAATGATTGTCCTTGAAAGTCCATGTAAACGCACAATCTCCCTGAAAAACAGATTAGAAATATTGGAAGCATCATCAGTTTTATGACACAGAATAAAGTGCGCCATTTTCGAAAACCTATCGACAACCACGAAAATGGAATTTCTACCATTCTTTGTTCTAGAAAGTCTTAGAATAAAGTCTATGGAAGTGTCAACCCACAACTCTTTAGAGATTGGTAATGTCGTGTACAACCCTTGAGGTTGAAGTCTTGATTTTGCCCTTTTATAAGTGATACATCGCTTAAAATTCGTTACATAACCCTTTTCATTTTTGGCTAAAACAAATGCTCTTGTAGGATGTTTAACGTCTTGTTAACTCTGAAATGTCCTACAAGCCCCCAGCTATGGGCTTCCTTCACTAAGACCTCACGCGCACTACTTTGAGGAATGCAAAGTTTCCTTTCCTTGAATAAGAACCCATCGTGCCTGTAAAACTTGTCAAACGCACCTTTCTCACATGATTTAAAGGTCTCTCCAAAATTAAGATCAGTAGCATAGAGTTCTTTAAGAAATGCAAATCCAATAAGTTTAGATTCAAGAGAATTAAGAAGCACATACCTCCGTGATAAGGCATCAGCAACAATGTTCTCTTTTTTCTTCTTGTACTTAATGACGTATGGAATGATTCAAGGAATTCCACCCATTTGGTGTGCCTTTTGTTGAGTTTGTGTTGTCCCTTGATGTGTTTCAATGACTCAAGGTCCGTATGCACAACAAATTCCTTCGACCATAGGTTATGTTGCCATTTTCCAAGGCTCTGATCAGAGCATACATTTCCTTGACATATGTTGGATAGTTCAAGGTTGCTCCATTTAGTTTTTCGCTAAAATATGCAACTGGATGTCCCTCTTGCGATAAAGCAGCATCGATTCCTACACCTAAAGCATCACACTCGATCTCGAATGTCTTATCCAAGTTTGGTAAGGAAAGTAATGGTGCCTTTGTTAAGCGTTTCTTAATCTGATTAAAAGCCTGTTGTTATTCAATATTCCAAAAGAAACTTGCATTCTTTTTAATCATGTTAGTTAAAAGAGCAACAATGGTACTAAAATTTGGAATGAACCTTCGATAGAAACTGGCCAGTCCATGAAAGCTCCTTACCTCGCTAATGTTTCTAGGCGTCGACCACTCTTCAATTGCTTTTACCTTCTCATGATCAACCTCCAAGCCTTCAGAGCTCACTAAAAATCCTAGAAACATAAGTTTGCTTGTACAGAAAACACATTTTTTAAGTTAGCATACAGTTTCTCCTTTCGAAGTGTATTCAAAACAAACCTGAGATGTATTTCATGGTCCTCCAAAGAACGATTGTAGATGAGAATGTCGTCAAAATAAACAATGCAAAACTTACCGATATAATGCCGTAGCATGTGACTCATCATTCTCATAAATGTGCTAGGTGCATTTGTTAAACCGAAAGGCATCACAGTCCACTCATACAATCCTTGTTTTGTTTTGAATGCTATCTTCCATTTAGCACCCTCTCTCGTCCTGATTTGGTGATATCCACTTTTAAGATCGATCTTTGAAAACACACTGGAACCACTCAATTCATCCAACATATCATCTAGGCATGGTATAGGATGTCGATATTTGATTGTGATATGATTGATTGCTCGACAATCCACACACATATGCCATGACCCATCTTTCTTGGGTACCAATAGTACAAGAACGGTACATAGGCTTAAACTCTCTCGAATATAGCCTTTTTCCATCAATTCTTATACTTATTGTTGTAACACTTTTGTTTCCTCGGGGTTACTCCTATATGTTGGTCGATTGGGTAATGTAGCACCAGGCACAAAATTGATTTGATGTTTTATGCCACAAATAAGTGGTAAACCTCCTAGAATCTCGTTAGGTAAAACATCTTCAAAATCCTGCAAAAGAGAAACAATAGAAGAAGGCAATGTTGCATCGAGTTTGTTAGTGTTCAAAAAATTCTCCTCGTACAAAGTACAAGAAGTGTTTGCCTTGCCAAAACAAATTTTCTAATTTCACTACCCCTCGCATATACGTTCATTATAAGCTTCTCTCCCCCGCTTTCAATTTCACTCTTTCCCTTCTCGCTTTTATTAGTACTTACTATTTTTCTCTCATTCCATCACTCATTTTTCCGTTTTTGTTTCTTCTCTTTTAATCCTTGGAAACTCTTTTTCATATGCATTTTATCATCATGTACTTGTTGCGGTGATAAAGGGGTCAGCATGTGCTTTCTTCCTTCAAAAGTGAATGAGTATCGATTGCTATATCCGTCATGATTCACTCTTTGATCTGCCAAGACCTCCCTAAAAGTAAGTAGCTAACTTGTTTGGGTACAACATCACACAGGACCTTGTCCTTGTACCTACTAATGGAAAATGGTACGACTATCTGCTTGGTCACATTCAATTCCCCATCATAATTAAGCCATTTAAGCTTATACGGGTGTGGATGTTTTGTTGTCACCAATCCAAGTGTGTCCACCATTAACGTGCTGGCAACATTAGTACAACTTCCTCCATCAATAATCACAGAACATACCTTTCCATTGATATGGCAACGTGTATGAACATATTCTTTCGTTGCTGGTCGCCTTGCACCATTTGTGTATTTAGACTCCTCTTCACAACGAGCACTTCTCCTTTAGCGGGAGGGTCTAAGTCTTCATCATCTTCACTTATGGCATCAACTTCTTCTTTTTCTGATTCGGAATCAATCTCTCCACTTCCTCAAATCGCCATAGTATGCCTATTTGGGCACTGACTAGCTACATGTCCCCTTCCTAGACAATTGAAGCATTGAATATCCCTGGATCGATTTGGTGTAGCTTGTGGTTTTCCTTTGTTCTCATCAATATTCTTGTTGGGTTTTGATGTCCCAACGTTTTCCTTGAACTGATTTGGTTTGTATGGCGCCTTTGGAGCAATCTGTCTCTATTTAGAATTCTGAGTCCATCTACAAGTAGAAGTGTTGTTTCAGGACGTACCTTTACGTTTAAATTGTTGTTCCACCTAAATAGCCAAGTGAACCAATTCTTCTAAGTCCACATAGTATTGCAAATCCACGGTATCAGCTATGTCTTGATTTAGCACCGAAATGAACCTTGCCATGGTAGATTCAGTGTCTTCCTCCATATTTGCTCGTATTATTGCCATCTCCATCTCTTTAAAATAATCTTCCATTCTCATGTTGCCTTGTTTGAGGTTTTAGAGTTTCTGCATTAATTCTTGATGATAGTAGGCTGGTATAAATATCTTCCTCATTATGCCTTTCATTTCCTCCCATGTGGACACCAGTCGTTCTCCATTTCATCGTCTGTTCATGGTTAACTAGTTCCACCAAACTATTGCATAATTAGTGAATTCAATGGATGCTATTTTTACCTTCTTTTGCTCAGAGTAATTGTGACAATCGAAGATGTGTTTGATCTTCTGTTCTCACTCAAGATAAGCCTCCGGATTTGTTTTCCCTTGAAATGGCAGAATGTTCATCTTTATATTTGCAAGGTTATCATCAAACCTTTCTTGATTCCTCTGATGTGGGCGTTGGTTTCATACAACGGCGAGCCGTTCGTTGTCATCCACAATCTGCTCAATTTCCTCTTCTTGGACACCTTGTCTTTGGTTACCTTGCGCTAGAACGGTTGGGGCTCCCATAAATTTCTCTTCAAGGTCGTCAATCCGCTCATATATGGACTCGAGTTTCTGATCCATAATTTGTCCCAATTATCGAACAAGTGCTTGAAACTGTAGTCTCGGGATTCCTCATGTTTGTCCTACATTAGACGCCCCTATATTCTTATCTGCGTTCATGGCTCCCTATTCACTCCAAAAGAAAAGAAAGAGGAAAAATAAAAAGAAAAAGAAATCACTAGTTCTCTTTGGCTTTTACCCTCAGATGTTCTCACACTGTCGTGCCTTTTACCGCTCTTTTTATCTCAAAAGTTCTTGAATCGAGCTTACTCAAAATCCTCCAAAATACTTGCTGAATCGGCTGTAAAATATATGTTAAGGTATGGAAAGATATGGTGTATAAGGTAGGCTTAGAAGAAAATGCTTACGGTTCAAAGTTAGAAAATTGAAACGAAGAAATAACAATTTGGAAACAAGGAAAAATGTATCAACCCTTGTTATTTGATTTGCTTTCCTTTTTTAATCTATTTTTTCTTTTTTTCACGATAATTCTTTTCTTTTTATTTTTTTAACAGCAAAACACAAAGGATTACTTGATTTAGCCTAAGCTCTGATTACCATCTGATGTGATCTATTCTTGGAATTTACCGAGATGCTTGAATTGCCCAATCGTAAATGAAGAAACTTTGTGTTGTAAGACTTGCAACAGTTTTTGGATGGCTTAAAGGGCGATGGTGTGTAACGATATAGAAAGTGATGAGAATAAGATTCTAAAATTTTAGAAGGTTAATGTGTTCGATGGTGGTGGTAGAATTGGATGATGGAAGATGGGGGATAGTTTAAGACTTGAGATTGAACCAACACTAAAAAGTGTGACCCAAACCCTATAATGGTCTCTAAACGAAATAAGGATCTTGACCTACTAGTTAAGTAAAACTAGGAACCAAAGATATCAAGGTTTGATTCAACAAGCAGAACTTGAAGGATCGATAAATTTCTCAAAAGAACGAAAGAGATAAAACTCTCATTTTTTCTTGAAAACAAAGTGTGTGTTACAATTAAAAAAGCATGCTCTATTTATAGGCTTTACAAAATGATGTGATCAGCCAATATTCCTAGGGAGGTGTGAAGGGATAATAAAAAAAAGAAATCTTAAAATGTGTGTCTTTGCCGCCCAATGTAATCATAAGCTAGCATGTCAATTTTCATGTGAATGTAAGCAAGCATGTCAGTTTCCATATGAATGTAAGTATGCACCTCAAGCAAGAATCTCAAGCAAGCACTTCTCTAGAATTGCCGTCCATTGTAAATGCAAGCAAGCACCTCTCTAGAATTGTCGTCCATTGTGAATGTAAGAAAGCATGTCAATTTCCATGTGAATGTAAGCAAGCACCTCAAGCTAGCACGTCAATTTCAAGCATGTCAATTTCCATAAGCAGACACCTTAAGCAAACACCTCCAAAGCTAAGCAAGCATCTCAAGCATGCACCTCTTCAATAGTCAATATCCTCTTAATCACACTAATGATGTGTCTATTCATTTTCTTTGCATAACACCTATAAATACGAGAAATATGATTAGAAATAAACAAGGTAATATGATGCAAGCTAAATACAAGAAATATGATTCAACGAACTCTAGTGCTGGTAAGATAAACAATAAACAACATAATAGAAAACATGTGCACACTAAAACTATAATAATCAAATGTAACATATGCATCGGAAATAAACATGCAACACGTTGCATGGACTCCCTTTCATGTTGCATGAATCTTTCATGTTGCAAGGCATTAATTCAACTTCGGTAGCTTCTATAATCTTCCATGCATGATTGCACTCGTTGCTGACCGCCTCTCTAAATTTCCTTGCCCTTGCACGAGTAATGGGGCCTAAGGGAAATTCCTCCGGGTCCAATGGTAGTGGTGACTCCATGATCTCATCATCCTCCCCTTCTTGAGAGCGATTTGTTTTCAAATCGTTACCTTGCTCAAAAAGAGATAAGTCTGAAACGTTAAAGGTAGCACTAACACCAAACTCTCCTCGAAGATCTATCTTGTAGGCATTATCATTGATCTTCTCCAATACTTGAAATGGCCCATCCCCTCTAGGCGAGAATTTAGATTTCCTTTGTGCTGGAAATCGTTTCTTCCTGAAGTACACCCAAACCCAATCTTCAGGTTCAAAGTTGACTCGTTTTCGCCCTTTATTTGCTTGTTGTTCATATTGCTTTGTTCCTTTCTCAATGTTCTCTCGAACCTTCTGATAAAGCATTTTCACGAATTTAACCTTGTTTTTCCCGTCTAGTTGTTTTTCTCGTCTAGTTTAATTATTGATCAATGGGAAAAGGTAACAAATCCATAGGAGACAATGGATTAAACCCATATACAACCTCAAATGGTGTGAATTTGGTGGCTGAATGAACTAATCTATTGTAAGAAAATTCTACATGTGACAAGCTATCTTCCCACGATTTTGGATTCTAGCTAATCAAAGACCGTAATAAAGTTGAAAGTACTCGATTTACCACTTCGGTTTGGCCATCAATTTGAATATGACAAGTTGTAGAGAACAATAGCTTTGTCCCAATCCTGCTACATAAAGACCTTCAAAAATCACTCTAAAACTTTGTGTCTCGATCTGAAACGATTGTCCTCGAAAGTCCATGTAAACACACAATCTCCCTAAAAAATAGATTAGAAATATTGGAAGCATCATCAGTTTTATGACACAGAATAAAGTGCGCCATTTTTGAAAACCTATCGACAACCACAAAAATGGAACCTCTACCATTCTTTGTTCTAGAAAGTCCTAAAAAAAGTCCATAGAAGTGTCAACCCACGACTCTTTAGAGATTGGTAATGTCGTGTACAACCCTTGTGGTTGAAGTCTTGATTTTGCCCTTTTACAAGTGATACATCGCTCACAAATTCGTTCCACATCCCTTTTCATTTTTGGCCAAAACAAATGCTCTTGTAGGATGTTTAATGTCTTGTTAACTCTGAAATGTCGCACTACTTTGAGGAATGCAAACTTTCCTTTCCTTGAGTAAGAACCCATCGTGCCTGTAAAACTTGTCAAATGCACTTTTCTCACATGCTTTAAATGTCTCTCCAAAATCAAGATTAGTAGCACAGAGTTCTTAAAGAAATGCAAATCCAATAAGTTTAGATTCAAGTGAATTAAGAAGCACATACCTCCGTGATAAGACATCAATAACAATGTTCTCTTTTTCCTTCTTGTACGAATGATTCAAGGAATTCCACCCATTTGGCGTGCCTTTTGTTGAGTTTGTGTTGTCCCTTGATGTGTTTCAATGACTTATGGTCCGTATGCACAACAAATTCCTTCGACCATAGGTAATGTTTCCATTTTTCCAAGGCCCTGATCAAAGCATACATTTCCTTGTCATATGTTGGATAGTTCAAGGTTGCTCCATTCAGTTTCTCGCTAAAATATGCAACTGGATGTCCTTCTTGTGATAAAACAGCACCGATTCCTACACCTGAGGCATTACGCTCGATCTCAAATGTCTTATCAAAGTTTGGTAAGGAAAGTAATGGTGCCTTTGTTAAGCATTTCTTAATCTAATTAAAAGCCTATTTTTGTTCAATATTCCAAAAGAAACTTGCATTCTTTTTAATCACGTTAGTTAAAAGAGAAGCAATGGTACTAAAATTTGGAATGAACCTTCGATAGAAACTGGCCAGTCCAAGAAAGCTCCTTATCTCGCTAATGCTTCTAGGCGTTGGCCACTCTTCAATTGCTTTTACCTTCTCATGATCAACCTCCAAGCCTTTAGAGTTCACTAAAAATCCTAGAAGCACAAGTTTGCATGTACAGAAAACACATTTTCAAGTTAGCATACAGTTTCTCCTTTCGAAGTGTATTCAAAACAAACCTGAGATGTATTTCATGGTCCTCCAAAGAATGACTGTATATGAGAATGTCGTCAAAATAAACAACGAAAAACTTACCAATATAATGTTGTAGGACGTGATTCACTAATCTCATAAACGTGCTAGGTGCATTTGTTAAACTGAAAGGCATCACAGTCCACTCATACAAACCTTGTTTTGTTTTGAACGCTGTCTTCCATTCATCACCTTCTCTCATCCTAATTTGGTGATATCCGCTTTTAAGATCGATCTTTGAAAACACATTGGAACCACTCAATTCATCTAATATATCATCTAGGAGTGGTATAGGATGTTGATATTTGATTGTGATATGATTGATTGCTCGACAATCCACACACATGCGCCATGACTCATCTTTCTTGGGTATCAACAGTACAGGAATGACACATGGGCTTAAACTCTCTCAAATATAGCCTTTTTCCATCAATTCTTGTACTTGTCATTGTAACTCTTTTGTTTCTGTAGGGTTACTCCTATATACTAGTCGATTGGGTAATTTAGCACCAGGCACAAAATCGATTTGATGTTCTATGCCACAAATAGGTGGTAAACCTCCTAGAATCTCGCCGGGTAAAACATCTTTAAAATCCTGCAAAAGAGAAACAATAGAAGAAGACAATGTTGCATCGAGTTCGTTAGTGTTCAAAAAATTCTCGTCGTACTAAAGCACAAGAAGTGTTTGCCTCGCCAAAACATATTTTCTAATTTCACTACCCCTCGCATATACGCTCATTTTAAGATTCTCTCCCCCACTTTCAATTCCACCCATTCCCTTCTCGCTTTTACTAGTACTTACTGTTTTTCTCTCATTCTCTCGCTTATTTTTCCTTTCTGTTTCTTTCTCTTTTAATCCTTGGAAGCACTTTTTCAAATGCATTTGATCATCATGTACTTGCTGCGGTGACAAAGGGGTTACCGCGTGCTTCTTTCCTTCAAAAATAAATGAGTATCGATTGCTATATCTGTCATGATTCACTCTTCGATCTAACTGCCAAGGCCTCTCCAAAAGTAAGTGGCTGGCTTGCATGGGTACAACATCACACAGGACCTTGTCCTTGTACCTACTAATGGAAAATGGTACGAGTACCTGCTTGGTCACATTCAATTCCCAACCATCATTTAAGCCATTGAAGCTTATACGGGTGTAGGTGCTTTGTTGTCACCAATCCAAGTCTGTCCACCATTAACGTGCTAGCAACATTAGTACAACTTCCTCCATCAATAATCACAGAACATACCTTCCTATCGGTATGGCAACGTGTATGAAAGATATTCTCTCGTTGTTGGTCGCCTTGCACCATTTGTGTATTTAGACTCCTTTTCACAACGAGCACTTCTCCTTCAGTGGGAGGGTCTAAGTCTTCATCTTCGTCACTTATGGCATCAACTTCTTCTTTTTTGAATTCGGATTCAATCTCCCCACTTCCTCAAATCACCATAGTATGCCTATTTGGGCACTTACTAGCTACATGTCCCATTCCAAGACAATTGAAGCATTGAATATCCCTGGATCGATTTGGTGTAGCTTATGGTTTTCCTTTGTTCTAATCAATAGTCTTGTTGGGTTTTGAGGTCCCAACGTTTTCCTTGAACTAATTTGGTTTGTATGGCACCTTTGGGGCAATCTATCCCCATTTAGAATCCTGGCTCCATCTAGAAGTAGAAGAGTTGTTTCAGGATGTACATTTACGTTTAAATGATTGTTCCACCTCCATAGCCAAGTGAACCAATTCTTCTAAGTCCACATAGTATTGCAAATCCACGGTGTTGGCTATGTCTTCATTTAGCCCCGAAATGAACCTTGCCATGGTAGATTCAGTGTCTTCCTCCACATTTGCTTGTATCATTGCCATCTCCATCTCTTTAAAATAATCTTCCACGCTCATGTTGCCTTGTTTGAGGTTCTGGAGTTTCTGCGTTAATTCTTGATGATAGTAGGCTAGTATAAATCTCTTCCTCATTATGCCTTTCATTTCCTCCCATGTGGACACCGGACGTTCTCCATTTTGTCGTATATTTATGGGTAACTGGTTCCACCAAACTATTGCATAATTAGTGAATTCAATGGATGCTATTTTAACCTTTTTTTTCTCGGAGTAATTGTGACAATCGAATATGTGTTTGATCTTCTATTCCCACTCAAGCTAAGCCTCTGGATCTGTTTTCCCTTGAAATGGCAGAATGTTCATCTTTATATTTGCAAGGTTATCTTCAAACCTTTCTTGATTCCTCCGATGTGGGCGTTGGTTTTGTACAACAGTGTGCCGTTCGTTGTCGTCCACAATCTGCTCAATTTCCTCTTCTTGGACTCCTTGTCTTGGGTTACCTTGCGCTAGAATGGTTGGGGCTCCCACAGATTTCTCTTCAAGGCCATCAATCTGCTCATGTATGGACTCGTGTTTTTGATCCATAAGTTGTCCCAATTATCGAACAAGTGCTTGAAACTGTAGTCTGGGTATTCCTCTTGTTTGTCCTTCATTAGACTCCCCTATATTCTTATTTGCGTTCATGGCTCCCTGTTCACTCCAAAAGAAAAGAAAAAGGAAAAAATAAAGAAAAATAAATCACTCGCTCTCTTTGGCTTTTACCCTCAGATATACTCACTCTCTTGTTCCTTTTACTACTCTTTTTATGTCAAAAGTTATTGTATTGAACTTACTCAAAATCATCCAAAATACTTGTTGAATCGGCTGCAAAATATATGTTATGGTTTGGAAAGATATGGTGTATAAGGCAGGCTTAGAAGAAAGGCTTACGGTTCAAAGTTAAAATATTGAAACGAAGAAATAACAATTCTAAAACAAGGGAAAAATGTATCAACCCTTGTTATCGATTTGCTTTCCTATTTTTAATCTCTTTTTTCCTTTTTTTTCACGATAATTCTTTTTTTTTTTTTTTTTTTTTTAACAGCAAAACACAAAGGCTTACTTGATTTAGCCTAAGCTCTGATTACCATTGGATGCGATCTTGTCTTGGAATTTACCGAGATGCTTGAATTACCATAATAAATGAAGTAACTTTGTGTAGTAAGACTTGCAACGGTTTTTGGATGGCTTAAAGGGCGATGGTGTGTAACGATATAGAAAGTGATGAGAATAAGATTCTAAAATTTTAGAAGGTTAATTTGTTCGATGGTGGTGGTAGAATTGGATGATGGAAGATGGGGGGTAGTTTAAGAGTTGATGATTGAACCAACACTAAAAAGTGTGACCCAAACCCTATAACGATCTCTAAACGAAATAAGGATCTTGACCTACTAGTTAAGTAAAACTAGGAACCAAAGATATCAAGGTTTGATTCAACAAGCAGAACTTGAAGGATCGATAAATTTCTCAAAAGAACAAAAGAGATAAAACTCTCATTTTTCTTGAAATCAAAGTGTGTGTTCATCCAATATTCATAGGGAGGTGTGAAGGGATAATAAAAAAAGAAATCTTAAAATGTGTCTTTGCCGCCAAATGTAATCATAAGCTAGCATGTCAATTTTTATGTGAATGTAAGCAAGCATCTCGAACAAGCACCTCTCTATAATTGGCGTCCATTGTGAATGCAAGCAAGCACCTCTCTAAAATTGCCGTCCACTGTAACGTAAACAAGCATGTCAATTTCCATGTGAACGCAAGCAAGCACCTCCAAACCTAAGCAAGCATCTCTTCAATAGTCACAATCCTCTTAATCACCCTAATGATGTGTCTATTCATTGTCTTTGCATAGCACCTGTAAATACGAGAAATATGATCAGAAATAAACAAGGTAATATGATGCATGCTAAATATAATAAATATGATTCAACGAACTCTAGTGTTGGTAAGATAAACAATAAACAACATAATAGAAAACATGTGCGCACTAAAACTATAATAATCAAACGTAACCTATGCATCATAAATAAACATGCAACACGTTGCATAGACTCTCTTTCACCTTGCATGAATCTTCCACGTTGCAATGCATTGATTCAACTTCGTAGCTTCTATAATCTTCCATGCATGATTGCACTTGTTGCTGACCGCGTCTCTAAATTTCCTTGCCCTTGCACGAGTAATGAGGCCTAAGGGAAATTCCTTCGGGTCCAATGGTGGTGGTGACGCCATGATCTCATCAGGGGTTCAAGAGTTTCGGGATTCCATTGTTAAAATAAACTTAACAACAATACAACACATCCAAAAATTGTTTAAAAACAATCCTCAACACTAGAAAATAGATTCAAATTCAGATCTTCCACTATTTCATCAATTTTACCCAATTAAATCAATTAATCATTATAGAAATACAAAATCATTTTATAAATCATAAATCAAGGATCAAATACTTGGGAATATCAATAAAGAACCATCAATAGAGGAGAAGAACGAACCTTGTCTCTATTGTGTGATTTCTCCCTCAATTGATTGTTTAAAGCTTGAAAAACATAAGAGTTGAATAAGGTTTTGTAAGTCAAAGATAAAGAATCAATTACAAATAAAGATATTAAGAAAACAAGTCTCTCACCTCTGTGATTTGATGAAAATAAGAGTGTTTGGCAGAAAAGAAGTGGAGAGAAAAGTTGAGAGAAATGTTACGTCAAATTCTTTAAATGTGATAACTAACGTTAATATCTAAAATCCCTTTTAATTATCGCTTAAAACACATGTTAGAATAACTTAATTGAAGAGAGAAATCACCAGCAAAAACTTGGTAAAATAGCTCCTTAGGGATTCTAAGAATTTGATCCTTTTCATTTTAGTCACCTTTAAAAACATTTTCAAAAATTACAGTTTGGTCACTAACCAAAATGTCACCCTTCCAAAACCCATTTTCGAAAAGTGATTTCACCAATATTTTTCATATATTAAAATATGACTTTAGATTATTTTCCCACAATTTTATCACCTTTCAAAATATTTAATCTAATTAAATCCCGAAACTGACCTGAATCTCTAACACCGGTCTACCGGACCTTCGAAACAACCTTCAAAACATCTAAGCCCAATACCGGGGTGCTACAACTCTCCCCCACTTAAGAAATTTCGTCCTCAAAATTTACCTGGAGGAAACAAATGCGGAAATTGCTCCAACATGTCCGCCTTGCTCTCCCAAGTGCCTTCTCGACACCACGGTGTCGCCACAAGACCTTAACTAGCTCAATCGTCTTGCCACGAAGAATTTTTCTGCTGGAATCAAGTATTCTACCAGATCCTCATCATAGGACAAATTCGGCCTCAACTCAATATGCTCCACTAGCATAACATGCGAGGGATCAGACCGATACCATGGATACATAGAACACATCATGTATTTTCGCCAACTCATGAGGCAACCTCAACCGATAAGCCACAGGACCAACACTCTCAACAATCTCGTACGACCCAATAAACCTCGGACTAAGCTAACCCTTACGTCTGAACCTCATCACTTTTTTCCATGGTGACACCTTCAAGAACACGCGATCGCCCACCACATATTCAATTTCCCTACGCTTCAAATCCGCGTAAGATTTATGCTAATTTGTAGCCGCTTTCAAGCGATCACACACAAGCTTCACATTTTTATCTGTGTCTTTTAACACATCTGACAAGGAAACATGCTTTTCACCTACCTCAGCCCAACACAAGGGCGTACGACACCTCCGGCCATACAATGCCTCATACAGTGCCATTTGTATACTCGCTTGGTAATTGTTGTTGTACGCAAATTCAACTAAAGGTAAAAGCTTCTCCTAGGTTCCTTGGACCTCAAAAATGCAACATCTCAAAATATCCTCAAAAATCTGGATAACTTGCTCAGATTGTCCATCCGAATGAGGATGATACGCGATGCTAAAATTCAACCTTATACCTGAAGCCCGATGCAAACTCACCCGAAACCTCATTGTAAACCTCGGATCCCTATCCGAAACAATGGAATTCGATACCCTGTGCAAACGCACGATCTCAGCAATATACAAATCTGCCAACTTGTCTAGCGTATACATCGTATGTACTGGAAGAAAATGTGCACACTTCGTAAATCGATCCATAATCACCCAAATAGAATCCTTTTTATCCGGTTTCAAAGGTAACCCCGCCACAAAATCCATGGTGATTCTCTCGCATTTCCATTCCAAAATTCTCAATGGTTGCAACAACCTGGATGGAAACTGATGTTCAGCCTTGACCCGCTGACATACCATGCACTTAGAAACGAACTCAGCCATATCCTTTTTCAAACAAACCAGTAGTATGCTTCTTTCAACCGTTGATACATTTTCACACTACCAGGATGTATAGCAAAAGGACTAGATTGTGCCTCTATTAAAATAGTGTGCCTCAACTCTAGATCCTCCGGCACCCTATTCGACCCTTGAAACACAAAACTCCATCATCATCAAAATAAAAATCTGTCGGATTATCCTCTGATATATCCTTAACATGCTCAACCAAGAAATCATCAAACGGTTTCTTAGATTTAATCATCTGTGACATTGTAGGCTTAACTTGCAATTTAGCCAACAAACCACCTTCCCGTGTCACACTCAACCTTGCAAATATAGCTCTAAGCTCAACTGCAACCTAACGACTCAACGCATATGCATCCACGTTGGCTTTACCAAGATGATACTCAGTTGTCAAGTCGGAATCCTTAAGCAACTCCAACCATCTATGTTGCCTAAGGTTCAAATCTTTCCGAGACATCAAATACTCAAACTCTTGTGGTCCGTAAAAACCACACACTTCTCTCCATAAAGGTAATGTCTCTAAATTTTCAAGGCAAATACTACAGCCGCAAGCTCCAAATCATGAGTTGGATAATTACACTCACGAACCTCCAGTTGTCTCGATGCATAGGCCACGACCCCACCATCTTGCATCAGCAGACATCCTAAATCCACGTAGGATGCATCACTATAAACTACAAACTCCTTCCCATATTCATGTTGAATCAACACATGAGCATGTGTCAAAACTTCCTTCAACCTCTCGAAACTATGTTGTTGCTTCTCCATTCACACATAAGGAACATTCTTTTGCAACAACTTTGTGAATGGTGCTGCGATACTAGAAAACCCATCAACAAAGCGGTGGTAATAACCTGCCAACCCATGAAAATGCGAACCTCCGAAATAGATTTAGGTTGCTTCCAATTGAGAATAGCCTCAATTTTCTGTGGATCAACACGAATACACTCCGCGAAATCCACATGACCAAGGAACATCACTTCTTTAAGACAAAACTCACGCTTCCTCAACTTGGCGTACAACTGATTATCCTTCAACACTTGCAATACAATCTGCAAATGCCGATCACGTTCTTCCTGGGTACGAGAGTACACGAGAATATCATCTATAAACACCACCACGAACTGATCAAGATATTAATGGAACACCATATTCATCATATCAATGAACGCAGCTGGGGCATTTGTCGAACCAAAAGGCCTGACAAAGAATTCAAAATGCCCATACCTCGTACAAAATGCGGTTTTATGCACATCCCCATCCTTAACCTTCAACTAATAATACCCTGATCTTAGATTAATCTTAGAGAACACCGCTGCCCCACGAAACTGGTCAAACAGATTATCAATCCTCGACAAAAGATATTTGGTCTTCACCGTTAGCTTAAAAATTGACGGTAATCAATGCACATACGCATCGTACCATCCTTTTTTTTCACAAGAGAACCGGAGCAGGCCAAGGTGAAACACTCGATCGGATGAACCTATTATCTAACAACTCCTGAAGCTGTGACTTTAACTCCTTCAATGCCATCCTATAAGGAGCAATGGACACTGGTGTTGTACCTGCGTACGTCTCGATACCGAACTCTGTCTCCCTATCAGGCGGTAAACCTGATAACTCTTCAGGGAAAACCTCTAGAAAATCAAAAGCAGCCTGAATGTCCTGCACCCGGACACCTTTAGCCTCAGGATTCATAACAATTGCCAAATAAGCTTGGCAACCTTCTTGCATCGTCTTTTCTGCCTGAGTAGCCGAAACAACATTGGACAAGAACTTCACATTCTCGCCAACCACCACAACTTCATAATCATAGGCTAACCTCAAGGAAATCCTTTTGGATTCACAATCCACAACCGCCTTATGCTCGCTCAACCAATCCATATCCAAAATAGCATCAAAACCGTGGAATGGTAACTCCACTAGATCCGCGGCAAACTCATGACCTTGCACAACCAAAGGACACCGCCTAAACAAATTTCTAGTGGTAACCGTCTCACCAAAGGAACTAGTTACTAACATGGCAACATCAAGGATCTCAACAGGGACATCCAACAAAGATGCATGTTCACTCAAGATGTATGAATGAGTAGACCCCGAATCAATCAAAGATAAAAATGACAAGGATTGCAAAGTGAAAGTACCTGTGATCACATCCGTGTCATTGCGACCCTCGCAATGAGCATAGATCTAAGCTAGTCCACTATTCTTTGATCATACCGCAGCAGCATGAGCTACAACTCTCTGACCATCCTCATGTCTCTGGAAGTTACCCCTGCTACGGCATTGACCCTTAGCAAGTGCAGCAACATGTACCAATGCATCCCTTATAGCCCAATGACAATCACGCTTTATGTGATTAGGAGATCCACATATCTAACAACTCAAGGTATTCCCCCAACACGCACCCGTGTGACGTCTACCACAATGCTCACACACTGCCACAATACGAACTCACAAGTTACCCTGACAATCACCACCACCACGCCTGTGATCTGGCCTACGGCTCTTGTCCTTGAACCTCTTATTCTTCCTCTCAAAATAGCTAAAATTGGCCACTCTCTTGCCCAAGCTCACACCCGCGGCCTGGACTGTTGAATCCAAGGACTGCTCAATAACCTTGGCACGATTGACCAGCACATCAAAATCTGTGCAATCCGCAGCCAGGAGATAAGTCTTAATGTCCTTTACAAGACCATATTAGAATCTATCACACCTCTGCTGATCATCAGGAACTAACTCCGGGGCATAATGACTCAGGTGAACAAACTTTACCTCATATTCGGCAACAGACATGCCTTCTTGAGATAGCGACATAAACTCACGCTTTTTCATATCCAAATACTACGTACCAAGATACTTCCTCTTGAAAGCTCTCCGAAAGAACTCCCAAGTTACATCCGCCTCAGGAACGCCAACAACTATGGTCACCCACCATTGATATGCATCACCCTACAACAATGACACAGTGCAACCCAACTTGCGCTCCTCATTATAACCCATCTGGTTCAAAATACGGATTGTCTTCTTCAGCCAACCCTCGGCTACCTCATGACTTAAACCCTAAAATTCTTAGCCTCCCAAACTTCGAAGATGCTCCAAGGGTAAATCTTGATTAGCCACCACAACAGGTGTTGGTGCCTGCACTTGCACCCCAGCCACTGCTGCTTGAAACGCTCCCGTCATCACTTGGATCAACAAAGTCAGATCACTAAAAGCTGGCACAAGAGGAGCCTGTGGTACACCATCCACCCCAACATCGACATGAGGAAGCAATAGAGGAGGAGGAAGTAAAACATTAGGGGGATTCCCTTCCTCAACATTATTCTCCTCAACTCCCGCATTATTAGCCATCGAACGCGTCTCACGTCGAACCATGCTAACAAAAGCATCAAAACACATTAAAGTCAGGCTAGCATTAGGCAAAAGATCCAAGGCAACCTTATAAAACATTCTAAAACCTCGGTAATAGGCAATATGTTCCCAATTCATACCCCAACATGACATTAAACAATCACAAAACAAACACACAATCACGTGCATTTCACACATCACCAAATAATCAAACAACAACATCCCAACTTTTTCGTAACCTAGCTCTAATGCCAACAAATGTAACCCCCTCGACCCGACCTAGACGCCCGACTGAACCGAGAGAACTACATTAGGTTTGCCGAAGCAAACCGGATAAAGATTACGAAAATTGATCCATTTTTTCTTTTATATTATCTAGATGCATATTATAAATCCTAAGTGTACATACTTGCAACGGTTGAATTTCCAAAGAAAATGGATCATGGAAGACCTCTAACTGCATAACATATATTCCAGGGACTAAATTGCAAAACTAACAATTTTAGGGACCAAAACTGAAATTACAGTTACCAATCCTCAATTAGTCTAATTACATGCTTACATGTCAAAATTCAGATCATTACAATCACCCAAACTCATACAATTGCATTCACAAAACTCAAGGACCACAACGAAAGAAACAGAAACCTTTAAAGATTCCAAAATAACAGATTTAACGATAGCCGTACCGGTACGCCTAGAGGTGTTTCGAAACACCTTAACATTTTCCAAAAGCTTATATTCAGTAGCCAAATATCGTTCTGATACGCTTACGCGTATCGAAACACCCTTCATGAAAACCCTGTGCCGTATCGAAACACCCTCTCGAGTACCAAAACGCAGGCCAAAATAGCCTAAGCCCGTACCAAAATAGTTGCCCGTGTACCGGTACGCTAAGCCTGGAATGGCTTACCCGTACCAAAACAGGGACACCCGTACCTGTACGCCTGGACTTGTAATGTCCCAAATTGCTTTCTAAACACACTTTGATGATATCCAAAACACTCCAACATGCTTCAAACACTTAAACAACATCACTAAGATACATTACCAGCCAAAGCATCACAAATTGAACAACCATTCATGGCATATATACTACTCAAAACATTCTATAGGCATGCATCCTAATATCATTTAACCAAATGACCAAAACTCACATTTGGTACATTTAAGGCATACTCAACATGCTTGCACATTTATAGCATCATACAAAACTTGCTTGAATCATCAAACCATGGCAACCAATCAAAACAAAATAGATGCATACTTTAGCACTTTGCTAGCAACAACATAGGCAAGATTCACCCAAGCTCAATCAACATCAAATAAACCATAAAATCCAGCACCACACATGCTTAAAACTCATGTGAAAATAGACTTACAAATCCCCAAAATATGGCAAACATATTGTATTATTAACTGAAAACATAAACTGAGTTCATACTCAAACTAGTTCTTGTCTTTGGATCAGTTTGGCCTTGCCCTTGCAGCCCCAAATTTTAGTGCTCTGCATAATTAAGGAAAAGAGAGTGTAAGCACACTTGCTTAGTGAGGATGCTCTTAAAACAATGATGCATTACAACCCTTGAAAACTAAACACTTGTTTTCAAACCATGCTTACGACCTAAACAAGTTCCAATAATTTCGATTCAAAACATGCATATCGACCATATGCAAAACATCATAATTCACATGCTTAAAACCCCAAAGCATATTATAAAAAACCATTCTTAGATTCCAAAGCATTATGTACAAAACCATGCTTAAATTCCAAAGTATTATATACAAAACCATGCTTAAATTCCAAAGCATTATAAAATAAGTTCAACAATTGAATTTTCATATATTGGCATTCATAGTGACCCCAATTAGACGACCTCTATCCTTGACTAACTGACCGCTAATCTTTAGGTAATCGACCATTAACCTTTCATTTCAGATACATGAATCTCCCATGATAGTGGACCTCTACCATGACCCATACCATGCTAACCGCATGATATAACACCCTTGCCGACATCAAGATCAACATCAACAAGGGGAACCGACCGCTCAACCCAAGTGACAACATTTTAATCTGAGTAGCCAACCGCTTACCTCAAGGACTCTTAACCACGATTGATTTTTAACATATTATAGTGCACTTCATCCTATGGCATGCCAACTATATCCGAATGTTTTCTCATCATGTCACATAGCCAATATATCATTTACCAAAACCATTTCCTCACTATTTACAATGCATTATATAAAACCACCACATATGCAATCACATTGCCAAACCAATACACCATTCCCAACCGAATTGAAAACCAATGCTCATTAGCATTTCTAATACTTTTAAACCCCTGCACATGTACTTAAAATCATGCATTTCTAGTAAGTAAATCAAACCATGTTTACGACCAAAACATGAAATACACATGCTCATATCTGAACCAATATTAAAGTGTAAAAGAGGGAAAACTTACTTTCGAGTTGAGGTAGTGTTTCAAACTTAACCTAAACTCCCAAAAACCTTTATTAAACCTTTTAAAGGCATTTAAACCATTTTCACTCACCGATATGCCTCGTTTTGCTCGCTGACGTGAATCAAGCTTTCGGCAAGCTACAATCAATGCCAAGCTTCGTCGCTTTGATTATCCCCTATTTTAGCCACATAAAACCAGAGGGCAAATACGTCATTATGCATTCAAACCATTGACTACAAGAAATTACCTGCAACTCTCAAGTTGCCCGCTCAAAACTTATCCGAAACATACTAAAATCATCATCAAACACTTCCAAAACTTAACCCAGCCATAATACAATGAGTAAATCCATCAAACATCATCAATTAACACTTAAAAACAGGATTAATTAATCCAAATACTTCCAGCAACTACACAACCACCTCAACACCATAAAAACACAAATCTAACAACCTTCACAACTAGGGATTCAAGAGTTTCAGGTTCCATTGTTAAAATCAACTTAACAACAATATAACACATCCAAAATATATTTAAAACAATCTCCAACACTGAAAAATAGATCCAAATCCGGATCTTCCACTATTTCATCAATTTTACCCAATTAAATCAATTAATCATTATAGAAACACAAAATCAGTTTATAAATCATAAATCAAGGATCAAATACTTGGGAATATCAATAAGGAACCATAAATAGAGGAGAAGAACGAACCTTACCTCTATTGTGTGATTTCTCCCTCAATTGATTGTTTAAATCTTGAAAAACATAAGAATTCAATAAGGTTTTTAAATCAAAGATAAAGATTCAATTACAAATCAAGAAATTAAGAAAACAAGTCTCTCACCTTTGTGATTTGGTGAAAATAAGAGTGTTTGACAGAAAAGAAGTGGAGAGAAAAGTTGAGAGAAAAGTTACCTCAAATTTCTTTAAAAGTGATAACTAACTTTAATATCTAAAATCCCTTTTAATTATCTTTTAAAACACATGCTAAAATGACTTAATTGAAGAGAGAAATCACCAGCAAAAACTTGGTAAAATAGCTCCTTAAGGATTCTAAAAATTTCATCCTTTTCATTTTAGTCACCTTTAAAAATAGTTTTCAAAAATTACATTTTGGTCACTAACCAAAATGCCACCTTTCTGGAACCCATTTTCCAAAATTGATTTCACCAATATTTTTCATATATTAAAATTTGATTCTAGAGTAATATTCCACTATTTTATCACCTTCAAAAATATTTAATCCAATTAAATCCAAAAACTGACCTGAATCTCTAATATTGGTCCACCGGACCTTCGAACCAACCATCAAAACATCTAAGCCCAAAACTAGGGTGTTACAAACATTTCCAATAAAACCAAAACCAACACATCCCGCCAACATCGCCAAATAGAGCCTTAGCTCAAGGACCGTAGTCCACTCATTACCAACGAGCTCATGAATTCTATGGCATGCCAATTGTATCCCATGTCCATTCGTATCCAAGGATTTAATACTTAGGCCAATAACAATAACAATAGCTATATCAATAAAAATAACAATGTTATCTTGTCAATAACGATGTATCATGATCAATATGGCCTTTCACAATGTTATAATGTTATCAATGTCAACACCATGAATCAAAAATCAATATAACAATGCAATAATCTTACCAAAGCTTACCAATTATACTTTCAACAAGGTTTTCATGTATCCATACCTTGATTTCAATGATGGAAATGCAATAAACCAATACAATGAAATCAGGATTGGCACTTAACCAATCCCGAGACTTCGACTACACTTACTGATACTCCCGAAGCTTTTAGGGCTCCCAGATGAAAATTCCCTTATTCTTTAACTTGTTGGAATTTGATGGATTTGGTGATTCTTCACCTTGATTCTCTTGAGCTACAAGGAAATAGAAATCACAAGGATTTAATCATCAATAATGAATTCATAGCAACTTATTATCTATGAAAAACAATATCGAATAAGCTATGATATACCTAGAGAATTTCTAGAGTAATATTTTTCTTAAACTTGGAATTAGACATGGTTTTAGCCATGGAATCGAAGGATCAATTAAGGACATTAGCTTACCCGATTGCTAGCAATAGTTTAAGGTTAGGAAACTTAAGAAAGTTCAAGCTTGAGATATCCTCCAATAGAGGTGCTTGCTTAGCTAAAGGAAAAGGAAAAAGATGATGAGGAGAGGTGCTTGCTTGTAATATCCACAGGTAAGTTTCTTTACTTATTTTTTCTTTTCTATTTCATTTCCTGAGCTTTCCTTCAAATGACAGAACTCATTCTCCTAATCCCACGTATGTGGCGATTAGGCTTAAGGAGGGGCTAATCGCAAGGTTAGTCCCTCAACTCTTCACTTCCTATACTTTTACCCCAAACTTTCATTTTTCTCAATTTAGTCACTATTGCAATTTCCAAGGTTTACAAAAAGGTTCTTGATCAATAACAATACTCAATTAGAGTTCAATAATTGACCATTTGGTCAAAGGTCAACATTAAAATTTGACTTTTCGATGCAAAACTTTCAGCTTCCAAAATTGAATTTTAACTAGGCTTGATTTTGGGTGTTACAACTCTCCCCCTTAAGAAAAAAATAATCCTCGAATTTTACCTGAACAAAAGAGATGCGGACATTGATTCTTCATGGTCTCTTTTGGTTCCTATGTAGCTTCTTCAACCTTGTGACTCCTCCAGAGCACCTTGACTAAAGAAATATTCTTGTTTCGAAGTCTCTTAATTTCTTTTGCCAACAATATCTATATTGGTTCCTCCTCATACGTCAAAATACGTTGAAGATCCAATGATTCAGGCTCAATGACATGCGATAGATCAGATCTATACTTTCAAAGAATTGATACATGGAATACGTCATGAATCTTGCTTAGCTCTTGGGGCAAAACTAGCCGATAATGTAACACCTGCTTTCTAATTCGATAGAAATCTGAGTCAGAAAGCGCCACCGGTGAGCAATACAGTGATCGGATCAATATTTATGATGACTTGTACAAACAACAGTGAGCCAATTCCATTAATACAGAGTCGTGATTAACTAAGTTTATTTGCACTTAATCAAAACCATAGTTAAGGTTATTTGGTAAATTTTCCAACTTTGGGGACTAAATAGTAAATTATAGAAAATTTTAGGGCTTATCACCAATTAGAGCAATATGAAATACAATACATGAGTGTCTTGCATACAAATTTTCAGCACAATCAGAGTTCATTTTTGTCCTCAATTAGGCCTTATAACATTTAGTGACCATTTTATAAGATTCTAAAACCTTTTAGTCATCTTTTAACCAACATACATGTCTCGGTACCGATACTCGAAGAGGTCGTATCGGTACGCCTATGTCATGGTAGTTAAATCAGTTAAGAACATTAAGGGTTGTACTGATACTTACATAACCGTATTGGTACGCTATGTTGCCTTAGTTAAACTAAAATTTTAGTATCAAATTATCATATCGATATGCCTTAGACCGTATTGATATGCTTACCATGACAATTAAAAATGGTTAAGTTCGTTAAGCTAGTACCGATACTGGGTATCGGTACATATGGTCAAAACAAAAAAGTTAACCTTAGGGATCGATACGGTGCTATAGTAACTTTCCAATGTTTAAGACTCATACTGATACGCCTAGGTGCATATTGATACCCAACTATGATAAAATTTAGTGACTAAAACATGTACCGATACCCCTAAGGACCTATCGATACCTCAACGTTAAACTGGCCAAATATGCAAGGTCATACCGATATGTCATCACACGTATCGATACGAAGGGGCATGTAATGACAAATTTTATCAGGTTTTTAATCACTTTAGGGCTCTTAACCTTGTCCAAAAGTTACCAAAATTTACATGTCAAGTTTTGTAGCATTTGGAGTCCATTGGTCATGATTTCATTTACTAGTGCATTATAGGCCAAGTTTTCCAATTTTATCAACTTTCATCATGTCGTATTTCCTAGTTTATCCATTTCAACATGGTGAGCAATATATACACACAAAATGGGGCTAAACTAACATGTCTAGGCCCTATGCCATCATACTAGGAGTTCAAAGGGTAGGTTTATATTGCTTATAACTTGTGTGACTTGCTTTAAAATTTTCATAGCTCTGATACTTGATCCAACATAGCTTTTAACATGAAAATGCATGGAAATGAGATGCCAATAATATCAATAACATGTATATCAATGTAAATGCATCTCAAATCATGTTTAACAATAGTTTCAATAACTTAATTCCTTGGATCGATATGTGAATGTAGATACGCAAATTCCCAACAACATCGCCAACAATAAATGGTCAATATCCTCCAACAATGCCAATAGGATCAAAGCCAACACATCCTGCCAACATCGCCAATTAGAGCTTTAGCTTAAAGATCGTAGTCCACTCTGTACCAATGAGCTCATGAATTCTATGACATGCCAATTGTATCCAATGTCCATTCGAATCCAAGGTTCAATAATTAGGCCAATAACAATGGCAATATTCAATATCGGTACAATGTTCAATATCAATAACAATGATCAATGCTTGCCTTGTTTAATGATGACCATATAGGTCCTTGCCAATACAATGATTTTATCAGTACCATGATCTTGCCAATACGATATCTTATCAATTCAATGATCTTGTCAATGCTATGGTTAATAATCAATATGCATGTCTATGAATCTTAATAGTATATCAATGGGGTAAATGGCAATATCAATGATCAATATGTATTTCAATGGTGAAGATATCAATACGATGACTCAATAATAAATGTTTCAATGCAATAAACTTACCATAGCTTACCAATATAGTTTTCCATGAGGGATCGATGTAACCATACCTTGTAGGGATGATGACAATGCAAAAAATCAATGAACAATGAAACTGAGTAGGCACTTAGCCATTCCTGAGACTCCAACTACACTCATTAATACTTTTGAAGCTTTTAGGGCTCTCGGATGACTATTCCCTTATTTTGTTGCTTATCAGATTCTAATAGATTAGGTTATTCTTCACCGTGAACCTTTTGAGCTAATCAAATAATATGAGACAAGGGTTACAATAATTTCTATGATTTCAATATCAATATTTATATCCATAACAATTTCTAGCTATGAAAATAATAGGATTTTAAGCTTGGATTCCATGGTTAATCAGTAAAGTTTAGAAGATCTTGTAATTTGGATTTCACCATGAATTAGTCATGAAAATAAAAAATCAATAAAGGGGTTTACCTTGTTAGTTAGATAGAAACGATATGGAATCAAAAATTAAAGAAATCTTAAGCTTGATATGATCAACAGTGGAGGTGCTTGTTTCCAAAGAAAAAGATAATGACTAAGGTACTAGGTTGAAGAAACTACTAGGTAAGCTTCCCTATCCTATCCTTTTTAATTATTATTAATATAGCTAGTTTTCCTTGTATTGAAGAAACTATGTTGCAACATCCACGTAGATGATGATTAAGCTTGAAGAGGGGCTAATCTCAAGGTTAGTCCCTCAACTTTTCATTCTCTATACTTTTGTCCCAATAGTTTCAATTTTCCCAATTAAGTCACCAAGACATGTTTCAAGGTTTTCAATAAGGTCCCTGATCAATAACGATACTAATTTGGGATTCGATATTTCAATAATTGACTACTTGATCAAAGTTCAAAGATATAGTTTAACTTTTTGGTGTAAATTTTTTGGTTGCCAGAATTAAATTCTGACTAGGCCCGATTTTGGGGTGTTACAGGTAAGCCATGGAACCAACTCTTTCAATCACCTCAAAAGGTTCGATGACTCGGGGACTTAGTTTCCCCTTTTTACCAAAATGAAAAATCTTTTTACAAGGGGAGACTTTTAAGAAAACTTTCTCACCAACCTCGTACTATATGTCCCTTCTCTTGAGATCAACATAGGCTTTCTTTCGGTCGAATGTGGCCTTTAAACAGTCATGAATGATGGCAAATCGTTCTTCAGTTTCCCAAAGTAAGTTAAGGCCCAACACCTTGCCTTTACCGAGTTCATACCAACATAACGGTGTTCTACATTTTTTGCCATACAATGCTTCATATGGTGCCTTTTCAATAGATGATTGATGATTATTATTATAAGCAAACTCGATGAGAGGTAGGGACCTCTCCCAAGTTCCCTCAAAGTCAATAACACATGCACGAAGCATGTTTTCTAATATTTGAATTACCTTTTCTGATTGGCCATCAGACTAAGGGTGAAAAGTTGTACTATGATTGAATCGGGTGCCCAAAGCTCCTTGCACAGCTTTTCAAAATCATGAAGCAAAACGGGGATCTCGATCTGAAATGATTGACTTGGGTACTCCGTGGAGTCTGACCACTTCCTTGATGTACAAGTCAGCTAACATGGGAAGACCCTAGTCCATTTTAACATGTAAGAAATAAGCTGACTTGGTAAAATGGTCAACGATGACCCAAATAGCATTATGCTTAGCTGGAGTCAATGGTAGCCCACTGACAAAATCCATGGTTAATCTTTCCCACTTTCATTGGGAAAGTTCAACGAGTTGCAATAATCCTGTAGGGACACGGTGCTCGGCCTTGACTCGATGGCACGTAAGGCACTTAAACACAAATTTTGTAATATATTTTTTCATACCTGACCACCAGTACAATTCCTGAAGGTCCTTATACATCTTTACCGACTCTGGGTGAACCGAAAAAGGGATATAATGAGCTTTCTTGAGAATATCTTCATAAAGGGATTTGTAGTTTGGTATACAGATTCTATCACGAAAACACAATAGTCTTTCAGAGATAACTTTAAAGTCAGGATCAGGATTAGTCTAGAGTTTGGAAATGATGGCTTGTAATTCAGGGTCTTGACAATGCAATGACTTGATTCTCAACATAATGGTAGATGTAATCACTCATTTTTATCATGCAAATACATATTAGTGTTGCATGTATACATATTATATTATATGTTTATTAGGTACATGAGTGTTACTAATATATATAAGGTGTGGTGTGTGCATGTATATTATAAGCTATGTATGTATATGTATTAATGGTGTATGTGTGTCGCATACGTATCTATTTAGTACGAGTGTATTTGTTTAATGTGTATAGATGTTAAGTCAATTATGTGTATGATTATACGTACGTATGCTAGTATGTTATGTTATATACGTATGTATGTGTATTGCTGTTATAATACTATTACTATTATTATTGGGCTAATATATAAAATGAAATCCAAAAAATTATATATATTAAACCAAATAAATAAATTAAAGTCCAAGTCCAATTACAAATAATTACAAGGCCCGGTTGGCCCAAACCCAAACCCTATCTAATTACATTTATTGTGTGCAGGTGACTGTGGGCCGTTGGATCAAGATCTGATCCAACGGCCACGATTTAACCAAGGACCAAAATATCTGCCAGCCGCGTGCTCATCACGTCTGGACCGTTCGAGTGCCACGCGCGGACGCTTTGATATCCCACGCGTGCGTGAGCCCCACCCGCTCTGACCCCTCGATTGCTGAGCTCCACGTGGCACGATCTAGAGCTGTTTCACCAAATCGAGGCTTCATCTGGGCCGTTCATCCTTCAAGCCATCTCGACCGTTAGATCAGATCTGATCTAATGGCCGAGAACACGTCTGGCCGCTGGCAGAACCCCCACACCGCCACCATGTCGATCTTCAACCACCGCGCTCAGAACATGCCAAACACAGCAAGAAAGAAGTTTGTCAGTCCAGATCTGAAAAAGCAAGTAATATGCAACTTGCACCAAAACAAAAGACAAGCATATATATGTACGAAACAAATATTTTGTAATAGAGAGTGTTGTAACAGACAAGAACAGAGAGTAGTAATCAAAAGCACAAGTTGTAATCGAACCAGAAGTTACAATCGAAATACAAAAGTCAGTCCAGTGGTAAATACTCGCTTCCTTTTTTTTGCATGCATACACAAAAGAGGTAAAAAAGAGAGAGTGTGGTCTTACCGTCGCCGTTTGTGGGTCTCCCCTCCTCAGTGACAAGCCTTTCGGCTTCCCCGAGCCAGATACGGTGAACTGAAGGAAAGGGGAGACCCCTTGTAGTTTCATTTTGGGTTTAAAACATGGGTTTTTTCGTTTCGTATTTCCTAGATCTAGGGCAAATAGAGACGTATCCTCTGAATCCAACCTCGGATTCGTGTCAAGGGTGAGACGGGGGTTATTTTGGTAGGTTTTTTAGGCTCACCGGTTAGCGGCGGCCGGCGGTGGAGAATACGGCGGCCGGCCGCCGGATACTGGGTTTCATGGGATCGGTTTGAGAGAAAATGAAGAACAGAAGGTTATTACAAAACCGAAAAATGAAACAAAATGGGGAAAATTGGATTCGGCCTAAAAGAAGGGTTTATATAGTTATTATTATTTCGTTAAATGGGTAAATTACACACTAAATCCCCCCGCGTTTCCAATATTTTCACTTTTGTCTTGCCGCATGGTATATTTACAACTCTGGTCCTTATTGTATTTCAAAATCTTGCAATCCAGTCCCTAAATTACACTGAATCAGTTTTCAAATGGTAAAATTACGCCTTTAGCCATCCCGCGTTTTTGAACTTTTCATTTTGGGTCTGCCCCTTGGTCTAATTACAGTTTTGATCCTTTTAGGTTCCGTTTACTTCGCATTTTCATCCCTAAAATTACATATTATTGTTCTTTAATTTCTGCCACTGACTTTTATTTTTCTTTCATTTCAGTCCTGTTTCTTTGTAAATACTCATGTTCATATTATAATCGTATATGTTAATGTATTCTTTTGTCTTATTTTATATCCCTCGTATATGCCTCGTATTTTTATGTTTACATGTATATGTGTATTAAGCTTATGATAGTTATGTATCTTTTTTATCCGGTTATTCGTATTAAGTATGTTATATTCTTGTTGGTTAGTACACAGCATGTTTTATATATTTTTATATGTGTATGTTCTCTTGGCTTTTTTAGGTTACATGTTAGTGTATTTTCTTTTTTGTATGATATATTGTCCCATATATGTTGAAATATGTTTTATCACTAGTATGTATGTCTTTTTGAAATATATGTTCGTCTATATATGTATTTATTCCTACCTTGTTATTGTGACATGTTAAGTTAGCTTTATCTGATATTAAGCTTGGTATGTATATGTGTATTTTAATTACGTATTTCATATATGTTAGATTGGTATTCTATTATGTGAATATTTATTGTTCTTAAATTATCTGCTATGTCTTATATTTTTGTCACTAAAATTGCATATGGTATATAAATTGTTAATGAGGTGCCCTTTTATCCGAGCGTAAACGGGCGATGATCGAGCGTAGTGATAGTGGTTGGGCGTTTATTCTCGGATAACGGGGCCCTTAAAATTTATTCGCAATTATGACCGAATTTTAAAATAATTGTCACTTTAATCCGGAAAATCCAATATTAATAAAGCGGTAATTATTAAAGTACCAATTTTGGGCGGTGTGGGGGTGCTAATCCTTCCCCATCCGTAACCGACTCCCGAACCCAACATTTTTTGAATCTCTGGTTTTATGGTGTCCAGCCTACCTAAGTGGCCGGTGGCGACTCCATTTTTTAAAAAAATGCGGTTTTTTTAAAACCCCACGGAATAAACATTTTATATTCAAAAGAATCACAAACACTTCGAAAACCCTCATTTTTTTAGCGATAAAAGAAGACATCGCTACAGATGGCGACTCCGCTGGGGAAATTTTTGTTTTTTTCAAAAAAACAAATGAGAGTCAAGCTTTTAAAATAATTACCGCTTTACTAATATTGGAAATTCCGGGTTAAAGTGACTATTAAATTAATATTCGGTTGTAATTGCGCGTTTATTTTAACGCATTTAAAATATAGCATATAAACCTTTTTAAGTGGGGGGGAAAACGCTAATGCTTTCGTGGAGATATCGTTCTCCCGTATGGGCCTAGCAAGTACCTTCGAGGCTCGAGTACCTTATGCTTTAAATAAGGATATCGCTCCTTCAGACGCGCAGGCATAAGCGAATGGGTCCCCCTGAATTGAACTCGGTTGAAATGAGCCTATAATGGGTGATGATCGGGGGCTTTGCTACTCTTAGTAGAGGACAGCAAGGACAATTCGGGTACCTCCTAGAACCAACACTGCATGTAGAGAACATAGAAACCTACCCTGTTAGAGCCATGCGGATAACCTTAGGTATTTTAGATGGGATAAATAGGGTTGTTTTGTGTGTTTATTCTGTTTAATTTTGTCCTTTTATTTATATATTTATCAATTTTATCTGGTACTGACTTGTTTTCTTTTCGCTTTTGTTTTTTCTCATACATCATGCATTTGCATCACATAAAGGTACTGGATCAAGTGGTTTGCCTGATCAGAAAGTCTTTCACCATGGAAAAAAGGTGTCTTAGGAAAGAAGAGCTTAATTTGTCAGTTAGACATTGGTCAGAGGTCAACCAGAAAATCCAAGGGGACAGTTTGCCGAACGAACGCGTAATAGCAGGGCACACCTATGTGAGTCTCCAACAGAACGACTTATGGGATCTTCAAAGCATTTAGGAAAGATGGGACCGAAGACTACAAGACTTGTTCTGCGATAGTTATGGCGACATTGCACAGCTGTTATATGTTCGGATTAACCAACCCTACTCCAAGCTATAGTCCAGTTCTGGAATCCGGCTTTTTGCTGCTTCACCTTCAATGGGCAGGACATGATGCCTACGGTAGAAGAATACACGGCTTTACTTAACCAGAAAAACATTCAGGAATATTGGATCTACGCGAAACCTCCGAGGAATCAGAATTACACCGCGAAACTCAAAACCTTTGCGGGAATGAGTGACGATTGGGTTAATGGCCTCCTTCAGATCCGAGGAGACAATACAGTCTTTGCATGGGAAAGTATTCGGGACATCATACCGACACATCCAGACGAGGCAAAGAAAATGGACTTGTTCACCTTAGGAATATATGGCTTGGTGATCTTTCCAAGAGTACTCGGGAACATTGACATAGCCATTCTGGACTTATTTGAGCGGGTAAAACGGAAAGCAAACCCAGTACCAGCAATCTTGGTCGAGACTTTCATCTCCTTAAATGCTAGCCAGAAACATGAAGAAGGACGTTTTCGAGGATGCGCACAGCTGTTACAAGTATGGATTCAGAGTCACATGTGGAAGACACCGACGAGGGTCCTGCCGGGGATATCATTCAAGGTTTTTCGCCTTTACGGAGTACTTAGCAAAGGAATGGCGAGAGGATTTGAAAACAAAAATGTGGACTAGTTTCTTGAGAACATTCAAGATGAAGACATAGCATGGAGGGTCCCATGGCTCGGTAAAGTTAATTATTTTCTATCTGATTGTGGTGATTTCAACCGGGCTGATGATGTTGGGATTGCATGGAGGGATCGTGCAGTGCTCCGCTTTTAGTGTCTCGACAGTTCGGATCACGACAGTTCATTCCCAATACCGTCGGATTAAGCCAAACTGAATTTCTTTTCAAAAGGGAGTTCAAAGGAAAAATTTAGACCATCATGAGGGTCTGGGACCATTGTTACCGGATCAGAGTGGAAGGAGACACCGAGCACATGACTACCCCGGACTATGATCTTTGGAGACGTTTGAGGGTTAATAATGTGATTCCAGAATCTGATCAAGGACCAGCAGTGTCACTCGAAGAGCTTACAAGGGTGGTACCGTCTGTCTGTCGTGACATCTTAAGGAATGAACTCGAAGAAGTTAAAAGGAAAATGGACATCCAACAGACCCAACATGCGAGCGAGCTCTATAAGGCAAGCTTAGAGGTTGATGAGCGGGACGGTATCATTAGGCAATTGAAGAAATTAAATGCAGATTTGAACGACAAGAATGCTCTTTATCAAAAAGATGCCTTTCTACTACAAGTAAAAATACAGAAGGCCAGCCAGAGTCAATTCATAGCCGTGGAAAGAGAAAGGATGAATGGTATCCGTTTGGTGGAAGAAGAACGAGAAATCAGCAAGAGAACAATCGAGAAAGAGATAGAAAGCTTAGAGGTTGACGAGCGGGACGGGATCATTAGGCAATTGAAGAAATTAAATGCAGATTTGAACGACAAGAATGCTCTTTATCAAAAAGATGCCTTTCTACTACAAGCAAAAATACAGAAGGCCAGCCGGAGTCAATTCATAGCCGTGGAAAGAGAAAGGATGAATGGTATCCGTTTGGTGGAAGAAGAACGAGAAATCATCAAGAGAACAATCGAGAAAGAGATAGAAAGCTGCCGGTTGGCTATGGAAGAAGAAAAACGGTCTTCCAAGAAGGCCATTGATCAGGAAAAGGAAAGACTCAGGCAAGAAATCAGCAAGGGAAAACAAGCTGTCCATCATGAGAAAGAAAGCATCGCCGTATGGAAAAGAAAATCCATGAGTAGCCGAAATAGACTGTTAGAGATGCAAAAATTGTACGATGACACTATTCAAAGTCTGGAGCAAAGCCAAAGTCAGAATGGCGAATTAAAAGGAAAGGTGGCGGAAGTTGAACACTCACTTCGAATGTACTGCCACAGAAATGGTTTCACTGAGCTTCAAGAAAGAGAGCGTGAAGCAAGCATGTTACGAGCACGAATTGAGTCCCTCGAAGCAACTGTTGAGGATTACAAGGAAAGAATTAGTGTGTTCGAGGAAGCTGCAGCCGGAGGGGACACCTATTGGCAAAAGAGACTGCGCGACGCTGCCCGGATGGTACAGGATAGGGACCAGTATTACGCAAACCTAATGGTGGACATACAGCGAGTCGCCAGGCATGTGAGTGATTTAGACGTCGAGGCTGAGACACTCCGACCTTTCATAGCCCCGGGAATGGAAGAAGCTCCCAGGTTCCTCAAGCTGCTCAGGGCAATTGGAAAATTAGGAGATAGATCTAGAACCTATCTATAGGACTCTGTGTTGTAATTAGATCTTTTGTATTAGGGATCTTTATTTTGTAACACGAACTTTGTTGTAATCTAGACCCTTTAATTCCCATGGAAGTAGTTCAAAAGGGTGATTACCAGCGGAATCAGTACCTTATCTGCATACATTCTTGCATTTGCATCATGACATTCGCATCATTATACATGCATTTATTTCTTGCAACCATATTAACATTATGAATATTGTGGCGTTGTGTGTAGTTAACCCGCAATCATTCATCACCCATACTTTACCCGGTTACAAAGAAAGCTCATGGAAGACAGGATAATCAGTCTAGAAAGAGGGCAAAAAGAGCTCGAGACAAGGCTTGAAGAGGCCCAGAGAAGCCTCAGTGATCAGATTGCGCAGTCGCAAGTATCTATAGTATCCGACATAACCGCATTATTGGCTAAGAGTCTTGGAAAAAGAGTCAAAGGAGAAACCATTCAAGAGCCAGAGGGTACCCCAGCTCACTACAAGGTTCAACCAACTGCACCAAACCCGGCTAGAAAGGTGTATATCGAACCTGCAGGAATGTCTTCTAGTTTTCAAATAGGGGTACCTGAGACTCAACCCCTTGATGCTGAAGCACTCTATGAAGAAGAAGTGCCGAACCTGAACATGGTTGAAAGGATCAAGACAGAGGTAGAGAAAAAGTGGGAGGAAAGATTTTGCCTCATGGAGGAAAAATTTAAAACGTTACAATCTAATGAAGAATCAGGAAACGATGCTAGCGACTTAAGTCTGGTGTCCGACCTTATCCTACCGCCAAAATTTAAAACGCCAGAGTTTGACAAATACGATGGAACCGCATGTCCTTCCGCACACATAACAATGTACTGTCGAAAGATGGCGGCCTACCATAAGGACGAAAAGCTACTGATCCATTGTTTCCAGGACAGTCTAACTGGAGCGGCGTTACGGTGGTACACCCAGTTGAACAAGGCAAATGTTAAGACATGGAAAGATCTGTCAAGAGCATTTACTGAGCAATACAAGCATGTAACAGATATGACCCCCAGCAGAATTATGTTGGAAAATATGGGGCAGAATACCAACGAAAGCCTGCGGTAATAAGCCCAAAGGTGGAGAGAAGTGGCCGCCCAAATTCAGCCACCTATCCCGGAACATGAAATTACGCCGTTATTTGTCAATACTCTGAAAGGGGCACTCTTTGATCGTCTCATTAATAACACAATGCAGTGCTTTGCTGACTTAATCAAGACCGGGGAGTCCCTTGAACTGGCAATTAAGAGCGGTAGAATTGATGGCGGGGAAGGGTCTCAGAAGTATAGTAAGAGAAATGAAGTAAACACCACCCGCACTTATACCGCCCCAAAGAACTTCACAGTCTCACAGCCACAAGCACCTGTGGGAAAAACACAAAACTCGAATCAAAGAGATGAGAGAATCACCAGAAAAGAGAAAGAGAGAAAAACTTTCACTCCCCTACCTGTTTCGTACTCAGAACTTTATTCCCAGTTGTATGAAGCAGACCTGGTCCGTCCATACATCGTTACTCCTGTCAATCCGCCCTTCCCGTCTTGGTATAATCCGAACGCGCATTGCGACTATCACGACGGTACCCCTGGACATCCCACCGAGAACTGCCTTGCTTTCAAAAAACTTGAACAGAACTTAATCGATTTCGGGATATTGAAGTTTGAAGAGCTGAGTGTAGCCAACAACCCGCTACCTAATCATGGGAACAGAGGAGTAAATGTTATTGAAGAATACTTTACCAGGAGGATTAAGGATAATGTGTCAGAAATCAAGTCTCCTTTACGGTGGGTATTTCAACAGTTATGCATGGCTCGTGTGATCAACAAAGGCATGATAACAAGGCAGAAGGGATGTGGAGAGTATTGCGAATTCCACCAGACTGAAGGGCATGATATCCAAGAGTGCGATGAGTTCAAGAGGTTGGTACAGCAATTAATGAATGAAAAACAAATAGAATTCTTCGAGGAGCCCATGGGGAAGAAGGGGTCGGACGTACACATGACGGATAGCCCCAAATCTAAATACGGGAAGGATAGACCTTTTATCATCTCCCCCAGGCCAGGGAATGCAGGCGTCTCCCAAGGAGAAACCAGCAAGATAAGTCCCAAGATCATCATTTCAGCACCATCTCCATTCCCATTCAAAGATATGCGGCAAACCCCCTGGAATTATGCTGTAAAAGTGACCACGCCAGAAAAACCAGAACACGGTCAGGTAAAAGAGCCTACGCTGAAAGACCAACAAAGCCAGAACGATGTGAACGTTTGTGAGGCAGGCCATTTCACAACGAGCGGTAGATGTTATTCCTCCGAGGCTTTGAAAGCAGCTGAAAAAGATAAGGGGAAGAGTACAACAGTTAGCCCTACGCAGATATTTGGAGAAGAACCTCCCCCCAAAGATAAATGAGCCGGTAACTGAGACCCAGGCCAAAGAATTTTTGAAGTTCTTGAGGCATAGCGAGTACAGCGTAGTGGAACAACTACAAAAGCAACCGGCCAGGATCACAGTACTGGAATTACTCTTGAGTTCAGAAAAGCACCGGGAGACGCTATTGAAAGTGCTGAATCAAACTTTTGTGCCCCAGGACATTTCTGTAACAAATCTGGACATGATAGTGGGGCATATCACTGCCTATAATCATATAACGTTCAGTGATAATGAGATCCCTGAGGGAGGAATGGGGTCCACCAAAGCCCTTAACATCACTACCCACTGCAAAGGGTATGTAGTACCAGGCGTACTGATCGACAACGGGTCAGCATTGAACGTCTTGCCTATGGTGACCCTGCAAAAACTGCCAATAGATGGTTTGCACCTAAAGCCCTGCCACAATTCGGTAAGTGCCTTTGATGGTACGCAAAGAGGAACAATGGGGAAAATTGAGGTGCCCCTATTGATCGGACCAACTGAATATGTGATCGATTTTGTGGTGATGGATATAAAACCATCTTACAGCTGCTTGTTGGGAAGACCATGGATCCACTCCGCAGGAGTTGTCCCCTCATCATTGCATCAGAAATTAAAATTTGTAGTCGAAGGCAAATTGGTCACAGTAGAGGCATAGCATGAATTTGTTGCTTCAGTGACATTAGACGCCCCCTACATTCAAAATGATGAAGATGTTGCAGAATGCTCATTCCGAGCATTGGAACTAGTAAATGCCACTTTCGTTTCGGAAGGAAGTCGGATCCCCTACCCCAGGTTATCTAATTATACCAAGATGACCGTCGCAGAAACTTTAGGCCGAGGAGCCAAAATAGGAAAGGGGCTGGGGAAGAAATTACAAGGAAACCTAAGACCCAAGAATATGATAACCAAGAATGACCGTTTCGGGCTGGGTTACCAACCAAGTGTCCAACAGAAGAAAGAGGAATATAAGAGGAAGGAAGAGCAAAGAAAAGCCAGATCTAAAGGAGAAGACATTCCATGGAGACCAATGTCCTTTCCTAGTTTAAAAACCACTTTTGTCTCCGGAGGGTTCTACCAGCCAGGTCAAGAGGTTGGAGAGGCAATGAAGAAAAATGAAGTACTCAAACAGGAGGAAATACTCAGTGAATTATTTGAAGGGATGTACATCAACATGATAGCTGAAAAGGACCGAGGCAGCCAAATGTTGACCAACATCCACCCTTGCCGTCCCGGGGAAACACTCGATAACTGGAGCTGCATTGATCTACCTGTAGTTTTTAGGAATAGATCAGAGTAATGCTCCGAATCAACCTTTTGTTTTTGCCCGTAAACAATGGGGATCTCTTGTACGGGGCACCTATGTTAACTTTTTAATTGAAATGAAAATATCCCCACCTTCCTAAAATGACCAAAGTTTCATTTATTTCATTCATGCATTCTTCATGTCCATTCCCTTCATATAAAGCCGTCTCTTTCCCAATACAATTCATTCTCATTTAATGCAGGTCGCTCACGATTGACGATATGAATGATACCGGATCCAATCCTGGAGTGAATTTTGAATGCCCGGAGGTCTCGGAGGGAATTGAAGAAGGATATAATGAGATAGAAAGTGAGGTCCCGAAAGAATTAAAGAGAATGGTGGCCAACGAAGAAAGGCAGATCATGCCCCATCAAGAAGAAACAGAAATTGTCAACTTGGGGACTGAAGAAGAGAGAAAAGAAATAAAAGTAGGAACGACGATTTCCTCGAAAACCAAGCACGAACTGATAACCCTACTTCAGGAATTCAAGGATGTCTTCGCCTGGACTTATCAAGATATGCCAGGGTTAAATACCGACATAGTGGTGCACAAACTGCCAACAAAATTGGAGTGCAAACCAATACAGCAAAAACTTCAGAGAATGAGACCAGATATGTTGTTAAAGATCCGAGAGGAAGTGAAAAAGCAGTTTGATGCTGGATTCTTGGAGGTAGCCAAATACCCCGAATGGGTTGCAAACATTGTACCAGTACCAAAGAAAGACGGGAAAGTTTGTATGTGTGTAGATTATAGGGATCTGAACCGAGCCAGCCCTAAAGACAATTTCCCCTTACCACATATTGACACGCTGGTTGACAACACTGTAGAACACTCATGGTTTTCCTTCATGGACGGCTTCTCAGGGTACAACCAGATAAAGATGGACTCTAACGACATGGAGAATACCACATTCATAACCATGTGGGGCATTTTTTGTTATCGAGTGATGTCGTTTGGGCTAAAGAACGCAGGGGCAACATACCAAAGAGCCATGGTGACTCTTTTCCATGACATGATGCACAAAGAAATAGAAGTATACGTGGACGATATGATTGCCAAGTCCCGAACAGAGGAAGAGCACCTACAAAACTTGAGAAAACTATTCCAAAGACTACGGAAGTACCAACTGAGGCTCAATCCTGCCAAGTGTACCTTCGCCGTTACTTCTGGAAAACTCCTAGGGTTCGTGGTAAGCAGAAGAGGGATTGAGATTGATCCAAATAAAGTGAAAGCCATCCAAGATCTCTCACCACCCGCACTCAGAAGGAAGTTCGCGGTTTCCTGGGGAGGCTGAATTATATCTCTCGTTTCATTTCCCAATTAACCGACCAATGTGACCCGGTCTTCAGACTTCTTAGAAAGAATAATCCTGGTGTGTGGGATGAAGAATGTCAAAGAGCCCCAGAAAAGATCAAAAAGTACCTGACAAATGCTCCAATTTTAGTCGCACCAGTACCTAGTCGACCATTAATTCTCTACTTGACAGTTTTTGAGAATTCAATGGGATGCGTACTGGGGCAACACGATGAGTCAAGAAAAAAAGAGCAAGCCATCTATTACCTAAGCAGGAAATTCAATGATTGCGAAACGCGGTACCCGCCAGTGCAGAAGCTGTGTTGTGCTCTAGTTTGGGCTACCAAGCGGCTTAGACAGTACATGCTGTACCATACTACCTGGTTGATATCCAAGCTAGATCCATTGAAGTTCTTAATGGAAGCGCCAGCACTAACGGGAATGATGGTCCGATGGCAGATGCTCTTTTCCGAATTCGACATCGTATACGTTAACCAGAAAGTCGTAAAGGGGAGTGTCGTAGTAGATTTCCTAGCTAGTCGTGCTTCGGATGACTATGAGGCATTGAACTTTAATTTCCCAGACGAAGACTTGATGTGCATTACAACCGAAGAAGAGGTTTCAGATGATAAATCATGGAAGCTTTACTTCGATGGAGCCTCTAACGCCCTCGGACATGGGATAGGAGCAGTGCTAATTTCTCCTGAGGATGTCCATTATCCTTTCACCAGCAGATTGGAATTCTTCTGCACAAACAATATAGCTGAATACGAAGCTTGCATCATGGGACTGAAATCAGCTATCGAGAGAAAGGTTAAGGAACTTCGAGTGTTCGGAGATTCGTCCTTAGTCATTCACCAATTGGGCGGGGAATGGGAAACCAGTGACCCGAAGTTGGTCAAATATTACAAATTGATCCAAGAGCTCACCAAAGAGTTTGAAAAGGTCAGCTTCAATTACCTGCCCCGAGAAGAAAATCAGATGGCATATGTATTGGCAACCTTGGCATCCATGTTTAAAACAAACACCGGGGCAGAAATGAAGCCCATTGAGATGCAGACGTTTGAAAAGCCTGCTCATTGTTGTAATGTACAAGAAGAGATTGATGGAAACCCATGGTACTATGACATCTTGCAATATGTCAAGCTTGAAAGTATCCGAGAAGGGCAAACGACAATGACAAAAAAAACGCTCGAAAAAATGGCAACAAAATATGTCCTAGATGGGAGATCCTATATAGGAGGAGTCATGATCGACATTGCTTTGAGATGTGTGGATGCCCGGGAGGCGAAGGAGATTTTAGCCGAAGTACATGACTGGCTCTGTGGAACGCACGCCAACGGGCTGTCTATAGCCTGAAAAATTATGAGATATGGTTATTTCTAGTTGACCATGGAGGGAGATTGCATTGATTACGCCAGGAAATACCACAAATGCCAAATCTACGCTGACAAAATTCACGCACCCCCATCGCCTTTACACACCATGAATTCTCCGTGGCCTTTCGCAGCGTGGGGCATGGACGTCATCGGGCAGATTCATCCGAAAGCTTCCAATGGACACCGTTTCATTCTGGTCGCCATAGACTACTTCACTAAATGGGTTGAGGCAGCGTCTTACGCCAACATCACAAGGACTACAGTATGTAAGTTCTTAAAGAAGGAGATTATTTGTCGATACGGATTGTCGAAAAGGGTCATCACCGACAACGCTTCCAATCTGAATAACAAAATGATGATGGACGTGTGCACTCAATTCAAGATAACACACCACAATTCCACACTCTATCATCCTAAAATGAATGGAGCATTGGAAGCAAAAATAAGGACATAAAGAATATCATAGCGAAGACTACGGATACCTACGAGGATTGGCATGAGAGTTGCCTTTTGCCCTTTTACCTATAGGGCGTCCATTCGCACGTCAACGGGGCAACACCCTACTCCTTGGTGTATGGTACCGAAGCAGTACTTCCCATCGAGGTAGAGATCCCGTCTCTCTAGGTCTTAAACGAAGTAAAATTAGAAGAAGCTGAATGGGTACAGGCCAAACTCGACCAGCTAAATCTCATTGACGAAAAGAGACTAAAGGCCATTTGTCATGGTCAGATGTACCAAAAGCGGATGGTGCAGGCATACAACAAAAAGGTGCGCCCAAGAGAATTCAAAGAAGGGGATCTGGTGCTCAAGAAAATCCTCCCTATCCAGAAAGATTCTCGAGGAAAGTGGATGCCCAATCTGGGAAGGACCGTGCGTCGTAAAAAGGCCTTCTCGGGAGGAGCCCGATCCTAACTAAAAATGGATGGAAACGAGCTAAAGAACCACATCAGAAATTCTGATCATCACAAGAAATACTATCTTTGAAAAAAAACAACAAAAAAAACAACAAAAAAATGATGAAAAAGAGAACAAAAATGGAGAGCTCAGGGCGAAAACCCGAAACCGGGCATCTTGAAGCAAAGGGAGGACCCGAGTTGAAAACCCGCAAAGGGCGGCTCGAGTAAATTGAAAAGTTGAATATCCAAAGAGAAGGGTATCCCCATGAACATCATGAAGAGGAGGCTTCAGGCAAAAAAATTCTACGCCGGTCGACAGGATCATGTATCATTCATATCGAAGATAATGAGGGATCTTGTATTTCATACTTAAATTTTCTTTTTTCTCATGTGTGTCATACCTTTCTTTTAAGATGTCCCAAGCCCTTAATCGTAATAAGACCGTGTTTTTGAGCATCCATTCCTTGTCTTCTTGTCAATTTCAGTCAAATAAGTTAACATAGGCTTATAGTGAAACAAGAGATCTCGAAGCATTACTGGGATCTAACCTTAAAAATGCAGGTGATCAAAGAAAACGATGTTAACTCCGTCTTCTAGCTCCCTACATAATGGCTATTGATAGGGAAGGCGGAAGGCTTCAAACAACCGGATAGGATGACCAATGGCGTACGTCCTGTCTATTCAAGGAAGGCATGCAAGATAACAAGAAAGATCTCTTGGGTGAAAACCCAAAAAGGCACCCCTCAAAAAAAACTCTCTCTAAAGTGAAAACCCGAAAGGGCACTTTAGAATTCCAAGTCGTAATTAGAGAAAAAGAAAGGTTGGAATGGTTGAACCTGACAGTGAAGTGGGGTATCGACACCCGTGAGAAAAGAGAAAGTGAACAACGAGATCAAACAAGGACCAAAACAAGCCCACCAAGATATTGACACTCATGCATCATGAATAGTCAGACATCACTAGGATTAGGAGCATGTCAATTCATTTGTCATAGCATTTTGTTTTTATCTCAGACAGGTATCTGCAGATTCAAAGAGACGTCGATGGCCATCGCGATGTTAATCCCGAATGAGAAGACAATGTTTTGCATACAAAAGGCATATGTTTCCAAGCTCCAGAGAGAGGTTCTATATAGGAAGAATCCTCCGCTCCGAGGCTTCAGAAGCTGAAAGTTCTATATAGGAAGGACTGACAGCTTCAGGGTGAAGATTAGCAGTTCTATATAGGAAGGACTCCCAGTCGAAGGAATTCACCCATGACACGCAAGATTATATAGGAAATCCTACTGTGTGGAAAGCGAAGAGTTCTATATAGGAAGGGCTCCGAGCTTCAATGTCTTAGAGTAAAAGATTCTATATAGGAAGAATCCGTAGCTCCAAGATTTCAGACGCCAAAAGTTATATATAGGAAGGACCGACGGCTCCAAGGTGAAGACTCGCAGTTCTATACAGAAAGAACTCTCAGTCGAAGGAATTCACCTATGACACAGGGTTATATAGGAAACCTGTTGTGTAGAAAGCGAAGAGTCTTATATAGGAAAGGCTCCGAGCTTCACTGTCTTAGAGTGAAGGGTTCTATATAGGAAGAACCTTCAGCTCTGAAATTTCAGACGCCAAAGTTCTATATAGGAAGGACTGATAGCTCCAGGGTTTGAAGACTAGCAGTTCTATATAGGAGGAACTCCCAGTCGGAAGAATCCATCAGCGGCGCAAAAGGTTTTATATAGGAGAAACCAGCGTTGAAGGCGAAGAGTTCTATATAGGAAAGACTCCAAGCTTTACTGTCTCGAAGTGAAAAGTTCTATATAGGAGGGACTCGTAACTCGAGGCTTCAGAGCGAAGGGTTCTATATAGGAAGAGCATGTAGCTCCAAGATCGGAAGGTGACGAAGCTCTATATAGGAAGAACTTACAAGCCCGAAAATTCAGCTAAGGAAAAGCGGAGATGTCCAAAAGAATACGTTTTTCCAAATCTACAAACAGGGAAGTCTGATAAAAATAAGTGCTTATGAATCTTTGCTTTGTTTCCCATTCCATGAGAACAAGCAAAGAGGGGCAACTGTAATCACTCATTTTTATCATGTAAATACATATTAGTGTTGCATGTATACATATTATATTATATGTTTATTAGGTACATGAGTGTTACTAATATATATAAGGTGTGGTGTGTGCATGTATATTATAAGCTATGTATGTATATGTATTAATGGTGTATGTGTGTCGCATACGTATCTATTTAGTACGAGTGTATTTGTTTAATGTGTATAGATGTTAAGTCAATTATGTGTATGATTATACGTACGTATGCTAGTATGTTATGTTATATACGTATGTATGTGTATTGCTGTTATAATACTATTACTATTATTATTGGGCTAATATTTAAAATGAAATCCAAAAAATTATATATATTAAACCAAATAAATAAATTAAAGTCCAAGTCCAATTACAAATAATTACAAGGCCCGGTTGGCCCAAACCCAAACCCTATCTAATTACATTTATTGTGTGCAGGTGACTGTGGGTCGTTTGATCAAGATCTGATCCAACGGCCACGATTTAACCAAGGACCAAAATATCTGCCAGCCGCGTGCTCATCACGTCTGGACCGTTCGAGTGCCACGCGTGGACGCTTTGATATCCCACGCGTGCGTGAGCCCCACCCGCTCTGACCCCTCGATTGCTGAGCTCCACGTGGCACAATCTGGAGCTGTTTCACCAAATCGAGGCTTCATCTGGGCCGTTCATCCTTCAAGCCATCTCGACCATTAGATCAGATCTGATCTAACGGCCGAGAACACGTCTGGCCGCTGGCAGAACCCCCACACCGCCACCATGCCGATCTTCAACCACCGCGCTCAGAACATGCCAAACACAGCAAGAAAGAAGTTTGTCAGTCCAGATCTGAAAAAGCAAGTAATATGCAACTTGCACCAAAACAAAAGACAAGCATATATATGTACGAAACAAATATTTTGTAATAGAGAGTGTTGTAACAGACAAGAACAGAGAGTTGTAATCAAAAGCACAAGTTGTAATCGAACCAGAAGTTACAATCGAAATACAAAAGTCAGTCCAGTGGTAAATACTCGCTTCCTTTTTTTGCATGCATACACAAAAGAGGTAAAAAAGAGAGAGAGTGGTCTTACCGCGCCGTTTGTGGGTCTCCCCTCCTCAGTGACAAGCCTTTCGGCTTCCCTGAGCCAGATACGGTGAACTAAAGGAAAGGGGAGACCCCTTGTAGTTTCATTTTGGGTTTAAAACATGGGTTTTTTCGTTTCGTATTTCCTAGATCTAGGGCAAATAGAGGCGTATCCTCTGAATCCAACCTCGGATTCGTGTCAAGGGTGAGACGGGGGTTATTTTGGTAGGTTTTTGAGGCTCGCCGGCGCCGGTTAGCGGCGGCCGGCCGCCGGATTCTGGGTTTCATGGGATCAGTTTGAGAGAAAATGAAGAACAGAAGGTTATTACAAAACCGAAAAATGAAACAAAATGGGGGGAAATTGGATTCGGCCTAAAAGAAGGGTTTATATAGTTATTATTATTTCGTTAAATGGGTAAATTACACACTAAATCCCCCGTGTTTCCAATATTTTCACTTTTGTCTTGCCGCATGGTATATTTACAACTCTGGTCCCTCTTGTATTTCAAAATCTTGCAATCCAGTCCCTAAATTACACTGAATCAGTTTTCAAATGGTAAAATTACGCCTTTAGCCATTCTGCGTTTTTGAACTTTTCATTTTGGGTCTGCCCCTTGGTCTAATTACAGTTTTGATCCTTTTAGGTTCCGTTTACTTCGCATTTTCGTCCCTAAATTACATATTATTGTTCTTTAATTTCTGCCACTCACTTTTATTTTTCTTTCATTTCAGTCATGTTTCTTTGTAAATACTCATGTTCGTATTATAATCGTATATGTTAATGTATTCTTTTGTCTTATTTTATATCCCTCGTATATGCCTCGTATTTTTATGTTTACATGTATATGTGTATTAAGCTTATGATAGTTTTGTATCTTTTTTATCCGGTTATTCGTATTAAGTATGTTATGTTCTAGTTGGTTCGTACACAGCATGTTTTATATATTTTTATATGTGTATGTTCTCTTGGCTTTTTTAGGTTACATGTTAGTGTATTTTCTTTTTTGTATGATATATTGTCCCATATATGTTGAAATATGTTTTATCACTAGTATGTATGTCTTTTTGAAATATATGTTCGTCTATATATGTATTTATTCCTACCTTGTTATTGTGACATGTTAAGTTAGCTTTATCTGATATTAAGCTTGGTATGTATATGTGTATTTTAATTACGTATTTCATATATGTTAGAATGGTATTCTATTATGTGAATATTTATTGTTCTTAAATTATCTGCTATGTCTTATACTTTTGTCACTAAAATTGCATATGGTATATAAATTGTTAATGCGGTGCCCTTTTATCCGAGCGTAAACGGGGCCAGTATCAGGCATAGTGATAGTGGTTGGGCGTTTATTCTCGGATAACGGGGCCCTTAAAATTTATTCGCAATTATGACCGAATTTTAAAATAATTGTCACTTTAATCCGGAAAATCCAATATTAATAAAGCGGTAATTATTAAAGTACCAATTTTGGGCGGTGTGGTGGTGCTAATCCTTCCCCATCCGTAACCGACTCCCGAACCCAACATTTTTTGATTCTCTGGTTTTATGGTGTCCGGCCTACCTAAGTGGCCGGTGGCGACTCCATTTTTTAAAAAAATGCGGTTTTTTTAAAACCCCACGGAATAAACATTTTATATTCAAAAGAATCACAAACACTTTTCAAACACTTCGAAAACCCTCGTTTTTTTAGCAATAAAAGAAGACATCGCTCTGATGAGACTGAACTTGAAGTTCAACTACTAAAGGTCGATGTCTCTGTAACTTGAAATGAGCATCGATAGCTCAAGGAGCTAAAATGCGATTATTGTACTGTGAGTTCAATGTAATAATCAACGTTTAAGGTTCAATATTTGATAACATACTTATCGGGCAAAGGTTTACGGCTGAGTGCATCAGCTACAACATTGGCCTTGCCTGGGTGATAATCAATAATAAGATCATAATCTTTGAAGAGTTCCATCCATCTCCTTTGAAGAAGGCTAAGCTCATTTTGTGTCAACAGATATTTCAGGCTCTTGTGATCGGTGTATAGATAGCATTTTTCTTCGTAGAGATAATGCCTCCAGATCTTTAAGGCAAAGACAACCGCAACCAATTCAAGATCATGAGTGGGGTAGTTCATCTCATGTGGCTTAAGTTGCCTTGAATCATACACAACTACTTTTCCTTCTTCATCAATACACATCCTAAACCCTGATGGGATGCATCACTATATATGGTGTAGTCTTTACCAGACTCAGGTTGGGTTAGGACTGGTGCATGAGTCAATACTTGCTTAAGTTGATCAAAACTTCATTGTTGCTTCTCATTCCATTTTTAACAGCCCGGTTTTGGGCCTAGGAGTTTTCTAGGTGATTTAGCCGGTTTGTTGGTTCGAATTAGGGAATTCGAGTCAGTTTCAGGATTTAATTTGAAAAAAAAAATTCTAGGTGAGATAAAAATTAGGAAAATGGTCTAAAATCACTATTTAACATGTAAATAATTTTGGTAAAGTCAATTTTGCAAAAAGGGGTTTCAAAATTGGACATTTAGACTAGTGACTAAAATGTAAAGTTTTAAAACTGTTTTTGGTGACTATTCTGTAAAAGGGTTAAAACTTTGAATCTTGTAACGCCTCAGTTTTGGGCTTAGATGTTTTAAGGGTTGGTTCGAAGGTTCGGTGGACTAGTATTAGAGATTCGAGTTAGTTTCAGGATTAAATCGAATTAAATATTTAAAGGTGATAAAATTGTGCAAAGATATTCTAAAATCATTATTAAATATATTAATGATTGTGGTGAAATCAATTTTTGAAAACGAGTTTGGGAAATCAGACATTTTGGACTAGTGACCAAAATACAAACTTTGAAAACTATTTTTAGTGACTATTTTGTAAAGAGTCAAAACTTTTAATCTTTAAGGAGCTAATTGCCCAAAAGTCTAATATCAGACTTTATCCCTTAATTGGCTTTTTTAAAGTGTTTTGGAAAATATAAATAGGCTGGAGAGGATTAATTTGGTTATTAAATCTTTTAAACAAAAATTACGTAACTAACTTTCTCTCAAAATCTCTCAAGCCAAACATCAATTTCTTCTTCTAAATCTTTAGGTAAATCTTTATTTTCTTAAATATTTTGTTTCCAAATGATTTCTTGTTGATAGTTTACCAAAACCTTATTGTTTTAACTTTATTTTCTCATGTAAATCATCCAATTAAGGGATAAAGCATCCATTAGAGGTAAGGTTCGTTCATCTCCTCTAATGAAAGGTTCTTTACTGAAATTCCCAAGTTGTTGACTCTTTACAATTGTGTCCTAATGTGTTTTAATAGTTTAATTAAGGAAAATTGGTTTAATTGTGTTTGGATTGATGAAATTGTCATATTTCAAATTGGATCTATTTTGCTGGGTTATGATCAATTAGATCATGATTTTGATGATTAATTGAGTTAATAACTTGGTTTTAACATTGTAATCCCGAAACAAGTTGAATCTCAAATTTTTTAAGGTTGTTAGTTAAGGGTTTTTGTGAGGTTAATGGAGTTTAATTATTGCTGGAAGTAAAAGGATGTTGGAAAGAGTTTTTAGATGTAAATTGATGAGGTTTGATGTATTGAATCATTATATAATGGCTGGGTTAAGTTTTGGAAGTGTTTGAGGATGTTTTTGTTAAGTTTTAGATGGTTTGTGAGTGGGCAACTTGTGAGTTGTGGGTAATTGCTTGTTGGCAATAGTTTGAATGCATAATGACGCATTTAACCTCTGCTTTTATGTGGTTAAAAACATAGTATAATCAAGGCGATGAAGCGTGACGTTGATTGTTTCTTGTCGGGAGCTTGATTCACGTTGGCGAGCAAGGCGAGGTGTATCGGTGAGTGGAAACTAGTTTAAACACCTTTAAAAGGTTTAATAAGGGATTTTGGGATTTTAGGATAAGCTTGAAACACTTACCTAAGCTCGAAAGTAAGTTTCCCTCTTTTCTCTTTAATATCGGTTCAGATATAAGAATGTGTAATTCATGTTCTGGTCGTAAACATGATTTGTTTTACTTACTGTAAATGCATGATTTTGAGTACATATGTAGTGGTTTAAAAGTATATAAAATGCTAGTGAGCATTGGCTTTCATTCTGGTCGGGAGTTGTGTTATTGCTTTGGCAATGTGATTTGCAACTCTGGTGATTTTGTATAATGCATTGTAAAACAGTGAGTAAATGATTTTGTAAATGATATATTGGCTACGTGACATGATGATAAAACATTAGAATATAGTTGGCATGCCATAGGATGAAGTGCACTATAATATGTTAAAAATCGATCGTGGTTTAGGGTCCTTGAGGTAAGCGGTCGGCTACTTAGACTATGATGTTATCACTTGGGTTGAGAGGTCGGTTCCCCTTGTTGATGTTGATCTTGCAGTCCAAGGTTGTTATATTATGTGGTCAGCATGGTATGGGTTATGGCAATGGTCGATTATCATGAGAGGTCCGTGTATCCGAATTGAAAGGTTAACGGTCAATTACCTAAAGGTTAGCAGTCGGCTAATCAAGGATAGTGGTCGTCTATCCGATGTCACTATAAATGCCAATATATGCAAGTTCATGTGTTGAACCTATTTTATAATGCTTTGGGATTTAAGCATGGTTTTGTAATTTAATTCTTTGGGATTTAAGCATGAGATGACTTAATGCTTTGGGATTTAATAATGTGATTTGTAAATGTTGTTGGATATGGTCGATATGCATGTTTTGATTGGAATCAATGAAAATGCTTTGGATGTAAGCATGGTTTGAAAACAAGTGATTTAAGCAAGTGTGCTTATGCTCTCTTTTTCCTAATAATGCAAAGTATTAAGGTTTAGGGGCAACAAAGGTAAGGTTTGAAGTGATCCAAGTGCAAGACTACTTGAGTATGAACTCAGTTTATGTTCCAGTTAATAAGGCAATGTGTTCGCCATGTTTTTGGGACTTGTAATCCTGTTTTCATATGGTTTTTAAGCATGTGAAGTGCTTGATTTAATGATTGGTTTGTTGTTGTTAAGCTTGTTGAGAATCTTTGCTTATGTTGATGTGAGATGGGTTCTTAGGTATGCATCTAGTTGTATCGGAATGGTTGCCATGTTTTGATGATTCAAGCATGTTTATTATGATGCTTTAGATGTGTAAGCATGTTGTGTATGCCTTTAAAGTGTCAAATGGGAGTTTTGGTTATGTGGCAAAATGATATTAGGAAGCATGCCTATAGAAAATCTTGAGTGTTTGAATGCCATGTAATGATGTTGATTCTGTGATGTTTTTGGCTAGGGTTGTACCCTAGTAATGTTGTTTTAGTGTTTGGAGCATGTTGGAGTGTTATGGTTATCATCAAATTGTGTTTAGACAACAATTTAGGACATTACAGGTCCAGACGTATTGAAACAGGTGTCCCCTACTAGTACGGCTAGGCCATATTAGGCATAGCATTTTGATACGTGGGAGGGTGTTTCGATACGGGTAAGCCTTTACAAGCATAGCGTTTCGATACTCGAGCAAGTGTTCCGGTACAGTCTCAAGCAATTTGGCTAGGCATTGCGATAGGCGAGCAAGTGTTTCGATACGAGTTTTAGCCACTAGAATTTGAGTTTTGGAAATTGTTAAGGCGTACCGAAACACCTGTACGCGTACTGGTACGGCTGTAATTAATTCTGTTATATGGAATATTTGGAAGTTTATGTTTCTTTCATTTTGATCCCTGAGTTTTGTGAATGCAATTGTATGAGTTTGGATGATCGTATTGGCCTAAAATTTGTCATGTAATCATGTAATTAGACTAATTGATGATTGGTAATCTTAATTTCAGTTTTGGTCCTTAAGTTTATTAGATTTGCATTTTAGTCATTAAAAGGTATGTTATGCAATTGGTTGCCTTCCCGTGCTTTGAGTCCTTTGTAAACTCACCCGCCGCAAGTATGTACACTTAGGATTAATAATACGCATCTAGACAAGATAAAAAGAAAAAAATGGACTAGTTTTCGTAATCTTTCTCCGGTTTACTTCAATAAACCTAATGTAGTTCTCTTAATTCGGTCGGCGTCTAGGCCGGGTCGAGGGGGTTATATTTGTTGGTATCTGAGCTAGGTTACAAAAGGTTAGGATGCTATTGGTTGATTATTTGGTGATGTTCGTTATGCACGGTGATAGTGTATATATACGATGATTGTTTAATATCATGTTGTTTTATGAAATGGGAACACATTGCCTATTATCGAGGTTTTAAAAGGGTTTTATAAGGTTGCCTTGGATCTTTTGCCTAATTCTAGCTTAACTTTAATATGTTTTGATGATTTTGTTAGCATGGTTGGACGTGAGACGCGTTTGATGGCTAATAATGTCGGAGTTGGGCAGAATAATGATGTGGAAGGGAATCCCCCTAATGTTTTACCTCCTCCTCCATTGGTTCCTCCTGTTGATGTTGGGGCGGGTGGTGTACTCCAGGCTCTTCAAGTGCCAATTTTTTATGATTTGGCTCCGTTGATCCAGGCAATGACGGGAGCGTTTTAGGTAGCGATGGCTAGAGTACAAGTGCAAGCACTCACACTTGTTGTGGTGGTTAATCAAGGTTTACCTTTTGAGCGAGTTTGTAGTTTGAGAGGTGAGGAATTTTAAGGTTTGAGTCCCAAGGCAGCCGAGGGATGGCTGGAAAAGACAATTTGTATCCTGAACCAAATGGGTTGTAATGAAGAGCTCAAGTTGGGCTGCATTGTGTCACTACTGCAGGGTGATGCTTATCATTAGTGGGTGACCACAGTTGCGGGTGTTCCTAAGGTGAATGCGACTTGGGAGTTCTTTTGAAGAGCTTTCAAGAGAAAGTATCTTGGTACATAGTATTTGGATGTGAAGAAGTGCGACTTTATGTTGCTATCGCAGGGTGGTATGTCTGTTGCCGAGTATGAGGTAAAGTTCATTCACCTAAGTCAGTATACCTCGGAGTTGGTTCCAGATGATCAACAGAGGTGTGATAGGTTCTGCTATCGTATTGTGAAGGATAGCAAGACTTATCTCCTGGCTACGGATTACACGGATTTTGATGTATTGGTCAACCATGCTAAGGATATTGAGCAGTCCTTGGGTACATCAGTTCAAGCTGCTAGTGCGACTTGGGTAAGAGAGTGGTCAATTCTAGCTATTTTGGGATGCAGAATAGGAGGTTTCGGGACAAGAGACATAGGCTAGATCACAGGCATAGTGGCAGTGTTGGTCAGGGTAACCCGAGAGTTTGTATTGTAGCTGAGTGTGAGTGTTGTGGTAGACGTCACATAGGTGCATGTTAGGGAAATACCTTGAGCTGTTGGATATGTGGATCTCCTGATCACGTGAATCGTGATTGCCCTCGTGCTGTGAAGGATGCACCGGTTCATGTTGCTGCACTTGCTAGGGGCCAAGGTCGTGACAGAGGTAATTTTCAAAGGCGTGAAGATGGTCAGAGAGTTGTAGCTCATACTGCTGCAGTGGGACAGAAGAATGGTGGACTAGCTCAGATCTATGCTCATCGTGAAGGTCGCAATGACACGGATGTAATCGTATGTACCTTTATTTTGCAATCATTGTTATTCTTATCTTTGATTGATTCGGGGTTTACTCATTCTTATATCTTGAGTGAACATGCATCTTTGTTGAATATTCTTGTTGAGATCCTGGATGTTGGCATGTTAGTAACTAGTTTCTTTGGTGAGACGGTTACTACTAGAAGGTTGTATAGGCAATGTCCTTTGGTTGTGCAAGGTCATGAGTTTACCGTAGATCTGATGGAGTTGTCATTCCATTGTTTTGATGTTATTTTGGGTATGGATTGGTTGAGCGAGCACAAGGTGGTTGTGGATTGATAATCCAAAAGGATTTTTTTGAGGTTAGCCAATGATTATGAAGTAGTGGTGGTAGGCGAGAGTGTGGAATTCTTGTCCATTGTGGCCTTGGCTACTCAAGCGGAAAGGTTGATACAAGGAGGTTGCCAAGCTTATTTGGCTATCGTGATGAATCCTAAAGTTAAAGGTGTTCGGGTGCAGGACATTCGAACTGTTAATGCTTTTTAGGATCGACATGGATCCCTTCGGTTAAAACAATGTGACCCAAGAAAGCCACTTCTGATAACCAAACTCACATTTCGAAAGTTTTGCATATAATTTTTTTTCAAGGTGAAACTCCATACATACCTTGTTTTCTGAATTTAAACTCAATATCCTTTTTTTCTTTTTATCCGCATGTGCCTATTGTTGATATGTAGCTGCTTTAGGATTATTTTAAAGAATCCTCACTTTGTCTTCTATTTCTCGGGTCAGATCAACTCCATCCACTTTTGGATTATTCTGAATATTTCAATCATTTCCCACAATCATGTGTTCTCAATAATATAGACTCGTAACTTATCTTCAAAGATCAGAATAATCCAACTGATTGTCCTTCAATTAAAATTTCTTTCTTTATTTCACCATTATAAACTTTTCCTCAATAGCAATCCATCAAATCTGCTTTCATAATCTTAGGCTTTTCTAGATTCAACTTACTTTCTCTTATGAACTAGTTGTCATTATACGGTCTTAATTACCTCTAGAAAGATTTTCCATATCATCCCTGCGGGAATACTATTACTGGGGTATTAGTCCACCAGTTACGAGCATGATCCTACAGTAACAATACTGTTTCTTCTAACTTTTCAGTGTTAATATATATCAGACCCTTCGATATAATTTTATCATCATTTACTTCAAACAAACAGCCATTGATCTACCATATCGATAATTGTCTTCTAAACTGATTAAATACATACTCAATTATCCTTTTCTAAAATATTCTTATTCCAGGTTCTTTGTCTTTCTAGTCTACTAGACCTTACAATTGACATTGTCATCTAGTAATATTGATATCTTTTCAAAATAGTACTCTTCTTTATCTTTGTAACATAGCTTACTACTTCTAGATTTCTTATAACTTATGCTATTATAAGCGTAAGTGCAAATACAGATGTTAGAGACTAACATCTTATAATTACTATACCAGCTGGATATGAGTTAACTACCATATTTAATTCACTGTGTTGCATCCACCATGGGTCTTTTCTTAACCCTTGAAATTCGTCGACTGACGAAATCTAACAGTATCTTATTTTTTTTATAGCCATTAGAGTCTTATTCACACTATTGGGGAGCTACATCAAGTTATGCAAGCAATACATCAATAACATCACATCCTAGGGGCATGTACACTTTAGCAAAATCATATTGGTCCCAATGCCATAATCAAGCTTCTAAATTCATAATCTCTTCAAATCCATCACTCGGATAATTTTTACAATATTTCTCCAAATTTCCCCATGTATACCAAAATGGTCACTTAAAGGACTAGTTGAGGATTTTTCATTCTAATATCAAAATCAAACTTCTAATATCACCAATCTTTCATTTTCATCATCAATTTCAAAACCCTAAATAAATCCCAAATTCTAAGGTTAGGGTTTATGTCTTCAAACATGAAATTAATCTAAATCTAAGCTAGATTTCAACTCCACAACACTTGATTTACTTAAATTAAGCTTCAATCTCAAAATAGAACATGAAACCCTATTTTCTCTCTCATCAATAACATGAAAAAATCTTCAAATTACCATGCAAAATTACTATCAATAGAAAGAGCATTATGCATAGATCATTTTTTCCAAAGCAACATACCTTGATTCTAACTTTGGAGCCTTCAAAATGCCTAGGAAAATTTTGTGTATTTTCCCCTTTTCTTCCTTGGTGATTTCGAAATATAAGAGAGAAGATGAACTAATTTTTGTTCCTTTTTTTCTTATTTATGCCACATGTATTTAATAAATTGAATTTTTTATTCAATTTAGTCCTTATTCCAAAATTAACCTCCAACTGAATCATGATTTACAAGTTGCCATTCTAGTTCAATTCCAATCAAATTCCATTCAACTCTAACCAAACTAGAGTAATGCTTTCCTATGGGAAATTACCATATTGCCCATGGTACTTTCAAAATATTTCAAAATTGCCATTGTGACCAAATTATCAAATTACCAAAACTAGTCACTTAAATCACTAATTTTGCCATTTTGTAAAAAATTCAACTATTCTAGTTAGATCATAGTCAACTAATTTATAATTTATTCATAAAATAATATTTTATGAATTTTTCGTGACTTATGGTACAACCTCTGAAATTTTAATTCGATCCAATTTCTCGATATTCACTTATTACTTCTTCTGTGATTTTCCTTCACCGGGCTATCAAATAAATTCTAAAAATTCCTTATTTCCATCTCTAAAAAAATAAATAATATTATCAAATAAAATATTCATATTTATGAAGTCAAACTTAAAATTTTGACTCGGTCAAATATACTGATAATTTTACCGGAAATCTTTATCGGATAAAAATTCTCTGAATAATCATTTATCAGATATCCATACGAATAATATTAACTCGAACTGATTCCTTTTTATCAGTCTCAAGTACTGACATAAGACCTTCCCACTAGGTCACCCATCTTATGCCTTGAGCACGCTTAACTTTGCGTTCAATCAAAATTCGATATCTTATACTGTTTTTTTATTCCCGGGATCTATATCAGATTTTTCTTTATGATCTATTTAATCCATGTACATGATAAAATAATTACTTATAAATTCTCCATGAAATTTATTTGAATCAAATATCTGATCGCTCATCTGATTATTTGATCGAGAATAAATTTTTATATAAATCTTATACCGGAAATCTGACTATACAGATCATCTTTCTGTAACCTGTACTACTTATCTGTGGAGTAAAAACATTTAATAGTAAAATTATCCATCAGGTGCCTATACTTTTCCCATCTTTAGACTCTAGACACCAACTTTTGACTTGCTGTCATTTTAGTCACTAAGTTAGCTTTTAAGCCCTTACCTTAGTACTAAATGACCCTTAATCAATATAGCAAATTTTTGGGTATTACAGCTAGAGTCTGACTAGCTGATCCGTGCGGCCTTAGTTGATTTTCTCGAGACAAACAACTAAGTCAGCCTTAAAACTCTCTTCAAAAGACCAAACTCTTCTTAGGCACTAAAAATACTAAATCGTTCTAACGAAAGCGAACAAATGAGAAGGCAACTTAAAAAAAAAAGAAGAACGATTAAGAACGCTCAAAAACACAAGAGAGAGTTTAGAGTAAATGCCTTTTTACTCATAGAATGGATGATTTACAAATAAGGTGGGAGCCTCTATTTATAGTTGAATCCATGTACAATGAATGATCGAGATCAATTTACATCAGTGGCTCATATCGAAAGCTACCAACTATATTCTAGCTAACTATGGAAAGTCTATCACCTTGGAATACTTTCCTTAGGTTCACGTTCACATGGATGTTTACATTGTTGGATATTCCTTTCCTTTGAATATGCCTTGGTAAGATGCCATTTATTAAATTACCAGCTTCAATGTGATCGGCCTTCTCTCAGTCTCTAACGGTCGGGCCAAGTCAGGTGGCCTTCTAGGCAAGCCTAAAATTTTGCAAAGAACCTCTTGGGCAGCTTATTGGCATGTGTCTCGGTCCTAGACTAGCAAGCCGTGACATTCTCTTTCACCCAATCCAACGATGCCCTCATCGCTGACTCGGAAGAAGTTTGGCTTGGTTAGATCTTCCTTAAAACATTGGTTTTCTCCCAACTCGAAATCAGGCTAGGTTATCCCCCATAAAGATTGTTTGTCTTAGTCTCTACAGCCATGTAACATCATCTCACTCACCATCATTGTGTATATCTCGATTGTAAGAGCTCCCTCTTACAAGTTCCGTGGATACAAGAGAACACTGGTTGCACTCTCAGAACTCTGAAAGGTCTCTTGTGTTCTCGCCAAGTCTTCGATCTTTCGCACCTTGGTGGGATAGGTTTTCTTCTTCCTACACATAATAAAAGCGGTAAATCAAACTGAAAAACATGACTACTGTGTTTGAGATCTACCTCCCTCGACTCAATCTCAGTGGAATTTACTCTAATTTGCATCAATCATTCGCCCATAAAGCTTGATGCATCGTTGCCCTCTTGCAACCCTTGGCTCATTGACCTTCTTCCCTGAAGTTCGATGCCTCTTCCACCATGGACATTGGTTGTAGTCTCTCTCGTGCTTCGGTAGGTCTCATGTATCGGAAAGTCTTTGGCTCCTCAAGTCTTTCCTTAGTGGTAGAAACCAAGTCTTCTAGCTTGGCTAGCTGAACAAAATTCAACACCTTGGTCTCTACCATCGCGTCTTGATAGATCAGAACGATGCATTATTTGTGTAGGTCCAAAATACAAACACAGTTGGAAAAAGAAAATAGGAGTGCATTAAGTCGGTCAAGAAAATTTAAACCGATGACAAAGTCATAGTCATCCAAGCGAATTACCTCGAATGTTTCCTTGCCCTTCCATTCTCCACGTGCAACTCCACACCCCGTACCACTCAAACTGTTGGAACACCTTTGAAATTGACAGTCTTGATCACCCCGGTTGACTCTTTAATCTTTAAACCAAGTTAGTCTGCAGCTTTCTTGGACATGAACAACTGAGAAGTTCCCGTGTCCACAAGAGAACTTATCATCTGACCCATAACATTGATGTCCACAAACATCAACCCTCTATACTTTTGGCCCTTCCACGCCTTGGCAAAACTCAGCAGCATCGAACCAAGCTTCAAAGCCTCATTGCACTTGTGCTTGTCCCCCTCCTTGGTGGACGACTTGACTCAATCTGAGAAATCTCGCAATAGATGTGGCCACTTACATCAGTAGCACTTCAGTTACTTCCCATCTACCTTTGGCTTGATTATATTGTACGAAGCAATCGTGCCTAGTTTTAGCTCTTTATCTGACTCATTGTCCCTTGTGGCATCAGAACAATTCTCCTTCAGATAGTCCTTGATCAGATATGGACCATCATAATGGTAGCACCTCAATGGCATCCTCTCGTCTCTTCTTTGGTTGTTGGACTTAGCCTTGCCCCTCTCACTCGATGGCTCTCCCTCGCCATCACTTGACTGATGCTCTTCCTCATCTCCCCCACCCTTAGCCTTACTTCGGGGCTTGGAAGACTTCAACCTCTCGTACTTGTTGCCAATGTACTCGGTCAAGGACTTGATTGCTACTAGAGCTTTAGAAAGTTCCTGCAAATTCTTTCACTGTAGCTCGACCTTGGCCCATGGCTTCAACCCATCTAGGAAGTTGAACATAGCAAACTTGCCACTCATCTCAAGGATTTGGAGTTGTATCTCACTGAACCTTCTGAACATAATCTCGAATTGACCCATCATGCTTAAGCCTCCTAAGCTTTGATCGCGCCTCATCCTCAGCATTCCCCGGATAAAATATTGTTTCAACTCAGCTTGAAACTCTTCCCAAGTTCCATAGAGTGACATTAGTTAAATAAACACTCGAAGTATTTAACTTGTATTCATCCTCGACGATGCCCGTGACTCAAAAGTACTACTACATGCCCCCACAAGAAGTTATCTGCATCTTGTTTTGATCGAGCCCCCGCAAATTGCTTTGGCTTTGGAACGTCTTTCATGGGCTTATAATTGGTGCCACTCCATTCGTCATGGCTATCTTGTACACAAGCAGGCCCTTCTTAAGACCTTCACATCCAACTTCAAAGCCTTTACCTCAGCTTCAAGTGTATAACTCATCTGATTCGCATTGTCAACTCTTTTCTCCAGCATAGCCACAATATCCCTCGAACTCGCTCTCTTGGTTTGCCCAGCAGGGGTCTTCACACCCTTTGTCGCTACGTCTTCTTCTTCACGTGCCATCTCGATTAGTGCCTTGCTTAAACTACTCGCTCTTATATCAATTGTCATGGGGCTAGAGTCTGACTAGCTGGTCCGTGCAGCTTTAGTCGATGTTCTCAAGAAAAATGACTAAGTCAGCCTTAAAACTCTTTTCGAAAGATCAAACTCTTCCTAGGCACTAAGGACGCTGAATCGTTCTAGCAGAAGCAAACAAATAAGAAGACAACTTATGTACAAAAGAAGAACGATAAAAAACACAAGAGAAAGTTTAGAGTAAATGTCTTTTTACTCAGAGAATGAATTATTTACAAATGAGGTGGGAAGCCTCTATTTATAGTTGAATCCTCGTACAATGAATGGTCGAGATCGATTTACATCAGTGGCTCGGATCGAATACCAACTACATCCTAGTTAACTATGGAAACCTATCACCTTGGAATACTTTCTTTAGGTTCGTGTTCATATGGATGTTCACATTGTTGGATATTTCTTTCCCTTGAAATATGCCCTGATAAGATACCATCTATTAAATTACCACCTTTAATGTGATCGGGCCTTCTCCCAGTCTCCAACGGTCGGGCCAAGTCATGTGGTCTTCTAGGCAAGCCCAAGATTTTGCAAAGAACCTCTTGGGCAGCTTGTTGCGCATGTGTATCGGTCGCAGACTCGCGGGCCGTGACAATCACATCTCTCATTCTCTTACGTCTTTCACGACCATTATTGACCACAAGTCTCCGCTCAAATTAGAAGAGGTGAACCGCACTAATACTAACAACCACCGCCATTTCACTTTCACCATCAATAAAATTTAATATTTTTAACGAACTAATTTCTTCCATCTTTTTATATTACGGGGAAGTTAGCACCCGGAGACGACAACTTTGCTGGGAGGACAAAACAGAAAGAATGGAAATAGCAAGGCCAAGTTTGTAGGGAAATGAAAAGCAACAGGGGACAAAATATAGGTAAAAATGAAAAAAAGAGACCAATAAAAATAATAGAAATTTTGTCTAGAAAGAAAGAGCATGCACATTACATATTATTATAAGTATAAGTCAAGCCAAGTGGCAATAAGCGTATAAATCATGTCTTTAATCATTCAATGACGGTAAGTCATTCAAGTGGAATACACATGATAATCTTATCTCTATTAATTTATCCTAAATCGACGAGTTCGATCTGATCGACTTTGTAAGGTTGTTTCTTTATATATAAAAAAAAAAAAGGTTCGGGGCAATTTTTTTGAATGAGTTGAGTCGGGGCAGAGCCAGATTTAGGGTGTATCCACACCTCTCGCCCCAAGATGATTACCATATATAATACTCCTATATGTTAGGTGTAGGTTTATTTTCTTTCATGTCACTTTATTCTCACAGTCTCTTTGTTCCCTTATTTGCTTATTTTTGCTTTGGTGATTTTTAATGACCGGAACATCATTTTCAAATTCGAACGGTAAAAGGTACATGACAACAAACAATGTCACATAGTTTTAAAACCGATGTGATCCAATGATTGGTTTCGCATATCAGTGGTGAAGAAAAGTCAAAAGGCTTGAGGTGATTTGTGATTTCTAAAACGTTTATGAAAAAAGCTTAATCGAGGAAATTGTAGAGGAAAAGAGGTGATCGTTGACTGAAGAAGACCATCGACAATACTGGTTCGTGACGATGTCGATGAAATATTGATCTTTTTGTTTGAATTTGGACAATCTTATTGGACAGAAGAAACGAAAGAGGGATAGAAGTAGAATCGTTTGGTGATTAATGACGATCGAAGAAAATCGTCAGAACGATGACGATTATAACGATTTAGAAGGTTCATATTTGAGATAAAAAAAATATATTTGAAAATTACCCAAGTAAGATTGAATCGAGATGAATTCGACTTCAAAATTCAGGTCCGAAACAAGTGAATGAAACTTCAAAAATCTTTAAAAGCGGGTCAAGTTCGGATGGAAAAGATCATTTAATTGAGTCAATATCAGAATGGTCAAAAATCCAACCCACCCAATTACTATCTCTACCCTTAAAAGCCCGCTTATGAAAAATGTTTTTTCTAATTACTCTTAATTTTATAGGACACGTAAAATGAATATGGAATGTTTGGCTGGTACTAGTACTACCGTTGCAAACTTTAGAATTTCGGTTGACTGAGGGAACACCCGTCCCGTGATTACCTCTCTTAGTTGCCACGCTCGAAAACGACTATACCGAAATGCAATAATTGTGAAACGACGCCGTTCCTCCAACAGTTGAATCGCTTTTAACATTTACCCTTCCCTAGCCTCCGCCCCCCTACTCGGCGTGTTTTAGCCTATTATAGTCCTCACAAATTCAATCGACAAAAAAAAAAAAAAAAGAATCCGAGAAATCCCATTTCTTCCATATCTTGATTCCTTCGTTGAATTTGAATTGAATTTGTTTAAAAAAAGGAGTTTGACTCTGTTGACTGATTGATTGTTTTGAGTGGTAGATCATCATCAATCCAACGCCTTAAAAAGGTACTGTTACTTCCTTTTCGACTTTTTCTTTTTGTGTGTCGAATAATGCTGGGAAAAGTTCACTAGCTTTTGAGTTTCTAGCTCGGCGGTGAAATTTTGCGAGATCCGTTACTTTTTCAGGCTTATTTGGGTTGTAATTATACAATAATTAGACTTTAATGCGGAGCAGTTTATTGATGGAAGGACTTGAAATGGTTATCCATAAATGAACAAAAATGGAAATGTATTCTAGGTTTTTCCCCTTTTTTATTTGACTTTTACATGGAAATTATGATTTAAAAAAAAATTATTTGCTATTTTATTGATGAGTTGATGATGATTTGCAAGGGAATGTTAGAAGTGAGAAGGTTGATGGAGAATTTATGGTTGCTTCACTTGGCATTAACAAAGTGACACTGTCTTCTGAATTTTGAACCCAGGATCGAAACTTCAAAGGTTGGGTGACAATGTCTTTGTTTTTTTAGTGAATTGAAATGTTTTTTTTTTCATTTCTTCATTTTCTAATTACTCTTACTATATTCTACTTGTTTGATGCTTCTAATTTGTAGGATTATCGAAATTAGGGTTCAAGTTGACTGTTAACATGGATTTTAGGATTGTCTTGTGTATGGGCAGCACAAAAATCGGTCAAATACATTTTTGGAGTTTTAGTCATCTCATAAGTCAAATTGACAATTCAATTGTACCTAGCGCCCTGAGAATACTGGATTATCCATTGTTGTCTTTGATGCTTTTGTGATTTATTTAATCAATAATTTGTTGTTTATTGACACTTTGACAGTCTGGTCCTTTCAATGTGGTAGAAAAATTTCAACTTTAATAACTCATGGAAGGACTGCCTCTTTCTTCTACTGCTGGTTATGGTCTACTTTGTTCAGTGATATCCTTTCTTTTGTGGTGGTATTAAGGGAGTTTCCTTGAAAGTAATACCAATTTTGATCAGTCTGTCTCTTATAGATCATACTGATCATATTGTGAAATGATATTCTTTTTTGTAATATCTCAACACTTGTTACATTGATTCTTGTATGTGTATTATATCAGCTAGATGCTTACACATTGGACCAGGTAGATAGGAATTACTATTAGGAGAATTGTTTGCTTTATTGCTCAGCATTCTTTATGGTTTCTTTTCCTCTAGAGTTTGTGAAGCATTATTTCATTGATTGCAACTATATGATTTATTTTTCTTGCAGGTTTGCCTTATATAGTAGAGTTGTAATAGTTGATACCATGGGTGTCTCAGGAAAATGGATCAAAGCATTGGTTGGCTTGAAAAAAACAGAAAAGTCACAATCTTCCGAGAAGGGAGAAAATGTCTGTATGGATTTTTTTTTCTTTAAACATTTTTCCGTTTGGTAATTTAGATTTGGGTATGTTCATGTGTCATCTCATGTGCACCTCTTCAAAATGATGAACTGATGATATATTTTCATCAAAAATCTACATATCCTGTGCACGAGCACATTAAGTTAAAGTTCATGCTGTCGATTAATTCCATTTTCCTGGACTTGGGCACAGTTGTCCAATCTGGTATAAAGGAGAAAGGGTGTTTTGTGGTAATTTGCATGCAGCAATCATCCTCGTTAGCTAAAATCAATATGTGATTTCTGTTCTCTTCATCCATCCTTGTCTATGATGCTATATGGCGTTATCAGAATGATTGCACGCTTGATTATGCTTGTTTCCATTTATCTGGTCTTATTGTGGCTTGTAGATAGCAAACATGATTTGATACCCAGCTTATAGCAGGACTTCTTTCTTCCTTAAAACCTTACTGTAAAGCTTCATAGTTTCATTGATGGGGACAGAAGTGTCGGTTCGTTTCTCTTTGATTGTATAGTTTCAATATCAAAGATCCTCTGTCAAAATGTTTAGCAACAATTGAGAAAAAATTACCCTGGACATTGCATAATAAATGTTTCTATTTGTGATTTTGGTCTCGTGAAAATAGCAATTCTGATTTGTCCGCGGTGGTGAAGTATTCAAAGTTTTGTGTTTTAGAATTTTCTTTATTCCTTTTGTGTGCGTACATATACATATTTATTATTTTGGCACATTATGAAGTAAGCACTTAAATGAGATTGATCTGAAGTATAACGCCATTTTAAGTATGTTTTAGCTAATATTTTTGGTCTTTGTTACAGAGGGCAGCTACTAGCAAATTTAGCCACAGAAGAAAGCATTCTGTCGAGTTTGACACAGATAAACTTCAAGAAGAGTTGGAACAGAATGCTGCGCCAATAGCCAGAGATGCTAATACTCATGCAACTGCAGATGCTGCTGGCTCTCCCTCTGGTTCACTTCAAGCGTGTGATGCAGCTGTTAATGAACTTGCTATGGAAGAATGTGCTGCCACAAGGATACAAACAGCTTTTCGTGGGTTTCTGGTATTGATTCCACCTTTTCATCTCTTAGTCGAATGAGAATTTAAAGTACTCGTTATGTCCCAAGTTTTATTTGATGGTTTGACTTTCATAAAGTTCAAAACAATAGTTTTAATTTTTGATATAACCTTTATTTTAAAAAAATGGCAGTGAAATTTCTAGGTTATACGTTAAAAGAATGTCCTTAAAATGTTGAAAATATCTTTTATTTTGGCTAATGGATAACCTGAGACTTTCAAAAATGAAATTAGGAGCAAAAAGAATGAGTTTGATGGTGTGTTTTTTTTTTCTGGATCTATAGTGAGTGCATTTTAGCAAGCACTTGTTTTTACACATGTATTATGCATTCTGTATGTGCGTATGTTTGTGGATGTGATTTGTTTATGTTTATATGTATAAGGTGGTACAGTAAGTCTAATCACTGATGCATGGTAAACTTTGGCCATGTTTTGTTTCTTCATTTTGATCAAATCATAAATTCTAATACAGTTTGAAGGCTATTTTTATAAAATAAAATAAAACTTATTTCTTTTCTTCCTAACTGCTTTGAATCCGAGTTTATTCTTAACAAGAAAGTCCCAGCTTGTAATGCTTTACCCTTCACCTGAACTGTAATTGTATAAGTAATTTAACTTCATAATTCTTCTGACTGATGAAATTGAAATGTATTTTACTTAAATGTCAGGCTAGAAGAGCTTTGCGAGCCTTAAAAGGATTAGTAAGGCTGCAAGCCCTTGTTAGGGGTCATGCTGTAAGAAAACAAGCTGCAATGACTCTTCGTTGCATGCAAGCTTTGGTGAGAGTTCAGGCTCGTGTAAGAGCAAGGCGTGTTCGATTGGCATTAGAAAGTGAAACTACCCAACAGAAACTTCAGCAACTACTTGCAAATGAGGCTCGAGTTAAAGAAGTAGAGGTGGGGAATATCTTAGTTCATTATTCTTCTCAAATGACATAACTATTTATTCACAGGCACACATGAAATATAGTTGAATTCATGTGTGCAGGCAGGCTTGCTTGTTGTGTGTTCATGTACGTGTCTGTATTCATTCATTATCGCAAGATTTAAATTTTAGGATCTTGATGTGGCATCACAGTCTTCTATTGTTTCATTCTTCTATTGTTTCAAGCTGATAAATTACATCATTTCTGTGAGTCAAATCTCCTTTAGAATGCAAATGGAATATAGACAACAATTTGCAGCTTGTAATCGGCACAAGAATGATGATAAAGTTTCAATACTAGAATTCATACCTAGTTGAGACTTTAGAACGAGGTTATCCATTCTTTTCATATATTTGAGGCATAGATGTTGGCAGTTTGCTGAATGCTTCATGTGACTTCTGATTAAATGCAGGAAGGGTGGTGCGATAGTATAGGATCTGTTGAAGATATTCAAGCCAAGTTACTTAAGAGGCAGGAGGCTGCAGCTAAACGTGAGAGAGCCATGGCATATGCTCTGGCTCATCAGGTAAGATATGATAACAATACCGTTATGTATTAAGCAGCAAGTTTTGCAGTCCAACGACGATTTTATATTTTAGGAATGAATGACTTACCCCTCAAAGTAGTGCTTAGATTGCACAAGGAAGAAAGAGTTTTCAATGTTGCAATACATCTCTATTAAATTGAAGTGAAATTTACCAAACAGTTGAGTCAGAAATGTAAAATGGATAGATAATGTGCTCAAGGATGCTTTTATTGTAGTTGGAGCTTTTGATAAGTCCTGAAACCTTCTAATAAAATTCTCTTGTCCGTCTTTCCTACTTTTTTTATTGTACTTCCTCTTTTTAAAAATTTGATGATCATTATATTTCTGTGCTAAAACATCGCTGTCTCTTATTACCACCATATTTGATATATCTATGGTTTTTTTATTCAATAATTGCATGTAGTTCTCTTCAAATCTGTGTATTTATTCAAGAACACGTCCCACTTCATCAACATTATTGTTTGATTCTTCTTGATAATCACATTTGCTTCTTGTCTCCCAGTCTCACGCTAAAGTGGGAAAACCTGTTCTAGCTGCTGTTCAAAAATTCAGTTTTGTTCCTGTTTAATTTTATTACCTGGTCGATATCTCATCTCTCAAGCCATTGTTGTTAGCATCAATCTCCTCTGACAGTTGATGTTGGATGCCAAAATCTTGTATAAAACTGCTTAACTCCTACTAATCTCTGATTCTTTAGTTGTCCGATTGTACTGATCTCTAAGAATCATGTCAATGGCTGATCTCATTTTAGCTAGTCTTAAGAGTTGAGACCTGTTTGTGCAGTGGCAAGCAGGATCAAGACAGCAGTCTATGCCTGCTGGGTTTGAACCAGATAAAAGCAGTTGGGGTTGGAACTGGCTGGAAAGGTGGATGGCTGTACGTCCATGGGAGAATCGTTTTCTCGACATTAATCTTCGAGATGGAGTAATGATATGCAAGGATGGTTCTGCAGAGGGAAACAATGGTGCCAATTCTCAGATAAAACCTGCTATCAAGAAGCCAGCTGCATCGAATCTTCATGCTAACCTGTCAAGTGTAAAGACAGGTCCATCATATTCTGGAGGGAGTGATTCTCCACCTGGTAAGTCAGAAAATGTGCTAGAAGCGGTCAATGTATTGTCTTCCAAGCCAAAATCCAAACCAGCCCTTGAAGATTTGGTTGAAGAAGCTGGCACAAGACCTGTTATTACTTCAAGATCTCGCAGCAATCCTAAAGAGAGGTCCATAAAATCAGATAAAAAGCCAAAGAAGAGATTGTCTCTACCTAACAGTGGTAAGTTCCAAAAGATATAGGTATATTCTCCTTGATGTAACCCTCTTCTGGAGAGTAAAGTGGACTGGTAATTGATCATGCTAGTTTGTCGCCTATGGTGAATGCATGATAATTTTCAACCGTCTGCTCCCTGTTTTTTAACATTAAATTTTCTGGTTTATGCTGGTTATCAAAAGAATTGAATGATGTAAGAATGTTTCTCTGAAACATTATTCCATGAAGCCCAATGACTATCATTGTTGTTCACAGTTCTATGTTACTGCTAATTTCCTGTTTCAATGGTTTGATCTGAGCAGGGGGAGGTAACGGAACTGAAACTGGCAGGCCTAGCAGAACTGCAGCAAAAGCGACACCAGGCTGTCACAAGCCGATAAAGGACAGATCCAAGTCCAACGGACAAGGGGACTCAAATCCTGCAAAAATTATTGCACAGGCTTTTGATATTTAAGGAAGTATCTTGAAGACAAACCCTGTTGGGTTGCCATCCACCCAGGTCTTGTTTTAGTATGTATATGTGTAACGAATTACAGCAATAGATGCAATGGCTTTATTTTCCTGTCATAAAATTGAGGAGCGGCTCCGTTGTGGCGGGGAGCAGTTGCTCCATCTTCATGGCAGAGTTGAGATTGGTTTAGCTTGCTTTGGGTTGTCTTGGTTTGTCATGGGAATAAGCCAATAAGGTCAGTAGATTTGTTAATGTTGTAATGAGCTGTGTGATTAAATGTAACAAAATCACTTGTTATTTGCATGAATCAACTAAAACCGAGTTTGAAGTCTGGTTTGAAAATTTTACAGTTTTTACAAGAATTGCACAACGTCTATGTCTTGTTACATGACCAAGTCCCCCAATATTACGTGAACACAACTGTTGAATAAAATACCGACAAGTATTGGGTGCAGTAAAAAGGTATATTGTAAAATTCAGATTTTATTGTTGGCAAAGACAATTATAAATTTCGAATACAAACCATAAAATTGATATAAACAATTAAAACGAACAAACTACCGAGTAAAAAAGTATCAGCTAAGGATATATGATGGGAAATGTCTTATAACATAAATTGACTAGTTTCTATTAGTGCAAAGAATTTCTACCTCTACACCCTTTAATTACTTTGTTCATATCTGTAAACCCTCGACTACAATAATAATCATGGCGTTTTATAATCTTTTCCCTACGAAATTGCATGACACGGTTCTTCTCCTCTATAGCCTTGCAAGTACAATTCCTGCAAAAATGCGAAAGTACTAGGCTTTAATTGTTGTTTCTCCATGAAAGGGCAAACTGTGCCGGTGATCGAAGATGATCAATATGCTAGAGTCGACAGCATTGAACACACCCCAGCACTATCCTCGGTCCGTAACACAACACAACCCTTTCACATTCTTCTCATTTTCTCCTTGAAATTATCTTTTTCTCGCAACAATGAGGAAAGAAGAGCAACAATTTGGCAGCTTGTATGGTCTTAAGCAATTCAAGAAGCAACATTTGTGACGCCAAAGTATAAAGTCCTGTGTTGAAAGGCATTCTGAGAATGACCAAGTGGAGACTTGAAGCGAACACCGTGTCCGAGTCCATCTCCAGATCCCGGTTTGCCTTGTCTCCATGCCGGATTTACAAGAATAACAACTAATCAAATTCAGTTCTTGGATATTTTCCATTGCACTCGTCCCTTCTCATAAAATAAACAATGGCAACAGTATAGTTGTTCCATTTCAGGGTGGTCATAGTCGTATGGTAAATACAAAAACGAAGCAGAAGCTCCATGAGCTTAGAAAGCCAAATCATGCTATTTTAACACATGGTATACAAGATGCAACTGGTCGGAAACAATGTTTAGCAAAATTCTAGAAGCATAAGACTTGTAGACGAATGAAAATACAGTACAGCGGCTCGAATTCCCTAGTTTTTCCCCCAATTTCTCCCCTTCCTTTTGCAGCGAAATTTGCTCGAGTCTTGGTTCGTTGGCGAGCTGGTTGTGTGTATATCCCTTCCAAGCATCTCATCGTCCTTCTCTTCAAGTTTCCCTTTGCCATGGAATGGATTGTTGGTGGCAAAAAAGAGGGGTGGAAGGGTCGAACAGAGTTCCCTTTTGCTTGTCGCTTTCTCTGTCGTGGTCGTTGCTTTCTCCGCCATAATCTGCAAGCGGTTTGGAGGTTGTGTGTTTTCAACCATGGTCGTTTCTATCTCTGCCAAGAGCTGTAAACGGTGTTGAGATAGTGTGTTTTTCTTCATATTTGGCTTGCCTGGGTTTTTCCTTGTAATCAACGCCCCTGTGGTAGTTGCTTTTCCGGGCCAGATATCGTCTACGCCCCTGTCAAGCTACTGGGTGCAGTCACCGGTTTACCAGGTTTCCCCCATTTCCCTTCTCATTCCTCTTGTTCTTTTGGCTGTGGTGATCATCCCGACATTGGTGGTCGATTATCATCCCAACATTGGTGGTCAGTTCTTTTGATTGTTTTGTTTGTGCCCTTGTGAGTGTTCTGCCTGGGCTTTCAGCTTTGTGTTCTCTGTTTCTTTCTCATTTCACGCATTCGAGATCAGCCTTATTTCAGCTTCCATTCCCCCCGGTTCACTGGTCGTGGGGACATTCTCTTTTTGGTTTTTAGGGAAACAAATATTGTTTGATTGTTGGGTGAATGGCAATGCTCGTGTGGAATATCTGAGGCCTTGGCAACCGTGAGAATGTGCGAGCTTTGAAGAATGCTAATATCAAATATCACCCAAGTATCATCTTTATGAGTGAAATGAAACAAAAGAAAAGATACATGGAAAAAATCAGAATGAAAATAAAATTCGACAAATCATTTTACGTCAACCCTGAAGGTTTAGCGGGTGGACTTGCCTTATGGTGGTCAAATGATTATAACGTCTTCATTATTGATTCGGACAACAACTTTATTGATGCAAAAATTTCGGTGAACGGAGAAGAAGACTGGTTTGGTACTTTCATTTATGCTCTTCCTTACCACGAGAAGAAACAAGAATTCTGGGAAGCACTGGTTAAACTAAGGGACGACATAAGTGAAAAATGGTGTGTCATTGGGGACTCTAACATCATGGCTAGACCAGAGAAAAAAGAGGGGGAAGCTCTATTCGACCCTTTCTTTGCTAGAGTGTATCTCGATTTCCTTGAAAGGTCTTGTCTCTTTGAAATCCCAACCAAAGGGGTTTATTTACTTGGTCCAACCAAATAAGTGATAATGATGTTGTTCTTGAAAAGTTGGACAGAACTCTCTCGTCTATTGAATGGAGCATGCACTTCCCCAAAGCTGTATCCCTTCTGATGCTGCTATAGCTTCAGATTATGCCCCTCTTGTCCTACTCTTAAATGGGTTGCCAAAAAAAGGTAAAAATGAGTTCAAATTTGAATACAAATAGTTCCTTAAAGAGAAATGTCATAATAATGTTAAACAAGAATGGGAGCGTATGATCTCTTCTAACAATCCCAAAACCTTTGGCGTAAAATTGGGAAAAACCAGAGTAAAACTGAAAAAGTTGAGTAAAGATAAGTATGAGAAGAATAGAAGGACTGCGGACGAACTCCTAATCAAAATCAAAGAGTTGCAAACCACTCTCGAGCACAACTCGACCAAAAAGTGAAAACTATAGGAAAGTGAAAAGAGGCACTGGCATCAAATGGCTCGTATTGATTGGCTCAAACTCGGGGATTGCAACACAAAATTCTTCTATGCGAGATGGCTTCTCCGGATCCTTTTATCATTCCTTTTAGGACACTATCAAAGGTGATCTTACTTTGATGGTGAACCTTTTCTTCCAGTATGGTATCCTAGATCTGGAGATAAATAAGACCAATATTGTTCTGATCCCCAAAAGGAAAAACCCTGTGAAGGTCAATCACTTCAGACCGATTAGTCTCTGCAATTTCTCCCTCAAAGTTATCACTAAGATCTTGGCCTCTCAACTCAAGTGTTTCTACCGAAGTTTATTCCTCCTTCATAATCGGCTTTTGTTAATGGCAGACTAATCCAAAATAACATTATCATCGCTCATGAGGCTTTTCATGCTATAAAAAGGAAAAAAGAAAGGAGAAAAGGGAATTATGGCTCTTAAAATTGACATGGAGAAAGCGTACGACAAAGTGGATTGACAAGTGCTCCAGAAAGTTATGCAGTCTATGGGCTTCTGTGATTGGTGGGTTGATAGAGTGATGCAGTGCGTGACGACCCTTTTATTCTCCCTTGTTATCAATAGGGAGAGACGTAGTGAATTTTTCCCCACGAGAGGTCTTCGTCGAGGTGATCCTTTATCCACACTCCTTTTTCTCTTCACCTTTAATATCTTTACAAGTCTTATGGAAAGGGAATCTACCAATCTCTCTCAAAGGGTTCAAATCAAGAATCGTTGTCCGACTCTAAGTCATCTTATGTTTGCTGATGACTGTATTTTGTTTACTAAAGCTGATGAAGCCAATTGTAAATCGGTCTTGAGATTGCTGAATGACTTTCAGAAAACTACGGGTTAATCGGTCAATTCTGTGAAACCCTTTGTGTTTTTCTCTCCTAATCTAAGTCCTGCTTGAAAATACCACCTCTCAAATGTGTTAGGATTTGGGCTTATGGAAGAAGAAAGTAAATATCTTAGTATCCCCTCTATTTGGGGTCGAAGTAAGAAGGACCCTTACATTCATTAAGGATCGTATCTTACACAAGCTACAGGGATGGAAAGGTAAATTCCTATCGCAAGCTGGGAAAAAACTTCTCATCAAGGCAGTGGTGCATGTAACCCTCTTAGCCCGGCCTAGCCGAAATTGATCTAAAAGGATCACATTACGTTTGCCAAAGCAAACCTGAGCTAATAACCTAAACCGGTTATTTTTTATCTTATCTAGATGCAAATTATTAACTTCCTAAATGTTCGTGCTTTAGCAGAAACGTTATATTTAAAATCGATTGCGAAACAGAGCCCAATTACACAATAATTCACATTAGGGACCAAAATGTAATTTTTACAAGTTACAGGGTCTTTTTTACAATTTGAATTACCAATCCTTAGTTAGTCCCATTACCTACTCACAGGTTAAATTCTTGCTCAAAACAAGCATCCACATTCATTCAATTGCATCTATAACAATCAGAGACTAGTTTGCAAGATTTCTAAACTTCAGCAAGACAAGATTGCATAAAATCATCACAGAGTACCGATACAGGCAAGCCCGTACCGATACAGACTAACAGACATAACGGCTTAGCATACCGATACACTCATTCCCGTACTGATACGGTGTCTTGACCAATTCGTACCAATACGGCTTTAACCCATATCGATCTCCTTCACGTTTTCTCAAAACTCAGAATTCCAGTAACCAAATGGCGTACCGATACTGTACCCTGTGTACCGGTACGACATGTTAAAATCAAAGGAATCGTACCTATACTCAAACCCGTGTACCGACACCAACATTTATATCCTTCAAGGCGTACCGATATGTTGGCTAATCGTACCAGTACCCGTAGCTTTAAATCGACAAATTGAGCCTTAACAGGATCTCTCGTACCGATCTTGAGGTATCTCGTACCGGTACGCAGAGGTTTGCATTGACCTTTAAGTCCAACATATGACACTTTGGCTCATTCAAAACAACCTTAACACATATTTAAACACCATATAACATCATTATCATGCTTAATCACCATCATGCCAACATTTAGACTAATCTAGCACGTTCATACACCAAGTCCTATAGGCATGCTTCCTAGTCAACATCCAAAACATAAAACCAACCACAACTCAACCACTTTAAACTTATTACAAATCCAAAACAACAATTGAAACTTGTACAAACAGGAGTTCACCAAAAACTCTCCCAAAATACCAATCGACACATTGCCCTTATTACTACTTAAAGTACTTCAAACCATACTTTGAAAACAAGTCTTTGTAACTCCTTTCCTTGCTTCCTCGCTGCCACAATCTTTAATTCTCTGCATTGATGGAAAAAAAGCATAAGCACATTAAGCTTATTGAGGAATGCTCAAAAACCAACTATCACTAATGTATTTTAAACCAATTTAACATTTCTTTTAAAATCCACTTTTCATAATACTTTTCAAGCATCATTTCACATCATGCCTTATCAAAACCATACACTTAATATTTCCAAAACAGCGTATTAAACCATATGCAACATGTATCATGGATTCAACGGCAAAATCCCATTTGCTACCCTCAATTTAAGCTTTTCCATGCATACTAACAATGCAAGGCTTAAAGAGAAAAACATGTTTAAATCACATTAAATAACACAATCCATATCATGATACATTATCAATTATATTGGATTACAAGTGATCATTAACCAAGTTTCACTTTACAAAACATAACATCGGATACACGGATTCAACAACTGTTCCCAACACTTCATGTCATCTCAACCGGAATCAAGGTACAATCTCAACCCCACACATCGGTTGGACGCATAGCCCGCCAACGGGAGTCTTCGGTACAAAGATCTAAACTCTTCAACCGTTACGGTACTTGGATAGAGTTTTCGGTACACGGGTCAAAACCCCTCAACATCCAATGCGACTTTTTATAGTGCACTATCAATCCTATTGTCGGCCAACTATATCCGATAAAATTTTTAAACCATTTCCATTCCATCACTAGTCAATATAATTCATTTTGTTAACATCAACTCACAGTTTTCATATGCATCAATTAAACCAACTTACCAATGCAATAAGCCTTGCATTTAACAATGTTCAAAAACATTAATAAACCATGCATCATCTCACAATGCATCATCAACATTTCATATCCAAATTCCAGCATTAAACCATGCTCAAAACATGCATAAAACAGTGAGTAATCCAAACCGTGTAAATAAGTGCATAAATCCAAATGCCAAACCGAGTTCGAGAGAGAATTCATCATTTACTTACTTTTGAGCTTAGACCAGCTTTTCAAGCTTGATCTAAACTCTCAAACACAACTTTCAAACCTTTACAAAGTTGTAAACACGTTCTCACTCACCGACACGCAAAGCGTCGCTGGCCGATACGGTATTCACTCCTCCAAAACTTTCGAAACCAAAGCTCAAGCTTGAGGACCAACTTCCCCTGCTTTATCCACACAAAAACAGAGGGTACATTGCATCAAAATGCAATCAACAACACAGCAATACAAATCATCAACATCCTTCAACAAAAACCACTCTACAACAACCGAAATTAGCATCAAACATCTTCCAAACTTTACCCAGCCACAACCTAACATCTTAATCCATCAATTAACATCAATAAAGATCTAAAAACACATCTCTATCATCCTTATACCTCCAGCATTCATAAAACCTCCACAACTCCTCAAAAACACATAACTAGCAACCTAGAAAATTAGGAATTCAATTAGTTTCGGGATTCCTATGATTAAACCATCTTATTAACATCATTCAACATCAACATCAAAATCATAATCTATATCAATCTAAATCATGAGAAAACAGAACCATTACGAGATTAAATCAATTTCACCAATTAAACTTTGATTTAACCATTTTCCTTCAATTAAATCATCAAAACAAGTTAAAAATCGTAAGTAAAGGATCAAGAAATTGGGAATTTCAATAAAGAACCTTTCATTAGAGGAGAAGAACGAATCTCACCTCTAATGGCTGCTTTTTCCCTTAATTAGATGGATTTTATAGCAAAGCAATGAGAAAACAAATGGATTTTATTAGGAAATCATCATAATCTCAATTGGAAATCAAAAGATTTGTTGAAAAAAGATTTTACCTGAAGCTTTTGAAGAGAAAAGAAGAGTTTGGCTGGAGAGAATTGGAGAGAAAATCTCTTTTGTGAAAAGTTAGTTAAGTCAATTTTGTTTTAAAACCTTTTAATTAATCCAATTAATTCCCCAACCTTTTTATCATTTTAAAATCACTAAAAATAACTAATTAAGGGGAAAATTATGATATTAGACTTTAGGGTAAATAGCTCTTTAAAGATTCAAAGTTTTGACCCTTTTATAAAACAGTCACCAAAAACAGTTTTGAAACTTTACATTTTAGTCACTAGTCCAAATGTCCGATTTCGAGACCCCCTTTTTGAGAAATTGACTTTACCAAAATTATTTCCATATTAAATAATGATTTTAGACCATTTTCCCAATTTTTATCTCACCCAAAAATATTTGTTTTGAATTAAATTTTGAAAGTGACTCGAATCCCCTAATCCGATCCAACGGACCGTCTAAGCCACCTAGAAAACTCCTAGGTCCAAAATCGGGGCATTACATTGCAAGCGATTCCCTCTTATGTTTTGCAGTGCTTCTTACTGCAGGTCACTTTCTATGATGAGATCTGCTCTCTGATAAGTCAGTTTTGGTGGAACAGTTCTAATGAAAAAAAAAGGGGAATCCATTGGGTGAACTGGTAGAAATTGTGTTTGCCTAAAGAAAAATAGGGAATGGGCTTTAGGGACCTGATAACTTTCAACCAAGCTCTGATTACCAAGGTCACATGGCAAATTCTCAAAAATCTGGAATCCCTTCTGGCTAGAACTCTTGAGGTATTTATTTCCCAAATAGTGATATTCTTTCAGTGCCAACTTGTTATACATCATAGGCCTGGATTGAAATAAGAGATGGCATCAAAACAATATCGCATGGATCTCTATGGAGAATTAGGAATGGGTGGAGTGTTTCTATATTAGAGGATAAATGGATTCCACAATCTTCATCTTTCTCTATCTTTTCTTCGAAACTGGATTAGTGTGAGGATCTGACAGTGCCAAGACTCTTTTCTAAGGACTTGTGAGAATAGAATTACGCCAAGATTGATGGACTGTTCGCTCTCCATGAAAGGGATGCAATCCTTCAGATCCCGATTAGAGGCCCCACTGTCAAAGACTCACTTATTTGGGCAGGTAACAAGAATGGTGACTATTCAGCCAAATCAGGATATTTCTTTCTCTCCAAGCATGTTGTCCCGAATGAAGTGCCTAGAAGTAGTAATGACATTTCTCATAATCATCCCTTGTGGCGGACGTCCTGGAGACTCAAAGTGCCGCCTAAGATCTGAACATTTATTTGGAAACTTTGTCTCAACATTTTTCCAACTAAAGGTAATCTTGTTACTCATTTCCATGGGGCCATTTTTTTCTTTGCAAACTGCCCAAGATGTGGTTGTGGAATTGAAAATGTCGAGCACCTTCTTTTTTCTGTCCTTTCGCCTAAGCAGTCTGGAGAGCGTCAAGATTTAGCTACACCCCTTATGTTGATGGCTTCCCTGATTTTGAAAAGTGGTGGGAAAAAATCCTCAGCCTCAGCAACTCTAATAAGGGCTTTGAGGGTTGTGAGATGATTTCCTTTCTGTGTTAGTTTCTTTGGAAGTTGAGGAACATCTTCGTTTTCTCAGGTAATGTTGATTCTCCAGTAGAAGTGTGGCATTTAGCCGAATGCTCCTTCCTTGAATATGAGGAAGCCAATCGCGTTATCATGAATGCACATTCCTCCTCTTCCAGTAGAAATGGAGATCAATGGTCCCCTCCAGATTGCGGTGTTGTTAAGGTTAATTGTGATGTTTCCTTCTCAAAATGGTATGGACATGTAAGGATTGCAGTTGTGGCACGTGATTCGACAGGTTTTATTTGTGGAGGTGCATCGTCTTTGGTCCCTTCATCTTTTGTTGATGTTGTTGAAGCCCAAGCTTTGAAACTTGGAATCAATCTTGCAGCTAAATAAGGCTTTCCCATGGTCATCCTTGAGTCTGATAGCTTAGGCCTTATTAATCATTTAAAGACTAAAATCGTTTCGGTCTGGGAGACGACGGCTATTGAGGAAGATATTTTACTTTGTTATCTTCTTTTTTTTGTGTGTCTTTTCTCTTTTGTTCTTTGACATTGTAATAAAGTTGAGAATTGAAGAAAAAATTAAGAGGATAAAACACAATTAAACATAAAAAATAAGACTAAATTTAAATGAATTGAGAATTGAAGGAACAAATAATTAGATATTTCACTATCTTTTATGATGAAAAAATTAAGAACTACAAACCAATGCGCCAGTCTCTGAATATATCAAGAAATAACTTAAATTTTAAGTGATGAAACTTTAAAACACTATAACCTTAAACTCTAACCTTGTATATCATGTATCATCCTACAATTTGTTTGTATAATATTTTCACTACTAATACATGAGATAATAATCTATTAATTATTTGATAATTATTTGATATACTAACTGTGGAGACTAAAAGTTTTCACAAGCGCCTTAATTTTAGGGTTTAAGGACTCAATTTAGGGTGTAAGGTTTAAGGGGTTTAGGTTTAGTAGTTTAGAATTTAGGGATTGTGAATAGAATTTAGGGTTTAGGATTAGAATTTAAAATTTATAGGTTAAACCCTAAATCCTCAACATATTACACTAAAACCTAAACCCTAACCTCTAAACTCTAAATACTAACCCTAACTTCTAAATTCTAACGATTGTCCCTAAATTCTAAACCCTACACCCTAAACTAAGTCCCTAAACCCTAAAACTAAGGCGCTTGTGGAAACTAAAAGTTTCCACTGCCAGTGTATTAGATATAAATTCTTAATTATTACATAATAAATAAATAAAAATAATTTCATAAATAGTCACTGAATTTTTAGAGCACTTATATTTTGGTCGTTGAACTTTTAAAACGCTCTCATTACATCATTCTCATCAACTGCTGTTAAAAAATACTGATATATCTTCTTTCTTTCTATTTTTTTACTCTCTTTTTGGTCTCCTCTGTTCTTATGACTCATGAGCTTTCCCTCTCTAGACTTTTATTTAGTAGTACTTTTCATACTATCATAGTTTTCATAAGGAAAATATTAATGCAATTCAGATTTTTATGTTTTATTTATCATTTTATTCGAGTATGTAATAGTATATGTATCCGATTTCAAGTCTAGATAGATTCACGCACACTTATAAATTAAATTGTTCAAATCCAAATAATCTAGATGGAACACACCACCTTTCATCATTGATATCATTCCTTAAATTTGATATTTTATATGTTTTTTTTTAATGTTGTATTGCTTCCTCGTATGTATTATATAGATACCTACAAATATTATATTTCACATCTTCAACCAGACTTAACACATGAAATATGTTATATATCATTAAAATTTGGCCTTTAAACTATTAGTGCGTACATTTTCTTTTCATTCTTTTAGATTGTGTGCTCTGTAATTATGATTTCTGAATTTGTTTTAAAAATATAATTATGGAATTGTTAAAAAAAAAGTTGTTTCACGAGTGTATAGCATATTAATCAATAGAAATTTCATGAAATAATGATTTTTTTTAATTTTTATTATAATTTTTTATATATTATTTTAAAGATTTAAAAGTAAAAAATATTTAAACTATATTTTTATTTTAAGTACTTAAACTATTTTTTAATATAAAAAATATTTAAATTATTATTTGATAATTTTACTTTGAATCTAATTGTTATCTCAATTATGAAAGGTAATTATTCCATGCACAAGCGTTTGTGGAAACTTTGTTTACACAAGCGCCTTAATTTAGGGTTTAAGGACTCTGTTTAGGGTAGTAGTTTTAAATTTAGGGCTGTTGATAAAATTCTAGATTTATGGTTAAAATTTATGATTTATAGGTTAAAATTTAAATCTCTAACCATTTACCCTAAACCCTAAGTTCTATACATGAACTCTAAATTCTAAATCCATACACTACAACCTCTAAACTTTAAATCTTAAATTAAAACCTTAAACCCTAAAATTAAGGCATTTGCAAAAACAAAAGGTTTTTACCACCTTATAAGAATTGTTTTGAAGACATCGACATGTTATAAAGATTTAGATATCGAGCTCTAACACTTAGGCCCTGTTTTTTGTTGCGTTTGGGTGAAAAAGTTAGTTTGAGAAGCCATAAGCAACAAAAAACAGACAGCTTTTGAGTGTCAAAACCTTAGTTTGCCCTCAAAATTAACTTCTCAAACCTTGACTTGCCAAAAGCTAGTTTTTCTAATTTTTGCATAACCTTGATTTGCCTCAAACCTTAGTTTTGCCACCGCAACAAAAAAATAAAGCCTTATTCAAGATTGAATATTTTAAAGAATTTATTGATTGAGCCCATATGAACTGGTTTTTGGAGTTGGGTTGGATTAGCCGTTGGGCTAATAATCTCAACCCTTTTATGGTGCTGGTCTAGCCTCTGTCGTCTCTAAAAGCCTCCAAGGCTCCAAGCTTCCCCTTACAACCGCCATAGAAGAACCAAACTTCAGTAGGGTACGTTTTTTCCTCTGGAAGAATTTTATCTGATTCTAAACTGAAGAAAGATGGTGAAGAATGAGAAGTCAGGTGTAGGGAGAGCCCTGGTGAAGCATCACAATTCCATGATACAACAAACCAAAGAGAAGGGGAGGTTTTATAAGAGCCAGAACAAGAAGATATTGGAATCTGTAACCGAAGTTAGCAACATTGATGCTGTCATCGAGCAGGCCGAGGAAGCCGACCAACTCTTCTCTGTCCAGCACCCCACCCCTAACCTCCTCGTCAATTTGTAAGCTTTTACTCCAAGTCTCTTTTGTTTGTTATTATGTTGGTTTAATTTGTAGTTGTAAAAAAGTAACCTTGATTTGCTTTAGTTAGTGAAAGTTTGGGTTTTTTAGGTAAAGTCTTTTGCTTTTGAATTAATTGGTTGGCTGTGTTTTTTGGGTTTTGTTTTGTTTGCCCTTTTCTCATTTCTATGATTTGTTTTTGTTGGTTATGGTCGTGAGGTTCGGGTTTTGATTGTAATAATATTTTTGAGTGAGATTCATGGCTAATGGTATGCCTGTTGCAAGGATTTTCAGAGACTCAGAGTGTACTTAATTTGTTGTTCAAAGGACTATATTTTATAGGCTAGTATAACTTTTGCACTAAAATCACTGGAACAATGTTCATTGGAATTAGTACTTATGTTACATTGTCTTTTGAGGGTTTTATTTAGTCCTATTAGTTCCCCGTCCCACCTTAATGAATGAAAGATTAAATTTAAGTATTGGCACAAGGAGATTGTTGCAGGTAAGTATCTAAATCGTGTTTAAGTTGAACGTGTTAATCTTATCTTTCCCCTTGTATGTTTAGTTTCGCTAGTTTTATTTTTAGAGCATTTTGTTTAGAATGAGTGATTCCTGATCCTTTTGCCTTAAGCTTTACTACATTCAAGCCTAATGCTTTTGATACCTGCGCCAGTGGTTTGTCTGACATCTCCTTTTTTTACTAGGGATGCCAGCTCAAGCATCAGCGATATGACACCTGAGGAAAGAAGAGAACAGCAGAAGAAAGAGGAGGCACTGCATGCGAGCAGTCTTCAAGTTCCACGCAGGCATGTCTTATTGTTTACCAAAACTTAAAACCAAGTTATGTTTGTGTGATTAGAATCTAAGGGGATTTTCTGTTCATATAGGCCACCATGGAATGCGGCAATGTCTGTTGAAGAGCTAGATGCCAACGAAAAACAAGCTTTCTTAGTTTGGCGTCGGAGCTTATCAAGGTTAGGTGATGAGTGATATGAACATAATCTTCTTTTCCATCATTCAAAAATGTGCCAATGAACAGTATGTGATAAATATTGTCAAAAATAAGGACAAGTTGATTATTATTGTCAAGGAGATACCTTGGGATAGGTTCAAATTCAGTGTTTAACCAGCTCAGACAAAGTAAATAGTAATATACCAACAATAGCTAACCAAGTTGAAACAAAAAAATTTCATCATCTATATGTGATTTGGTATTGTACATTCAAAGTTAGTGTTCCAGTGATGGTTATATTTCATCGTTAGCTTAAAGGTCCTTACCCCACTACTTTTCTGTAGATGATAGCATTTAGCTCATGTCTGAAGAGAAGCATCGCTTGAGTAAGCCTGTTTGCACAAGAGAACATTTAGTATAGGATGGACTCATCATGCTTTATACTTATATTTGCAGATATAAGCATATATAGTCTTGAATTAATTGTTTTCTCATGTCCTTGTATTTGTTGCAGACTTGAGGAGAATGAGAAGCTTGTTCTCACACCATTTGAGAAGAACTTGGATATCTGGAGGCAGCTTTGGCGGGTTCTTGAACGCAGTGATCTGGTAAGATTGTTGTCTCTTGTAATATAGAATTATACACGTTATTACACAAGTGAAGTTGTAGTAGGATCTATGTTCTAAATTCTTACTTTTTCTTGGAGTACCTGTGTCTGGCACACATGATTGATACATGGATATAGTGATATGACCTCCAAGGATCCTCCAAATGCTTGGAAAACCTTAGAAAAGTCTAACCTTGCCACGACACCAACACCCAAGTTCGAGCAACGTAGAGTAGGATGATTTTCTTAAAGCAGTGTTGTCAAAGGCATGAGGCAGAATCCATACACCAGGGCAGAGGTGGTAGATGCAAAAAGTAATAAAGACCTTACCTGATGAAGCAAAAGCACTAATTTCTAAAATAAGAATCATTATCAATCATTACTTCGTAGTTCTTATATCTAACTAGAAGTCACCGCAGAATGATATTCTCTTATCTCAATATCCTTAAAGGACAAGAATGGAAAATTAAGAAACAAATCGATACTTAAAAGAGTTAAGCCAAGATCCCTAAAAAAATGCTTTGTTGGCATTAGGTATAGTAGATTTTGTTAAACCTGCTATGTAGGTGAAAGAAAACATTTTATATAAAAATATATTTATAAAAATCAATTCAATGATTTTTTTGCTAAGCAAAATTAATTCAATGAAGGGTTTCAGGTGAAGTGGTAAAGGATTTGTATACAAATATTTATTAAACACGTGTTCGATCCTTGTACGTGTGGGTTTTAATTGTTTATTTAAAGATTATACAAAAGTGTGAAAAGACAAAAATACCCATATAATTACCATTTAAAAGAACGATATTTAGTCTTTTCTCAACTAAGTTGGTGCCTGGTTGACTCATGAAACAAACTCAATCATGGACTTTATATATAGTTAGTATATATATATATCCTTCAGAAAAGGGAATGGGATGAGAGGTGAAAGGAAGAAAGAGAGGAGGGAGGAAAGGCTAGCATGGAGTGAAGGAAGGAGGGGGCTGGTATGCCTCCCCGGAATTACTATTTTAATTTTCTTGGTTGAAGCAAAGATAGATTTAACATGGTGTGATATCTAATCTTTGTTTTCTAATTTGCACATGGCTTTCATTCTTATTTATCCTTTTGCCTTTTCAAGCTATGATATTTCTCTTACTGACATTCTGACCACATTTTTTTCTTTCAGCTTGTGATGGTTGTTGATGCAAGGGACCTGCTTTTTTACCGCTGCCCTGATCTTGAGGTAATATAACAGTTTTATTGTGCAGAATATGTATGCTAAAGCAGTTTGTGGTAGGTGGAGCTTTTGCAAATTTTAGTCTCGTGATAAACAAATGAACATTCTGAGATAAATTTAGTTATTTGTTAAAGAGGAGGGGGAAGGGAATTTATTAATGTGGTACGGTGTGCTGCTTCTTGATGCTAGAATGACAACAACTCTATTGAAAGTTTTGAATGATAAAAGTTTAAGGTCTGTGATTAATATGAAGACTATTGTTGATCTGCATGTGCAAAAGTAGGTTTCCAGTATTGAACAGCATCTAGCATTATTTCTTAGAGCATGTTATCAAGCAAATCATAGGAAGGCCATCTCCAATAGTATTATTCTAAGTTTTGCCAGCATCTATCCAATGTCGGATAAGCAAAGAAATTAAGAGTCAATTGAAATGACATCCAATTTTGTTCAACTATACTTGAAAAGTAGATGTAGAAAAGTTATTATATATATATATATATATATATATAAAATGTAGAATGTTGTATTCCCTACTCATACTTTTCCTTCTTTTAGTTTATGTATTTTTCTACTACTTGGATGACGATTACATGGGTTTCTGATGAATTTGTTTCAATGTAGGAATATGCTAAAGAGATCGACAAGCATAAGAGAACATTGCTTCTTGTGAATAAGGCAGATCTTCTGCCAGTTTATATAAGGTCAGTTTCAACTGTACAATTTTCTCTTCTGCTATTGGGTTGATTCCAATTTTTCCACTGCTTATGGTGCTTATTGCTTCTGTTCTATGTAGGGGAAAATGGGCAAGATATTTTCGCTTCCATAAGATTCTCTTTATATTCTGGTCTGCTAAAGCTGCTACTGCTGAATTAGAAGGAAAACTGCTTAGTGGCCAATGGAAGGTGCAAAATAGCATGCAAAAGAGTGATGATCCTGAAACAAAAATATATGGTAGAGATGAGCTCTTGGCACGTTTACAGTCCGAGGCAGAAGAAATAGTCAAGATGAGGAAATCAGACTCTGGTAACTCCAGGTCGTCCAATATCCAATCTCCTAGAGACAATGCTGAAGGAACTCCAGCATCAAAAAGTGTGATGGTAGGATTTGTGGGGTATCCTAATGTTGGGAAAAGTTCAACTATAAATGCTTTGGTTGGCCAGAAATGTACAGGTGTCACCTCCACTCCAGGGAAGACGAAGCATTTCCAGACATCAATAGTTTCCGATGAGCTGACTCTATGCGATTGTCCTGGATTGGTCTTTCCATCATTCTCAAGCTCAAGATATGAGATGATTGCTTCAGGGGTGTTGCCGATTCACCGGATGACAGAGCACAGGGAGGCTGTGCAAGTTGTGGCTAATAGAGTCCAAAGGCATGTTATCGAGGATGTATACAAGATTAAATTACCAAAACCCAAATCATATGAATCACAGTCTCGGCCGCCTCAGGCCTCCGAGTTTTTGAGAGCTTATTGTGCGTCACGTAGGTATGTTGCCTCTAGTGGATTACCCGATGAAACTAGGGCAGCCCGCCAAATTTTGAAGGATTACATTGATGGAAAGCTGCCTCACTATGAAATTCCACCCGGTATGTCTGATGAAGATGGGGTGGAAGATGATGGGAAACCGAGCTCGACCGAAGTTCACGATTCAGATGCATCTGACGTTGAAGAATCGTTGGAAAATGGAACTGAAACTACACCTGTGTCGGAGCATGTACTAGATGACCTTAGCTCATTTGACCTGGCCAATGGACTTGCTTCCAAGAAGGCAGCAGTTAAGAAGAAATCAAATGAATCCCATAAGCACCACAAAAAGCCGCAGCGGAAGAAGAATCGGTCATGGAGAGTTGGGAATGATGACGATGATGGAACGCCTGTAGTACGAGTCTTCCAGAAGCTGGTGAATTCCGGTCCCTAGTAATGGTTAATGAAGCATTGTTTGAAGAAGTACTAGGATAAATCAGTGCCATCTCTTGCTTAATTGTATGCTTCTTCTCCCATGGATACTATAAAGTGTATTTTGAAGCATGAAGAATATAGATATGAAATATATTTGATTATTAAACATGTGGTATTTGTGTCTTAAATGGTGTCCTCTGTTCTGTCGAGCCATGTTAGGAAAAATGCAGTCGTTTGTTGGTTCACAAAATACGTCCATCTCCCTGCAGGGTTAAACATAAGAGAGTGGTATGTTGGTGTATGTCTCATTTTTTTTGAATTGAAGCGGCTAGTTTTATTAAACGAGAAAATACATAAAATTATAATAAAGATTTATAACTATCATCGTAAACTAAATATATAATTTAGACATTTTTCTAAAATTAGCCACTTTAGAGCCACTTTAGATCATACAAGGATTATACATGAAAAAGATTAAAAATTCATTCAAGACTCAAAAGAAAAATAGACACGAACAAATTTGACTGCATCGGCAAACGAACCACAAAAGAGGATTAAGCTATTGAAAGACAATCGAGAATCGCAATCAGAGTCAAGCGTCGTGAAAAACTATCCACGAGCGCAAATCACTATCTAAATTCAATCTGAGGGTCTAGAGCAGGGAAGATAAGCAGGATTACAAATAAAAACCATCTTGATCGGTCGTGACATTGTCAAATTCAACTCTGAGAAAAATATAAAATAAAAAAACGACCAAACGACCGTAGAAAAAGGAAAAAATGCCAAAAGACATAAAAAACGTGCCACAACGTTAGAGAAAAACGTACCACAAAGATATAATTATTTTTATTAAAAACTAAAAAAATAGAAAAAAAAAATATATTCGACGGTAGGCAACCAGTATCAAAATTAATACCGTCGCCAGATAAATAAAATAGAAAAATAAAATTTGCGGCGCTCGATAGATAAAGAAGGTTACATTAAAAGAAAATTAAAAAGCGACTAGAGTTATCTAACTTACGAGGTTAAAAAAAATTAAGAAAAAAAATTGACATCCCCAAGAATTTGACCTGGTGATGGATAAACAAATATCATAGTATGTTGATGGAAAACAATGTTTTGATTTAATTGAGAAAGCTTTGGTCTCCATGAGTTCACCCTTTCAAGAATTAATTCCAATGACATCCCCAAGAATTTGACCTGGTGATGATAGTGATGGATAAACAGAATCTTTCTATTTCTTTTAATCATATAAAATTAATAGAATTTATCAAAGTGTTAATACTAAAATATGTTCAGATAAGGTTTACATGCGATGGTGATGTTTAAATCAAAATAAAATTTGAATTGAAAACTCATACATAACATTTATATAAGCCAAGCCCAAGACGGTTTTGGCCCCTAAGAATTTAAAAATTGCATAATAAATCTTTTGATTTTTCTAAAAATTTTAAATTGGTCCCTTAAATATCTAAAAAAGTATATAAAAATTATATCTTTTAAATGAATCTTTAAAATTTTAATTTGGTCCCTTTAATTTTTGGAAAAAGCTTTGATAGACAAGTTGTGTAAATTTTTGTTTAAACAAGCTTGTTAATTTTATGGCTTATGGTGTTAGTTTAGGATGTAGGATTTAGAATTTATGATTTATGGTTAGAATTTAGGGTTTAGGATTAGAGTTTAGGATTTAGGGTTTAGGGTTTTCATGTTTAAAAATTTAGATTTTAGATTTTAAAGAATTGTTGTGTAATGTTTTTCTACACTGCTTGTATATCAAAATATAACCCTTAATTTTTTTGGTCTAATGATAATTTTTTTCCGCTAATACAAAAGCAGAAACTCAAACTAACATTCGAGCTATAGCAACCCTCGCACCACAGCCGAAGGTTGATAGTAGATCACTTCACTAATCGGTTTGCCCCTACTCAATCTCGCAAGAGCATTGACAACTTTATTTTGATTCTGTTTTATAAGTCGAGGACGTACCTCTTAATCACAAGCAAGCAATGAGCCAATAGCCCCCACAATTGAGTTACCATGAATTGCCATAGACTCCCCTATAAGAATTTGATATGCTTTCGAATTATCCATATCAATTTCTGTTGAGCTCGATGAATCAACCGAAATTGCTTGCCAAGTGGTGGAGAAGTGACTTCTTGGGTAATGGTGGTGGAAGCAAAAATATAAAAATTAACACAAGAATTTTAGAGTGGTCCGGCTTTCTAACCAAAGCCTACAGCCACTACCTTAGCTTCCCCACTAAGGATTTCCCAAATTCTTTTTTTTGGATAAGTAAAAATCAAACCATTACCATTGCGCCAAACCTATTCATATGAATTTCTTCCCCTTTTCTAGGCTTAGGAGGCAACCCTTACACACTCAAAGCATCTACCCCAAAGCTTGAGTAAACCCTCTTTACAAGAGAAAAGAAAACAAAGCAAACAAGAAATCCCTCACAAGGTAGATTGTTTGCACAATTAAGCTCACTCACGCAAACCTAAACACTTGAGCAAATATAACAATTAAAGCTCACAAGTGTAGTCTATACAAAGAATGGGAATTAAAGCACTAAGACTTGCTTACAATCATAATAGATGTTGGCAATTTGATCATTAGTTTTTCTAGGTGCTTGAAGGGTCATTTTACACTCCCAAATGAGTTCCTAGCCGTTGGAGACCGTTGGGGATGATTTGGAGTCGTTGGAGACTTTATTTCCCACAAAAATGTAGTTCTTGAGTCAACCGTATCGATACACGGTGTTGCGTATCGATACGCGTTCTTCAGAAACTAGTTGTTATGCTCTTCAGCCTTGGTGTATCAATACACCTATAAAGTGTATCGCTACGGGTGTATGGATACACCTCTGGAGTGTATTGATACACTGCGTGTATTGATACACCTTTGAAGTGTATCGATACGCTATAGGTAAAATAGCCGTTGGGGTTTAAAAAACTAGTGTATCGATACGACCCTCACCGTATCGATACGCATAAGCCTGTATCGATACGGGTTTTTGGTTCTGGAAAATTACTGTAGTTGAAACCCTAAGGTGTATCGATACGGGGTGTAACTGTATCGATACGGTAGTGTTGAAAACTTGAGTTTGGCTACTTTAAAATGTTTAAAACATTTCCAAAACCTCTCAAAAACTTTTCAAACTTATTTTCAAGTTGTTTGAACTTAGAAACACTTTTGAAACCTTTTCAATTTAGTCCAAAACTATTTTTCAATTATTATATCAAAACAAATATCCTAACAATCTCCCCATTTTTGATATAATAAAACCAACTTGAAAAATTTCCCCTTAGTAAAAATAAGATTTGAATAAGAGAATTAATGATGAAAATCTTATAAGCTCCCTCCTATTCATTTGAAAATTCAATTTTTCAAAACATTCTCCCCTTTTTGTTATATCAAAAATGGTTTAAACCAAAGTTTGAAAACTTTAAAGTTCATAATAATGGAGAGTTTCAAATGAAATTTTTTTGACAAAAATAAGTTTTGTTTTAAAATTGACTCCCCCTTACTCAAGCAACATTCAAATGTTAGTTCAACAAATATATGATAAACTAGTTGAATTAAAATAAATAAATCAAATTAAAATAAAATTCAACTAATTTTTACCACTTGAACCAAAGGTAGAATTTGAAGCCTTCCTTCTTCAAGTGTTCCTCATTGTGTGAATAGAGCTCCCATTTAATTTCACCACTTGTTGATCAAAGCTTCATCACACCTACAAAAGACAATCACTTGATTTTTGGTATCAGAATTGCTTTGGATCCATAGGCATTAGTAGCACATAATTTAGTCCCCTTAGGAATCCATTTTTCAATTTCATCTGTTTTGGTTGAAGTAATTAGTCCTTTTGGGACCCAAATACTTCTAAAAAAATTTCCATTAAAAAATCTAGGGGCACTAGATTGTCTTTGATAAAAAAATGATTTTCCTAAATTGTTTTTCTTTTCAAGCTCTTTAAAAATCAAATCTTTTTCTTTCTTAAGATCATCTATTTTAATTTGATGATCTTTTTATTTCTTTTGAAGAAAATTTTGTAAATTCAAAACTTTAAGTTCAAAGTCCTTTAATTTTGCTTCAAATTCCAAATTAGTTTTCACACGCAAATCATTTTCATTTTTCAATTTTGTAATCAACTTTTTGTTCTTAGAAAATGAGGCTTTAAACTCAAAAACTAATTGGCCATAGGCATTTTGCAACTCATCAAAAGTATAAGAATTAGAAATAGATGAGTTAGAAGTTACCTCCTCCTCTTGAAGGGCCATATTTGATGATGATTTTTTCGTGTTGAAGCGAGGGCAATCGGATTTGGTGTGCCTCGTCTTCTTGCATTTTGAGCACTTGGGGGAATCCACCATCTTCTTCTTCGATTCATGCTTAGATTCTTCTTTGTTGCTCTTCATGAATCGGGCCAATTCCTTGAAGAGATAGGCTATCTCTTCATCTTCACTTTCCTCCTCACTTGATTCTTCTTGGTGGCTTGTGGAGGATTGTAGAGCAATGATATTGACATTGATTCCTTGCTATTGGATTATCTTCTCTTTCTCCCTTCTCAAGGGTAGAGACATCATCTCATGGGTGAGAAGAGACCCTATAAGCTCTTCAAGCTTGAGTTCTTCAAGTCTTTGACTTCAATAATGACCCTCTTCTTGCTCTCCCATGATTCAAAAAGTGAATAAATCAACTTCCGAACAAGTTTTTCTTCCCAAATCTCTTCTTCAAGACTTTTGAGTTGATTGACGATTGTAGAGAACCGGTCGAACATGATCTTGATGTCTTCATATGGGTCCATCTTTAAGTTTTCGTATTTGAGGTTGAGTAGACCAATCCTTGTCTCATTCACCTCATTTGTCCCTTTATGGATTGCTTCAAGTTTTTCCTTTAACTCATTGGCACTCTCACAATAAGATATTTTCGCATATTCTTCTGGGCCCAATGCACAAAATAGAATGTGTATGGCCTTGTAATTGAGTTCTATCTTCTTGCGATATTTCGCGCTCCATTCCACCTTGCTTCGATTTGGCACGAACGGTCTATCTTCAACTATGTCCCAAAGACGGTAGTCTTTGCTTTTCATGAAGAACATCGTTCTATTCTTCCAAGAAGTATAGTTGTCACCGTTGAAGAATGGCGGTTTGTCGATGGATAATGCCATGGAAGTTGGTTGACTTGTTTGTTGGTCGAGCTTGTCGGATCACCTCAATAGGTGGTTAAACCTTCTCGATTGAGCCTCGCTCTGGTACCAATTGCTGGGCTCGATGAATCAACCAAAATTGCTTGCCAAGTGGTGGAGAAGTGACTTCTTGGGTGATGGTGGTGGAAGTAAAAATATAAAAATTAACACAAGAATTTTAGAGTGGTTCGGCTTTCTAACCAAAGCCTACAGCCACTACCTTAGCTTCCCCATTAAGGATTTCCCAAATTCACTATGAATTTATTCCCTTTTTCTAGGCTTCGGAGGCAACCCTTACACACTCAAAGCTTCTACCCCAAAGCTTTAGTAAACCCTCTTTACAAGAGAAAAGAAAATAAAGCAAACAAGAAATCCCTCACAAGGTAGATTGTTTGCACAATTAAGCTCACTCACCCAAACCTAAACACTTGAGCAAATATAACAATTAAAGCTCATAAGTGTAGTCTATACAAAGAATGGAAATTAAAGCACTAAGACTTGATTACAATCATAATAGATGTTGGCAATTTGATCATTAGCTTTTCCAGGTGCTTGAAGTGTCCTTTTATACTCCCAAATGAGTTCCTAGCCGTTGGGGATGATTTAGAGCCGTTGGAGACTTTATTTCCCACAAAAATGCAGTTCCAGAGTCAACCGTATCGATACACGGTGTTGTCGTATCGATACACGTTCTTCAGAAACTAGCCGTTATGCTCTTCAACCTTGGTGTATCGATACACCTATGAAGTGTATCAATACGGGTGTATTGATACACCTTTGGAGTGTATTGATACACTGCATATATTGATACACATGTGAAGTGTATTGATACACTTTTGAAGTGTATCGATACACTATAGGTAAAATATCCGTTGGGGGTTTAAAAAACTAGGGTATCGATACGCCTTTGAAGTGTATCAATACGACCTCACCATATCGATATGCATAAGCCTGTATCGATACGGATTTTTAGTTCTGGAAAATTACTGTAGCTGAAACCCTAAGGTGTATCTAGGGCTGAGCATGGTTAACCGCAAAACCGAAAACTAATCCGAACCGAGACGTTTGGACGGTTTATGGTTCATAAGTTTACGAACCGTGGTTAACCGAACTGAACGAATTGAACCAAATTTAATTTTTTATTTAACTTATAATTATTTTTATAATGTAAAAATAAGTATTTTATACTTACAATACTATAGATGTATTTTTAATTATTATTTTTTACTTAAAAATTAAGCTTTTAATAAATATTTATGAAAAATACTTTAAAACTAACTTTTTAATGTTTAAAAGTCATCAAATAAAGCTATTTTGTCAAAATAAATTACAAAATTTCAAAAACTAACGTTAATATGGAAAAAACGAAAACTGAGGTTAACCAAACCGAAAACCGATGGTTACTAAAATAGCTTACTGAATTAAACCAAAACCGAACCGTATACACCCCTAGGTGTATCGATACAGGGTGTAACTGTATCGATACGGTAGTGCTGAAAACTTGAGTTTGGCTACTTTAAAACATTTCCAAAACCTCTCAAAAACTTCCCAAACGTATTTTCAAGTTGTTTGAACTTAAAAACACTTTTGAAACCTTTTCAATTTAGTCCAAAACTATTTTTCAATTATTATATCAAAACAAATATCCTAACAATTTCTAACTTCATAATGGCCATACTTCTAACATGTTTGAATGCATCATGAATTGCACATACTTCCGCCATGAGAACACAACAACGTCCCAAACTACGTGAGAATCCTAAACACCGCCAACCATTAACATCACGAATAACACCACCACATGCTCATATAATTTAAGTTCCTATAAATTAAATATTAGATAAATTTAGTTTTGTTCTTTAATTTTGAGTTTAAATGCTTAACAAATTTTTATATTTTTAAAATTCAATAATTTGGCCCCTCTTGACATTCGATCCTGGCTCCGTCCCTGGACCTCATAGACTGTTAAGTAGATTTGACCTTAATCACCATTTTTTAAATATATTGGTGTGATTACATGGTTGTATCAGTTTATACTTTTTTTAACATTTTGATAGCACACACATGTGCTCGAACTAAAATATCCTAAATTTAACACCATCATTTTTTTCCACGAAAATCATTCGTTATTTTTTATAAGAATGAGATTGATGTTAATAAACTATATTGTACTAATGATATTCGATATTCGTACCGGTTATGGTGAGGGTATTGAGAATCGTGCTTTAGTTAACCTATCTATTTATATAAACTCTATAACCCAAACAAAATTGGTTTTATCTTCATTAACCTATAACCCATAGATGTGATTCAAATAAGATAGGCTTAAAGGTCAAATTAGCCCTCAACGAAAAATCAAAAAACTAATTAAGTTTTTATCAAAAAAATTCACCCAAATTTAGCCCTCAAAATTCAAATTGCACACAATCCCGTTACGTTAACCGCGTTGACCGTCAATGCGCTCTAACGGTCAAAGATAGAAGGACACTTGGCACACTCTTGATGTGCCACATCATCAAAATCAATTTTTCAAAAAAATCTACAAAATTATAAAAAAAATCATAAAAATTGTAAAAATTAAAAATATAAAAATATTAATTTAATTTAATTTTTTCTCATGTTCCTTTAATTTTTTTATGAAAAACATAAAATAATACTTTTTTTTTTCTAAAAAACCCCAAAGTTTCATTTCTAAAAAACCCATAAATCCCTAAATCAAGCATTAGCCCCGATTCAACCACCGGCTATTCTCCGTCGTAGGAAAACCCCTCCCATCTTCGTCGTCCTTGCACCCGTTCTCACCGTTCAACACCCTCTTGCATCACCCAACCCGTTCTCCCTCAATATTTCTTCTCACTAGCACCTTCGTCTGCTACAGTACCAACAACTTCCATCGTCGATTAAACTGATTTGAGGATTTGGGAATGTAAGGTTAGGGATTTGAAAATTTTGGGCATTTTGAAAAATTTTGAAATTTTGGGGTTTTATAATTGAAAATATTTTTAAAAAAATTATACAATTTTTAAATATTATTTCATTATAAATATTTATATATATTTTTAAATAATTATTGCAATTATTTTTATATTTTTTGATTTTAAGTAATTTTTTTAATAATTTTATACATAATTTGAATTTTTTACACATTTAAATATTTTTTTGGATTTTTCTTGAATTTTTAAATGATTTTTTATATTTTATATTTTTAAATTTTAAATATATCATTTTATAATTTTAAATATTTTTTAAATTCTAAATGATTATTTACAATTGTGATGACGTGGCACGTTCAGAGTGTGCCATGCGTCACCATCATAATAACTACTTTTGAGTTAACGGTCAACTGTAATGGTCAACGTTACAGAATGGTTAAATGGAGCGCATTTTGAATTTTGAGGGTCTGATTGATCGTAATTTGAATTATAAGGGCTCAATTGAATAAAATTTTTTCATAAGGGCTTAATTGGTTTTTTGATTTTTCGTTGAGGGCAAATTTGACCTTTAAGCCAATAAAATATTAGGTTTGAAAAATTAAATTTAAACAATATATGAGTTATTATTATTATTATTAACATATAAATAAATGAGGTAAAAAATTATAGAATCTTTTGTAAATTTCTAACATTAAAATTCTAAATTTTAAAATATAAAGTTAAACACTAAATTTTAAATTCTAAACTTTAAAATCTAAATTCTAAATTAAACCTTAAACCCTAAAATAATCAAAATTATGTAAACTCTAATTTATACTATATGTATATCAATTAATTATATATATATATATGTATACCTCCTTTCTCCTAAAGTAGATGCATCTTGATTTTTTGTTATCAATTTTTTAATTTTAATTTTGTATTATTTAAACTTTATTATTGATAAAATTTTAAAAATGTGAATGAAATGTTTTTGTGAAAATTAAATATTCAAGAAGTCAATATTTAAATATTTGACAGAAAGGTTTCAATAATGACATCTTAATTGTGATAAATAATATATTGAAATACTTTGATACACAAGTTTGTGTAAATTTTAATTTAGTTTATACAAGCCTTTCAATTTTAGGCTTTAGGGTTTTAGGTTATGGTTTAGGAGTTTGGTGTGTAGGATGTAGAATTTAAGATTTATGGTTAGAATTTAGAGTTTAGGGTTTAAGTTTTAGGTTTTAGGGTGCTAGAGTTTGGGATTTAGGTTTTAAATTTTATAGAAGGGTTGCGTAATTTTTTTACACAACTTGTGTATCAAAATATAGCTCATAATATATATATATATATATGGAAAAACTTTGATACACAGAGTTTATACGTGTCTTTTAGTTTTATGGGTTAGGGTTTTAGTTTAGGGTTTAAGGTTTAGGGGTTTAGGTTGTAGGGTTTAGAATTCAAGGTTAGTGTTTAGAATTTAGAGTTTAGGGTTTAGAGCGTGGGGTTTAGTTTTTTAGGGTTAGGGTTAGGAATTTAGGATTTAAGTTTTTATAGTGTAAATACACAAGCTTGTGTAAAATTAATTTTACACAGCCCGTGTATCAAAGTTTTACCTTATATATATTGTTTTATGTTCTTTTAAGTCACTAGTATAATTGAAAATGCAAGTATTTTGAAGAAAAAGGACTATATTAAATATTTAGAGATGAGATTATTGTGAGGGGTAACCAAAATTTTAAAAGAACTAATCTTGGTACACCGCACAAAGATTGAGGAAATCTTGTTTTCAATACTTATATAAAGTATGATCTGAGTGTTAAAATAAAGTTTCATGATATAATTTTGAATTGAAATCCCACATAAAATATATGCAGAAAATAAGACTTGAACCCCCCCCCCCCAAATCTTTAACATTTGAGTCCTTTGTTTTAAAGTTGGATGTCCAAGATTCAATTCCTCCGCCATAATTAATAAGAAAAACTTTAATTACACTTTAGTTTACACAGACCTTTTAGTTTTAAGGGTTTAGTTTAGGGTTTAGAATTTAGGCATTTGGGTTGTAGGGTTTAGAATTCAAGGTTAGTGTTTAGAATTTAGAGTTTAGGGTTTGAGACTTAGTTTTTAGGGTTTAAGTTTAATTTTGATTTATAGTGTAAATACACATGCTTGTGTAAAATTAATTTTACACAACATGTGTATCAAAATTTTACCCATAATTAATTATATATCATGTAATTTAAATTGAGTTTTATTTTGATACACAGTCCGTGTAAAATATTTTTACACAACTCTTTTATAAAATTTAAAATCTAAAACCCTAACCCTAACACCCTAAATTATAAACTATAAACTCTAACCCTTAAACCCTAAACTCTAACCCTAAACCTTAAATTCTAAACGCTACAACCTAAACCTCTAAACTTTAAACCCTAAGCTAAACCCTAATCCCTAAATTTAAAAAGCACTTGTAAACTTTAATTTACATGAACTGTGTATCAAACTTTTCTTATAATGTTAAAATTTAAGTACTTCTCACCCTTAAACCTAATATTAATAACATAATTAAAAGTTGACCCAAAATTTATAAGTCTTCTTGTTAATGAATACCTTTCCTTTTTTTTTTAAGAATTAAAATTCATTAACAGAAATGCATTACATCAACTTCCTCAAACCAGAAAGAACACGAACATGTCAATCAAAAGGGCAAGAACCTTTTCGAACCGCTATAGCAACTCAGTCCGCAGCCATATTACAAGCATGTTTAACAAAGGAGAAAGAAAAAAAAAAAGGAAAATAGGTAGAAAGACTAATAATATCGCCTTCAATGGTGGCTGACTCCCACGTGGATAACATTTTGGAGTTAATTCGTGCGATAACACCAGCGTTATCTGATTCAAACACCACATGTCTGAATCCAGCATCAATAGCCTCAATTGTACCTAGACGAATTGCAGTGGCTTCGACACATGAGGCTGAAGAAGCAATAAAACTGGAGGTAGAACCTATAATCTGTCCATTATCATTACGAAAAATCATAGCAGCACTAGAAGAGCCTGTAGCACTATCGAAGGAGGCATCACAATTTGCCTTAACATACCCTGTGCTTGGAGCCGTCCAATGTTCTGTCATTCTAGGTTGTGTCGAGCTTTTCTCCAAACCTGCCGAATTGTAAGAATAGGATTCTGAGAAAGCATTTTGGGCTTTAAGCCACACATCAATGGGAGAATCAATAACAGCAGAAAAAACAAAACAATTCCTAGATTTCTAAAGATACCAGCATAAAAAGGCAATAAGCTGAAGTCCTTCATTCGTCATTCTTTTAGCACTAGAAAAAGTAAGTTTTTTCCACCATTTAACGAAACTAGGAAAATCGATCATAGAGGGAGAGTAACTAAGATTCGAGGCACGCCAAACAACCTGTGCAAAAGGAAAAAAGAAGAAAATATGCTCAATATTTTTAGAATCCTCTCTACATCTAGGACATTTATCGCATAAGTGTTTTTTTCCATGGAATCTACGTTTCAGAGAGTATTTTGTAGGAACGATGTTGTGGCAGGTTTTCCATAGGAAGCGTTTAAGTTTAGGAGGCACAGACAGCCCCCAAATTGAGCACCAAAGTTTTGTGTCAGATTGAATATTATCACTAGAGCAAGAAAGATCTTCGGCTATAGGGGAGTTAACAAGAAAGTGATACCCAGATTTGACTGAATACTTCCCATCCTTAGTATTGAACCAGATAAGACCATCATCCACTTGATGTCCTCCAATAGGAATTAAAGAAATAGCATCAATCTTTTGAACTGAAAAAAAGAGTGTGAAGCTTATCCATATGCCACTTGCGGTTTTGGGCATCAATAACCCACTAACAAGGTACTCACGGCAAGATGGACTTCTCAGCGTATAGATAGTCATATCGTCCAGCGTTGAGATTTATCGGTCATCCCAAATAGCAACAGATTTGCCATTACCAATATGCCACAATATTTCTTTTGAGATAAGATCAATGCCCTCCCAAATGCTTTGCCAGGCTCATGAAGGATTCTGGTATTTTTGAGCCGAAAGAATGTTTCCATTAGGAAAATAAATACCACGTAGAACTCAAGCCACAAGGGAATCAGGATTTTTGAAAATTTTCCAAGTTTGCTTAGTCACCAAAGCTTTGTTGAAAGTTTTTAGGTCACGGAACCCTAATCCCCCACAATCTTTGGCTCTACACAGCTTATTCCAACAAAGCCAGTGAATTTCTCTTTTTTTCATTAGAATCATTCCACCAAAACCTTTCAATGAGAGAATTAAGCTCGACACAAAAGGTCGATGGGAGAAAAAAACATTGCATCACATATGAGGGTATAGCTGTAGCAACAACTTTGATTAGGACTTCCTTGCCGCCTTGAGAAAGAAACTTAAATTTCCAACTTTGTAGTTTCTTCCGAACTTTCTCCAGGATAAACGCAAGTGCTTCTTTTTTCCCCTTACCCCATATAGAGGAAAGACTCAAATATTTACTGTTTTTTCCATAATTCTAAAACCCAGGGAGTTAATAATAGAAGTTCTAAGGTTAGAACTTATATTCGGAGAAAAAAATACTGAAGATTTGCCCATATTAACAGTTTGTCCCGTAGCTTTTTGAAAGTCATCAAGAAGATTGATCACCGAAGTACAATTTGCATGATCGGCCTTGGTAAATAAAACACAGTCATCAGCGAACATAAGATGACTAAGTATGAGACATCTTCTTCCAATATGAAATCTTGAGAGAGTTTGCATACTTAGTTCCCTGTCAATCAGCCAAGTAGATATTATAGATTAGGAAGAATAAAAAAGGGGATAGAGGATCTCCTTGTCTGAGTCCTCTTGTTGGGGAAAAGGTCTTATGTTTTTCCCCATTCACCATAACTGAGAAGGAAACCGTAGTAACACACTACATTACTCGTTGGATCCGCCAAGAATCAAACCTCATCTATCACATAATCAGATTTAAAACTTCCTAATCAACTTTATCATATGCCTTTTCTAAGTCAATTTTGAGAGCCATTACCCCCGAAGACCTTTTTTTTTTCTTTCTCTTTTTGATGGCGTGAAGAGCTTCATGGGCCAAGATAATATTATCTTGAATCAAATGTCCACTGACAAAAGCTGATTGAATCGGAAGAATTATCCTTGGAAAAAATACCTTCAATCTAGAAGCAAGAATCTTAGTGATGATCTTGATTGAGAAATTGCATAAGCTAATGGATCTGAAATGGCAGACTTTCGTTGGATTTTTGGTTTTCAGGATAAGGACAATGTTGGTGTCATTGATATCTTTTTCGAGAATACCAAACCTGAAGAAGTTAGAGATCATGGCAATGGAATCTTTTTTGATAACGTCCCAGAAGGTTTGGTAGAAAATTCTCGAAAATCCATCCGGACCTGGAGATTTCAATGCCCCCATGTCAAACACCGCATCCTGAATTTCCTCCTCACTGACTTCTTTGCATAGCTCTCTATTCACGTCTTCCGATATCACATTTGGAATGAGATTAGAAACCCTCCCGTGTCAGTGGAATGATCCTTTGAGTAGATGTTCATAAAATGGTTTCTTGAATTGCTCCACAATTTTTTTTCTTCATCTTCCACCCATATACCACTTTCATCTTTGATCTTAAGGATTGAGTTATATATTCGATTTTGAATTGTGGTTGCATGAAAAAATTTGATATTTTTATCTCCATATTTCAACCAATTCACTCTTACTCGCTGACGCCAGTGCCTTTCTTCGCTTTCCCACACTTATTGAAGAGAGAGTTTGAGGGCATTCAGTTGCTCTTTTGATTCAGCTGTGAGAGGTTCATTCTGTATGACTAGAATTTTTTGCTTAAGCTTTTCACTTGTCGTTCTGTTTCTTCCATATTATTCTTTACTCCATCTTCCTAACTTGATTCTAGTAGTTTTAAGCTTCCTGTGAAATTAAGAGGATCTTGGAGAACTTGGGACTCTTGTGTCTAGATTCCAAGCTTCCTGAATATTAGTGGAGTAACCATTTAGACTCAAACTTTTCTTCTTTTCTTTTTAGGACCATTCAAAAGAAGGAGAATAGGGTTATGATCAGATGCTTCCAATAAACCAATAGCTTTAGGATACAAGAACCTCTATTCGCCTGTGAAAAGAATTGGATCCAACTTTTCATTAATAGTATTTCCTTCTGTTCTTTGATGAAAGGTCCACCCTTAATCGGCTTGTTTTTTCAATGAAATTAAAATACTTTGTAACATTCCGAATGTCGACGGCTTTTCCCCTTGGTTGGTATCCCCAATCACACACCATTTACAAATTTGTTGTGTTCTCAATCCTGCAAGCTCCTCCCAGAATAATGATTACCTTTCCTCTTTATTATGAAACAAGTATGCAACACAAATTGAATCATAACTGAAATCCATATTATTTTATTTTATAACATTAAGTTAATAATTGGTATAATAATATATTAGTGAGAATAATAATACAACATCAACATGTAGCGAAAGCCAGCCTAATCCCCCGAGCGGATGCTTTTCCCACGCGCCTTTTGTCAGCGTCAGCAAAATTACTCCATCGTCCTTGACAGTAGTGACTGCCTTCATTATTTTACTGATAAAGATAAAGATAAAAAATATATGTTCATTTATTAAACCAAATAAATTTGAACATAAATCATGAATAAATTCATTTATAAACTCACACGTTGTTGTATAAAATTTAGTTTATATATGTCTTTTAATTTTAAAATTTAAGGGTTTTATTTAGTGTTTAGAGATTGTAAATTTAGGGTTTAGAGTTAAAATGGAAGGATTTAATAGTTTGCGTTTTAAAAATTTGAATTTTAAGATTTAAGCTTAAAATAGATAGATTTTCTAAAATTTATTTTACACCCGTGTATCAAATATATAACTGGAATATATTGATTAAATAAAGACTTGGAGTAAAAAAATCCATGAACTATGTTTTTTTTTTTTAAGTATTTAAACTATTTTTTGATCAAAATAAATCTTTTAACTATTATATGTAACTATTTAAGTCTCTCTATTTTTTAATTTATAAAATTTCTTTCGGCCAAGAAAACGTTGACACGTCACAAGATTTAAATACTTATTTTAACAAAAAAAATTTAAGCGCTTAAAGTGATCACATATTATGTTTTAAAGACTTATTTTAACCAAAACTAATTTAGATACTTGAAGTTATTATATATAATAGTCTAGGGTTTTTTTTGAAAAATAATTTAAATATTTAAAATAGAAAAAATATAATTAGGGATAAATTTTTAGTTTAAGCCTAAAATAAAATTAAGTGTTTAATTTCGTAAAATTAGTTAAAGGTCAGTGTTATTTATTACTTATAATAAATCGATACTTGAAAATTCATAGCATTTGAGTATCTAATCTAAAAACAATAAATACTCCTAATTTCGTTATTTTCAGTGTTGAAACCGTGCTTCCACGTGTCGCCTACCTACCTTTGCGCGTGACCAACTGGCTGTAATGTTGCGCGTGGTTTTGGAATCCCTCCATAATAAGGGGCAAAAGGCTCACCTCCTTTCAAATAGGAACCGGTCATCGTCACCGTTAGTATTTAAACCCCTTTCCGGGTTATTCCGGTCACCCTTCCCTATCTCCGCCGTCATTCTCCTCTCGAAGACGGCGCTCCACTCCATTCGTTCGTCCCTTTACCGGCTGCTCCGGTGTCAAACAAATTAAAAACAATTAAATAAAAAATCAACTTTAATTTTACAGAGAGAGAGAGAGAGAGAGAGGCTTACATAACATAACACGTGCAGAGAGAGAGAGGAAATGATATCATTATTTTCCCTCTCCTTTTGTTGCTGTTAAACAAACGCTTTGAGATTATCACCTTCTTTTTTATTTTTCTTTTTTTCAATTTTCCCTCTCTTTCCTGGAAATACAAGTAAATTTTCCTGGAAAGTGATTGTGGAATTTTCTGACGAGGTGGTGTTAATTCACGATCTGAGCTAGGGTTTTCGAAAACGTTGATCGGAAATTCGAATTTGCTTTGATTTTAGGTGGCCGGTCTTGATTTGCCTCGATTGAGGGTTTTATAATTTTGAATTTTGTTTTAGCTTTTCTTTTTCATCACCTGCCAGTACTAATCAATCACTTCCGGCAGAAGACCCTTAAATCTCACGAGCGAGCCGGCGGAGTTCTTGCTTGCGTGCGTGACTTGTTTCGCGAGTGAAAGCCATTGGGAACTAGGGCTTTCTCTTCTTCGACTTGCAATTGAATGTCTTTCGCATACTACTTCATTGACATTCTTCTACTAAGTCGCAGTAAGCAGTAAAATTCCTAGCTCAAGCTTACGCTGTCAATGAAAGAGCTCTATCATTAAGGAAATAGACGCTGCGTACTTTATTTACGATTTATTGAACCTAGGGCATAATTTGGAAACGCTAAAGAAATGGATGTGGATTCCTCGATGGTGCCAGAGACCGACCATGATCAGAATCACGAGGGAGCTTCTCAATCGTCGGCGCCGATGGAGAAGGAGCAACAGCAACAAAACCAGCAACTAGAGAACCAGGCTTTGCCTCCGGCATCCGTCGGATCTGCGCCCCCTTCGGCGCAACAGACTGCATCTACCCCATCCGCTACTCAAGGACAGCCGCAATCGCCGGTGGTCGGGCCAAGGTGGGCGCCCACTTATTCGGTGGTTAATGCAATTATAGAGAAGAAAGAAGACGGGCCAGGCCCTAGGTGTGGGCATACCCTAACGGCAGTAGCAGCTGTGGGGGAAGAAGGGACGCCTGGGTATATTGGGCCTAGATTGATTCTATTTGGTGGCGCCACAGCCCTGGAAGGGAATTCTGCTGCTTCTGGGACTCCATCGTCGGCTGCAAGTGCTGGCATCAGTAAGTTATTTTTATTTTCTTTCATTTTGATTAGACGTTTATGTAAGAAACCCTTAATTTTTGTGTGTATGTTTTAAGTGATTTAAGATGAAGAGAATTTGGCTATAGCCTATAGGTGTCCTGTGTCCACCCATATATGTACGAGAACCTTAAGATGGTTCAAGCTGCGTATTCTTTAAACCCAGCAATTATTGCTTAAGCAGTTCATGTTTGGTGAGAAGCCCTAATTTAATGCAAGGGAAAATTACTTCCAGTTGCTGTTAAATTACTGCCTGATCTTTTTATTGGATTGGCAAGGAAACAACTACTCTAAACAGTGAATTTTTTTTGAAAGAAAACTCTAAAGGGATAAGGGTGTGTCACTGCAAGTAGAAGGCTGATGTTGTTACAGAAAAAGAATTATGTATGGCGTAATTGTCTTTTGGTTCTTCTTTCGTAATACCAAGTTAAATTGATTTTTAACCGGCTGTAGCTTGGAATTGTGGAGGTGGCATATGAATCTCTTTGGGTTTTGTACAATTCAAAATGCATATGTTGTTTTCCCTAAGGAATGATATAGGGGTGGGCATTCGATCGATTCGAGTAAAAGAAATTCGAGTTAGTCGAGTTTATGAAATCCGAGTTAAGTGAGTTTATGAAATCCGAGTTAAGTCGAGTCGAGTTGTTTGAGTTTCTATTCAAACTTAATTGTAAACGTTTATAATGTTATGGTACTAATTAGTTCCAATTTAAACGGTTTTCTATAACCATATACAATAAACATACATATTTAACATATATATTTTTTCGTATTTTTCATATGTGCTATATATATATATATATTATATATCAGGCAAAATTGAGAGACTCAACTCTAACTTGAAAAGTAATCCACTAATTACTAAAAATTTTGATTTATTCGAACTCGAGTTTATGAAATTACTATTCGAGTCAAGACGAGTCGAATATTTTCGCATTGAGTAGAATAATTTGGTTTTTTCGAGTCGAGTTTTGCACACCCCTAGAGTGATAGATGACTAGAAGTGAAATATATTCCTTTCCTTCTTGAATCTTTATGAAATTGAAGTTTTAATATTTGTTATGGTGCCATGAAACATGAATTCAATTTTGTATCCTCCCCCGCCCTCCTTTTTCTACACCATGCCAGCTCCCAAGACCCTTTATAGATGTTTTCTGGTACTAGTTTGGACTCTGATTTTTTAGTTATCTTACCTTATGTCAAATTTAAAAACTAACAACATGACTGTTTCTGCTTACAGTTATAAATATCCTTGTTTTGCTTCAAATTGCAAATAAAATCTGCTTTTGTCAAAAAACAATACGCCTATATTTTCCGGCTGTTATAATTATTGTTCCAATTTGTTCTTTTGAAATATTCATGATTCTATTTATAATTCATGCTCCTATAACTAAGAAAACGTAATCTCTTCAATCTTTTCAAATAATCATGATCTAGTGCATCCACCTAGGGTTATCGGAGCTCAACACATTAGGCTTCATTTTTGTTTTTTTAGAATGTATAAAAATCAATGATGTTTTGATCGGGTTTCAAGTAATAATGAATGACTAGGACCTTTGTTTGGCTTGATATGAATTCACCCCCCTGCAAATCTGTTTGTAGCATATGGCATGTCAAGGACAGTTGTTGTTGCTCCCTTGCCTTTCTTAACAAATAATTCTTCAGAAAATTTGTCTTTTGTGTTGGATGACATTCATGCTCTAAACTTCTTTTTGTTTGAATTAAATTTCAGGACTAGCAGGTGCCACTGCTGATGTGCATTGTTATGATGTGTTAACTAATAAATGGTCTAGGTAAGCCTAGGACTGAGGGTCATTGCTGCCGTTTTGTATTCCTGATATCTACTTGACTCATTAAATAATTAATCTCACAGGATCACGCCCTTTGGAGAGCCACCTACGCCAAGGGCTGCCCATGTGGCAACTGCTGTGGGAACCATGGTCGTTATTCAGGTTAAAGCACTGTAATTTATCATAATTTTTTTCTTCTGTTTACAGTTGTCATTATTTAGTGGAGTTTCTTCCCTCTACAGTTAGTAATTCCTCATATGAAGCTTTTATTATGATTTAGGGTGGAATTGGTCCGGCTGGCTTGTCTGCCGAGGATCTTCACGTTCTTGACCTCACACAGCAGCGACCACGGTGGCATAGGTTTGGCCTTGAAAGATGCATATTAGACCTTATTTATACTGTAAAGGTTGGTTGCTGATATGACTTCTCATTGTACTTCAGGGTTGTGGTTCAAGGCCCTGGGCCAGGTCCTCGTTATGGACATGTGATGGCTTTGGTGGGGCAAAGGTATCTCATGGCTATTGGTGGAAATGATGGTAAGCAGTCTGTTATTCTGTTTTTTCTTGCTTGCATTTTCTTAAAATTATCAAGAAAGTTCCTTTTGTTTTTATTTACCATGTATTTAGATTTTCAAATGAATTTTTTTGTACAATGTGCATCATTTCTAGGAAAACGACCTTTGGCTGATGTATGGGCCCTAGATACTGCTGCCAAGCCTTATGAATGGCGTAAATTGGAACCTGAAGGGGAAGGTCCGCCTCCATGCATGTAATCTCTCTCTCTCCCCCCCACACATATGAGCGCGCACATACATGCACACACACAACTGACGTGGTACTGTGCCAAAAACAACCTTAGATTATATGGTCTGTTCTATTTTTATAGTTTTGGTTCTCTTAGAAGCAGTATGCAAGACTTGAACTAAAATGATACCATGTTTATTGCTATGCCTATCTTTTACCATGGATGTGGTTGGACGTGATGACTATCACTGTACTCTATTTATTTCCTCAGTATTTTGGTATTTTACAATTTTTCATAATGTCGTATGTTATATAGCTCATAGTCTTGCGTCTGCTTTTGGAAACAATGATGTCAAGCTCACATCTATATGATTTTTGTTGATGTGTTGTTTTTAAAGTTTTTTTTTTAATGATTTAGCTAGTGATTGCAGACTAATTCCTTGTTGACAATTTCTTTTTAAATAGGTACGCAACTGCAAGTGCGCGATCAGATGGTCTCCTTCTGCTCTGTGGAGGGAGGGATGCTAACAGTGTGGTGAGTTGAGAAGTCTGCACTATGTGGTGTCTAGATTTAGTAAATGTATGGCATATATATATATATGGTTCTCTGAACAATACAGCATAAGATTTCATGATCTATGGTTTTAACTGCCATTTAGCATTGCTTTAGGGCGGGTTTCCTTGTTCATTTGGGGTAAAGTTCCAATACATCTTTGTAAATGTTGGCACTACTTTTAATATATATTTTATGCGTAGATAGGGAGAAATATACATTCTCATGAATTCTGAAGAATTTGGAAATAATAGCAATGTAGAGTGTAGACATTTTAAAGATTGATTTGAGATGCATGTAAATGGTGTCATCATTTTGTCGTTTTTTTTCCTTTGATATTTTACATACCTTTGTACCATTAGATTTTCACAACCTGTTCTCTCTTCATGTTTTCTTCTTTCTCAGCCATTGGCAAGTGCATATGGGCTTGCTAAGCACAGGGATGGTCGATGGGAATGGGCAATTGCTCCAGGTGTCTCTCCATCACCAAGATATCAACATGCTGCTGTGAGTTTTTCTTTTCTTCCAAGTGCTTATTTTTCAATAATTAGCTCAATCATGACTTCTAGTCAGATGTATCACATGGAAGTGCTATGTTTGTAGGTCTTTGTCAATGCAAGGCTCCATGTTTCTGGTGGGGCACTTAGCGGTGGACGCATGGTTGAAGACTCGTCAAGTGTTGCAGGTGCTTGGTCTTGGTTCTTTCTGTGTCTTGAATTCTTTATCACATGATGTAATATGCTAGTGGCTTTACTGGTCTATACCAAATATTAGTTTGTAAAATCTTAAGGTTTAAACTTTATTGCTCGGACTTTCATTTTTATTGAAGTAGTCATGTCCAGAATTTGTATCGGGCACATGGATACGGGGATATGACCTCCAAATACATGGAAAAACTTGGAAAAATCTAACCATACCCATGTAGGATACACACCCAAGTCTGGGTATCATAGGGTTTAAAAGTAGTTTTTTGGGGTCAAATCTGTTATGAACTTCCCCAAATGCAGGTTGCACTTTCTGCCAGAATAAAAGGATGCAAGATAGTACATAAAGTGGGGAACAACCTTCTTAGCTCTTAAAGCTGTCCACCCTTTCTCTGATCTCAGTTTTCTTCAGTTGTGTAACTTGATTTTTCCGGTTGTTCCTTTTGTTCCGTCTCTCTTCCACTTTCTGCGAGAAGTTATATTTGAGTTCACTAACAAACCAAAATTATCATTGCTGTTTGATATCTAAAAAATCTTTCATCTGAAAGTTGCAAGACATAAATTTGCCTGAAGGTTTTATTACCTGAAATCAGGCACTAGAAATTTCTGGTGTTTTGTTAAATTTATATAAAAAAGCAGGCGTGTTTAATGTTTCTACTTTCTAGTTTATTTTATCATAGGAATATGTTAACTGATATTGATACTACATCTATAGCATTTTATCCATTTGTTATCAAGGAAGCACTATTTGTATATAAATCTACTAGTTTCTAACTTATTCCCATTTCTTATAGTGTTGGATACTGCTGCGGGAGTGTGGTGTGATACAAAATCTGTTGTTACTAGTCCAAGGACAGGCAGATACAGTGCAGATGCTGCTGGTGGAGATGCCTCAGTTGAGTTGACAAGGCGTTGTAGACATGCTGCTGCAGCTGTTGGTGACTTGATATTTATTTATGGTGGTTTACGTGGTGGTAAGATAGCCTTTTTTTCTAAAACATGTATTCAGAATGGTTTTCTAGCCTCAGCATGGAGTTGTCAGATACCAATTAGATTTATTTGCCATTATATGTTTTATACGTAATTACAGTTTCTCTTTATAACTGCATTTATTGATAAATCTGCATTTACAGATTTATCGTGGTTTACAGTTTCTTCTAACCCATTCTGTAAGATTCAATTCTGGATATTTAACATTGTTGAAGAATGAATTTTATTTTTTGTTCTTTGTGCATTGTCCCAACTTAAAATGCATAATCTCCTCTTTTCGCATATATAACATTTAGTTGTCGGAGACACTACAAAAGTTTTGAATTTTAATCCATCTTGTGTGTTGGGAATTAGAGAATTTATTTGTTTAAGAAGTTCGTTTTCGTGAAAACTTTTGAGTTCTTTCCATGTATCATGGATTTTGAGCTGCAGCTATTTATTAGTGCTAAGTGCTTATTGTAGAAAAGCAATTTTCTAGCTTTAGGAAAAACTAATTAACGCATAAAAATAAAGCAGAATTTAAGTTTCTGCAGAAAAGAAGAAGAAAACAGAATTGATTTTCTGTTATTGAATATTTTCAAAAAATTACATCCCTTTACAGTGAATTTATAGACTCAAGTATTGGACTTTAGTTACAATTAGGAGTCCTAAGTACACAAGACATCTGACTCTATCTTTTAGGAAGTAAACTTTAATTTAAACTACTATTTACATGAGGACTCTAACTCTATCTTTAAACTTTAATTTAAACTACTATTTACATAAGGACTCTAACTCTATCGGGTAATCTAACACTCCCCCTCAAGTTGGAGAATATACATTGTATAATCCCAACTTGAATAGAAACTTGTCGAAAGAAGCTTTTGGTAGTGCTTTTGTAAGTACATATGCCACTTGTTCTTCTCAGAGGAAACATAAGATAAAGAAGTGTCCCACTAGTAATCTTTTTTGAGATAAAATGTCTGTCAATCTCCACATGTTTAGTTCTATCATGGTGGACTGGATTTCGAGCAATTTGTATGGTGGACTGATTATCACAAAAATTCTCAAACTTCTCATCTTGGTTCACATTTAGCTCCTTCAATAGCTTTAACAACCAAATTCCTTCACACATTCCCAATGCTAAAGCCCTATATTCTTCGCTTCAAAGATCGCTTCTAGATACAACTGTTTGTTTCTTACTCCTCCAGGTCACTAGATTTCTCCAAACAAAGCAACAAGAACCACTAGTTGATCTCCTTTCTGTCGATTCGTTTGCCCAACTTGAATCAATAAATCTGAACAAATCCTTTCTTGAGTCTTTTTAAATAGCAATCCATGCCCGTGTCCCTTTCAAGTATCTCAAAATTCTAATTGCGGCTTCCATGTGATCTTCCCTTGGATCACCATGTGTTGATTGATAATATTAATGGGAAAAGCAATGTCCGTCCAGTTAATGACAAATAAATCAATTTTCCCACTAACCTCTCAAATTTACCCTTATCGCCTTTAGGGCTTGTGTCCTCTCTATTGAATTTTAAGCCTGCTTCCATGGGAGTATCAACTGGTTTGCATCCCAACATTCCTGCTTCATTAAGTAGATCAAGAACATATTTTCTCTCGATTTATCACTAGACCTTTCTTTGGACCTAGCAACCTCCATGCCTAGAAAGTATCCGAGCTTTCCTAGGTCTTTTGTTTCAAACTGTGTATTTAACAACCCTTTCAAGTGACTTATCTCTTCATCATCATCACCGTCGTAATAATGTCATCCACATATACTATTAAAATAACCCTTTTATTGCTAGAGGTTACCTTAATGAAGAGAGTGTGATCTGCCAAGGATTGTTTGTATCCATTTTCTAAAATCACCTTGGTGAATCTGTCAAACCAGGCTCTAGGTGACTGCTTCAAACCATAGATGGATTTATTAAGTCTGCAAACTTTCTCGATCTCCTTTTATCGACTTCAAGCCCAAGGCACTCTCATGTACACTTCTTCTTCCAATTTTCCATTAAGAAAGGCATTCTTAATGTCAAGTTGATGAAGCTTCCAATCCTTGTTTACAGACCAAGCTTAAGAGAACTCTAATCAGTATTTAGTTTAGCTACAGGAGCAAAGGTCTCATTATAATCAATTCCATAGGTTTGAGTAAAACCCTTGGCCACCAACCTTGCTTTATACCTCTGTATACCGCCATCGAGTTGTATTTTATGGCGAACACCCATTTGCATCCGATTGGTTTCTTGCCTTGTGGAAGATCGGTAATGGTCCAAGTATCATTCTTTTCAAGTGCTTCAATCTCCTCTTTATGACCCTTCTCCACTTAGAATCTTTTAGAGCCTCCTCAATAGTGTTAGGTATTTGTTCTTTATCTAAGCAAGTCAGTAAAAGCCTTAAATGATGGCATTAGATTACCATAAGCAACATACCTCTGAATGGGGTGTTTTGTACATTGTCTTACCCCTTTCCTTTTAGCAATAGGCAAATAATCAAATTCAAGTAAATGAGAGGGAATCTCGGCTAGAACATTACCTCCATCATTTTCATTGGCAACCAATTCAAGTCCAATTCTCGGCAAGTGTCGGATTGCAAAACAGTCTCGGAATAGTTTTACATTTTTCTGGTATAAACTTTCAATTGCTTAGGAGGTGAGGGGTTTGTGAGGAAGGTTTGGGTGAATTCGAGGAGTAGTAACAATAGGTGAAGGATGGGAAGTCAGTAGGTGTAATAATAGGTGAAGAAGTAGAAGGGTTTAAAGGAGTACGAGGTTCAAATAACAAAGGATTATTAGTAGGTAATATCTCTCAAGGTAAAGAAGGATAAACCTGATTGGTAGGAGGTCAAAAACATCACAATTCTCCCCGATTTTGCAGCCAGAGGGGAAATAAGGTTCTGTTCAAAAAAGGTGAGATCCAAGGAAGTAAAAATTTTACGAGAAGGAGGATGATAACATTTGTAGCCCTTCTTAAGTGAAGAATACCCGACCAAGACACGCTTCAAGGATCTGGGTCAAGTTTTGACCTAGAGGGAACATAATTTTTCACAAACACAAAGGCAACCAAAAACTTTGAAAGGGAGAATAGAGGACAAAGGTTTAAAATTGGGGTAACTCTCCAAAAAAAACAGCTCTAGGTGTTCTGTATTGCAAAACCTTCTTTGGGCATTCGATTAATGAGATAGGTTGCGATTAACAAAGTCTCACCCCACAAATACTTAGGAATATTACTAGTGAACATCAAAGACCTAGTTAACTCCAACAAATGCCTATTTTTCCTTTCTCAGCAACCCCATTTTGTTGTGGTGTATCCACACAAGTGCTAAGTTGAACAATCCCTTTTTTGTTAAAAAATTCCCCCCAAGGACTTGGTAAAATATTCACTCCCATTATCGATTTGAAGATCTGAATTTTACTTCAAATTGGGTTTCAACCATATTGTAAAATTTCTCAAAAAAGAGGCTACTTGATTTATCCCTTAACAAATATGCCCAAGTTGTTCTACTATGATCATCAATAAAAGTGACAAACCACCTACTACCAGTTTACATTCTTCACTCGAGAAGGACCCCAAACATCACTATGAATTAATGAAAAAGGTTGGGAAGGTTTGTAGGAAGATGGTAAATAGGATGCTTTTGTCATTTTAGCGAGGACATATATGACATTTAAAAGAACTTGGTTCTCTATTAACAAATAATTCAGGGAATAATTTAGCAAGATAATGAAAATTAGGATGCCCTAACCTAAAATGCCATAACATTATATTATCAATTTGCCCTAAAGAAGTCAAAGAGCAAGAAGTATTTGGTAGGGTAGATGGTTGATTTCCGAGGACATAAAGACCATTTTGCAAGCTAGCGATGCCAAACATCTTCCTCGAATTCATTGCCTGCAAAAAAACAACCCAGTTGATGAAATCAGAATGAACACTTCAAATTCTTGGAGAGTTTACTAACAGAGATGAGATTGCAAAGTAGATTAGGCACAAACAAAACATCTTCAAGCAACAAATTATCGTTAATGAGGACTGAGCCACTTCCTTTGATAGGAGAGAAAGAGCCATCGGTGTTTTAATAGAACTTGTAGAAGATGAATCAAAAAACTAAGGAATAATTCCTGTTACTACCATGTGATCGGATGCTCCAGTCGATGATCCATGCTTTGATGCACCTTTGGTAGAAAAAGTGCGAGGGAGAACAAGTATTCTCAGATGCTTGTATCCTCCACGAGGGCTAAATCGCTTCACGGTTCTTGTCGAACCTGAAATTTCGGAAAAACTCCAATCCAAAGACTGCTCTGCTATGGAAAGCATCTCAAAGGTTGTCGAAGGAGATCCCATTAAGAATTCTAACTAGGATCGATGTTAGACTGATACCATGTAGAAAAGCAATTTTCTAGCTTTAGGAAAAACTAATTAACGATAAAAATAAAGCGAATTTAAGTTTCTGCAGAAAAGAAGAAGAAAATGTAATTGATTTTTTGTTATTGAATATTTTCAAAAAATTACATCCCTTTACAGTGAATTTATAGACTCAAGTATTGGACTTTAGTTACAATTAGGAGTCCTAAGTACACAAGACATCTTTTAGGAAGTAAACTTTAATTTAAACTACTATTTACATGAGGACTCTAACTCTATCTTTAAACTTTAATTTAAACTACTATTTACATAAGGGCTCTAACTCTATCGGGTAATCTAACACTTATTCATAAGAGAATATGAATTTGATAATTCTAGTAATGCAGTAATATGTATTATTTGTGCTGTAGGGGTGTTGCTTGATGACTTGCTCGTTGCTGAAGACCTGGCTGCCGCCGAGACAACAACAGCAGCTTCACATGCTGCAGCTGCAGCTGCTGCTTCTAATGTGCATGCAGGGCGGTTACCTGGAAGGTATGGATTTGGTGATGAAAGAGAGAAGCAAACATTGCCTGAAGCAGTTCCTCATGGAGCAGTTGTGCTGGGAACTCCAGTTGCCCCCCCTGTAAATGGGGATATGTATACTGACATAAGTACTGAGAATGCCATGCTTCAAGGATCCAGGTAAGAGAGCAGTGTAGTTTAATTTAATTATTTATTGGCCATTAAATGCTTAAGCCTCCTCGTCTAATTCAAGGAGCTGCTACAATGTGGTTTATCTTGTAGAAGAATGAGCAAAGGCGTTGAGTATTTGGTTGAGGCAGCAGCTGCTGAAGCTGAGGCTATTAGTGCCACACTGGCTGCTGCCAAGGCACGACAAGTTAATGGAGAAGTTGAACTTCCTGATAGGGATCGAGGGGCAGAGGCTACACCTAGCGGAAAACAGATGTCTACCTTGATTGAAATGCCTGACTCTGCTGGGTCAAATAATGTTGCTTCAGCTGGAGTTCGTCTTCACCATAGAGCTGTCAGTATCAGAAAGTTTGATTCACATGATACTGTTTTTAAATCAATATTGGTATTGTTTTTTTATCGAGGACTTTGTGTCTAATGTTTCCTTTATGCCAATAGGTTGTTGTGGCTGCAGAGACTGGTGGAGCTTTAGGTGGGATGGTCAGACAGCTTTCTATTGATCAATTTGAAAACGAGGGCAGGCGGGTTAGCTATGGGACTCCTGAGAGTGCAACTGCAGCAAGGAAACTATTAGATAGGCAGATGTCAATCAACAGTGTCCCAAAAAAGGTACTAATATACTCTTTTTTTTGTATCATAAAGCAGCATTTGTGTTTTAAAGGTAATTTTTGATGTGTCTACAAATAAAAAAAAGGAGAGTTGAATAGTAATAGCAGGATCTTTGTGGCTGTTTCCCTAAACCCCCAGCACATAAGATTGATTTCTTACAATTTGAATGGTTTACTTTATGGATTAAGATATTGTTGTAGCATTTACTTTGTTGCAATGAGATTGATCTTAGTTTATCCGAGTTAACATGAATCTTTTTTATTTACAACACTTGATAAATTTAGGAGTAAAATATTTTTGAACTCTCAATTGAAGACGACAGAGTTCGACCTTATTCTATCTTTGTGGGTTAACATTATCTTTATTGTTCGTAAGGGTATTAGTTCCTTTGATACGTCTTGATTTACAGCAGGAGCTATACATCTCAAAGCAATGAAAGAAATCTCATCGGCTGCTTAATCAACTTTGCTTAAATTCTGATATAAAAGGAAAGGAAAAAAAAGGTTGAAAAGCTACAAATTATTTTCCTTGTGATTATTTGCTGGCTAGATTTCATTACCATGCTTTTAATGCGTTATAACATCTTATCATTGCTTTGCAATCCTCATGAATTGCTTCTGTTAGTACTCTAAGTGGCTTGGAGAGAATTCCTCAAGATTTCTCTTGTCCAAATTGGAATTTTTTTTGAATATGCCAGTTAAAAACTGTGATTGATAATTCTTATACATAGAACTTGTTTCAATTGGTTATGAGATACTGATGAATGATAGCGCTGATAGGATTTTCTCTGAAGTATTCAATTAGTCTTGCATTTGTACTCCTGTTATATCTGTGAAAATGATTCCCTCTAGAATCTAGAAACTATCCATTTGCTAAACTATAATGGAGTGTCTATATGTCACTTTGTCCAGGTCATTGCACATCTTTTGAAGCCTCGTGATTGGAAACCTCCAGTTCGTCGTCAGTTTTTCTTAGATTGCAATGAAATAGCAGATCTCTGTGAAAGTTCCGAACGAATATTTTCTGCTGAACCAACTGTTTTACAGCTAAAAGCTCCTATTAAGATTTTTGGTGATCTACATGGACAATTTGGGGATCTTATGCGCCTTTTTGATGAATATGGTGCACCTTCAACAGCTGGAGACATTTCGTAAGTTTGGTTAAAATTTCTTGTTTTCTAAAGGCTCTTCACTGGCAATGTTTAAATTGACTAGGTTTTCAACTGACCTTTTTTAACATCTATATATAACGTTCTAATGTGTAACCTGCACGTGTTGTATTGCATCTCATTTTTAAGCTTGACATTTTATTTACTTGATATTGGTTTGGTCTAAATTACTATCAGATATATCGATTATCTCTTCTTAGGAGATTATGTGGACCGGGGCCAACACAGCTTGGAGACCATTACTCTTCTGCTTGCATTGAAGGTAAATTCAGAAATTTGGTGCTTTGATCGTCTTCTCATGCTTACTTTTATTTCCTGTTGAAGTTTGTGATGAACCAAGTTTTCCTGTGACTATGTTATGGTGCAGGTTGAGTATCCCCATAATGTACATTTAATTCGGGGGAATCATGAGGCTGCGGATATCAATGCACTTTTCGGCTTCCGGATTGAGTGTATAGAGCGCATGGTATTGTCTCACATTCCGTTTGAAAGATGTTAGTCATGTTTTGTATGATGTTTTTGTAACAATTGTGATGGCTTGTTACAGGGTGAGAGAGATGGAATATGGGCATGGCATCGCATAAACCGGTTATTCAATTGGCTTCCACTGGCAGCTTTAATTGAAAAGAAAATCATTTGTATGCATGGTGGCATTGGTCGGTCTATAAATCATGTGGAACAGATTGAGAATCTACAGCGTCCAATTACAATGGAAGCAGGCTCAATTGTTCTTATGGATTTGTTATGGTCAGAGCATATTACTGTTTTGTTTTAGTCATGAAATATAGTATTCATTGCTTTACTTTGCTGATACATTTTACTGCCATTTTATGTTCTAGGTCTGATCCAACAGAAAATGATAGTGTGGAAGGGTTGCGGCCAAACGCTAGAGGTCCGGGGTTGGTTACTTTCGGGGTGAGGGTGCTACTTTAAAATCATTTTTTTAATTACAGGCTTTCAAATCCTTTCTAGCTGCATTTTTCATTGATTTCAATATTTGACGAAGTACTTGCATGGCAAATAACCTGCATATTACGGCTTGCTGGTTGATCTCCTTATTGCTCCCATGAAACTGCTTCACTCTCTCTCTTTCTCATACATAACTCAAACAAACAGCTTCAAGGAGAAGATGTCGTCTTTAACATGCCCTTTAAATTTAAAAGTTTTTGACTTAAGATGTTTAAATTGATTATGTTCCTTTTCCCACTTGCTTGTGCAGGTTCATTTCTAGCAAAACTGTCTTTTCTGGTTACTTCACTGTTGATTTTGCTTTTTATGCTTATGTAAATGGTTTTTACTGGTGCAGCCTGATCGTGTTATGGAATTCTGCAACAATAATGATCTTCAGTTAATTGTCCGTGCTCACGAGTGTGTTATGGATGGCTTTGAGCGTTTTGCCCAGGGACATTTGATCACTCTTTTCTCGGCAACCAATTATTGTGGTGTGTCCTTGACCCTTGACCCTTGCTTTAGTATGCATGCAATTTGTCAGGTTCATACAATTTACCCTTTAAATTTGTTTCATGCTTGATTTTCCAGGCACTGCAAATAACGCTGGCGCAATCTTAGTTTTGGGTAGAGATCTAGTGGTAGTTCCGAAACTCATTCATCCTTTACCCCCAGCAATGTCATCGCCAGAAGCGTCACCAGAACGTCATATAGAAGATACATGGATGCAGGTGATTCCTCTTTCCCCTTGTTATCTCTGTATCCTTTTTACTATGTGCATAGCTTCTTATACTGATATTTTTTAATATATGAGATCAGGAGTTGAATGCTAACAGACCTCCGACACCCACTAGAGGGCGTCCTCAATTGGCAAATGATCGAGGCTCTCTCGCTTGGGTATAATAGATCCTTCCAGTTGTTTCTATATGCTCATTCAGACTCATGCTGCTGTATGGTGATTCCACTGTTCTGCATAAGAGCATGATGCCAAATACAGGCTTTTCCAAACTTGTAATCTCTCTTGTAACAAAGTTTGAAGGCTTTGACTTTGGTTTTTTCGCCGGTTTTCAGCACACTGTAGGCCCTGAGAGTATGAAAGATTCAAGGTTCGCGAACCAAATTGTACCGTGCCTTGATTGTATGAAAGATACAAGAGAAGCAGATTGTGGGCGGCATAGGTTTCCTTTTCGGGATGTGCTGAAAGTCGCAAAATCCGGGCTTCCCCCGCTGTAAATTGAGGCAGAGACAGTGAGTTGGGTGGTTTCTTCAAATGGGTTGGTAGTGTTAGTATTTTTCACATTTAGTTTTTTTATATAGTTATATTTATTATTCCTTGTTTTAGGTATTTTTTACCCTCTTTGATGTTGGTTATATGTGATGGTGAGAGAATCAGTTGGCGTTGGTTTTGTGTGAAGAGGTGTTGGTTGGTGTACTGTTTTTCTGCTCTGTACAATGATATGTAATGTTGTGTGAAGATGACAAACTGTTCAACCATGAAAATTTTACACGTTCTGGTCATAAATTTCTCACTTTTTTTTAATTAATTTAATTTATAACATTATTTCGTATTCTTATTATTTTATAGTAATTAACACTTAATAAGATATTCCGGAGAAAGTAAGAAACGGGCTCTTATCAACTTCATTCACTTATTAGCCAACTTAAGAGGAAGGGTTGTTGAGCTGGCTATCATTGTAACCTAGTACATAAAACATGAACTGTTCTTTTAGCATTCTTACTATATGTATTTTTTTTTTCAAGTGATAAACTTACGTGCATTGTGTAGGTAAAATTATTCAAATTCAGGCTTTCAAAAATAGAATATTTCATGCACTTGTATTGTGTAGGTAAAATTATTCAAATCCAGGCTTTCAAAAATAGAATATTTCATGCACTTATGGTGGAAACGAAAAGTTTTTACAAACGTTTTAGTTTTAGGGTTTAGGGATATAGTTTAGGGTTTAAGTGTATAGGTTTAAAATTTAGGGTTAATGGCTAGAATTTAAGGTTTAGGATTGAAATTTAGAATTTAGATGTTAGGGTCTAGGTTTAGGGTAATATGGTTAGAGATTTAGATTTTAACCTGTAAACTGTAAATTTTGACCCAAAATCTAAATTTTATCCCCACTCCTTAAATTTAAAACTCGTACACTTAAACCCCTAAACACTAGACTCTAAACGAAATTTTGAACCGTAAAATTAATGCTTGTTCCACAAGCACTTGGAATAATTAGCCTAGATTTATGTCAAATATCTTATTATGTGTATGTTTAAAAATTTAAAATGATAATAGAATATATTTGTCATCATTTTGATTTGATTTGTGATTTCTTGTTTATGATATATGTGATAATAATTTATAGACTTTTTTGTATATGATATATGTGATAATAATTTATAGAGTTAAACGGTATTTTAGTTTAGGGGTCAACATGAACCGGAATTTGTTCAAACGCCAAAATAATAATAATAGTATACAATTTCAGAATATAAACAGTAAACACCATTTAACCAATTCATAAAATATTACCTAGTTTATTTTAAATGTTTTTTTAAAAGTAGAAATATCAGTCACAGTCCCAACCTAAATCTAAACATAAAAGGAGCCAAGCCAAGCCAAGCCCATGATTCAACTTCTTTGTCCCCAAAATTAAAAACAGTTGCTGAAACCCCATTGGCTAAGACTTTTGCAAAGCCATCAGACAGATAGGACAGTCCACCCATTCCAAAGATGACGCCTTTAACTACAAATAGGCCAAGAGAATCAAATTTTCCATTTAGTATTCATTTCTCTCCCTCATATCCCTTTTTATTAGAATTTTGACTACACAATCACCTTCCTCAAAGAAGAGTGGAGGTGGAGAGGAAAAAACAGGGTAATATTGATACTATAATAACAATAATTATCAGGATGTGGCAATGCAGTGGGGCTCCCAGAAGAGAATGGACCTCCTAGCTTCCTTGCACCCTTTTAACATTGGAACCAAGTATTCCCCTTTCATCTTCCCTTCTTTATTGCCCATTACATTCCTTGACAGAATCACCTGCTTCTTGCTATTGTCTTCCATGCCCTGATTGGGCCTCCTCCAGTAGTACTCATAAGCATTGAATGATCCTCCTGCTCCGGCTGCCGCTACAACCTTTGACGGTGGACGCGGTGGCAATGGCTGTGCTAGTGGTGGTGGTGGGGTTGTTGGTTCTATTCTTGCCTCCCTTTCGTCTCCGAATTTGAGCTTAGGCCATGTCGGGTTCCTGTTTGCTAACCATATCGGCTTGTTCATCATCACAGCTAACCTGTGTACATTTATTGCTCCACTTGACAGTTTAGGAGCCTGCTCAATTTCACAACACATATCTTCACTTTCCTTTTCTTCTTCTTCTTCTTCAATGTCTACTTCACTTTCTTTTTCTCCAAAGCTTTCGAACTCTTTTTCTAATTCTTCGATTTCCATTACATCTTCTGCATCATTTATTGCAGTGGTATTGGCAAAAGTGAGGACAAGGCGACCATCATGGCGTTGAGCAAGAAAGTTGTTCAATGCAGGCATTGAAACAGCTTCAACGACCAATCTACCGTTATCACGACGAGTCTTCAAGCGCCTCGATGCTCCGTCTTTCGCCGAAAGGGAAGGAATCGGCGGAGGAAATGATGTGTTTGGCGATTTCTTGCCAACATCATAGTTGTATTTCGCAATTCTTGTCTTTTCACCATCGAAACAAGGCATGATCGTCGGTACCACTCTTTCTTGCTTTTGGTGTAGCAGTTGTTGTTGTTGATCCTCTTGCTTATCTTCCTCCATCTCACCGGTTTCCGAAGAGAATCCATCGGAGCCGGTCTCGGAACCAAGGCTCTCAGTGCAAATTTCGAGGCTTTTCTCGCTCAAACAGCTAGCTGATCGCTTCACAAGAGGGTGGATATAAGGTGGGGAAGACTTCAAAGTCTCTTCCTCGGCCTTTTGTGATACGATTGAGATCCACATATCTAGCTGCCCTCGGTTTTCAACTTCCTTCTTTTGTTGAATCGAAGCCCAGATATCGAATTGACTCGAGGCTTCGGTATCGTCTTCCCCTTCCTCCAACGATGAAGAAACATCGAATTCCTTGGACGATGGACTCTTCTTCAGGGGAGACACTAATCCTTGTTGAGTTAGCCATTTGTGGGACGACATATCGGCCGGCAACGTCCTTCTAAGAGAAGTTGCTTTGGTCGGGATGTCGGAATCCGATCGGAGAATGGATACTATGCCCTGCTTCTTGGCATCCATGGTCTCTTCAGTGATGTTCAAAGCTGAAGATAATAATAGAAAGGTGTTGCAAAGTGGAGCAGACATCTCTCCAAGTGAAATTACACAAATTTATCTGTCATAGTTCAAAGAAACAAAACAAAAGAGCTTAGGGAATAGGTACAGGTAAACAAAAAATAACAAGTTACTAAGAAACAAGCATGTTGCTTATATATATATATAGCGGTAAGGTATGCATAAGATAATCATAATAACAAATTAGAAATGAAAAAATTGAGATTATTTACCTTTTGTTTAGTAGCAGCAAATAGCAATAGCATCCAACAGAGGTCTGCAGTAGAGACCTCTGAGGTAGTGCTTTTGCTTGAATATTTGATGTAAATTGGTGACTGAAGTTGAAGATGAAGAAGGAGATTTGGGTATTGATGTTTGATTGATGATGGAGCAATGCAAGGGTGGGTATTTATAGGAGGCTTTGGAATCATGTCCAATGGACCCCCACTCTTGCACCACCATCAACTCACTCCTCCACTGCTTTCCTTCCCCTGCTGCCCTTTTCAGACAAGTTGGTGATTTGAAAAAAAAAATTCTAGGGTGTGTTAAAAGTGGTGTTATCCCAACCAACAACCAGTTAGTCTAGTAGGATGAGACGTTAAGTTTCTTAAGTAAAGTTGGTAGTTTGAATCTTGACATTGTAAATAGAAAAAACTGGGTTTGGGAGGGTCGTCTCCATATTGGACCTTTGTCCATGCAAAATCTAATCTTAATTAATCGGTCAATAAATCGAATACCGATTATTAAAAAAAAAGTGTTATCCTACATAATTTATAAAATATTAAATGGTAGTAAAAGTTTATTTTATATAAAAATATATTAGTATATAATTACGTTCCCTATTAAGTATCACTTCAATTAATTTAGAATTAAAAATCAAGAAAATGAATATTTTAAACTGACAGGAAATAAGGCTTACGAAAAATCAATCAATATAATAGTATTTTTTTGACAAATTTTAAATTTAATCCTAATCCTACCTAGAGAGGAAGGGGATGAGACTCTAGGGGAAGAAAGGGAAGCGTTGGTCTATAACCCATGACCTAAGAGAATACAATAAAACAAAGATAAACAGCTTGACCAAACGATCAAATGTGCTTACTCCAATATAATAGTACTTAAATATGAATGGATGAGCTAATTGAATATAACTCGATTGATATTGTTATTAATACAATAAACATAAAAATATAAAATTAAACATACTTAAACATTCAATATCCTTCGAATTTAGCATAGTTTGCCCGACAGCTTTCGTTAAATCAAAGCTCTAAATGATCATCATCTCCTGAAAGTAGTTTGGACGATGGATAGCGACCCGAGTCTAATCACCACAGGAGACAATTAGCAAGGAAGCTCTGGCACTGGTACAGTTCCAAGGAGAAGGACCATTTTTAATAACTGAATTAATTTTAATCACCTAAATTTAATAACTGATTATGAAATTATTTTATTTTAATTCTATTCAAAAAAGTATATTTTTTCATAAAATAAAACATTTATGTTATCTTTTATTTGAATATTTTAAGAACTGATTCATTATTTTTATGTATTAAAGTGAAATATTATTAGGAAAAAAATTTGTTAAATCATAAGAAATCAATCTAGTAATGAAACTCAATTTAATAAAACTAGACCGATATATTTAAGTAACTTTCTTCACAGCAAATTGTTTTTAACCTACTTTTCTCTCCATTGTCTCCTGGTGCCGCAATGCTTTTATATCCGTTTTCTTTGCTTAATTGGGGTTGGTATTAGTTTTTGTGCTGTTGTCAACTGTTGGTGTTTATTATTTTACTTATTTTTTATAGTTTAGTTTTTTTTTTTTTTTCTTGAATTTTTTATTAAATAAAAAGTATTACATTCTCATGCTAAGATTTTAATTTATACAAGATGAGACAATGTGATCATCCTTAGCTACTAGGTTAATTAGTGGATCTCTTTTTCTTGAATATTTTTTTAATAAGAATATCTGCTCTTGTGACATATTTTCTTTGCTTTTGTGGTACGTTTTCTTTGTCGTTTGACAGTTTTCGCATCCCGTAGCGGTTGTTTGGTGCTTGCTCAGAGATCCTCACGACGCTTTCTTTTTAATTTGAGTTTGTCAATGGTAGTAGAAAGTTTGATTCTCTTTGATGGTTGTTTGCTGATGTAATCAGAATTGTGTAGCAGAATAATCTGCCTAATCGTTTGGTTCGCTCACCACTAGGGGTGTAAACGAGCTGAGTCGAGCCCGAGTAGTGATGAGCTCGACTCGGCTCGTTAAGCATTCGAGTCGAGTTCGAGATTGAGTGTACTGAGCTCGACTCAGCTCGTTAAGAATTCGAGCTGAGTTCAAGCTCGAGTGTTGATCTAGCTTTGACCGAGTCGAACTCGAATAGCTCGCGATCTATATCGTTTCATTTACAAATCTATTAATAACAACAATATTTATTATTATTATTATTATTATTGATTAAATTGCATGATTTCATTATAGATAGAATCACACAAAAGAAATATTTTCATTTGCCTCGTTAAAAACCCCTAATCATAGTCAAAGGAAAAGTGTACACATGAAACTATATAGAAAGCTAAAATAAAAATTAAACTAACTTAACATAACATAACAACAACAAAAATACCCAACCTACATTTTAGTTCACTTTAATTTTAAAAATTAAAAATAGTATATTATATTTTCGAGTAGCTCACGAGCTTTTTGAGTCGGGCATCAAGTAGCTCAGCTTGGCTCGTTAAGAACTCGAGCAGAGTTCAAACTCGAGTCGAGTCCAATCGAGTCGAGTGTTGACCGAGTCAAACTCGAGTAACTCACGATCTGTCTCATCTCATTTACAGCCCTACTCACCACTCATTTTTTACTTCGTAAAGCGTTTTGTTTGGATAGAGACAAGGAAGTTCATAAAGATTTTTAGATTCATGATGATGTATGCCGATCTCAAGGGAAAAGTTACATTTTTTGCACTTTTGGGCTTCATATTTTATTATTATATGAGTGTTTTTGAGGACTTAGTCTCCACTTTCTTTTTTGGGTGCGTTGTATTTATAACATATTCTATTGTTGTTTAATAAAATCTAATTTTCATTATTAAAAAAATAATAAAACTAGATTAGCATGCTTTTTATTTGCACTGTTGGGCTTTATATTTTATTTTTGTATGAGTGTTTTTGAGGACTTAGTCTCCATTTTCTTAGTCTCCATTTTCTCTTTTGGGTGCATTGTATTTATAACATATTTCATTGTTTTTTAATAAAATCCAAATTTCATTATTAAAAAATTAATAAAACTAGATTATCATGCTTTTTTTTGGTACTTTTGGGCTTTATATTTTATTTTTGTACTAGTATTTTTGAGGATGTGCTGTATTTATAACACATTTCTTTGTTTTTTAATAAAATTTAATTTTTCATTATTAAAAAAGTAATAAAACTAGATTAGCATGTTTGCTCATAAATTTAAAATATAATAATAAATATCAATAAGATAAATTTCAAAGCTTCTAATATTATCAATAGTAAAGTGAAAGCTTTGCTTTCTATTAAAGATTAGTATTTTATACCCTCAAAGCGTATAATTTTACGAACAATCAATACATCAAATATTTATTATTTTTATTAAATTAAGATTTTGGGAGAACTTTCTTATATAACGTCATATTTATTTTTATAATTAAATTTTAAATAAAATATTTTAATAATTTGAGTAATAGCTCAAAATTCATTTATTTTATTTAAAACTCCGGTCAATAAGAATTGAAGCGATCAAATTTTACAAACAATCCGAATCATATAAAATAAAAAAATGAGGACTATTTATCTGATATACACCCAATAATCATCCTAAAAATATTCAAAATAAAACATAAATTAAATTAGCAGATGCCAACTAGTACCAACTGGATGAACAAATTCCAAGTTGACTGAACGAAATACCCAATATAAAAACATGATGACGCGGGGAATCACAACTTTATACATTTGTATTTATTTACAATTGGAAGTCGTACTAAATTTACTATTCCTGTTCCTCCAAAATGCGGATTAATTAAGATTTAAGATTATTTTACCATTTCTATGTGTCTAAAGTCTAAACCCAACTTTTAAAATCATTCTTCTCGGGAACCCAATAGTAATCATAGTAAACGAACAGATGATATTCATCTTAGCAGACTCGGGTTCAATCGCTTTGTCTGCAAGGTGTGTGTATGCTTTGTCAAAGAGTTAAAAATATGTATGGACATGTACTACCTTATAGTCACTTTTAGACTATAAAAAAACCATTTGTCTCGGATGTCTTACAAGCGTGAAAGGCTTTAAATGTGGGATTTGCATGCATTGTTCTAATTAATTATAAATCATACATTCTTTGATCATGGTTTGTGACTTGTGATTCCACCTCAACTTAGCCTATATGTGTACTATTATTATACATTCTTTAATCATAGTTTTACGACACATAATTCAACCCTACATTATTAAATTATAACCCTTTCGTGAAAAAAATGAAATAAAAAAAACAATGGAATAACCCTGTTGTAGCGTGTTACATAGAATGTTGCAACAGTTCACTTCTAGTGCCATAGATCACCTGATAATTAGACCTGTCAAACTTGACCCGAGACCTGAGAATCGAACCGATTTATTCGAACCGAGATCTAAAATCAACCCAAACACGATGACCCGAATTTGATCAAAACCAAAAATAAATCAAACCGAATCGAATTTCAGTTGAATCAAAAATGGACCCAAACAGATTTTCAACCGAACTGAATGGACCAAAAACAATTTTCAACCTAACCGAATGGGCCCGAACCGAATGGACCCGAGAAGGCAACCCGAAATAAAGAAAATATATTAAAATAAATAAATAAAGATGGGATGTGAACTGCCGGACAACTCACTAAAAAGCCAAATATACAAGATATATAAAGTCATATATAGGGTGGAAAAACCTAATTCGGCTTGAAAACCTGACTAAAACAATCCATCTCCCATTAACCCGATATTAACCCAACTCAAAATCAACCGAACCGAAAATAACCGACCCGAAATCCCAACCCGATACCCGAACCGAAATCACCATAGACCCGAATTAAAACCAAACCAGACCCGAACTGAACCTAAACTGAATGTAGTTAGACCCGAAATGACCCGAACCGAATGACCCGTTCACCACCTCTACTAGTAATTTTGACTTATTTGATTATTTTTTTTTAGTCGCATCAAATATATGAAGAGAATGCCATTGTTTGATACACTGTTAGAGTAGAATTATTTTAAACAAACATGTATCTTTTAGTTTTAAAATTAAAAAAACTAATTATAAAATCCTAAATTTTAAACCTTAAACCCTAAATTCTAACATTAAACCCTAAACTTTAAGCTTAAACCATGACTAAATTCTTAAATTATAAAATAACCCCGCTTGTGGAATAGTTTTATTCCACCACCAGTGTGTAGAATAATAATAATCATAAAGAGAAATTAGATATTTTGAAACCCTAATTTATGGTATTTATTCTACCCTCTTTTTAAGGGCAATTGTGATTAAGTTGATTAAGACATTAAGGGTGTGATAAATGGGATTGTTAATTTGACTTCATAATCCCTATTTTAGACAAGATTCTAAGTTAATTCAGAAATTTTATAAGAGACCATCATTTTTTCATTTGTATGCATGATTTGAAAGGGCATGTTTATGAGCAAGCACATTTGGCCGGTTGACTAAGCTGCTTATCTTTGTTTCTTCATATTCTCTTAGGTCATGAGTTTTAGACTTAATGAGTGTAACAATCGATCGAATAAAGCCAAGAGGGGGTGAATTAGAATTTAAAAGATAGTGGAAACTAATTGCAAAGAAAGAAAATTGCAAGGAGATTTAGAGTGATTCAACTCCCTCAATGGAGTCTACATCCACTACCTTAGTTACCACACTAAGGATTTTTCACAAATCCACTAATTTTTCTTTCCTTTAGGATAAGGGGTAACCTTACACAATTCAATAGACTTATACCCCCAAAGTCTATTGAATCCTTTCCCAAATTTGAGTACAAAGAAGAAAACTTAGAAAATCCTAGGAATATGTTTGCAAAGTTTAAACTCTCTCACATACCCAAGAAACACCAGCAAAAGAATTACAATGAAGAACAACACTAGTGTTTACAAGAAAGATGGAAAATTGAGCACAAATTGGATTTTGATTGCTTGAATATTTGGATAGGCTTTCTTGATGCTTTATTACTGTTTGAAGATCCCTTTTATATGCTCTTGAACTTTTCTAGCAGTTGGAAGACTTTAGAGGGAGTTTGGAGCTGTTGGAAGCAATTAAAACCAAGCATTAAATGCTCACATGCACAGAGGTTTCAAAACCTTGTATAATGGTTTCGAAGCCTTAAGGTGAGATTTGTAAAAACTAGCCGTTACAGGTGCCATGGTTTCGAAACCTTTAATAAAGCTTTCAAAACCTTAAGCATGGTTTCAAAACCATTGAGATAGTTTCGAAACCTTTCCTTAGGTTTTGATTCCAGAACAATTATGCCATAATGGTTTCGAGACCTTCTAGAAGAGGTTTCTAAAAAATCACTTAAAAACACAAGTTTTGGCTAAGCGTTGACTTTTAAATGTATATTCGATATAGGTGCAAAGTCAAGTATTTAAAAATCATTTTGACAGGTTTGAAATGAGTTTTTGACAAATTTATTTCGAGAAATCGACTTTACAAATTTTTACAAATTAGTCATTGAAAATTAAATTTAAGTTATATCAAAATCAAAATAAGTCTAACAATCTCCCCTTTTTGATATAACAAAACATTTGGTAAAATTTTGATTTTGAATTTTTTTTCAAACTTACAAATCTCCCACTTATAGCCCCATTTGTAAACGTCTTTATAAAATCTTTGAAGATTAAGTTTTAAAGACATTTGTTTTAAGTTTTGAGAAAAACAAATTGTTTACAATTTTTAACACTAGTTTTTCTCCCCTTTTTGTTATAGTGAAAAGAATAAAATGCTAAAAAAGAGCAAATATCATTAGAGCAATAAGGCATTATCAAAAAATTAATGAAAATAATTCAAACCATAATATCCAAATAAGTACAATAAAAATCAAACATAGAATCCATCATAATATCCAACATAAAAATCCAAATATAAAATCCAACATAAAACCATAGGCATAAAAATATTCAACAAGTGAATAAAATGTCTAAATGCAAAAGCCGAAATCCTAGATCAAAATAAGTCTAAAGTATCATAATAATAGCATAAGGTCATACTAGAATGCAATATAAGTCCTAAGCATCCAGTGCATCATGAGGCGATGATGGTGGGAAAAAATGACCACGAACATCATGAATATCATGCTCTAGAGATGTCACACGACCATCTAAGCTGTGAAGCAAGTCATTAGTCTCCTCATGAGAGCTACAAAGAAAGGCATTCATGTTGTCAAAACGAGTAACCATAGCCGCATACATGGATTCCATGGTCATGGGAGCCATGATAGCCGATGCATCCTCATCTATCGGAGCCACGAGAACCTTCTCCCTGACTTCCTCTACGCCTCCTCGATGAACCCAATCGGTAGGCCCAAGATACCATTTAGCTTTGTGTCAAGATTTGATGTCAATCTTGCTCTCATTCTTCACTTGAGGGTCAAGAGTGGTGTCAATGTTAAGTCTTCTAAATATGTGGCTAAACACACATCCAAAGGAAAGAGAAAAAGTGGTAGGGTTTGAGATGACTTTTACAAGGTTGAGAAAGATGATGGTAGCAATTTTGGGACGATTCTTATCACGATATTGATGAAGCCACCAATTGTTGATAACTTTCATACAAATGGCTCGTCTGTCGGAAGGACAAAAAAACCAAGTAGTAAGGAGGTGAAAGAGACGCTCCTCAAGAGGAACATGAGTGGGGCGATCATTGAGAAAAGTAGTAAGGAGGTGAAAGAGACACTCCTCAAGAGGAACATGAGTGGGGCGATCATTGAGAAAAGTAGCAATGTGATGAGGCTCATACTCATTAGATTTTCCACCAAAAGGGACACCTAAATGGTTGGTAATAGATTGGAGTGTCAACTCAAACTCGATACCCATAAAAAATGATCGAATACCAATAATATGTTTAGTCCCATTAGGAGACTGAATAAACTCTACATTAGCATGAAAAGCTCAGACTAACCTATGATGGGTGTATGAAGGAATGCTCAAGTAATCAAGCCATTCCTAATTGGCGAATAAGTCAAAAAAAATCAAATTCATATTTGGGCGATGTAAGAAAGGCGACGTCTATGGTTTGCTGGGCTCTAACTTTCTTTGACTCATAAATATTTAGGTATCTATTATGGTGAACATCATCTCGAAAGCAAAGATCCTCAAATAAAGGATTAGGAACGAGATTATGAATAGGATTAGGGACGAGTTGATTAGAACCGAAATTTTGACCTCTTTTAAAATGAGTACATTTGGTTCTAGGAGGCATGATTCAAAAAGATAGGAAACTTTGGTTTAAAAAATTTGGTTTGGGAATTTTATCAAACACTTGGTGGGCAAGGGTTTGAAAAAAAATTGGAATGGGTTCAGGATGGATTGGGTATAACATTCTGCAAAATAAGCAATATATAACATATAAATCATCAACCCAATACATTATTTCAACCAAAATTCTTCACAAATTTAAAGATTTTCGAAATACCCATAGATGTGAAGTTGTTTATAAAAGCAATGATTTTTTTGATAAAATCTTGTTTCCGAACATGAACAATGAAGAATAAACATGATTAATAGAGGTTTGAAGCATAAAAAACATACTTTGAAATAAAAAAATCTATCTAAATTTGAATCAACAAAAAATGAAAAAGATGAGTTTAGAATGAAAATACCTTGAACGATTTGAGGGAATGAATAAAGAACCTGAAATCTTGAAGAAAAATGAGGGATTGGAGTAAATTTTTGAGAAAAATTTGAAAGGGTTTGAGTGGGCACGTTTGGAATGAAGAGAAATAAGGGCTAGGGTTAATAAAATTAGGGTTTTTGGTTTAAAAATGACTCAGCCCATGTGTGTTTTACGAATGGTTTCGAAACCATGAGGAAGGTTTCGAGACTTTTCATGGTCTGGTTTTGAAACCTTTATGAATGGTTTCAAAATTGTTTTTCTAGAATGGTTCTTTTTCAATCATGCTGAGAAGGTTTCGAAACCTTTTAAAAGGTTTCGAGACCTTTGACCATGAATTGACAAAATTGTTAATTTTAAGCCTTGATTTAACCCGGAAATGCATTCTAACATATTTTAAGATTATTATAGGCATTACAGACCCTTTGAACTAAGATAAAACATGTATGTCACTAAAACAAACACTAGCTATGGATAATCGATTTGAAGATTAGAACATCTATGCTAAGTGTAGGATCCTAAGAGGTTCTAATTGAGCTAAGAGTGACTAACTTAACACATGTAACTAATTGCATGTAAGAATCATTTTGAGTCACTCAAGAATGAACATCAATCGAATTTATGTTAGAGTATGCACAAAGACCAATCATTAGATGGTTGTAAAAGACATACTTATTTTATCATGTTTATTAATATAAAGCCATTATTATTTTTCAATCTTATTATGTGCATTTATAAATAAACTTAATTATAATAAAATTCTTAGAATATTATAGTTATTCTTGAATGTACTTAGTAGAGTATTATTGTGGGCATGGATAACAATAATATATTAAGACTAATATGTAGTTGATTGATGACAAAGTGTTGTCATTGACATAAAGATGTCAAAATTAATACATAAGAATGTGATAGAGAACGACATATTGGAATGACCCGCTATGAGCATGTTTCTTGGATTATTATGTGACAGTCACAACATTGCTCATAGTGATAACTACATGTATGATCCTCAGACTCGAGATCATTATTATTTCAACATCGTGAGTGACATATTTTGATGTTGTTAAACGAGTGTCGTAACTAACTACACTATAAAGACTAATATTGGATATGTCACAATCTATGTTGCGGAATATGGTTGATCAAGATAGGAGTTGTCCCTCCTACATAATAGGAGTAATATCATAGGCCACTTGATTGAGTGAGACTAGAAAATGCATGGCCATGCTCGAATAAATTGATATAAGATGTCATAGTTATTCGTTTATAATAGTATACTCAAGATATCAAGAAATATTAGATGGACTATACAAGTGTGACTATTCCATGACTTGTGTTCGATCTAGATATGAGGACAAAAAGATGTAATACATGAAAAGAGTTAATCATGAAAAAAAGGTTATGTCGAACCACGACTTCCTGTAACTTAGGTAGCAATGATGCATTGCTAGATGCCACTCATTGCTTGTAATATTAGAATTGTTCTAGATATTACTGCTAACGTTACATGAACCTACAAGGGTCACACCCTATGATTGAAACAAACAAATATCGACTAGATAGCATGTGTACAAACTTATTGTACACGTAATAAGTAAAAACCGAAATTATTATAATTATTGTAATTATAGATAATCTTGTTTATATATTTTTTAATACTAGATAATTAATGTAATTATCAAATACTATTAAAAAATATATATCTCTAAAGAAACCTAATTAAAGTAAAATTAGATTCTACATATTTAATTATATTTGGTTAAATATATTGTATATTTAATGAATCCTAATTTAATTAGAATTAGGTTTTTGAATGTTATATAAAGGCATAAGGTCTAGCAGCCAATATATGCCTTTTGCGAAAAACCTCTCTAACAGTTAGAGAAGTAAAATATTGTTCATTTCATTTGAGTGGACTACGTAGAGGTCGGAATGCTGATGTGACAACTTGGATTTGATATCGTGCTAGAAGAATTGGATTCTCCTAACTCCCTGCGGCTTTTTAGATTTATTTAAGGTAACGTTTCATCCCTTTTCACCCCAGATTTGTTCCTCGTACATGGATCACTGGCGAAATACGCCAGATAATTTTTCTATTGCCCTATGGGGTGTACCGACGTTTCCCAACAGTGGTATCAGAGCCACTTGTTCGATACGAATTCAGACTAAATACTTGGATGTTGCTTTTGTATGAGACATATGTTTTGTTTTTCTATTTTGACGAGTATACGATATTTGTGCGAAACAAAGAAATTGAATCCAGTCACGGTTAATATGTTAATCTATTTTAAATAAGTTCTTACAATCGATGGTTAAACGTTAATCACGTGTTTGTTGCTGTAAGGTTTTAATGTTCGTATGTTAATTGTTAACATGATGAACATGCAGTTCTGATAGCAGATCATTTTCGGTAGAGGAACAATGGTTGTTCAAGTGCAAAAAACCTCAGGGATTGAAAAATCCCAAAAACACAAATTTGTTGATAAAATTTGAGGTTTTTCTATAGTAATCGAAGTGCTAAAATTATAAATTTTCCCGACAGACCGGGGCCGCCGGCCCGTAGCACTGGATCTGCCGGACCGCATAGGCAACAAAGGTCGTAGGAACCATTTTGGTAATTATAATTAACAAGATAAAACATTTGTATGTTTTGGATGATATGCATGGTGTTTGAAATGCATAGTTATAGCCCAATAACCCATTTACTTTGGTTTATTATTTATAAATACGGCCTGCGTGTCGTGCTTTTCTTTCATCTATTGTAATTCTCTTTTCATCTTACTCCCTCGTATGTAAAACAAGTTTATGAAAAATTGTAATATTTGTGAAGAAAGCGTGGATCATAGGAGCAGAATGATGGGCTGATCAAAGGTGGATTACATGCTTGAGAAGCAAGTTCTATCTTTAGTTTATTTTGGTTCTCCCATTGGCTTGGGATGAGCCACCTTAGTTTTACGGGCTATGACCATTGCATTTATATTTACTACTTTACATATATGTGTTACAATGTATGTTTTAGCATGATGGTAAATGATTAGATCATACTTGAATGGTGAGATTAATATAACAAAAACCCTCCATATTTAATTAAAATAGCCATCCAATATTAGCCCTCGTTAAAACCTCGATCGATACTATATAGGTTTTGCCAAAGCGAAGTACTTATATCTATCTTGGTTAAACGCAAAGAATAAGCAAGTGATATTCACTGGTTGTAATATTGGTTAAACTAGGTTGTCCTAAGGAGATTAGAAACCTAAAGGCTAATGATTTGGATAATCATGAGATGATTAGGAACAATAGTTGTTCATCAAATATAGGAATTACATGAGATGTAATTAGCAAGTGTTGTTGCTTACCTAAATAATTGAATTCTAGGAGTAAAGCCAAAGCTGACTTAGGATGAAATGAAATATGGATCCTTACCCACTAGAAATATTTTTTAGTAAGTTTTTCAATTTTGAGGGTTTTTAATAGTGGGAATGTTATTACCTTATAACATGATACAAGGTACTTATAAATCATATTTTATCGTTGTAGATTTGTTATGGAAAACTTAAACTCATTATCATTGCGATCTGTCCTTGAGAAGGACAAATTGAATGGTTTGAACTTCCTTGACTGGTTCCGTAACTTGAAGATTGTACTGAAGCAAGAACGGAAATTACAAGTCATCGAAGAACTTGTCCCTAAAAAGCCAGCAAATGATGCCTCCAAAGATGAATTTGAAGCCTTTGAAAAATACTCAAGTGACATGGTAGATGTCGGGTATTTGATGCTTGCGACCATGACTCATGAGCTTCAAAAGCAACATGAGGACACGGTTCCTTATGAGATGGTTAAAAATATCAAGGAATTATATGAGGGGTGTAGTGATATCCCTTTTTATGCTAAAAAATGGGGTCTTAAGGTTTTTGGGGTCTTTCGGGTATTTAAAAATATCTTCCGTGGGGTTTTAGAAAAACCGTTCTTTATTTAAAAAATGGAGTCGCCACCGGCCACTAAGGTAAACCGGGCACCATAAAAACCAGAGATTTTAAAAAAGTCGGGTTCGGGAGTCGGTTACGGATGGGGAAGGATTAGCACCCCCACACAACCCAAAATTGGTACTTTAATAATTACCTTTTATTAATATTAAACTTTTTGGATTAAAGTAAAATTCGGTTATAGATGCAGGAAAATTTTAAGGACCCCGTTATTCGAGAGTAAATCGGTAAACCACCATCACTGCGCTTGATACTGGCTACGTTTACTCTCGAATAAAAGGGTACCACATTGTCAATAATATATATCCGTTATGCAAACTTAGCCAAAAAACATTATAAACAAATGTTTACAAAGACATGGAACTAAAATATAAAAACATAAATACAATAATATTAAAATGCAAAATGCATGAACAAAAACAATGTAATATGTCCTAATAATAAAACAAAAATATGAATATAAACATGAAAAAAAATGCTTCCAAAAACTAAATTAATTCTAACATGTTTAAACACATTAATGTGAACCACAACTATAATACATGCATGACTTATACATGGCATAGTATGTTACCAAAATAATAAATCGACATGCTAGAATAAAAAACTAATATTTAATAATTAACATATAATACAAACTATATGCATAAATTGAAAAGACATCATATGCGGCAAACAATATCACACTATCATATAACCTAAGATGCAAAAAAAGGATCAATAAACTTATGTAAACGTACAAACATAACATACAAACTAAACTAAAACATAGCATGTGAGACAAACATGAATACAACATGAACAAATAAAACATGGAAACATGGTATAACACATTTTAATACACAAATTATGAGGATATAAATTAACATGTTATACAAAAACATATACCAACATCAAAAGAACGATATGAACATGCTAAAAACATGATAAGAAAAGCATAAATATTTAAACATGAGAAATGGACCAAAATGAAAAAAAAGAAGGCAGAAATCAACCATATTAAATAGCATTTGGGGACGGGATTGTAAACTGGGCTAAACATATGAGGACTAATTATGTAAATAAACCAAGGGGCAAGCTCAGGGTGAAAACATCAGGAACACGGAATGGCTAACAGGGTAATTCGACCATTTAAAAAACTGATTTGCTTTAATCCAGTGACGAAATTAAAAGAAATAAAAAAAGCAAGGACTGGGCTTGCTATTTACCCAATGGGCAGGCTTGAAACGAAAAGACGGGGAGCAATAGAGGATTTATTTCGTGATTACACCATTTTCTTTTTAACCTCTGCCTATAAAGCAAACCAACCAGATCCCGTTTTCTTTTTTCACCACTTTTTTTACCCATTAAGATAAACGCTCCCAAAGCCCCCCTCTTCAGCCACAGTGAACCAACGGTCTCAGGCGAGGCTCGACTGTAACGCCACCTCAAGCCGTCCTGGACTAGAGTTTACGGCCACCCAGACCGCCCTAAAAGCTTAAGGAAAACTCTCATGAAACCTTCACCGTTTCGAACCTAGGGACCTAAACCCTCCACTATTTTGAAACGGGAGAAACTCCCCCTTAAACGGCTCACCCCTGAGGGCTTGTCGCCGACCAGGAGGGTTTTTGAACTCAGGTATATTCGGTACACTTTTTTTTGCTTTTCTCTTTTTGTTTTTGGCATGCATGAACGAAGAGAAAATGGAAGGAGAGATTACCACTCGAAACTGGATTTTTTTGTTCTATTTCTAGAAACTGAAACTGGAACCGATTATTACAGAGAGTTTTTGTTTTGGGTACATATATTATGATCTCTGATTTGTTTAGGTAGAAACAAAATATATAAAAATACATATTTTCTTGATTTGGTATTGATAATGCACTTTTATGTCTCTTGCACGTTCTAAACGCGGCGGTTGGAGCTAGTGGTACGGCGGAGTGGTACCGGCGTGGAGAGAGTCACTCTGGGTAGATTCAACTTCGGCCGTTGGATTAGATCTGATCCAACGGCTGAAGTCGTTTGGCAACTAGACGGTCGAGATTGAATCTGGGGAGGGTGAGACTGCACGAGATGAAGCCACGTGGCACTTGGGAATCCGGGAGTCTTCTGCATGTGATGCACGTGCGTGTGAGAGGTCGAAGGGTCCATGTATGGATCACACACGTGCGTGGCAGCCAAATGGTCTGGACGTGTAATGCACGCGGCCAGCTGGATAGCCCTCTCCCTTCAATCATGACCGTTGGATCAAAATTTGATCCAACGGTTCTTAATCAGCTGCGCACAAAAATAGAACAATTAGGGTTTAGTTTAATCAGATGGTTTAGGGTTTTTTAGGATATTAGGTCAGGCCGAAATAGGCATTGTAAATTATATTTTTGTGTTTTATGTGACGTTGGACTGGATTGCTGATTATTTATTTGGGTTTTTAAAAAATTTTGGATTTTATCTTATATTAGTCCAACAATAATATTAATAATAACAATAATAATAATACGATGATACATACATACATACATACATACATACATGCATGCATGCATGCATACATACATACATACATACATACATACATACATACATACATACATACATACATACATACATACATACATACATACATACATACATACATACATACATACATACATACATACACATGCACACACATACGTGTAACATACGAACACACATACAAACATTAATTAATATAATATGTCCTTAATTAATATAATATACACATATACATGCATATAACCATACACATAATTAACATAAATACCCACACATACACACATGCACACATAAAATATAAACACACATATGACATCCATATACTACATAATACGTATAATATGCATGCACTCACATATGTCACACACATGTTTTGTACACACATTAATCACACATATATAATATGATATGTATACATGCAACACTAATTAATTATTAAACTAAAGTAGATTAACACAGTATTTATGCACCGGATAAAAATGAGTGATTACAGTTGCCCCTCTTTGCTTGTTCTTGTGGAACGAGAACAAAGCAAAGACCATAAGCACTCATTTTTATCCGACTTCCCTGTCTATAACTTCGGAATCACGTGTTCTTCTGGAACTCTCTGTTTTTCTTCAGCCGGATCCTTGAGCGGTATGCACCTGAATTTAGAAATCTTGATCTTAAGAAAGACAATCCTTACGAAAGGATTAAACTAAGAAGTTGATTTTGAGAAAAATATCCTTATGGAAGGATAAATTAAGGAATTAATTTTTAGAAAAATATCCTTAAGAAATGATTGAATTAAGAAATTTGCTTTTAAGAAAAACATCCTTATGGAAGGATAAATTAAGGAATTAATTTTTAGAAAAATATCCTTAAAAAAGGATTGAATTAAGAAAATTGATTTGAAGAAAAACATCCTTATGGAAGGATAAATTAAGGAATTAATTTTTAGAAAAATATCCTTAAAAAAGGATTGAATTTGATTTTAAGAAAAACCGTCTAGACATCACGAGGAATCCATCCAAGGTGACGACTCGAACATCTAGTGACATTTTCTCTAATCAATCTTTCTTCTTCTTTCCTTCTTTTCCTTCTTCTTCTTCCTCCATTTTTTTGTTTTCTTTTCTTTTTCTTCTCTCTTTTTTCTTTTTTTTTTTTTTTTCCGCTTTCTTGGCTTTTTTTCTTCTTTCTGGGGTAAACATCCTTATGAAATGATCCAACTAAAGTAGTTGATTTTAAGAAAAACATCCTTATGAAAGGATGTCATTAAAAGATTTTGTTTTTAAGAAAAACCTTAAGTGCTACCTTGGTTTTATCCTTCTAGAAATTCGTCAGAGTGGCAGCTCGAAAATGTTGACATTTTCTCTAGTCAACCAATTTTCTTTCTTTTCTCTATTTTTTTCTTTTTCTTTTCTTTTTCTTTTTTTTGTGGTTTTTTTCTTTTTTTTTCAAGGAAGGCGACACTCAAGTGCGTGTCTTCTGGATCGATGCAGAGGTGCACGAAGTCTTTGTTGAAGTCATCTTCTTGGAAACTATCTGTCCGTCTTCCTGTATGAATGTTTTCCAATTAAAGATGATACATGAGCATACCTTATGATGTAAAGATGCATATGTTCATGTAAAATGCTATTCTCACGATTGTTGGGGATGCAAAGGTGCAACCTATTCATGTAGACTCATAAGGATGCAATGATGCATGAAACCCTGTCACAGTCTTCTCAAACATCTTAATACTCAAGTCACCACTTGCTGGTTGGGTAGGCTTCGCCATGTGACTACAACCATTAATCATTCTAATGCTCCAACAGCTTTTGCCCCCAAAACTTTGTTGCTCATTCCATGTTCAACCTTTCAGGTCAAATAACCTTGGTCAACATCATATATTTACTCAAGAAAGTCTTTTGTCTTCTTCATTAATCAAAATCTTTCGAACCATCTGACATCTCGGGTCTATTCTGAATTTAATTCTTATAACTATCTCTGTTGTTTTACAGGCAATGGTGCCCCACTGATTTTGGACTCGAATTCTTTCTTGTCTTTGACCCATCATGCAGAGTCTCTATCTGTCTCAACAACGAGGGTGAGCTAAAATGGCCCAACTCCCCCAAATCCATCTCTGAGTTCAAACTATGTCTTTGAACTTAAAAGAAGTACTCTAAGGGGAACCGAATCTATGTCTCTAGGCTTTAGAACTTTTAAAAAAGAAATGTAAAGAGGCAAATTGCCCATGTATCTTCTGAAGAGAAATTGATTTATGAACGACAAAATTTTGAAAAAAAAACACTCTTTTTTTTATGGCTAATGCTTGATCAGAAAATCTTGACAGCTGTAGTGATACGTCAAATCATATACCCTGAATATCAAGTGCAAAAATGACATTGTGACAACTTACCGGCGATTGCCCCTAAACGTATCCTGTATATAGGGGACCTCAAAAGCTGAATTGTTATCTGAAAATGTGAAATACATTCCAAGTTATTTTGGGGGGGGCCTTTTTTCCTTATTTCCTTTTTGTTTGGGGAATTCAACTCATCACATTCTTTTGGCTCCAGAATATTGATAGAGCAAACAATAATACCCCGAGTTACTCAGCATTGTCATGAGACGAAAATATTACCATCACTCATGAAGCGATTTTTCTTCTCTCTCTTTTTCTTCTCATTTTCTTTTCTTCTTCTTCTTCTCTTCTTTTTTCTTTGCTAGATGGTGCATTCTCATCTTATCGCTTCAGAGGAGTGCCCCAAAATTGTCACACTCTTATCTGAGACTTCGAACATGCCTATTACCAGGCTTTGAATATGCCTATTACCATGCTTCGAACATTGGAGTGCTTTTTCTTAGGATTTCTTCTCTCATTCATCTTAAACGTGGGGGATGGCCTTTTTTTTCTTTTTTTAAAGTACAGTAAATTATGCTTAAGTGGGGTCATTAACGATTGACCAAAATAACTCGGAAGGTAATTACAAATTCGTCTTCGCTGCAGCCTTCGATTTCTAGTAGATTCATGTTGCTCAAAACCAATCACCTAGGTTGAAATGATGTCCCTCATGCAATTGATATACCAGGACACGAAGCCGTATACATGTATTTTCTATGCAAAAATATGAGTATGCACATGGAAAAAACAAAAACTACCCCCTATCGATAAGTAAAATGTTTTAACGAATCAAAGAATGAAAATTGTTCTACTAAACGTGCCCAAAAATGATATGCGAAAGAAATATCATTTTACAAGACATATGCCCCTACAAAATATCTTTACTACTTTTCGGGCCTAAAATAGTAAAGCTGACCTCACACTACCTTTGAAAAGCATGAAATCTAGCTAAACACCTAACTGGAAAGTTAGCACCTCCCCAAAATTCATATCTGCCATTGTCCTTAAAACTTCAGATGACCGACTTCGATCAAACTTTGGACCTTATTTTTTAGAGCTCCATAATTTTCAGTTGTGTGGCCTGTACTCCCCAAATGGTAATCACATACCGCATTGACATCATGCCCCACCGGATATGGAGGATCTTTTGGCTTGGATTGGACAGGGGCTAGCAGCTTCTTTTTGATAAGCATCGGAAGCAACTCAGTGTAGGTCATAGGAATGGGATGGAATACCTTTGCAAGTTTTATGTATCGTGAAGACTGCTTACGAGGACGACCCTAGGGCTGACTGATTGGGCGAGCACTGACCACATGAACATGAGAATCTTCTTCCTTTTGAGGAACTGTGTTGTAGGGATCTCTTATCTTCCCCCTTCTTAACTGCATCTTCAATGCGCTCTCCAACCATGACTAAGTCTACAAAGTTGTCGGCATGGTGGCTTACCAGACGATCATACAGCACTCCTTTCAAAGTATCCACAATCATGGGAGTAATTTTATTTTCCTGAATCGGGGGTTGAACCTGAGATGCCATATCTCTCCATCATTGAGCATACTAACGGAAACTCTCATCAGGCTTTTGCTTTAAACCTTGCAGCACGAATCGATTTAGAGACATATCTATTATATGCTTGTACTGCTCTATGAAGGCTTTTGAAAGATCCTTCCAGGACTTGACATCTACCTGACTTAATTGATTGTACCACCGGCTGGCTGCCCCAGTTAGACTATCCTGGAAGCAATGGATTAAAAGCTTTTCATCTTTTACAAAAGCAGCCATCTTCCGGCAATACATGGTGATATGCGCGAAAGGATAGTAAGTTCCATCATACTTATTGTAATAAGGGGTCTTGAACTTTGGTGGTAAAATAAGGTCGGATACTAGGCTCAGATCACTGCGTCATTCCCTGGTTCTTCTACAGTCTTCATGGCTTTGAATTTTTCCTCCATGAGACGAAACCTTTCTTCCCATTTCTTTTCCACTTTATTTCTAATTTTCTAGAACAAGTTCAGATCCGGCACCTCTTCTTTGTAGAATGCCTCTCTATCCACATGTTGGCTTTTGGATGCCCATGCTTGATGACTAGCAGATACCCCTGAAGGGTCAATGTATATTCTCATAGCAGGACTTGGCGTCTTTGGTTGAACCTTGCTGTGAGATGTGGTATCTTCTGGCTCCTAGGCAACTTCGTCTGTAACTTTTTCTTTCCAGGGCTTTTTGCCAGCAATGCAGTTATGTCAGATACTATCGCAGCTTGTGATTGAGCGATCTGCTCACTGAGGCTCCGTTTGGCTTCATCGAAACGTGTTTCCAAATCTTTCTGTCCCTTTTCTAAATTGACTATTATGTCTTCCATCAATTTGCTTTGGAACTGAGTAAAATATGGATGTTGAATGGTTGCGGCTTAACTTTCAGTTTAATTGCCATAATATTTACACTATCAATATTATTGCAAAGACAGATGAATGCATGTATAATGATGCAAATGTCGTGATGCAATGCAGGAATGTATGCAAATAAAGGTACTAATTCCGCTGGTAATCAACTGTTTGAACTACTTTCATAGGAACTAAAGGGTCCAGATTCTGGAGCCAGAAAAGAAGACTTCTACAGATATGCCCCTCTACATGTTTTTGGGTCGCACTCAAGGAAATAAAATTCTCGGTTAAAATCGCTGGTATCGGGTTTGCCTTCCGTTTTATGCGTTCAAACAAACCCAAGATGGCTACATCGATGTTTCCAAGAACCCTCAGAAAGATGACCAAACCATATATTCCTAATGCGAAAAGGTTTATCTTCTTCCCCTCATTTGGGTGCATGGGTAGGATGTTTTGGATACTCTCCCATGCAAAGGCTAGGCTGTCTCCTCGAACCTGAATCAAGCCGTTAACCCAATCGTCACTCATCCCGGCAAAAAGCTTTGAGCTTCGAAGAGTAATTCTGATTTCTCAACGGCTTCGCGTAGATCCAATCTTTCTGAACATTCTTCTGGTTAAGTAGGGTTGTGTACTCTTCTACCGTAGGCATCATATCTTGACCGTTGAAAGTGAAGTAGCAAAAAGTAGGATTCTAGAACTGGAAGATGGCTCGGAGTAATGACTGGTTGACCCGAACATACATCAACTGCGCTATGTCGCCGTAACTATCACATAATAAGTCTTGTAGTCTTCAATCCCATCCTTCCCAAATCCTTGTAAGATCCCATAAGTCATCTTGTTGAAGGCTCATGTAGGTGTACCCTGACACTATGCGCTCGCTCGGCAAACTATTACCATGAGTCCTCTGATTGACTTTTGACCAATGTCCGACGGCTGAGTTGAGTTCGTCCTTCTTAAGATACCTTTTTCCATGATGAAATATTTTCTGATCGGGCAAACCACTTGATCCAGTACCTTTATGTAATGCAAATGCAATGATATATGCAAAAAAGGAAAAAAAGAAAATGACTCAGTACCAGATAAAATAAATAAATACATAAATAAAAGGACAAGTTAAATAAGGTAAACACAAAAACAACCCTATTTACATCCCGTCTACAACACCTAGGTTATCCGCATGGCTCTAAAGGGGTGAGTTTCTATATGTTATCTACATGCAGTGTTGGTGCTAGGAGGTACCCGAATTGTCCTTGATGTCCCCTACTAAGAGTAGCAAGGCCCCCGGTCATCACCCATTATAGGCTCCTCTCAACTGGGTTCAATTCAGGGGGACCCATTCGCTTATGCCCCTACGAAGGAACGATATCCTTACGAAAGCATAAGGTACTCGAGCCCCGAATGTACTTCAGCTAGGCCCATACGGAGGAACGATATCCTCACGAAAGTACTAGCGTTCCCCCCACTTAAAAGGACGAGTTTACATGCCAAATTTTAAATGCGTTAAAATAAACGCACAATTATAACCAAATATTAATTTAACAGTCACTTTAATCCAGAACATCTGATTTTTAACAAAGCGGTAATTATTTTAAAAAACTTGACTCTTTTTTTGTTTTTTGAAAAATATGGTCCCCAGCGGAGTCGCCATCTGTAGTGATATCCCTTTTATGCTAAAAAATGGGGTCTTAAGGTGTTTGGGGTCTTTCGGGTATTTAAAAATATCTTTCGTGGGGTTTTAGAAAAACCGTGTTTTATTTAAAAAATGGAGTCGCCACCAGCCACTAAGGTAGGCCGGGCACCATAAAAACCTGAGATTTTAAAAATGTCGGGTTCGGGAGTCAGTTACGGATGGGGAAGGATTAGCACCCGTGTGCCGCCCAAAATTGGTACTTTAATAATTACCGCTTTATTAATATTAAAATTTCCAGATTAAAGTGACGATTAAGTTAAAATTTGGTTACAGCTGCGGGAAAATTTTAAGGAGCCCGTTATTAGAGAGTAAATCGGTAAACCACCATCATTGCGCTTGATACTGGCTACGTTTACGCTCGAATAAAAGGGTACTGCATTCTCAATAATATATACGTTATGCAAACTTAGCCAAAAAACATTATAAAAAATGTTTACAAAGACATTGAACTAAAATATAAAAAACATAAATATAATAATATTAAAATGCAAAATGCATGAACAAAAAGAATGTAATATGTCCTAATAATAAAACAAAAAATATGAATATAAACATGAAAAAAAACATGCTTCCAAAAACTAAATTAATTCTAACATGTTTAAACACATTAATGCGAACCACAACTATAATACATGCATGACTTATACATGGCATAGTATGTTACTAAAATAATAAATCGACATGCTAGAATAAAAAAATAATATTTAATAATTAACATATAACACAAACTATATGCATAAATTGAAAAGATATCATATGCGGCAAACAATATTACACTATCACATAACCTAACATGCAAAAAAAGGATCAAAAAACTTATGTAAACATACAAACTAAACTAAAACATAGCATGTGAGACAAACATGAATACAACATGAACAAATAAAACATGGAAACATGGTATAACACATTTTAATACACAAATTATGAGGATATAAATTAAAATGTTATAAAGAAACATATACCAACATCAAAAGAACGATATGAACATGCTAAAAACATGATAAGAAAAGCATAAATATTTAAACAAATCAACCATATTAAATAGCATTTGGGGCGGGATTGTAAACTGGGCTAAACATATGAGGACTAATCATGTAAATAAACCAAAGGGCAAGCTCAGGGTGAAAACATCAGAAACACATAATGGCTAACAGAGTAATTCGACCATTTAAAAAGCTGATTTGCTTTAATCCAGTGACGAAATTAAAAGAAAGCAAAAAGAAGCAAGGACTGGGCTTGTTATTTACCCAATGGGCAGGCTTGAAACGAAAAGACGGGGAGCAAGGGAGGATTTATTTCGTGATTACACCATTTTGTTTTTAACCTCTGCCTATAAAGCAAACCAACCAAATCCCATTTTCTTCTTTAACCATTTTTTTACCCCTTAAGATAAACGCTCCCATTTTCTCTGATTTTCCAGAAACAAACAACCCTTAAAAACCAAAGCCCCCTCTTCAGCCGCCGTGAACCAATGGTCTCAGGCGAGGCTCGAATGTAACGCCGCCTCAAGCCGTCCTGGAACAGAGTTCAAGGCCACCTAGACCGCCCTAAAAGCCTAAAGAAAACTCTCCTGAAACCCTCACCATTTCGAACCTAGGGACCTAAACCCTCCACTATTTTGAAACGGGAGAAACTCCCCCTTAAACGGCTCAACCCTAAGGGCTTGTCACTGACCAGAAGGGTTTTTGAACTCATGTATATTCGGTACACTTTTTATTTTTTATTTTTGCTTTTCTCTTTTTGTTTTTGGCATGCATGAAAGAAGAGAAAATGGAATGAGAGATTACCACTTGAAACTGGATTTTTTTGTTCTATTTCTGGAAACTGAAATTGGAACCGATTATTACAAAGATTTTTTGTTTTGGGTACTTATATTGTGATCTCTGATTTGTTTAGGTAGAAACAAAATATATAAAAATACATATTTGCTTGATTTGGTACTGATAATGTACTTTTCTGTCTCTTGCACGTTCTGAACGCGACAGTTGGAGCTGGTGGTACGGCGGAGTGGTACCGGCGTGGAGAGAGTCACTCTGGGCATATTCAAATTCGGTCGTTGGATCAGATCTGATCCAACGGATGAAGTCTTTTGGCGACTGAACGGTCGAGATTGAATCTGGGGAGGGTGAGACTGCGCGAGATGAAGCCACGTGGCACCTGGGAACCCGATGAGTCTTTTGCGTGTGATGTACACGCGCGTGAGAGGTCGAAGGGTCCGCGTGTGGATCACACGCGCGCGTGGTAGCCGAACGGTCTAGACGTGTAATGCACGCGGCCAGCTGGATAGCCCTTTCCCTTCAATCGTGATCGTTAGATCGAAATTTAATCCAACGGTTCTTGATCAGCTGCGTACAAAAATAGAACAATTAGGGTTTAGTTTAATCAAATGGTTTAGGGTTTTTTAGGATATTGGGTCAGGCCGAAATAGGCCTTGTAAATTATATTTTTGGGTTTTATGTAACATTGGACTGGTTTGCTGATTATTTATTTGGGTTTTTAAAATTTTTGGATTTTATCTTATATTAGTCCAACAATAATATTGATATTAGTAATAATAATAATAATAATAATAATAATACTAATACGATGATACATACATACGTACACATGCACACATATACGTGTAACATACGAACATACATGCAAACATTAATTAATATAATATGTCCTTAATTAATATAATATACACACATATATGCATATAACCATACACATAATTAACATAAATACCCACACATACACACAATGCACACATAAAATATAAACACACATATGACATCCATATACTACATAATACGTATAATATGCATGCACTCACATATGTCACACACATGTTTTGTACACACATTAATCACATATATATAATATGATATGTATACATGCAACAATAATTAATTATTAAACTAAAGTAGATTAACACAATATTTATGCACCGGATAAAAATGAGTGATTACAAGGGGCAAGCTCGTCATGAGAGGTATGAGACCTCTAAGGCTTTGTTTTGATGCAAGATAGTGGAGGGAACTCCGGTAGGAACTCATGTTCTCAAAATGATAGGGTATATTTAGACCCTGGAAAAGTTGGGCTTCCCCTTAAGTGTTGAATTGGCTACTGATGTTATCCTGCAATCATTTCCTGATAGTTTTAATCAGTTTGTTCTTAATTTCAATATGAATGAAATTAACAAATCGTTGCATCATTTGCTTGGTCTGTTAAGAACAACAGAGAACAACATGAAAAAGGTTGGCTGCAAGCCCATTCTGATGGTCCGAAAGGATAACAGAAAAGGAAAGCCCAACACCAAGGCAAAGCCAAAGCCCAACAAAGGAAAGGCTACATTGAAATCCAAAGGAGGAGTTGCAAAAGAAGAAAAGTGTTTCCATTGCAACAATGCTGGACATTGAAAGAGAAATTGCCCTGTCTATCTTGAGAATATTAAGAAGGCAAGAGAAAATGGATAGTCCGAATCAGGTATTTATGTTATTGATATAAATATATCAATGTCTACTTCTTGGGTATTAGATACCGGTTATGGTTCTCACATTTGTACTTCTGCACAGGGACTAAAAAGGAGTAGAAAATTGTCAAAATGAGATGTGGACCTACGAGTGGGAAATTGAGAAAGAGTTGCTGCATTAGCTATAGGAACATATACTTTGTCATTACCTAGTGGACTTGTTTTAGATTTAGAGGATTGTTATTTCCTACCTAGTTTGACTAAAAACATTATTTCAATTTCTTGCTTGGACAAGATTGGTTTTGAGATTATTATTAAGAATAATAGTTGTTCTTTTTATCTCAATAATGTTTTTATGGTACGACACATTTAATAAATGGCCTCAATATCTTATATCAAGACAATTCCATATATAACATAAATACGAAAAGATAAAAAAACAAATGACTCTAATCAAACATATCTCTGGCATTATCGCTTGAGTCATATAAGTGAGAAACGCATATCAAAACTTCATAAAGAGGGATTTTTGGATTCTTTTTTCGAACAATTTAATATATATGAACCTTGCTTAATGGGAAAAATGACCAAATCACTGTTTGACGATAAAAACGAGCGAACAAGTGATTTATTAGGTCTAATACATAGTGATGTATGTGGACCAATGAATACACAAGCCAGAGGAGGGTTTCAATACTTCATTACTTTCACTGACAACTTCAGTAGATATTGGTACATTTACTTAATGCATCATAAATCTGAAGCCCTTGAAAAGTTCAAGGAATTTAAGAATGAAGTACAAAACCAACTAGGAAAGAGTATCAAAGCTCTTCGATCAGATCGAAGAGGAGAACACTTAAGCTTAGAGCTTGATGAACTTCTTAAATAATGTGGGATTGTCTCACAACTTACACCTCATGGTACTCCACAACATAATGGAGTTTCTAAAAGGAGAAATCCAACATTGTTAGACATGGTTCAATCAATAATGAGTCATGTTGATCTTCTAACTTCTTTTTGGGGACATGCACTAGAAACTGCTACTTTCACACTAAATCGTGTTCCATCTAAATCGGTTCAAAAGAATCCGTATGAGATATAGACTGGGAAACATCCTAGTATGTCTTTTATGAAAATTTGGGGATGCGAAGTTTATGTTAAACATCAGATGTCTACAAAACTCGAACCCAAATCTCATAAGTGTAATTTTGTGGGGTATCCTAAAGAAGCTAAAGGATATTATTTCTTTAATCCATCTGAGAACAAAGTGTTTGTTGCTCGAATACGAGTCTTCCTCGAAAGAGAATTTATTTTCAGAAAAGGAAGTGAGAGAAATATTGAACTTGAGGAAATTCAAGATTAACCACGGATCACTGAACTAGAGATTGAACAACAACAAGTTCCACAAATAGTTGAGGAACATCCAATCATTCTTGAAACACAACCACTGCAGAGATCTATGAGAGAATGCAATGCACCTGAGAGATATGGATTTCTCATCACATTGCATGGTGATGTTCTCCTCATGGACCAAGATGAGCCTAGGACTTATCAGGAAGCAGTGGTGAGCCCAGAACCCGAGAAATGGCTAGAAGCCATGAAATCCGAGATGAATTCCATGTCAGAAAACCAAGTATGGACTTTGGTTGACCCACCTGAAGGGATAAAGCCCATAGGGTGTAAATGGGTTTTTAAAAAGAAGACCGACATGGATGGCAATGTAAAAACATACAAAGGGCGATTGGTCGCTAAGGGATTTCGTCAGATTCATGGTATAGACTATGATGAAACATTTTCTCCTGTTGCTATGTTTAAATCCATTCGGATATTGCTTGCAATAGCTGTATTTCATGATTATGAAATCTGGCAAATGGATGTCAAAATCACTTTCCTTAATGGAAAATTAGATGAAGATGTGTACATGACACAACATGAGGATTTTGTCGATCCAAAAGATGCCCAAAAAGTATGTAAGCTACAAAGATCCATTTATGGGTTGAAGCAAGCTTCTCGAAGTTGGAATCTTCGTTTTAATGATGCAATCAAAGAATTTGGTTTTATTAAAATTGAAGATGAGCCATGTGTTTTTATGAAAACTAGTGGGAGCACTGTCATATTCTTGGTATTGTATATGGATGACATACTAATAATAGGAAATGACATACCTACCTTACAGTCTGTAAAGACTTGGTTAGGAAAATGTTTTTATATAAAAGACCTGGGTGAAGCAACCTACATATTAGGAGTCAAGATCTATAGAGATAGATCAAGACGTTTCCTAGGACTAAGTCAAAATACATACATAGATAAAGTACTGAAAATATTTAGTATGGAAGAATCTAAAAGAGGATTCTTACCTATGAGACATGGTATTTCACTCTCAAAGGAAATGTGTCCTTCAACGCCTCAAGAAAGATAGCGCATAAGAAAGGTTCCATATGATTCGGCTATTGGATCTATCGTGCATACCATGCTATGTACACATCTAGATGTATCATATGCATTAAGTATGACAAGTCGATACCAAGTGGATCTCGGTGAAGGTCATTGGGTTGCAGTCAAAAACATCCTTAAGTACTTAAGAAGAACTAAGGATACATTCCTTATGTATGGAGGTGAGGAAGAGCTAAGTATAAAATGTTATACTAACGCAAGCTTCCAAACTGATAAGGATGATTCTCGATCGCAATTGGGTTTTGTGTTTTACCTTAATGGAAGTGCTGTAAGCTGGAAAAGTTCAAAGCAAGATACAATAGCAGATTCTACAACATAAGCCGAGTATATTACAGCAAGCGATGCTGCAAAAGAGGATGTTTGGATCAAAAAGTCCATATCTGAACTAGGGGATGCGCCTAGCATATCAAATGCTATTGATCTACGCTGTGACAACAACGGAGCCATCGCACAAGCAAAAGAACCTAGATCTCACTAGTAATCCAAACACATACTTAGGCGTTAGCATCTCATTCGAGAAATCATTGATCGAGGGGACGTAGAAATATGCAGAGTACCAACGGAAGACAATATCGTCGATCCACTAACAAAGCCTCTGACACAGTAGAAGCATGATCGTCACACTAAGTCTCTTGGTATTAGATACATGAGTGATTGGTCTTAGTGCTAGTGGGAGATTGTTGGAGTATGCCTAAAGACCAATCATGAGATGGTTGTAAAATACATACTTATTTTATCATGTTTTTTAATATAAAGTCATTATTATTTTTCAATCTTATTCTGTACATTTATAAATAAATGGAATTATAATAAAGCCCTTCGAATAATATAGTTATTCTTGAATGTCTTTAGTCGAGTATTATTGTGGGCATGGACAACAATAATATATTAAGACTAATATGTAGTTGATTGATGACAAAGTGTTGTCATTGACAGAGTGGGCATAACGGCTAGTACTCGTACCGATATAACTACCTACATATCAATACATACAGCTACAGAACTGCATTAATTGCGGGAAATAGAGGCTCCAATGGCTCCAATTCTATCCCAACGGTCCTCAACGGCTAAGAACTCATTTGGGAGTATAAAAGGGACATTCAAGCTTCAGCAACAACAAATGTTTCAACTGTCAACAACATTATGATGCCAAAATTGTCTTAGGGCTTTTAATTCATATTCTTTGTACAGACAACACTTGTGAGCTTTAATTGTTATATTTGCTCAAGTGTTTAGGTTTGGGTGAGTGAGCTTAATTGTGCAAACATCTACCTTGTAGAGAGGATTCTTGTTTGCTTTGTTTTATTTTCTCTTGTAAAAAGGGTTTACTCAAGCTTTGGGGTAGAAGCTTTGAGTGTGTAAAGGGTTGCCTCCTAAGCCTAGAAAAGGGGAAAAATTCAAGAGTGAATTTGGAAATCCTTAGTGGAGAAGCTAAGGTAGTGGATGTAGGCTTTGGTTAGAAAGCCCAACCACTCTAAATCCTTGTGCATATTTTCTCATCTTTTTTCTTCTACCACCAACACCCAAAAATTGACTTCTCCACTACTTGGCAAGCACAACGGTTGAAGGATATCGAGCCCAACAATTGGTATCAGAGCAAGGCTCAATCGAGAGGGATTAACATCCTATTGATGTGATCCGGGAAGCTCGATACAACAAACAATCAACCGGTGACCGTGGCGCTATCCATTGACAAACTGGATTTCTTCAACGGTGACAACTATGCTTGTTGGAAGCACATAATGATATTTTTCATGAAAAGCAAAGACTACTGTCTTTGGGACATAGTTGAAGATGGACCATTCGTGCCAACACGAAGCAAAACGGAGTGGAGTGCGGAAGATCGCAAAAAGATGGAGCTCAATTACAAGGCTTTGCATATTCTACTTTGTGCATTGGGCCTGGAAGAATATGCCAAAGTATCTTCTTGTGAGAGTGCCAAGGAGTTATGGGACAAACTTGAATCCATCCATGAAGGGATACATGAGGTGAAGGAAACAAAGATCGGCCTACTTAACCTCGAATATGAAAACTTCAAGATGGACCCATATGAAGACATCAAGAGCATGTTCGACTGGTTCTCTACAGTCGTCAATCAACTCAAAAGTCTTGGAGAAGATATTCCAAAAGAAAAGCTTGTTCGGAAGTTGATTTATTCACTTTTCGAATCATGGGAGAGCAAGAAGACGACCATTATTGAAGTGAAAGACTTGAAGAAGCTCAAGCTTGAAGAGCTCGTAGGGTCTCTTCTCACTCATGAGATGATGTCTCTACCCTTGAAGAGGGAGAAGGAGAAGATAATCCAAGAGCAAGGAATCGATGTCAACATCATTGTGCTACAATCCTCCACAAGCCGCCAAGAGGAATCAAGTGAGGAGGAAAGTGAAGATGAAGAGATGGCCTATCTCTTCAAGGAATTGGCCCGATTCGTGAAGTGCAACAAAGAAGAATCCAATCATGAATCGAAGAATAAGATGGTGGATTCCCCCAAGTGCTCGAAATACAAGAAGACGAGGTACACTAAATCTGATTGCCCTCGCTTCAACACGAAGGGATCATCATCAAAGAAAGCATATGTGGCTACATGGAGTGATGAAGACTCCACCGATGAAGATGAGATAGCCCACCTATACATGATGGCCCTCCAAAAGGGAGATGTAGCTTCTAACTCATCTATTTCTAATTCTTATACTTTTGATGAGTTTCAAGATGCCTATAACAAATTGGTTTTTGAATTCAAAGCCTCATTTTCTAAAAACAAAAAGTTAATTTCTAAATTCAAAAATGAAAATGATTTGCTTGTGAAAACCAATTTGGAATTTGAAGCAAAATTAAAGGATTTTGAACTTAAGGTTTTAGATTTACAAAATTTGCTTCAAAAGAAAGAAAAAGATCATCAAATTGAAGTAGATGATCTTAAGAAAGAAAAAAGATTTGATTTACAAAGAGCTTGAAAAGAAAAACAATTTAGGAAAATCAAATTTTTATCAAAGACAATCTAGTGCCCCTAGATTTTTTAATGGAAAAGTTTTAGAAGTATTTGGGTCCCAAAATGACTAAGTACTTCAACTAAAAAGGATGAAATTGAAAAATGGATTCCTAAGGGGACTAAATTATGTACTACTAATGTCTATGGATCCAAGGCAATTTGGATACCAAAAATCAAATGATTGTTTTTTGTAGGTGTGATGGAGCCTTGATCAACACGTGATGAAATTGAGGGGGAGCTCTATACACACAAAGGATGAATACTTGAAGAAGGAAGGCTTCACATCCTCCATTTGTTTCAAGTGTGGTAAAATTAGTTGAATTTTAGTTTATTTTAATTTGATTTATTTATTTTAATTCAACTAGTTAATCATATATATTGGACTAAACATTTGTTTGATGCTTCAGTAAGGGGGATCCAATTTTTAAACAAAACTTATTTTTGTCAAATTTTATTTGAAACTCTCCATTGTTATTGGACATAAAAGTTTTCAAACTTTGGTTTGAATCATTTTTGATATAACAAAAAGGGGGATAATGTTTTGAAAATTGATTTTTCAAATGAGTAAGGGGGAGCTTATAAGATTTTAAACAATTAATCTCTTATTCAAATTTTACTTTTACTAAGGGGGAATCTCAAAAATAATTTTTCAAGTTGGTTTTATTATATCAAAAAGGGGAGATTGTTAGGATATTTGTTTTGATATAATAATTGAAAAATAGTTTTGGACTAAATTGAAAAGGTTTCAAAAATGTTTCTTATGTCCAAACAACATGAAAATAAGTTTGTAAAGTTTTTGAGAGATTTTGGAAAGGTTTTAAATGTTTTAAAGAAGCCAAAATGTTATTTTCAACACAGGTTTACTGATACGATATACGTCGTATCGATACGGTCAAAGGGTTTCAGCTACAGTAATTTTCCAGTAACCAAAAACTGTACCGGTATGCCTTAGGCGTATCGATATGCATGTACGCGTGTCGATCCCTGTTTTGACACCCCCAACAGCTATTCAAAATGTTGGCGTACCGAAATGAACAAGGGTGTACCGATACACCGTAGCGATGCGGTTCAAGGCGTACTGATACGCATAGCCAGAGTGAGCATAACGGCTAGTACCCGTACCGATATGGCTACCCGCGTATCGATACGGATAGCTATAGAACTGTATTTATTACGGGAAATAGAGGCTCCAATGGCTCCAATTCTATCCCAATGGTCCTCAACGGCTAAGAACTCATTTGGTAGTATAAAAGGGACATTCAAGCTTCAGCAACAACAAATACTTCAATTGTCAACAACATTATGATGCCAAAATTGTCTTAGGGCTTTTAATTCATATTCTTTGTATAGACAACACTTGTGAGCTTTAATTGTTATATTTTCTCAAGTGTTTAGGTTTGGGTGAGTGAGCTTAATTGTGCAAACATCTACCTTGTTGAGAGGATTCTTGTTTGCTTTGTTTTCTTTTCTCTTGTAAAGAGGGTTTACTCAAGCTTTAAGTGTGTAAAGGGTTGCCTCCTAAGCCTAGAAAAGGGGAATAAATTCAAGAGTGAATTTGGAAATCCTTAGTGGGGGAAGATAAGGTAGTGGATGTAGGCTTTGTTTAGAAAGCCGAACCACTCTAAATCCTTGTGCATATTTTCTCATCTTTTTGCTTCCACCACCAACACCCAAAAATCGACTTCTCCACTACATGGCAATCACAATGGTTGAAGGATATCGAGCCCAACAATTATTGTAATTATAGATAATCTTGTTTATATATATTTTAATACTAGATAATTATTGCAATTATCAAATACTATTAAAATATATATATCTCTAAAGAAACCTAATTAAAGTCGAATCAGATTCTACATATTTAATTATATTCGGTTAAATATATTGTATATTTAATGAATCTAAATTTAATTAGAATTAGGTTTTTGAATGCTATATAAAGGCATAAGGTCTAGCAGCCGATATATGCCTTTTGTGAAAAACCTCTCTAACAGTTAGAGAAGTAAAATATTGTTCGTTTCATTAGGGTGGACTGCGTAGAGGTTGGAATGCTACTGTGACGACTTGGATTCAATATCGTGCTAGAAGAATTGGATTCTCCTAACTCCCTGAGGCTTTTCAGATTTATTTAAGGTTACGTTTCATCCCTTTTACCCCAGATTCGTTCCTTGTACATGGATCACTGGCGAAATACGCCGAATAATTTTTTCGCTGAGCCATAGAGAGTACCGGCGTTTCCCAACAATTTAAGTCAAGAAAAACACGTAAGCATACAAATTATGAAATCATTGACTAAATTATATTTTGCTAATTTTAAAGCCAAAGGACATAAAATTAAGCATATAGTAATTCATGCAATAAGAGCTCCCTCTTACTAAATGCACTAAATTATCATATGGGGACCCTCAAACATGCTTTAAAACATATAAACACATATAAAGCAACATGAATGAGTAAAGATTGCATGTAAATAAAAATGTTACCACTTGAACCAAGGTAGGTTAATTAGGCCTCATTCTCTTCAAGTTTCATCCTTCTAGTGTGTTTAGAGCTTTCAAATATCTTCATTTTTTTCATTATAGCTCCAGCACACCTACAAAATGGGATTATGCAAATTTTGGTACCCAAATTCTTTTGGGTCCATAAAAGTTAGTTCCCAACAATCTAGTCCTTTTGGAATCCATTTAGACAAAAGATCATATTCTTTGTTAGCAATGAGTCCTTTAGGAACCCAAGTATTTTTAACTATTTTTCTCTTATATGATCTTTGGGGACCACTATGTTTATATCCATTAAAATTCATTCTAACATAGTTGGGTTTTGAATTTTCACCTTTCTCAAAACTTTTTGTCCCAACTTTGTCAAAAAAATTGGAAGTAAATTGTGCAAGTCTTGATTATTCTTTTCAAATTCATTTATTTTAACTTGCATTTCCTCTACCTTACTTTCAAGTTCCTTATTAGATTTGGAAAGTGAGTCATTATCATCTTTCAACTTTAAAATGATATTTTTATTTTTCAAAACTGACTCTTCAAATTCTAAAGCTAATTCATCATATGCCTCGTGCAATTCATCAAAAGTATAATAAATTGAAATAGATGAATTAGAGGTTACCATAGAGTCGTCCTTTATTTCCATGAGACACAAGTTAGCTACTTCTTGTTCTTCCTCGTCGGATGATCACTCCAAGTAGCTACACGAGCCTTGTGCTTCTTTTTCCCAAAGCTCTTCTTCTTCAATTGAGGATAATCAGCTTGATATGTCTTGGCTTTTTGCACTCATAGCAAATGATAGGATCCTTTTGCTTGAATTCATTCTTGAAGCCTATCTTCTTTGGAATCTTCCCCAATTTTTTGGACCTCATGAATCTCTTAAATCTCTTGGCAAACATATCCATTTCATCGTCTTCGCCTTCTCCACTAGAATCACACTATTTTTTATGGATTTGAGAACAATTCAAAACCTTTTCATTTTAACTTTCTTCTTCTTCTCTTCTTTTCCCTTCGACGTCGTCTCATGGGTAAGCAATAAACCAATGAGCTCATCTAATTTGAGAGTCTTAAGGTTTTTTGCTTCTATGATCCTCGTCTTCTTCGAATCCCATGAATCAGAAAGAGATTAAATCATCTTACTCAAGAATTTTTCTTATGGGGTCACTTCTACATAGCCTTTTAATCCATTCACAATCACGGAGAATCGATCAGACGTGGTTTTAATGTCTTCATCGGGGTTCATCTTGAAGTTTTCATAGTTGAGGTTGAGGAGCTCGATTTTGGTCTCCTTCACTTCGTTGGTCCCTTCATGTGTGACTTCAAGCTTGTCTCAAATCTCCTTGGCATTGGAACATGATGACAACCTTCCATATTCATATGGGCCAAAAGCACAAAATAGAAGATGCATCGGCTTGGCATTTCTAGAGAATTTCTTGCTCTCATCATTGCTCTAAGTCCTCATCTCGGCGGTTGGAGTATTGTATCATTCCATGATGATCTTCCAAGCTTCAAGATCAAATTCTTTAAGTAATAACTTCAATAGGTTCTTCCAATATGCGTACTTTACTCCATTGAAGAAATGAGGCTTGTTGGTGGGTTGCGAATCTCCCCAAGCTTCAATGGTGGAAGATGAAGCCATGAATGACCTTGTAGATGATTGTACACTTCTTAGATCTTTTCAAGAGGTTGTAAGACCTTCTAATGAGTCAAGCTCTGATACCAATTGATGAGTGTAACAATCGATCGAATAAAGCCAAGTGGGGGGAATTGGAATTTAAAAAATCAGCGGAAACTAATTGCAAATAAAGATAAAAGCAAGGAAATTTAGAGTGGTTCAATGTTATTAATGCTCAAAAAGTAACATATTTTATAATTCTATTTAATTTTATTATAAATAAAATTGAATTGTGCTTTGAAAATGACATTTTTGCTCTCACTAAATAGTGGGTATCTCTTCTCATTTGAGATATCCCTAAGCAAATAACATTTGCTTTGAAACGCTATTTGATTTTCATAAACCTTTCATGGGTGTTGTTTTGAGTTGAGAGAAGAGAAGTACCATCAAAGTCCACTCCGATGTACGAAATTTAGAGAATCGTGCAAACCTCAGAGGGCCATTCGTCCATTGTAGCGATTACACACATCGGGGCGAATTCGCTTCTAAGGCAATGGTTAATACCACGACACGGTTTGGTTTGGTTTAGTTATTTTATTATTTTCTAGTCAGTGCTAACGCCTCGTTTTGCAGCAGTCTATTTTTTCAACAATTTAAAAGTGAATTCATTACTACTGTCAAATAAGATTAGGCTGTCATTTGAAGCCATATCGTGTTCCCAGGTCTTGTTGCATCGAAGCATCATGGTATACCTTGTTTTGATCAAGTCTTGATGTCAAATGAGGTAATATGTGAAAATACTTTTGCTAAGCTTTAAAGCATCATCAAGCTTTATATTAAATGCATGGTTAAAGAGACGCATGATTTTTAAAGGCAAGGGTTATAATATTTATTATAAAATGGTTTATTATTAAATGTAGTAAACTGGTAATCCTTGTATTGCTTCTTGAATGTAAACGTTTGAGAATTTTGATGGTTACAAATGTTTTCCATTTATTTAAAAAAAGGAGCATAAAAGGATTTTTATGGTGTTTTTATAAACATCATATACGTTGATAAAGTGATAATTGTTTAGTAAAGAAAAACATGTGTTTTGAATTTAGCAACACGTGTTGGTGCCATTTTTGATTGGCTGATTAATAAAGAAATATATTATCATAAGTGTGGGTTTGTACGTCTTTGTTTGGTAATGCTATCACGTGTTTATGCTATAATTTTCTTTTTAATATTTAATGATATCACGTCTAATCCTAAATTATCTAAATATCTTCATAAATAATCCTAAATTAAATTTAAGTACAAATAATGAATAAAAATATTGAAAATTCCTAATAAATAATAATTCACGTAATAAATTCGTATAGCGATTTCTGCTCGCGCAATCTTCACTAAAACGGACATAACTTGAGCTCCCAACGTCGGATTGATGTGTTTCAAGATGCGTTGGAAATCTAAGAGACAAACGAATGTGTTTGAAGGAGACATGTCGACCCAGAAGTACATGGATCCTATACAAAAATTCGATGCTAGTCGGCTGAAATTCTAGACTTAGAAAACAGCTTTAGGTTTTTTGGCTAGAAAGCATCGTTTTAGGCCTGCCATGCATGTATCATTCTCCCTCTGTTGAAAATGATTCGTCCCGGATCTTAAGAATTGTTGATCACAACCTTCAAGTCTTTTGAGATGTCTTCAGGAATGAAAAAAATTAAAACTATGATCTATATAGAGAATTAGATTTTTTTTTCTTTTTCTCAACTACTAAAAAAATAGTAAAAGATGATTGTTTTAAACACTTAAACCAAGACTCTGAATACCAATTGATAAGGAAGCCAGGATCCAAGAATTACCTCAAAATCTAGGAACCCTCTAGATCGCAATTGATCTAGCAAACTCACTCATATGATCCGAGAAAACCTCAAATTCCAAGTTTAGCACATCAACAAGAAAGTATGATCTTGATGTAGAAAACTAGATAGTTGATTGATGAATATGATGGTGGTGGTGTTGGATAAATTTGTCCTTGGCACCCTCCTAATCGCACTTGAATAGGCAAACACCTGCAAACAGCACAAATCTCTCCGATGAATGGATGATGGTGAGATAGATGTTGTTGAAGGATAATTTGTCCTCGACACCCTCTTAGACGCGATTATCTAAGCAAGCAACCTCAAGCGGCTCTAACCCACCCCCCTAGACGCGATTACCTAAGCAAGCACGAGTGTGAAGATGATCTTCATCCCAAGAACTTGACGAACTTATGTTGAAGAAGACTTCTGATACGAAAAATAACGAGGCGAATCCATCTACCTTGAAAATAAAATGGCCCCTGGCCATAAATTTTTTTAACTAAAAAATTCACGATGTTCTCTTTTATTATGAAGCAAATATGACTTTAAATATGCTACAAATAAAAAGCTTAACTTGAACTAAGAAACGTAAATAGAATAATAAAATATATAAACATATTTTATCTAATCTAAAAAACTAATAAATAAATAATAAATCTAATCCTAAATGATCTAAATATCTTCATAAAGAATCCTAGATTGAATTTAAGTACAAATAATCAATAAAAATATTGAAAATTCGTAATAAATAATAATTCTCGTAATAAATCTGTGTAGCGATTTCTGCAAACACAATCTTCACTAAAACGGACATAACTTGAGCTCCCGACGTCGGATTGATACGTTTCAAGATGAGTTGGAAAGTTAAGAGATAGGTGAATGTGTTTGAAGGAGACATATCGACCCAAAAGTGCCCGGATCCTATCCGAAAATTTGATGCTAGTCGGCTGAAATTCTAGACTTAGAAAACAGCTTTAGGTTTTTTTGGCTAGAATGCATCGTTTTAGGCCTGCCATGCATGTATCATTCTCCCTCTGTTGAAAATGATTCGTCCCAGATCTTAAGAATTGTTGATCACAACCTTCAAGTCTTTTGAGATGTCTTCGAGAATGAAAAATATTAAAACTATGATCTATATAGAGAATTAGATTTTTTTTCTTTTTCTCAACTACTAAAAAATAGTAAAAGATGATTGTTTTAAACACTTAAACCAAGGCTCTGAATACCAATTGATAAGGAAGCCAGGATCCAAGAATTACCTCAAAATCTAGGAACCCTCTAGATCGCAATTGATCTAGCAAACTCACTCATATGGTCCGAGAACACCTTAAATTCCAAGTTTAGCACATCGGCAAGAAAGTATGATATTGATGTAGAAAACTAGATAGTTGATTGATGAATATGATGGTGGTGGTGTTGGATAGATTCGTCCTTAGCACCCTCCTAATCATAATTCAATAGGCAAACACCTGCAAATGGCATGAATGTCTCTGATGAATGGATGATGGCGAGATAGATGTTGTTGAAGGATAATTTGTCCTCGACACCCTGTTAGACTCAATTATCTAAGCAAGTAACCTCAAGTAGCTCTAACCCACCCTCCTATACGTGATTACCTAAGCGAGCAAGAGTGTAAAGATGATCTTCATCACAAGAACTTGACAAACATATGTTGAAGAAGACTTATGATACGAAAAATAACAAGGCGAATCCATCTACCTTGAAAATAAAATGGCCCCTGGCCAAAAAAAAAATTGACTAAAAATTCACGATGTTCTCTTTTATTAATGAATCTTTAAATAGGCTATAAATAAAAAGTTTAACTTGAACTAAGAAAAGTAAAGATAATAAAAAATAAATAAACATATTTTATCTAATCTAAAAACCTATTAAATAAATAATAAATCTAATCCTAAATGATCTAAATCTCTTCATAAAGAATCCTAGATTGAATTTAAGTACAAATAATCAATAAAAATATTGAAAATTCGTAATAAATAATAATTCGTGAAGTAAATCCGTATAGAGATTTCTGCTCGCACAATCTTCACTAAAACAGACATACTGAGCTCCCGATGTCGGATTGATGCGTTTCAAGATGAGTTGGAAAGCTAAGAGACAGACGAATGTGTTTGAAGAAGACATGTCAACCCAGAAGTGCCCAGATCCTATTCGAAAATTCCATGCAAGTCGACTGAAATTACAGACTTAAAAAACAGCTTCAGGTTTTTTTGGCTAGAATGCATCGTTTTAGCCCTCCCATGCATGCATCATTCTGCCTCTATTGAAAATGATTTGTCCCAAATCTTAATAATTGTTGAACACAACCTTCAAGTCTTTTGAGATGTCTTCGGGAATGAAAATTAAAACTAGGATCTATATAGGGAATTATATTTTTTTCTTCTTCTCAACTACTAAAAAAACAGTAAAAGATAATTGTTTTAAACACCTAAACCAAGTCTCTGAATACCAATGGATACGGAAGCCATGATCCAAGAATTACCTCAAAATCTAGGAACCCTCTAAATCGCAATTGATCTAGCAAACTCACTCATATGATCCAAGAAAACCTCAAATTCCAAGTTTAGCACATCAACAAGAAAGTATGATCTTGATGTAGAAAACTAGATAGTTGATTGATGAATATGATGGTGGTGGTGTTGGATATATTTGTCCTTGGCACCATCCTAATCGCAATTGAATAGGAAAACACCTGCACACGGCACAAATCTCTCTAATGAATGGATGATGGCGAGATAGATGTTGTTAAAGGATAAGTTGTCCTCAACACCCTCTTCGACGCGATTATCTAAGTAAGCAACCTCAAACGGCTCTAACCCACCCTCCTAGACGCAATTACCTAGGCAAGCAGGAGTGTGAAGATGATAAAATGGCCCCTAGGCAAAAGTTTTTTTAACTCAAAAAATCATGATGTTCTCTTTTATTAATGAAGCAAATATGCCTTTAAATAGGATACAAATAAAAAGTTTAACTTGAACCAGGAAAAGTAAAGATAATAATAAAATAAATAAATACATTTTATCTAATCTAAAAAATAATAAATAAATAATAAATATAATTCTAAATGATCTGAATATCTTCATAAAGAATCCTAGATTGAATTTAAGTACAAATAATCAATAAAAATATTGAAAATTCGTAATAAATAATAATTCCTGAAGTAAATCCGTATAGAGATTTCTGCTCGCACAATCTTCACTAAAACAGACATACTGAGCTCCCGATGTCGGATTGATGCGTTTCAAGATGAGTTGGAAAGCTAAGAGACAGACGAATGTGTTTGAAGAAGACATGTCAACCCATAAATGCCCAGATCCTATTCGAAAATTCCATGCAAGTCGACTGAAATTACAGACTTAAAAAACAGCTTCAGGTTTTTTTGGCTAGAATGCATCGTTTTAGCCCTCCCATGCATCATTCTGCCTCTGTTGAAAATGATTTGTCCCGAATCTTAAGAATTGTTGATCACAACCTTCAAGTCTTTTGAGATGTCTTCGGGAATGAAAATTAAAAATAGGATCTATATAGGGAATTATATTTTTTTTCTTCTTTTCAACTACTAAAAAAACAGTAAAAGATAATTGTTTTAAACACCTAAACCAAGTCTCTAAATACCAATGGATACGGAAGCCATGATCCAAGAATTACCTCAAAATCTAGGAATCCTCTAAATCGCAATTGATCTAGCAAACCCACTCATATGATCCGAGAAAACCTCAAATTCCAAGTTTAGTACATCAACAAGAAAGTATGATCTTGATGTAGAAAACTAGATAGTTGATTGATGAATATGATGGTGGTGGTGTTGGATAGATTTGTCCTTGGCACCATCCTAATCGCAATTGAATAGGCAAACACCTGCACACGGCACAAATCTCTCTAATGAATGGATGATGGCGAGATAGATGTTGTTAAAGGATAAGTTGTCCTCGACACCCTCTTCGACGCGATTATCTAAGTAAGCAACCTCAAACGGCTCTAACCCACCCTCCTAGACACGATTACCTAGGCAAGCAGGAGTGTGAAGATGATAAAATGGCCCCTAGCCAAAAGTTTTTTTAACTCAAAAATTCATGATGTTCTCTTTTATTAATGAAGCAAATATGCCTTTAAATAGGATACAAATAAAAAGTTTAACTTGAACCAGGAAAAGTAAAGATAATAATAAAATAAATAAATACATTTGATCTAATATAAAAAATAATAAATAAATAATAAATATAATTCTAAATGATCCGAATATCTTCATAAAGAATCATAGATTGAATTTAAGTACAAATAATCAATAAAAATATTGAAAATTCGTAATAAATAATAATTATCGTAATAAATCCATATAGAGATTTCTGCTCGCACAATCTTCACTAAAACTGACATAACTTGAGTTTCTGACGTTGGATTGATGCATTGAAAAGCTAAGAGGTAGAAGAATACATTTGAAGAAGACATGTTGACCCAGAAGTGCCCGAATCACATCCAAAAATTCGATGAAAGTCGTCTAAAATTCCAGACTTAGAAAGCAAATTCAGGTTTTTGGCTAGAATGCATCATTTTAGCTCTTCCATGCATGTATCATTGATGAAGTTATGGAGATGGAGGTCGATGGGAAATTGAATCACATTCGGGTGTAGGAATAAGAGCATGTCTCGACAATTCGAGATGATGTACAACAAGAGGAGTGTAATGGAGATGAGAATAGTGTAGACTCGGACTGTGAGGGAATTAGTGGTAGTTAGGGTAAAAAGGAGTGTTGTATGGAGTATGTTAGTGAGTAGAATATAAAAATAACCTCCACTGGATCACATAGAACTGCCAGTTTACAAGAATCACAGAATCGACCATGTGATATAGGTACAATTGACATTGTGGTGCCTGATTCGTTCTCATAGATAGAACCAATGATCTTGCAAAATAACCATCTATGAGAGGTTATTCGCAGGTTGGATATGAGGGTTGTGGAGATTCCAACTGAAGCTTCGGGTGGTTTTGATGAAGAACGGGTAGGGATGGTCTATCAATCAGAAAACAATATGCAAAATGGTACCGATGTAGGGCAGATAGACTCGGGGCTTTGATTGTAACATAATTAATATTGAAGACGAACCACAAGTGGTGTCCATGGCTCATAATACAGAGTTGGTTACAATTAATGAGACAGAGAGATGGGTTAGACAAATATCTAAAATTTTTGCTAGTTTACTGTTTTCGGTTAAGAGGGTGTTGCCTAACGAGAAACCTCATAAAAGAGGCAGGGGTAGACCTTGGTAGAATTTGTTAAAATTTTAGGTAGTTCTAAATGGGTCATTGTCGAATTTAGATATTGTTAATAGGAAGAAGGTTATTTTACGTGAAGCAAAAACGATTGTTTACTTGGGTAAGCTGATTGGGGCTACGACAGTGGGAAACAAGGAGAACATAATTCAAGACATTGAGTGGATCATTGAAGTATGATACGAGTGCTTTCGTGGAATTTGTGTGGTATGAGGACTATGACAAAATGCATAGCAATTAAAAATCTAGTGCAACAACACCAAGTAGAAATAGCGTTCGTCCAAGAAACAAAATTGGAACTGATTAGGGATACTTTGGTACGTAAATTTTGGTTTTCATACACATCTTCTTTTCTATTTTCCCCCGTCTATGGGATGTGCAGGTGGATTGTTGATTGTTTGGGTGGAATCTCGGTTTCATAAAGGGTATCGTATTGTCTCTTCATTTATGGCGATTCAAGGGTGTTGGAAAATTCATAATTGGCATTGTGGAATGGTAAACGTTTACACGTTGTTTAATTTTGAAGACCAAATGTTGCTTTGGGCATAACTGAGGAACTTGGTCGCAAGCCACCAAATACCGTATTGCACAGCGAACGATTTTAAAGTGGTGAAGTCGAGAGATAAAAGAACGAGTTGTTTCAATCCTTTACGGGGTGCAAAGGAATTTGTGGAGTTTATGAAACAAGATGGCTAACCGATTTGCCAATGACTGGTAAATGTTTCACGTGGTTCGATAATAGAAACAAGTATAGTCGTCTCGACCGCTTCTTGGTGTAGGGTGAATGGGTAGACAAATATACTCATCTTGTACATATGAACAATTTGAGTATTGTTGGAGAAATAGGAATAGAGATATGCCACTGCGAAGGGCTCGTTATGGCGGGACATTTTTATGGCCGAGTATGGGGAAGTGGTGTTATTGTGACATTTTCACATAGCCTGGAAACATAACATGTGTGTGGCCTGGAGAAAAATAGTATAGGTGTTAAAAGATAATCAGATATTGAATTTCATGGGTAAAGATTGGTATAGTGACTTGTGGGGGATGGATCCCAAGTTCTATTTTCGTATGACTGTTGATGCTTGGAGGTGCTGTTGTGACTTGTTTATCCTAGGTTGTTTCAGTGTGCCATGGATAAAATCATTCTAGTACAGAGGTATGCGGTAGATAAAGGGTTTAATCATGGTCTTTAGGAGCCATTTTTTCTCCTAGGTTGTTTGAATTTGAAGTGCAGCAATTACTCGAGCTACAGGCAACTATTGCTAGATCGACTGATTTGGCAGCCAAGCAATGATGGCCTCTTTTCGGTGGGGGCTATAATGAATTTGATGACCTCTTTTAGGCTTTATGAGGAAGGTGTGGGCATGTTCATAATTTGTTTAATCGAAGTGGCACCAAATGTGTAGTGCTTCATTTGGTCCATATTGTTGAATCGGTTACCGACGTTATGTATGCTTTGTGATTGTGGAATGCCCCTGTAAAATATTTCCTTACATTGTATATGGTATGGTGAGGGATATGATGAAATAAACCATATTCTTTCTGCCTGTCGCATGATTAGGGAGCTGTGGGTGCATTTTTTCCCAATGGTGGCGTATTGAGATGGTATTGCCATGCAACATATGGGAGTTCCTTAGTGCTTTCATAGAATCTTTGGCGGTGTTCTTCAGTAGTGGTTATTAGTGGGTTATGCATCGGTAGTATGGATGACCTGGCTGGCTCAAAATAAGGTAGTGTTTAATAGTAATAGATTATCGACTCATGAGATGGTCTTCTTAATTAAGTTTAGGTTCTTATATCGTGTGAAAGCTTCCAAATTCTCTTGTGTTGTGTCGGAAGCACAATGGTGGGAGTGCCCATGAGGATGCGAACATCAAGGCCAACGTCATGTTATTCGGCGAGGGGTAGAGTGGTGTCTGTCATCGGAAGGTGTGTTGAAATTCAATGTGGATGGCTCGACGCATGGGAAATCGGGTCTGATATGCTATGGTGACGTTCTTTGGGATAGTTCTGGACATATTATTGCTCTATTCTCAGGGCTGTTGGGGATTATAGAATCGATCGAGGTAGAAGTTAGAGTAATTTGGTTCGCATTGCAACTATTGATCTCATCTAGATGTGCTATGGACTCGCCAATTATGATGGAGTCTGATTCGACAGTGATAGTTGCATGGGAAATGAATCGCGATAAACAGCTTTGGTAGATGTGGCGGTTGTTCAATGATATCAACGCTGCTTGTAATCAGTTATCGTGTGTGTTCTTCCATAATGTTTTTCGGGAGGCTAATGGTGTGGTCAATATGTTGGCTAAGGATGGTGTAGATCGACATTCTTGACTGCAATTTATTGTTTAGGATGCCTTGATGTTGTATGTTGTGGGACTCTTGGTGTATGGGTTATTTCGGGTGTGAATTGGGTGCTTTGTCCATCGTTTGTCACCGTTTTTTGTCATATCTTCCTAGATACTATCATGTTGTACTCTTTTCCTCCAACTAGTTAGGGAGGTTTTTAACGAGGTACGTGATAATATTCTATTGGATTAAAATCCACAATTGTGGGCACATATGTAAAATATATGATGCTATTATAAAGCACGACACAAAATTAAGTTGTTATATTTTGACTCAAATTCTAATTGGTAATTAAGTTGGGTTTTATTGTAATTCTAGTGGTTGAAGATTATTTGGTAATTAGGATTTACTTTAATGAGTAAATATCTATTTTATGTAGGAGATCTTATTGAATAAGGTTTCTTGGTGACCAAGTATTTGGGTCTATAAATATAGACTAGGTTTAACCTTTTGAATTATGATAAAACAAGAGAATGAGAGAGGGGGAGAATTACTCTAGAGAGATGTAACCACTTTTAAGTTCTCTACAACTATTGTGACTACATTGTAGAGATGAGTATTGTAGGGATGTTGGGAAGAGTGTTTTGGTTCCACCGGGTTATGAGATTTGTACACCGAGTTTTGGGATTACATGTGTTATCATGTATTTGTATTCTTCATGTTCTCTACGTTTATAGTGGATTGTTCTTCTCTTTCATCCGTAGAGGTAGACTATGCTGAACCACGTTAAATCTTGTCTCATGTGCATGTCTTAGTCTATGTTGTTATTGATTTTGTTATTTTGTCGCATACCAAATTTCTAACAAATGATATCAGAGCTATGGTTCGAGCTACACAATTGTGGAGGAATTTTTGCTGCGGATTTTGTAGAGCGGTGTAGGAGACATGAAAGAAAATTATTGTTGCAACGAGCTTTCAGTTGCAGGAAGAGTAATTCTCAATTGATTCTACAGTGCTTAAATGAATACTATGTAAGAATTGGAGTTGTTGAAGCCTTGGAGGCGGTGCTTCAAGTGATATTTGGCTTACGTAAAAATTGAAGCTGTTGAAGACTTGAAGACCAATGCTCAAATAGAATTTGTGTCAAGGGGGAGAATTCTTATATTTTGACTCAAATTCTAATTAGTAATTAAGTTGGGTTTTATTGTAATTCTAGTGGTTGAAGATTACCTGGTAATTAGAATTTACTTTAATGAGTAAATATTTTATTTTACGTTGGAGATCTTATTTAATAAGGTTTCTTGGTGACCAAATATTTGTGTCTATAAATATAGACTAGGTTTAACCTTTTGGATTATGAGAAAACAAGAGAATGAGAGAGAAGGGGAATTACTCTAGAGAGATGTAACCATTTTTAGGTTCTCTACAACTATTATGACTACGTTGTAGAGATGGGTATTGTAGGGATGTTGGGAAGAGTGTTTTGGTTCCACCGGCTCATGGGATTTGTACACCGGGTTTTGAGATTACATGTGTTATCATGTATTTGTACTATTCGTGTTCTCTACGTTTATAGTGGATTGTTTGTTTCTCTCGTCCGTGGAGGTATGCTATGCTGAACCACGTTAAATCTTGTCTCCTGTGTATGCCTTGATCTATGTTGTTATCGCTTTGGTTATTTTGTTGCATACCGAATTCCTAACTTTAGTGACCAATTATGTTAGGCGTGTCATAGGTATTAAAGTGTCATGGGAATAAAAGTGTAGATACCATAAGATGTATTTATAATTCGATGAGGGTAGAGTTATAAATACTTAAAAATTACTTATTAAATCAATTATATAAAGAGGTAGTGGTCCCTAAGAAATATGTTAACTTGTATTACTCTTGTCCCTGTCAGGGAGTTATTATGGCAAGCGTTAACCTATCTTCTTGGAAGATCAATACCAAAAATTTGAGATTTTAACATCAAGATTCAAGATTTTCAGTTTATAGATATATTAAGGTACGTTTCTGCATTCAGTTTATTGTTCTTGATGATTCGACATGATAAATCTTAGGTTAGATTTTATATTAATTTATGGTTTCTTTCTAACATATTCAGCTTGTATCATCAATAAATTCATACCTTTGCTGCTGATAAAAAAGTAAAACTAGTTTTAAATAAAAGATTTTTTTTTCTTTCTAGAATCATGGAACTAGTAGGAAAATTTCTTTAGACGAGGGCATTAGCAATACTTTTGTCAATAAAAAATGTCATAGAAAGGGAGACCATGCATTATGGAAAGATGAGCATATTAGGTTCTGTCCACCCAACGTAAGCTTTATTAAGGTTTTCTTTTCTTAAAAAAGCAATTTATTATTTTCTTTCTTTTTGGTCCCTTTCATATTTATCTTTGATCAATAAGAACTAAGCACTCTCTTTTGGATTCCCACTTGCACTCAACCAAAAATACATACATACATAATGGATAAACTTTTTTCCTAATAAAGGAATATGGTTCATTTAAAAGCTGACATACGTATTCAATTCTTAAATAAAGTATTTTGTTCCTTAGATTTTTTTTATATGTTCATAAATGGAATCAATCCAAATTTAAACCATATATTATTCGAGATATAAAAACATTATTTAGAATCGTCTTCGTCCATTTAAATTTATACAAATAATAATTGTTTGGCATTAAAAATCACTCTTAAAGGTTCGTAAAAAATCATTCTTAAAAGTGTAAAACACACTTACGAGGCTTGATATAAAATACTCTTATTTCTTATAATTTGAAAATACTCACTTTTCCTCATTTATGATGAAATTAACCTTGATTGGTTATTTATTATTTTATTTATTTTCGTTATCTTTAATCGTTTTTATTCAGCCATTTCCAAATAAAAATAATAAAATATAGTTAATTTAGTTATTATTAGATTAAAGTATAAACTGTAATATTTTATAGTATAATCATATGTTAAACATAATATATTTTTAAAACAATACTTATATTTTCTCCTTTTTTATTATTTTAACAATATATTATCAAAATACATGTTAAATATTTTGTATTTAATTTTGATTCAGTTTTACGTATTAACTTTGAGATGGAATTCTTTTAGCATAATGTCAAAAAATGCCTTCAATGTTTGGCTGAATAGTCACTTTAGCCTCTATTCTTTTTTTGAACGATTTTAATCTTCAACGTTTCATTTTTTGTCAAAATGGCCCCTCCATGGATGAACACTGTTAGTCAACTAACGATAAATAACTTGAAATGGCTTGACAAAATGACACGTTATTAGAAAAATATTTTATATTTCATATAATTTTATAAAATTATTTTTTTACTGATATGTCATTTTGTAAAGCCGGAATCATATATTTAACTTTGGTCAAAGAGGTGAATTGATGAAATTTTAGAGTATAAGGGCTTAATTTGTTGCACAAAAAGTTCAAGGACTTAATTGATTTTTTTTTCTGAAAAATTAAGGGATTATGATGCCCTTAAGCCAAAAATATACTAATTTGGGATTCAAATCCATAGAAATGACTAGGGAAAATTTTTCATAACTTTTGCCCGGAGTATGCTCCTATTTAACAATTAAAATAATAACTATCAAGAACAAAATAATCTTTTACTATTTTTATTTTAAGATCTTATGTATGGTTTTCTCATATAAAAAAAATAAGTCGCTTTTAAACATGTTTTTTTTTGTAAAATATAATTAATCTTATATTTAAATAACTAAGCTAAGAATTTAAAGAGTTTTGCAAAAAAAAATATATTTTTTAATTCGGACAGAAGTAGTTTAAATTTTAAATACAAAATTAATGAATTCATCTAAAATTCAATATATAATTGAGTTAACTACAAGTTTAAAATGATTACTCTATTTGAAGTAAAACATACTTTAATTAGAGTTTACCTCTATAGTTTTTAATATAATTTCAACGTAGTTAAATTTTCATTATTTTGTAACTAAATAATAGGAGCGTAATATTCTTTGTATATTTTGTAATTTTAATAGACTTTGTATTTAAATAAAGAGAGCTTCGTGTATTTTTAATTAAAACTCAAGAGTAAATGGATACTTTTAAACATAGGGATAAGTGAAATTTTCATAAAACCTCAAGAGAGTTTTCATACTTCTCCTTTCTTAAAAAAGGACTAATCTCCCTGAAAAGAATGGACTGTAAAAAAATAGCATAAAGTCAAAAAATACTCCCAACGTTTGATTGAATAGTCATTTTGGCTTCTATTCTTTTTTTTGGAGCAATTCAACCCTCAACGTTTCATTTTGGGTCAAAATGGCCCCTCCACGGATGAAATTTGTTAGAAAACTGAACTAGCAGTAAACGGTTTGAAATGACTTGACGGAATGATAAGTCAGCAGAAAAAATTATTTTATATTTCATATAATTTTATAAAATTATTTTTTGACTGATGTAATATTTTTTCAAGTCAACATATTTGTCTATATGATATTGACATGTCAGCGTACACTGTCATATAGGTTTGTCACATTATTTCAAGCAATTTACCGTCAGCTGACTGACAGTTTTCATCCACAGAGGAGCCATTTTGACCCAAAATAAAACGTTGAGGGTTGAATTGCTCCAAAAAAGAGAATAGGGGCCAAAATGACTATTCAGTCAAACGTTGGGGGCATTTTTTGACTTTATGCCTGAAAAAATTGACCATTTCTTTTTTTTAAAAATAGGCATAAGGGTGTAAGGAATTTTTATTTTTTTTAAAAAAATCAATTAAGTCTCTAAACTTTTTTACACCCCTTAAACAAAAAAATTGAATCAATTAAGCTCATTGATCAATTTTGACCATTATATCTTAACAATATTTTCTTTAGATATTACTAGTACATGATACACTACAATTTTTTAAATATATATATTTAAAATTTTTAGAACTTTAAAGAATTTGTTAAATAAAAAAATCTAAAAATGCCAAGTGACAACATTATGGCATGAAACACTGCACCAACATACTAAAAAAACCGTTAGATCCAACAATTAATATTGGTCAAAGGTCTTAATTGATTCAATTTATTCGTTCAAAGGCTTAATTGGGTGCTAAAAAGTTCATGGACTTAATTGATTTTTTTCAAAAGTTCAAGGGGTTCTTACACCCTTAAGCCAACAAAATAGGCTTAAGGGCTAGGTATGTACCAAATAATAAATTTAGCCCATCCACTAAACGCAGACAATTTGGCTCTCGAACTCACGAATTGCATCAATTTAGCCCTTTGATTAACGTTGATGATTAATGTGATGACGTGGATGTTAACGGTGTTGATGTTGTAACCCACATCTAAATGTTGACGTGGTAGATGAGCAACGTTTAATTTTTTTAGGGAGTTAGATGACAAAATTGATTTTTAAGGAGTGTAAGGGTGAAATTGTTTTTTCGGAAGTTTGAGGGATGAATTATTTTATGTAATATTTAAATAAAAAATAAGAATTTAAGAAATTTAAATTTACGTTATTAAAAATATAAACTAAATTATAAAATATTTGAAAAAAATAAAAATACTATAAAAATACTATAAAAATTTTCAAAAAAAAAGTAAAAATTATAAAATTAAAACGCCAGTAGCTATAAAGTGAAAACTATTAAAATTATTAAATAAAATTATATTAAAAATTACTCGGCATTATAAAAATGAAAAAGAGATTCAAAAAATGTAAAATTATTTATAGGGTTGTATTCTAGATTTTATTGAGTAGTAATGAAGCTGACAAACTAGCTAAGGAAAGTATTGTCGAGTGTGTCCAACTGTTTTACTTATTGTATGCTTATGGTCGTTCGAGTCTTATTTGCGTTTGTGATTTTTCATAATGATTCTATTTGATAAATAACTTCCTTAACTAGTTTATCAATTTCATTATTGCCCTCAGAGTTGCAACATGTGCAAAAATCTTAAACATAACAATATAAAATTTTTAAAAAATTTAAATACCTATTTTAAATTTTGTTATATTGTTTAATTTTTTATAATGTTAATTCTCAATATAATTTCGATAGTTTTTAAATTTTTTAAAATTTGAACATTTTATAAATATTTTTGAAATTTAATTTTTTTTAATAATTAATAATTTTATAGGTTTTGATATATGTCCAAACACTTACAAGAAGCCATGCAATAGAGCGTAAGGGATATGACTTCTTCCAGAACCTAATAAAACAAGAATTCTGAGAAAGACAATAAAAGATCCTTCATCACAACTGTTTTCAGCGATCTTCCGGCATTTTCGGGGGTTGTTTACTTTATCAGTTAATAATTTTATTTTTATCATATACGAAATTCTAATTGAATTAGAGTCTCAAATCAATCAAACACCGACTCAATTAGAAGTGAAAAAAAAAAATTTTTTATAAAGTATTCAATAATAGTACGAGAGTATTTTTATACAAGACTTGATAGGGCTATAAACGAACCAAACGTTCGGCGAACCGTTCGTGAACTGTTCAACGAGAAATTAGTTTATATTCGTTTATTTATTAAACAAACGAAATAGAATAAGATTTTTTTCGTTTAATTAAATTAACGAACATAACAAAGGGCTCGTTCTTTCATTTATATTCGTGAACATTCAATAATTCGCCCGCTTATGTTTGTTCGTTTATGTTTATTTTATGTTCGTTCGTTTATGTTCATTTATGTTCGTTCGTTTATGTTTGTTTAAATTTATTCACATGTCTAGGGGAGAGCATTAGATCGGGTCTGAGTCAAAAAATTTCGAGTTATTCGAGTTGATAAGCTTATTATATGACTCGTTAAAAACTTCCTTCTTATCGGCTAGGGGTGTTCATTGTTCGGTTAAACCGAACTAACCGACCAAACTAAAACAAAATTGGTTAATCTGTTAGATAATTTTAGGTTTCGGCTAATGATTAAGAGTTTTTTTTTCAAATTTCAATTATCTATTAACTCGGGTTTAAAATCGGTTAATTAATTGAATTAACCGAACTAGCCCAAAATATTAAATATTTAACATATTATATATGTTATTTATGTTCGTTTGTATTTGTTTATGTTCATTTGTGTTCGTTTATGTTCATTTATCATTTTAACAAACAGACATGAACGAACACGAACAAGCTACATTCCTTAACGAACGACACGAACAAGAAATTTTGTGTTCGTTTTATGTTCGTGTTCGTTCATTTGTTTAGTTAAAATTAAACGAACGAACATGAACATGAACATAACTCGTTTGCTAAGACTTGAATAAAACAATTAAAAAAAGCCAAAGCTTAAAATTCAAACATAAGATTAATGAGTCCACTTACAAATATTTTATTACACCAATCAATCAATTATAATAATTTTTTATATGAGACATTTTCGTGTTACATACAACGTTCTGATTCGTTTTTATCAAAAACAGAAAGAATTTGCGTATAATTCCACAAGCTTTTCTTTAACCTGAAATATTCTTGAAAGTCATATCAGTGTCACTATCAAATGAAAAAGTTCGTTAACAATAATTCATATCTCTGCTATTCAATCTTTTATTGTGTGAAACCACATTAACTATTTTTTTAATATTAGTTATACTTATTTCGGTGAAAAGTTCTGCCTTTCTTGTTTGGGGAAATATTCTTCCAAAAGTTTTTTGAGTTTATTCGCTTTATTTTCATTAATATTTAATATTTTTAATTAATATTTTGTTCAATTATTTTTAGTAAAACATATTACATATCCCATGCACACTTTAGTAATACTAAAACAAACTTTTTTTTGAATAATTGCTATCTAAGGAAAGATGAGGAGAAATTTAATCCTAATAATTATTCAACTCACAGTTTAAGAGAGAAAGAGGTATGTCAACTGAAAACTTTTAATCACATGCTCTAAATATTGTTAATTTGTTAAATAAAATATTAAATATATATAATATAAGGAAATGATATTAACTTGAGAATTCAATATTATATATTTATATCATAAAGGAATTTGAGAAAAAGGAATAGGGAAGGAATGAGGTGAATTCTTGGTCATAAATTCTTTTTCTTAAAGTTATTTTTAATAGTCTAAAGGTAATTACAATGTAGTATATGTTCATAGAAATTTTTAACCTTTTGACAATGTGCAAACACTATGTAGACTTAAACTCGTGTCTTATTAGATGAGCATTGTCCGTTTTTTTATTAGACAAATATTATATATGCAACTTGACCCTCCTCTTTTATTTATTTTGAGCTTGCACACGCATTTAGGAAAGCAAAAGTGCATTACTAGTACGAAAGAATGAAGTAGTGCGCCTTTACTTTCCAAAATGCGTGTGCACGCACATAATAAATAAAAGAGGAGGGGTCAAGTTGCATATATAATGCTTCTTCCCTCTCTTTTTTTCAGCCTTATACCCTAAATCAACTTAACCAATGGTATTGCTATGCCAACAATACTTGATTTTATAGGACTTTGTTTAATCATGATGATCTCATCCATGCATTAATGCTTCAATTCCAATCAAAGTTAGCTTAGCTGACCTCATTCACCGTTTCAAAACATTTTCCACGTAATTCTCTTTCTCTTAGGTTTGTAAATGAGTCGAGTTCAACTCGAACAGTGCTGAGCTCGACTCGACTTGACTCGTTAAGAACTCGAGTCGAGTACGAGTTCGAGTCGAGTGTTGACCAAGTCGGACTCAAGTAGCTCGTAATTTGTCTCGTCTCATTTACAATAATAATAATAATAGTATTTATTATTATTATTATTATTATTATTATTATCCAACAGCATACATTTTACTTCACATTAATTTTAAAAAATAAAATAAAAAACAATATATTATATTCTCGAGTAGCTCATGAGCTTTTTGAGTTGGGTATCTAGTAGCTCAGCTCAGCTCGTTAAGAACTCGAACTGAGTTCAAGCTCGAGTCGAGTCCAATAAAGTTGAGTGTTAACCTAGTCATACTCAAGTAGCTTGTGATCTGTCTCGTCTCATTTACAACCTTCTTTCTCTCTAAAATCCTGATTATGCATGCATGCACATCCATGCATCAATGTTCCATACTATGCTATACAAGTACACATAACGAACAAATGATTTTACGTTAAGGAGTGCAAAATATTAGAAGCTATAATTGAAATGTAAAGGGTGGTAATTACAAAATTTTAAGGGTATAAAATTAATTATCAATAAAAAATATAAAAAATATCTAAACTATATAAAAATTTTAAGGTACAACTGACGCCCTCTGCACCCCTCGATTCATCATTGCAAGTATATATATTCGTACACATAAATTATATATTATTATTTTTAAACAATTCACTTCAATGTGATCTTTGCAATGTAATATGTGTATGGGGTACGCGTGTCTATAATTATTTTTCTCGTGTTTATTTATTTCAAAGAGAAATGATAAAAGGTTTGAAACTTGGAGACCCAAAAATAATATTTAATGCGAATGATTGTGTATAATAGGCAATTTATCTGTAAAAGAGAAATGATAAAAGGTTTGTCATCGGTAAATCAAATGACAAATAATTGAAGGGTAAACTACACTAGAGGTTACTTTTATTTTAGGTCGATTTTGTTTTGATCACCGATTTTAAATGTTTTTTTATTTGAGTCATTTACGTTATCATTTTGTTTTATTTTGGTCACTGGACCATTAATCCCCGTTAGTTTAATCACATGACCTGTTAATAAAAATGTGTAATTTATAGTTTAACCCCTAAGCTTTTATACTTTTATTTCTTTCACCATCTTCAAACAAAAAATCGTGAAATCTTTTTCTCCCCAAATTTACCCCCTCCTACTCTAATCTTCATCTTTTCTGCGGCTGCTAGTATCATCATCTACCAGAGATGATTTCTCAAAAAGAAGAATTTTTCTTGTGGCCATGGTTTCTTTCAATTTTCAATTTCAAAAATTAACCCAACAATATTAATTTTATAAACTTCCAAATTTATCTCAACAATCCATGAATTAAAACAACCAACATCAAACAAAGGTGCTTGGATTGTTCATAATCACGTACATGCATTTACTGCCACCTAGAATTGCTGTAGAACGCCGAGCTAGGGTGCTTGGATTGAACCATGGTTCCCGAGCTGACCACATGTAGCCATCTGATCATTGCCTCTATTGACTCGCATAAAAACAATGCAACCACGTTTTGCTAAAACATTGGGTGTGCGGCCGTTGACGGGGTGGCATCAATACAAATGAAGGTTAGAGTTGGAGATGAGAAATTTTTAGTTTTTTTTGTTTGAAGATGGTAAAAAAATAAAATTTTAGAAGTTTAAGGGTTAAATTAAAAGTTATCTCTTTTTATTAACGTGTCATGTCACCAAACTAACGAAAGTTACCGATCAGTGACCAAAATGGAACAAAACAATAACGTAAGTGACTCAAACAAAAAAAATTCAAAATTGGTGACCAAACTGGAACTGACCGAAAACAAAAGTGACCTCTCCTGTAGTCTACCCATAATTAAAAAACATGGTATAATAGACTAATATTTATATTTTTGATGCAAATGTCAAAAATCGAACTCACATAAAATGGAAAACATATGTGCATCTATGACTATTTAACCAATTAAAAAACTCACATATAGTTGAAAATTAGTTTAAAAAATTAGTTTTAAAATTTTATAATATGTTCTATTATCTAGTTAATTAACAATAATAGAGTCATGTGCCATCAACCCTTCAAATATTAATCCATTTACAATGGTGGAAGGTAAGAAAATTTAGAAAATTTCATTGAGCCTTAAAATTTTTCTTATTTTAATTAAGTCCTTAATATTTTTTGAAAAATCATAATTCTAATCCTAATACTACGTAGAGGAGAGGGGGAGGGAGACTATAGGGGAAGGACGGGGTGCTCCTAGTGGGTTTAAACCTATAACCTAAGAGAATATGAGGGAACAAAGATGAGCAGTTTGACCAACCGACCAAATGTACTTGCTCAGTACTTAATATTTTTTTTTTGAAAATTCTTATTAAACCTCTTAAAATTGTTGAAAATTTTGATTAGACTCCTAAATATTTTTTTTTTCTAAAAAAAAGTTATTAGTAAATTTCACCAAACTTTTGAACATTTTAATTAGACCTCCAAAATTTTAAATTAAATCCCAAACTCTTTTATCAGGATCTGCTGATGTCCATATATATTCCTCGATGACCCTTAATGGTTAAGTTTTTTTTTATTAAATAGAGAGGTTTTACATTCCAGTATCGGGATTCGAATCCATACAAAATGAGGCAATATGAGCATCCTTAGCCAGTAGACTTATTAATGGATCTCCTTAATGGCTAAGTTTGCTTTCAGATATGGACCCCAATCTATAGAATCCAACTCAATTCTTCCTAGCCATTATGGGATGATTTGTTTAGAAGGAAGTTTTGTGAAAAATCAATGGGCCATGGATTCAAGTCTTTGGTACCCTATCAGAGATAAAAGGCTACTCAGATTTGGTCGTAAAGTCGGGACTGAAAAGGGAAACAAAAGAAAAGAGAAGCCTTTAATGCAAAGTCTAGATTATATATAGCTCACAACTTAAAAGTGGTCAAAGGGAAAAAGAAACTGAGAGCAGTACTTCATTAAGGAGGAGACCTAGCCTAACCCAAACGAGTGCTCATACGCATTTATTGAAAGTGTGGTTGTAAATACTAGAATTCCATTGTCAATTTTGTTCAAAGTTATTCATTTATATTAGTGGTGTAAATTGCTTAGATCAGCTTAATTTTAGTCTATTCAAATATGTATTGCTCATAATTATGATTATACCTTGTATATGTAACTTAAAAAAATATCTACGGGATTAGTCCAAGTGGTAAGCTATCGCTTAAGCAAGTCTTGAGTTTGATGCTTGTGCATGCAGAAAATTCTCGCTGAGAGACTCATCCTTCAAAACAAGTGTACGACGCTGGTCGATCTAGATTAATGAAGACAAAGCCTTAGGGAACCAGGATAGCAACAAAAAAAAGAGAATTTAGACGACGTTTTCTATATTATTATGGGAATGATAATATCAGCAAAAGCAGCGCATTTTGTTCCTGATAAAGCTTAGATCAATAGAATATATACATACATATATACAATAATACATACATGTATATAATATTAGTTGATGAAAAAAATCAAGGGGTAATGATGAATAATGGAAAAGGCAATGGGAAAGAAAAGGGAGATATTGGTCTCCAACAAATGTGATTGCTTTTGAAATTTAATGAAAGCTTTTTATAACATGAAATGAAATGCTTTTATATTCTCACCATAAAGAGAAGAACGTCTGCCCCATTTTTACTTTGATTGGATCATCCAATCTGGTCGTACAGACACAAAAGCTGAAGAAAACACAAAAAATATATGCCACAATCTGTTAATAAATACTATTCCTTTTGCATTTTTCTTTTGACTTCGGCTTCGTAATTCTCAAGCGATGGTGTAATTAGGGGTGAATATTCGAGCGGTCGAGTCGAGTAAAAAAACTATAAAAAAATTTCAAGCGGATTATTATAATAATACCGTGGGCACTCTTTTTCTTCTTCCGCTATTCGACGTTGTGCCTTGGTACAATGTTATGTATAAAGGGGATTTTTAACGAGGCCCTTTACCTTTAAAAAAATAAATCAAACATCATCGTAAATTGTAAATATATTTATAATTTTATTTTTAAAGAATGAATTTTTAGGACAAAGTATTGATGGTGGTATAAAGGACAAAACATCATCTGAAGCAACTGATGGAAGAAAGAAATTACAAAAATTGCAGTTGAAGGACCAAATTGAATAAAATGAAAAGTTGAGCAAATAAATTGCAAAAGAAATATTTTTTAAATATGAACTGAAGCTACATAGATATTATATAGTGTTAGTGGAACTTGTGGTTAAAATTTGGTAAAAAGTAGACTTAAAACGAAGGAGGAATTGAAGAAATGGGGAAATCATACAAAATTGAGGGGCTGAATTGCAAAATGAGGAATTGAAGCTATATAGGTATTCTACAGTTATTTAGGATCATGCAGTTTAAATTTGGTCAAAATGGACTTAAAATAAAAGATGAATTGAAGAAATAAGGAAAGCATGGACTAAATTGCAAAATAGCAAAATTTTGGGTTTTCACTTTTTCTAGTTGAAAAATTCTGAAGTCGACTCAAACTTGAAAAACAAATTGTTAATTTGAGTTGACTTGAATAAATTGAAATAAAAAAATATTTTTTTCGAGTTAAATCTAGTTTTACTCATCACTAAATGTAGTTACACCTTAGTGGAAGCAACATTTAAGAATGACATTAGGTTAAATATATTTTTTTATTATTCGAATTTGAATATGTAAATTTTTCTAAAAATTTGAATATGATCTTTATTTGTATATTATATGAGTATTACTACATGAATATGAATCTTTCACCGGATATCTGTAAAAAAACTCCGAATTCAAAATTTTAAATTATATGTAAAATATTTGAATTCACATAAATTCGCTAAAACTTGGATGAATAAGGTTCAAATCCCCTTAAAAACAAACATATTATCCATTTTGTAATACCAAGTCAAACTCATGTATCTCAATCTGCATCTGCATAAGTAATGTGAATTCAAATGATAAATATTCAATCGTTATTATCTATATCCTCTCTAAACCTATAACAAATAGTAATTTTAACATCCAAATCCACTAATCGAATTGTCATTCTTAGCCCATGCACACAAATTAGAAGAACTCTTGACTTTGTAAAGCCTCCGGTAGTTCTAAACTTTGGGAATCATCTAGTGACTTTCGATAGAGTACGAGAGACAAAATCACAACTAAAAATAATACCAACAGATGAAGATTCGACTAATTTTTCAATGAACACCACCTTGCAGGTTCTCCCGAAAGAGTTAAAAATGAGAAAGAATTAAAAATCAATCAACACAGTTTTTTTAATAGTCTTAGGCCCCGTTCAGGAACGAGATTTCAACAAGAGTTTAAGGTAAAAGCAGTGAGAACGGTGGTTTGGGGAAAAATTAAAATTTTCAACGTTTCCAAAAGCTTGGTTTGGAGACCAAATCCGGCACAAAAGCTGGTAGAAACGGTAAGTATTTTATGTCGTTCGGCACAGCTTTTCCCCAAACTACGTTGGCAACCAAAAGTTGGTTTCAACTTCGTTCCTGAACGGACCCTTAAGGTGATAATAAGGTAGTTTCTGACCTGCCCATATTTTTTCTTAAACCTTTGATAAGGTTTATACACTTTGTAGATAAAATTGTTCGAACTCGAATCTTCTAAAATGATTATCATACTTTTTTTCACTGAGACTACTTGTTACATTCGTCCATCAAGACATTTTAATTAAAACCAACAAATAACGAAAAATATCGGCAATAAATATGGATGAGGGAACAATAATACGGACAACACAATCTTACAACATCTCTTTGAATCTATGCCTTTGCTTTTTGCATGTATGGTTATTGCAATACGATTGGGATTTGGGAATGCCCAATTCTGCGAATTAGAAGATGCCACGTATCAAAAATATTAATGGATACACGTAAATCTGGGGTTTGCTTTAGGCTTGGGTCAAGAGACCTCTTTATTAGGTGGTGGTCCTAGCCTTTTGAACATTTTGATTTAGTCATGGAAATGAACCCACATCAGTTTCGAGTAGGCCGTAAATGAAGCGAGATAAATCGTAAGTTACTCGAGTTTGATTTGACCAAAATTTGGTTAATATTTGATTTGATTGAATTCGATTTGAACTTGGCGAATTTTTAAAAAGCCGAGATGAACTACTAAATATTCGGCTCGCAAGCTATTCGAAAAAATAATATATTAAAATTTTTAATTTTTAAAATTAATTATTAAATTTTATCAATGAATAAAACTACTGAGACAACTTATTGATATTTATAAGTATCAGGGTCGATTCAAAATTTTAAAAAACGTTTGAGGTAATTTTGCAAGTTTTGGAAAATTTTGAACCATTTCTAAGAACCCTTAGAAACTGATAGATCACTCTAGTAATATTCTATGCACGGTCGGTGGAAAATTTTTCTACATAAGTTTTAGAGTTTAGGTTTAAAGGTTAGGGTTTTAAAAAGTTTGTGGTTAAATTTTAAGGTTTGAGAATAAATTTTATTATTTAAAGTTTGGAGTTAGGGTTTATTGCCCCTAAAAGGGACATGTGACAGCTTAAAAGCTCACTTGTGAAAAAAAACACTTTTCACTTACGGTGCATTAGAGAATTATCCTATATAGATTTAACGTTCACTGTTATTTACAATGCATATATGTACACGGTTCTAGCATCAGAATGATATTATTATATACATTGTTTTAGCATCATATTCGCGTTCGAGCTTGAATCAAGCTTTTAGATTAATTTAAAAATATTTCGAGTTGAACTCTAATTTTTAACTTCAAAACTGATTCATGCTTGATAATTTTAAGCTCGTGAGTTTCCGAGCTGAAACGAACTTAAGTTCTTATCTTTTGAATTAAAGTCGAATTGTCGACCCTCCTAGTTCCGAGTTCCGACCACTACATAAATTGGTGGCCAGCCAGCAGAATCTAGGCATATTCCTACTCCTAGCATTTCTATTTCACTTTTTTCTTGTTTGGTTTACACGGTATTCGGGGTGTTACATGTCTACTTTATGTTGTAGGATTCACACCATCTTTTTAACTTCTTGTGGTGAAGTTAATCAAGTGGTAATCTCTAAATTTGTGGTTAATTAGTGGTTCGGTTTTAATAATCAACATCAAAGTTTATTCGAGGCTTTATCCCCAGCCCTGTTTCCTTTATTAAGAGACCCTATCCTAATGGGATATCATGAGCTTAACTTTTAAAGTTAAATGCAACTGTTTCTTCTTCGAAGTTAGATGTTTTTCCACTTTCAGTAGAAGTGACAAAGACATGGACGGAATTAAGATTAACAGTTTGGACAAAAAATATAAAGGTTAAAATGTGGAAGGGACAAATTCATAATTAATTTATTTTTAAAAAAATACAAAATAAAGGTAACAAAAAATTCTCGAATGCGGGGGTAGGAGCCCCTATCATGACTCATGGATGGAGAGTTTTTAAAAGGTGAACAGTTAGTCAGGGAATATGCTTCATTCTTATAATCTTATTACATAATTAAAAGATGAGGTGAACAATCATCAAGCCGCATCTCATAATTTTTAATATCATTATTTCAACATCCTGTATGAACATGATGGACTGTAATATGGAAGGTTTTTATTCGCTTGATTTTGCATGTCCTCGTCAATCTTTGCAAGAAAACAACTTCAGACGTTAACTAAAGAAAAAGGAATCAGAACCAATAGTTTCTGACCACTCAATGACCCACTTTATGCCAACAAGGTTGCTTCTATGAAATTTGTTTAGCAAATTGAAGTCGTGATATGCACGAGACAGAAAAGGCCTTCAATGGGGTTCTTATCTACGTTCCAGTTATTCATTCATGTTCAAGCCTTAATCTATATTTACAAAAGTTTAAAATAAATAAAAAAATGTTAGAACCAAAAAAAATACGAACAATAGAAATGACCAACAAGTGTTGGGTATATTGGTAAGGCACATTACACTCCTCATGGTGAGGACGTGAGTTCGAACCTTGAAGACGACAGTATTGAAAGGGGCAAACTTGCATCCCGAACTTGGACAATAAGATGTGCATGCATATTACCAAAAAACATTTTGAAACAGGTTTCTATACAAGATGTTGTCAGTGGTAAACAGGTTGTTATAACAACAGTTTATGGAAGCAATAATGGAATAGATAGGAGAAATTTATGGACACAGCTTAGAAACATAGAGACTGTAGTTGGATCTTCCTCATGGTTAGTAGGGTGGTTTCAAGTTCAACATAATAATGCATGCAGAGGAGAGTTCTGATTTTGAAGTGATTGGCCCCTATGTTTCAACAGAGATGGAAGACATTCAGAATTGTATAGCAGATTTGAATATTCATTCAACGGTCCTTTGTTCACTTGGTCCAACAAACAAGGGGAGACTTATCTAGCTCGCAAATGGACACGGTGTTGATCAACTCACAATGGATGGCTGACTTCCCTGGCTTTTTTTGTTGAATTTCAAGCTCCATGAGTGTCAGATCATTGTCCAGCCACGGTATGGTTTCAAAAGGAGAACACAACAAATAGAACTAAACCGTTTGAAATTTTCAATTGTTGGACTGCCCATCCAAAATTTCAGGACATAGTTCACAATTCTTAGTGCGAGATGACTGTTTGTAATCACTAATTTTATCCGAGATATTAACTGATTTTTATATTTTGTTAATCTTTACAATAATGAGCTTTTGTTATTATTAGTATCTATTTTCATTAATACTTTATTATTATTATATGTTATATTATTATTATTAATTATTATTAGTAACTATGTTTATTATTATTAAAACTCAAAAACAAAAAAGATTACTATTAGTATTATTTCTTTATTATTATTATCCTATTATTAGTATTTATGATTGAAAACCCCAAAAATATTACTATTATTATTAGTATACTTATGTTAGTGTTATCAACTACTAATATTAGTATTGCTATTTTTTATATTATTTTTTATTATTATATTATTATAGAAAAATTTAAAAATATTATTATGCTAATATTAGATATTAAATAAAGAAGCCCAATATTATTAATTAAATTCCATTACACAATTTTTTTAAAAATCCAAAAAAAATTATATGTTCGGCCTGATTGGAGCCCAAATATCTTAAATCCTAATTACACCTTTGAAACTAAGCTGCCTCCAACCAGCTCCACGTCGGACCAGTCTCTGCACCCCTGGAGCAACCCCTGAACCGAGCAACACCACGCATGTCTGCACCCATCTCTACATCTGCCAGCCCCATGCTTTGCTGCCTTAACAACCAGCACTCATGGTCCCCTCTGCTCCAGGCAGCTACTACCAGGCTTGGCCCCCTTGCTTCCCACGTTCTACCTGCACAAAGAGACAAGAATGGTTAGGGGGAAATGATCCATAAAAACAGAACCAAGGCAACCATTCCAAAAGGCTCATTCTCCATTGTTCCTAAATAACCATTGCCCCTTTTCCCATAAGCCTCCATTGCCATACCCGAGCCATTGTTGACCTTCAACCGACCAACCTTATTCCCTCATCATTTTTTCATCTTCCTTGCCCGAGCTCACCATGGTAGTCCCCTAAAGCCACCCTATCTCCTTTTATCTCCATAATCGAAACCCACTCACTCACTATTCCTCATCACCGTTCATAGCTTCACCTAAGCTTCAACATCATTGTTTTCACTCACTCTACACCACCTCTTCCCTCAACCCAAATCAGTTTCTCAACACCCAACAACCTTCACCATAAGCCACTGCTAACTCATTTTTAAACACAAATTCAGCAAACCAACCCTCTTTTCACCATTACCCTAACCAAAACCACAAAACTTCACATTTAAGCTTCAACCCGTCACCACCATTTTCAATCTTCACGATTGACCAAAATCGACAAACAGTCATCCACCAACATTCAACAGTAAACATCGAAAGGAGAAAAAAGGAAAAAAGAAGAAGAGATTATCGTTTCGGCTGAAGCTCGTCACCGGTGTTTGGAGAGTTGACGTTTGAATCCCAACGGTGGGCCCTCCCTTGAAGAGAGGAACAACGTACTTTATTTCAGCAATGATTTGACGGAAGGTGACGTAATTTGGCGCCAACAAGATTTGGTTTTGGGTTTTGCTCGTGGAGACTTTGAGGGTGTTTTAGTCTATTCCAATTTGTGGGTAAGAAAGAGGAGAGAAAGGGGAAGCTTTGGACGATTCTCGTCTACCAAAAGGGCCATCGGAGCGACGAGGAGTGGCGGATCAAGCCTCGACAGCTATTAGGGCTTGAAGAGAAGGGTTGTTCTCTTTGTTTGGGGGAGAAGAAGGGTAAAACGTGAAAAAAGGGGAGAGCCCTATTACCTGCTGACCCATGAGGCCATTGGGTCAACCCGAATCCGACCGGCGACCTGGACCCACTCTTTAGCACCCCTGCAGCCCAAAACGGTCACCAGGCCAACTTTTGTAAAGCCCAATCACTTGGGTTTTGGGTACACACTTTCCTTTAGCTTATTACAAAATGTAATTGTTTCTCATGATTTAATAGAATTATTGATGAATTTATTGACATTTTATTTTATTTGTTAGTATATTTATTGTCGCATGCATTTAATTGTCATTCATTTGATTTTAACATTTTAATTAGACATGTCATCAATTAATCAATTTAAATCCTAAAAATGAGGTATTTATTAATTTCGATATTTGCGTCGTAACAATCCCGATTTAATGAATGTTGACCAAATATTCAAATTAATTCCTATCGTCCGAAGGTAAACTTAATTTGACTTAAAAGTGGATAAGTCATAACATTATTTTTAAATGCTTGCATCATGTATAAAGGTGATGTACGAAATTCAAACCATAAATTAACCCGGCAATCAAGCTTATTCGATGTCGGTTTAATCTATGGTATGATGTATCGTCATCCTTATTAATTAAACGTTTAATTAATCCAAGCCCACCAATTTGACAAAAGTCTGTTTAATTAAAGTCCGTATTCAATCATGAACATTTAATTAAATTCAATTTAAATTTCAATAATTTCCATCAATTAAAAGTAGCATATGTTTTGGTACTGATTTTCGGGCGTGATAGGGGTGTTAATCCTTCCCCACACGTAACCAACTTTCAAACTCTCTTTCAAACGAATCTCTGATTTTATGGTGTCCGGCCTACTTAAGTGGCCGGTGAAGACTCCAAGCCTTTATTTAAGAAAAACCACGAATTTTAAAAGGATTTCCCCAATTTCTAAACATTTTCTAAAAAACGAAAAAAAAAATCAGATTACGTTCCTTTTAGCGAACTTGATTTTTTTTTAAAAAGGTAGCTACATTGTTTAGGAAATCCTATGCAAATTCTCTTCCTAAAAATGAAGAGGCTTAAAGCAGTTTTGAAGGAGCTAACCCAAACACATTTTGCTAACATTCCTGGGAAGGTGAAAACTAAGAGAGAACAACTTGAACAGCTCCAACTCTTTAATCTCACGAATGAACAGAGGGAAATGGATGAAGAACTTGCTACACAAGCTGAATTAATCGAATTGGAGGCTGCTGAATCATCATTCTATAAGCAGAAAGCTAAAAAAACAATAGATACATGAAGGTGACTTGCGCACTAAACTATTTCACTCGACTGCGATGGCAAAGAATAAGAAAAATACAATCCGAATGCTAAAAGATGAAAGTGAGACAAGATTAGATACCTTTTAAGCCATGTATGCAGAAATGATTCGATTTTTTGAACCCCAAGATCTTTTACAATATCTGCTACATTCAGGGGCTCTACGGATGATAATGTAAAAGGCATTTCAGTGCATCAAATTCAAGATCTTTTACAATATCTGCTACCTTCAGGGGCTGAATCTGCTTTAAGTAAAGAGATCACCGATGCTAAGATCAACGAGACCTTCTTCAGACAAGGGAATGATAAACCGATGCTAAGATCAATGAGACCTTCTTCAGACAAGGGAATGATAAACCGATCCGGACTAGACGGTTACCCATCCTGATTTTTCAAAGCTACCTGGGACACTGTTAGAGTCGTTTTTAGATGTATTAAAGAACTTTTCAAGACTTCATCCATGCTGCCAACTTTGAATGATATAACTATAGTTTTAATCCCCAAGACCCCAAACTCTTGTATAACAAAGAAGTTCAGACCTATCTCCTGCTGCTTGGTAGTCTATAAAACAATCACCAGAATCATTGTTACAAGACTTGTTGCCTATTTCTCTGCGATGATATCTTCAAACCAATTTGTCTTCATCAAAGAACGAAATATAGTAGACAACACATTATTAGCACATGATCTGGTTAAAGGCTTGTATTACTAACTCTAGATTTTCGATCTCTATCACTGGAAGCTTGGTGGGGTAAGGAGAGGGCTTCGACAAGGAGACCCATTTTCACCTTACCTCTTTGTTATGGCGATGAATGTGCTATTGGGATGTAAAAACAGGTAATCGGATGGGTTTCAGGATGGGTCCTGTCAGGTCGGGTCAAATCGGATACAAGTCATTTCAGGTCGATTTGATGTTTCGACTCGATTCGGGTCGGGTGCAGGTCAGTTTTAGGTCGAGTTCATTTCAGGTCAGGTTCATTTCAGGTCGGGTTCATTTCAGGTCGGGTCAAAACGTTTCGGGTCTGAATCAGTTAATTGACAAGTTAATTTGGGCTCGGGTAGACTTCAGGTCGGGTTCATTTCAGGTTGGGTAATTTCAAGTCGGTTTCATTTTGGGTCGGGTTAATTCGGGTTTCTAATTCGTATTAAGTTTGAGTTTGGTACAAATAGTCGATAGACTTTGGGTTGAGTCATTTCGAGTGAATTATTTAACGCCTTTCACGAACATGAATCACGTTGAAAATAAATATTAGGCACTAGAATGAACAAAAATATCATCGTTATTTAAAAGATTAGAATAAATTACAAAAATAAAAAATAAATAAGGGTCAATTTCGGTGAAAAAAAAATTTAGGGACTAACATGAACAAAAATATCATCATATTAAAAATATTGGACTAAATTACAAAAATATAAAAAATAGGGATTAATTTTGGTTAAAAAATAAAATTTTAGGGACTAACATGGACAAAAATATCATCATATTAAAAATATTAGACTAAATTACAAAAAAAATGAATAGGGGTCAATTTCAACTAAAAATTAAATTTTAGGTACTAGACTAAACAAAAATATTATTGGACTAAATTGCCAAAAATATAAATAAATACAGGGCAGTTTTGACTAAAAATTAAATTGTAGAGACTAGAATAAACAAAAATATTATTCGACTAAATTACCAAAAATAAAAATATATATGGGTCAATTTCGGCTAAAAATAAAGTTTTAGGGACTAGATTGAACAAATATATCATCATATTAAAAATATTGGACTAGATTACAAAAAATTAAAATAAATAGGGGTCAATTTTAGTTAAAAAATTAGGGACTAATATGAAAAAAAATATGCCCTTAAATTTAATTAGGGATACTTGTGACTAAATTGAATTAAACTAAAACTTAAAAGTGAATATTAGGACTAAAATGCAACATTTAAAACACAGCAGGACTTAAAGGGTAATTAATCTCTAACCTAAATTATAGGTGGCTTATTTCCCTCTAAAATTTTGTCATTTCCCTATTTTTTTTACCAATTATCTATTTCTTTTTTTAATTAAAATGAAAGGTGATAGGGAATCAGGGAAAATTAGTTCTGCCTGATTTTTTAGGTTATGGACAATTTTTTAGCACTTTTGACTTTAGGTTATGGACAATTTTTTATTTAAGTCCTAAATTTTCAATTTTAGGTTTTAATTTAATTCAATTGAATCCAAATTTAGATTAATTTAATTGAAATTCCACATTTAGTTTTAGAATTCTTTTAGTTATGTCTGTGATTTATGCTTCTAGGTTTTAATTTAGCTCAATTAGATCCTGAGTTTAATAAGTTAATTCCATTCGGACATTATTATTATTATTATTATTATTATTATTATTATTATTATTATACCATATAAATTTTGATTTAATATAATTATACACAAAATTTTGGTTTGGATGTAAACATGTAATTTTACACATGAAAGCTGAAATTTTAATTTAGTTTAATTGTACCCATGAAGCTTTGATTTCAAATTCAAATGCATAAATTAGAAAGTTAAATCGAAATCAATCTCGTAAATCAATAACCCTAAACTAAACCATAAACCATTAATACTAAACCCAAAACCATAAACCTTAAGGAATCGAAATTAATTTCATAAACCAATAACCATAAGCTAAACCATAAACCACTGATACTAAATAATAAATCATTGATACTAAACCCTAAACCTTAAGGAATCCAAATTAATCACATGAACTAATAACACCATCTTTACTTTATTAGACTAAATTATAAAAATTAGAAATAAAAATGAGTAAATTTTAGTTAAAAACAAATTTGTAGGGACTAAAATAAATAAAAATATCATCATAGTAAAATTTTGGACTAAATTACACAAATTAAAAATAAATAAAGATTAATTTCGGTTAAATAAAGATTTGTATGGAATTAATTGAACACTAAACTACACCATAAACTCTAAAGCATTAACACTAACCCCTAAATAATAAACTATAAACTACAACATATACCCTAAACTACTCCATAAACTCTAAAGCATTAACACGAGCACCTAAATCATAAACCATGAACCTTAAGTCATAGAAATTTTAGGGACTAACATGAACAAAAATATCATCATATTAAAAATATTGGAGTAAAATACAAAAATTAGAAATAAATAAGGGTCAATTTTGGTGAAAATAAAATTTTAGGGACTAACATGAACAAAAATATCAACATATTAAAAATATTGGACTAAATTACAAAAAATGAATAGTGGTCAATTTGGACTGAAAATTAAATTTTATCTACTAGAATAAACAAAAATATTATTGGACTAAGTCGCCAAAAATATAAATAAGTATGGGGCAATTTTGACTAAAAATTAAATTGTAGGGGATAGAATAAATAAAAATATTATTCGACTAAATTATCAAAAACAGAAATATATATGGGTCAATTTCGGCTAAAAATAAACTTTTAGGGACTAATATGAACAAAAATAAACCCCAAATCCCTAAACCAATCCCATAACCCCAAACATTCAACTTAAAACATTTACCCCTAAACCCCAAACCCTAAATCTTATAGTCACTGATAATTAAAGTCCAATCTGAATCCCTAATCCCTAAACTATTCCTATAACCCTGGACACTCAACTTAAAACATATATTATACCTTTAAACCCCAAACATCAGCCCCTAAATCTTATAAACCATAATAATTAAAGTGCAATCCTAATCCCTGAATCCCTTAATCCATAAACTAATCTCATAACCCCAAACACTCAACTTAAAACATGTATTAAACCCCTAAACCCTAAACCTCAACCCCTAAACCATACAATCACTAATAATTGCTACTTGAAAGCCTAATCCCCTAATCCCTAACTAAACACATAACCCCAAACACTCAACTTTGCACATTTACCCTTAAACCCCAAACCTCAACCCCTAAATCTTTTGATCACTAATAATTGCTACTTGCAAGACTAATCCCCTAATCCCTAAACTAATCCCATAACCCCAAACACTAAACTTGACACATTTATCCCTAAACCCCAAATCCCAACCCCTAAATCTTATAAACACAAGTAATTTTAATTAAATACATTATAATTAAAATTATAATAATTTGAATATTAAATTAAATTAATTAAAAACATTAAATTTTTAATTTTTAATTAAATATTAATTTAAATTTATAATTTAAATAAATTAAATATACACTAATAATTTAATTAAATACATTATAATTAAAATTACAAGAATTTAAATATTAAATTAAATATTAATTTAAGGATTAGGATCCACTTACACGGTGTAAAACTCATTTAGTTTTACACTAATTTTAGACCGTTGGATGATGGTAATAAATGAGTGTAAAACTAAATGAGTTTTATACCATATAACTGGATCACATCCCTTAATTTAAATATATTAACTTTATAATTTTTAATTAAATATTAATTTAAAGTTATAATAAATTAAATATAAACTAATAATTTTAATTAAATACATTATAATTAAAAATTAATTTAAATATTAATTAAATAATTATAAATATTAATTAAAATAAAATTATTAAAATAATATATTTACCCTAAGTATAAATGCACCCTTAAAAGGGTTTGGCCGAAGCCCTAGCCCCCTAAAAATACTATATATATATGATCCGCTTACACATAATATAAAAAATTATAAGTGATCAAAATGTTATTTTTTAAAAATTTAAAGAATAAAAATAAAAAATTATAAAATATAAGTGACCAACCATTTTGTTTACCCTATAAGAAAAAAAATCAATGGCATTAGCGCCAAAATCCTAAAATCTTCCCGCCATTTATAATATTAAAATATATAATTATAATCCTAATTTTATTGAAATCATTCAAAAACTCTTCCCGCCATTTATAACATTAAAATATATAATTATACTATCAAATTTACTTTATTTTCATCAAAATTATTTATCAACAACTTTAATTTGTGTACAATAATTAAAAATTACGGTATTATAATTACAACTATGAATTTAAAACAATGGAAACGGTTAACCTTCTAATATTAGGATTTTATCAAATCAACAAAAAGTTTTCAATCTTCCCCAATAAAACTTGGTCAAATTAATCAATAAAATTTGGTTAAGTTAATAAAAAAGACAAATGAATATCTATACTTAGTAGTGTCAAGTGTGATTTGGTTAAAAGAAAATATAAATATATAGAAAACATAAATATGTTTTTTCTTTCCTTTTTTTAAATTTTAATTGATTATATATGCAGGGACTAGAAATTTGGAGTAGAATAAAATAAAAAATGAATAGGGGTTAGTTTGGAGAAAAAAATAATTTTTAGGGACTAGAATAAATTGGACTAAATTGTCAAAAAATATAAATAAATATGAGGCAATTTTGACTAAAAATTAAATTGTAGGAACTTGAATAAACTAAAATATTATTAGACTAAATTACAAAAAATAGAAATTCCACTAATTTCCTTCAAAATTTTGGGTGGCTTATTCCCCTAATTCCCTCTAAATTTTTGGGTGGCTTTTATCCCTCCAAAAATTTTAGACTAAAAGTAAATTAATCTCAAACCTAAAAAATTGGTGGCTTATTTCCCTCCAAAATTTTGTCTTTTCCCTTTTTTTACCATTTGTTTTTTTCAACCAATTGTTTTAGTTTAATTCAATTGAGTCCCAACTTAGATTAATTTAATTGAAATTCCATATTTAGTTTTAGAATTCTTTTAATTATGTCTGTGATTTATGCTTCTAGATTTTAGTTTAGCTCAATTAAATTCTAAGTTTAATGAGTTAATTCAATTCAAACATTATTATTATTATAACAATAATAAACTTTGATTAAATATAATTATACACAAAATTTTGATATGGATGTAAACATGTAATTGTACACATGATAACATCAACATGAAAGTTAAAACTTTAATTTAGTTCAAACTTAGTAATTCAACCTTGACAAATTATTTATATTGAATGAGTTACTAAGCATATTGAATTATTACTAAGCATTGAATTATTTAATAAAATTTCAGACTTAGTAGTGTCCAATGAATATCTAAAACCAATCTTTCTTTTTTTTTGATATTTTTAATTGATTATACATGTATGTTTAACAAAAAGATTATTTAACACTTTAAATAGATTTAAAAAATAACATTTTACATTTATCAACACTTTAAATTCATCAAATCATAGGCTTCCTCAATTACATGTTAGGTAAATCAAGCCAGGTCAATATTAGCTCAGGTCAACAACAGGTCGGGTTCAAAACAAGTCAGGTCAATTAACAGGTCGGGTAAAATCGGATCTCGGGTCGATTTAGTCAGGTAATATCGATTATCTGCCAGGTTAGTCTCGGGTTCGGGTTCGTCTCAATCAGGTGCAGGTCAGGTTTTGGGTCTACAGTAATAGGTTCAATTCGGGTTCGAGTCGTTCTCAGTCAGATGCAGGTCAGGTTCAGTTACTACAGTAACAGGTCCAACTCGGGTTCGGGTCAACAACAGTCGGTTACAAATTGGTTTCGAGTCATCGCATCCTTAGGTCAAACCAGGTTCTGACTCGAACAGGTTTCAGTCGGGTTTTCAGGTCGGGTCAGCTTTTTACATCCCTATATGCTATCTTCTTTGTTGAACATTGCAGCGGCCAAGGTAGTCTTCAAAAACCATCCTAAATGCAAAATAGTGTCACACATTTATGTTTCGCAAATGATCTTCTTATCTTCATCAATGGCTCAATTGATTATTTCATGGGTGTGATGAGTGTGCTAGACCAATTTATGAAATGTTTGGCCTGGAACTAAATGCCAAAAAAATTGAATTCTTTGCTTGAGGAATTTTAGATGAGCAAATAAATGATATCCATGCTGTCATTGGTTTTAAACAAGGGAAACTGTAACCCCTTCACCTGGCCTAGTCGAATCCGAACTAAAAGGATCACATTAGGTTTGCCTAAGCAAACATGAGCTAATAACCTAAATCGGGTCCATTTTTTCATTTTATCTTTTCTAAATGCATCAAATCAATATTCTATGTTGAACATGCTTCAACGGAAATGTTATGTTGAAAACAAATTTCAAAACAGGGTTCAATTGCACAAATACGCATTTTAGGGACCAAAATATAATTTCCACAAATTACAGGGTCTTTATTTGAAATTGAGATTACCAATCCTTCATTAGTCCCATTTCATGCTCACATGTTACATTCTGGCTGAAGACAATCATCCAAATATATTCAGTTGCATACATAACATTCAGGGACTAAACTGCATCCTTTTCAAACTTCAGCAGATATAAGCATAAATTTATACACTGCGGACCGATATGGGCTACCCCGTTTCAATACGGTTCAACCAACTTAACAGCTCTGCATACCGAAATGCTAAGCTCTGTATCGATACGGTTTTGTAGGTAGTCTCGTACCAATACGGCTATCTCCCCGTACCGATCCCTTATGGTTCGTGTTTTAAAATCAGATTACAATAGCTAGAAGGCGTACTGGTGCAGGAGATCGTGTACCGATACCCTTTGTTAAATTTCGATAAAATAAGCATTTCAGACCTCAAATAGTGACACCAGGGAGCTCGTATCGGTACGTTGAGGCCTGTAATGACCTTTAGGTCTAACATATGACACTTTAGCTCATTCTAATCACATAACACTTACCTAAACATCATGTAACATCATAAACATGCTTAACATCAACATACCAATATTTGAAGCACTTCTAGCAAGCCTAACTCACTCATCCACAATATCTAGAGGCATGCTTCCTACTCAACATCCAAAACACAAAATCAAACACATATCAAACACTTTAAACCTCTTACAAGTCTAAACCAACATATAAAACTTGTACAAACAGGGAGTCTAGCAAACAACCCTCCCAAATCAACATTTGACACATTGCCCTTCTTACTACTATGTAATGTTTCAAACCATACTTTGCAACCAAGTCCTTGGATATCCTTCCTTGCTTGCTTGCTGTCTTCCAATCCCCTAATATGCATTGATGATAAAGAGAGTGTAAGCACATAATGCTTAGTAAGGAGCGCTCAAAACACAAAACATCATCCAATGTTTTTTAAAATCAGTTTATTCCCGAAACCATTGGCAAATGTCTTATTACAAAAACCATCATGCCTTACTTTCAACATATGCACTTAACCCTTTTAAAATCATGCATATTAAACCATATGCAACATGTATCATGGATTCAACAGCATAATCCCATATGCAACCCTTAATTTAAGCTTTCTCATGCATAACAACCCATATGCAAAGCTTAAAGAGTATTCACATGTATAAATCACATTATACAAACAATCCTTCAACATGATATACCAATTCATCATATTGGCTTACAAGTGATCCTTTCCAAAACCTCATTACTTTTATCAAACCACATCAGATACACAGATTACCAAGCGATATCCCAATCACTTACAACCCAATGGCATGGAGTAAATGCAACACATGCATTACCTCTACACTACCAAGGCTCATCCTCTAATTTAGAGTAAACGCTTCCAATGCATCACCTCTGCGGTAATAGTCGGAGTAAAAACCATTGAAGCATTACCTCAACAATATTGGGTTCACATAGTCAGAGTAAATACTTTCAACACATTACCTCTACGAACTATGGGCGACTTATTATAGTGCACTTTAAATCCTATGGCCGACCAATTATATCCGATAACATTTTAATACCATCACTTCCCAATATAATCCATTTCATTAACATCAACTCATTGTTTTCATATGCATCAATTAAAACCATTTATCCAATGATTTTGACCAAGCATTACCAATGTTCATAAATGTTATCAAAAACATGCATTACTTCCAAATGCGTCAACATTATTTCATAAACATTTTCCAGCATTGAACCATGCTCAAATCATGCATATACAGTGAGTAATCAATTCATTAAAACAAGTACATAAAAACCAATTGCCAAACTGAGTTTGAGAGAGAATTCATCCTTTACTTACTTCTGAGCTTAGACTAGCATTTCAAGCTTGATCTAAACACCCAAACACAACTTTCAAACCTTTGTAAAGTTGTAAACACGTTCTCACTCACCGACATGCAAAGCCCCACTTGCTGATACGGTAAACACACCTCCAAAGCTTTCAAAACGTTCGCTCAAGCTTGAGGACCATCTTTCCCTATTTTTTCCACACAACAACAGAGGATTCAATGCATCACAATGCATTCAACAACCCAGCATATCAATTCACATAAATCATCAACATACACTACCCAATTACACTCCACAACACCCGAAATCAACATCAAACATCATTCAAACTTAACCCATCCAAAACCTAACGTTTTAACTCATCAATTAACATTTAAAAACACAACAACATCATCCTTATACATCTAGCATTCAATAAACCTCCACAACACTCCAAAAACTCACAACTAACAACCTAGAAAAATTAGAGATTCACATAGTTTCAGGATTCCAATGTTAAAGCCCACTTATTAACATTATTAAACATCAAAATCATAATTAAAATCAATCAAGAACTCGGCAAAATAGAGTCTATACGAAAATCCATCAATCTAATCAATTAAACATTGATTTAACCAATTTTCTATAATTAAATCACCAAATCAGGTTAGAAAACATATGTAAAGGATCAATAACTTGGAAATTTTAGTAAAGAACCTTATATTAGAGGAAAAGAACGAAGCTCACCTCTAAATTTGGCTTTCATCCTAATTGGATGGATTTTCTTGCGAAAACAATATCAAATCAAATAGGTTTTCTTAGGAAACCATTAAAGATTAATTTGAAAACAAAATAATGTTGAAATCAAGTATTTATCTAAGAAAATTGAAGTGGAAAAAAGTGTTTGACTGGAGAGAATTTGATAGAAAACTTTTGGTGAAAAGTTAGTTACGTGAAATTTTCTTTAAAAGCTAATTATGAAAGTAACTTCAACAAGCCTTTTTATTTAATATAAAACCTTTTTAAAATAACCAAATAAAAAAGAAAAAGTTTGATATTAGACTTTGGCCAAATAGCTCCTTAAAGATTCTAAGTTTTGACCCTTTTACAAAACAGTCACCAAAAATAGTTTTAAAACTTTACATTTTGGTCACTATCCAAAATGTCCAATTTCGAAATCCCTTTTACCAAAAAATTAACGAACAAAGACTGTAAACCACTCTTGAAAAAATTAGAGCTAAGTTGAGCATATGGTCCAACAAAAAGCTTAGCTATGGAGATCGTTTGCAGCTAATTAAAGATGTTCCCTTCAGCATCTTCAATTATTAGAGCCGACATCTTATTCTCCCCAAAATGGTGATCTTAAGAATTGAACAAATGTGTTTTCACTTCTTCTAAAAAGGGATTGATACTCCTATTAAGGGTGCTAGAGTAAACTAACAACAAATTTGTAACTTAAAATCTGAGGGCAGCCTAGGTGTTAAAAGTCTGCATTCTTGGAACAAAATTCTAGCCTTCAACTATTAAGAAAATTCATAGCTGGTGATGGATCTCTATGAGTGACTTGGATAAATGAGTATGCACTAAAGGAGCCAGATATCTAGCAAGTCGAAAACAAACCTCACTTTAGCTGGTCCTTGAAGAGACTTCTGAAGCTACAACCTGAATGTAACGCCTCAGTTTTGGGCTTAGCGGTTTAAGGGCTAGTTAGACGTTCTGGTGGATCGGGTAAGAGATTCGAGTCGAGTTCGGGAATAAATATTTTTGAGTAAGATAAAATATAAAGAATGGTTAAAAATTATATTTAAATATATGGAAAATATTGGTGAAATCAATTTTGGAAAATGGGTTTTGGAAGGGTGACATTTTGGTTAGTGATTAAAATGTAATTTTTGAAAATTGTTTTTTGGTACCCTAATGATCGAGGGGTTATATGTTACCCTAACGGCTAGGCCAAGATGTTGGTTTACCGAAAACTCCATCCAAGTATCCTAAAGGTCGAGGGGTTATATGGTACCGTAAACTCCCGTTAGAGGATTAAGTGTCTAACCGATTATTGGGTTGGTGTCCCTATGTGTTGTAAATTGTACTCGGTTAGTAATGTACCGCAATTGTGATTGTATCGCTATTCTGTTGAGATGGCTTGAAGTGTTGTGAGGACTTGTTGAATCCGTGTATCCGATGAACTATTTTGATAAAGGAACTTGGTTATGATCATTTGTAAGCCAATATAATTGTTAGTGAATCATGTGATGGTTATGATGTATAATGTGATTTATACATGTTTACTCTTTAAGCTTTGCATATGGTTTGTTATGCATGAGAAGGCTTACATTGAGGCTTAGGATGGGATTTGATGTTGTTTAATGATACATGTTGCATATGGTTTAATTGCTGGTTTCTAAAGATGTTAAGTGCATGGTTTTCAAGGCATGATTGTGTTTTGAAAGATGTTTAAAAGATGATTGAAATGATATTTCAATGTGTTGTTTAGAAATGGTTTTAATGCATTGATGGTGTGCTGTTTTTTAGCACTCCTCACTAAGCCTAGTGTGCTTACGCTCTCTTTGTTCATCAATGCAGAGAATTAAAGGCTCGAAAGGCAGTGGGAAGTAAGGGATCACAAAAGACTTGGTACCAATAGTATGTTTTTGAGTTAGACTATAAGTAATAAGGGCAATGGGGTTCTGTTATTGTTTTAGGAGGTGTTTTGCTAAACTCCCTATTTAAGCAAGTTTGTTTTGCTGCTCTTAGGTTGTAAAAGGCCATTTTGGATTGTTTGTGGTGATGGTTTGAGATTTCATGTTTTGCTTGCTTTGGTTTCTAGGGAGCATGCCTCTAGATTTATATTTGAATCATGATGCCATGAACTAATGTTGAAACTAGGTTGTTTTGATGTGGCTGGACCCTTGAATATGTTGGATGTATATTAGAAGCATGTTAGGGTGTTTTGTTATGTTTGAAAGCATGTTTAACTAGCAAATGTAGACATTTCAGGCTAGGCGTACCGGTACGGGTGTCACTGTTTCAGTATGAGTAAGCCATTTTAGGCTTAGCGTACCGGTACACAGTCAAGTTTTTAGTACGGACTTAGGCAAATTTGGTTAGCGTTTCGGTATGTGAAGAGATGTTTCGATATGGTATAGTGTTTTTATGAAGGGCGCGTATCGAAACGAGTTTATGCTTCTGGAATTTTGAAGTATGAATTAGTGAATGCGTATCTATACACTCCCTTGCCTGTACCGATACGGTGGCAGTTAAATTAGTTATTTGGAATATTTTGAAGTTCGGGTTCTTACGTTTTAGTCCCTGAATGTTGTGGATGCAATCGAATGAGTATGGATGACCTTTTTGGGCTTCTTTTCTATAGGTGTACATGAAACCTGATTAATTTAAGGATGGTAACATAAAAATGGGTTAATCCTTGTAGTTTTCTAAAATTACAATTTGGTCTCTAAATTGCAATTGTGTTCAATTGGACGTTAATTTGATGTCCGATTGAGTTGATTTTTCACTTTTGATCAGTAGGTTAATAATTATGCATCTAGACAAGATAAAAGAAAAAAAGTGGATGTGTTCTGGGTTTCATATTCGCAGTTTACTTCGGTAAACCTAATGTAGCTCGCTCGATTCGGTCTTGCGACTAGGCCAGGTCGAGGGGTTATATTTGGTGGTATCAGAGACATGTTTGCGATAATTGGGAGTTAGTACGGTTGTTGTAATGTTGTCGTGATTTGTAATTCGTTATTTGTGATGCACGGTGATTGTAATATGCATAGTGGTTGCTTTATGCTATGTTGGGGGGAATTTGGGAAACCCATTGCCTTATTATTATAGTCTGAAATGTTATGATTTTGAAATGGAAGTCTTGGATCCCTTCTTGAAGTTGGCCTAACTATTTTGTTTTGAAATGATTGTCATTCCTTAGTTATATTTTTAGCACGATGGGACCGAGGAGAGAGTTACGATCTGGTACGATTACTGCTGCCATTGGTTAAGGAAACGAGGAGGATGTTGTACCTCCTGATGGGTTGCCGCTGCCCCCACCTAATCCATATGTGAATGTGGAGCAAGTACCACCTATGCCAGCTGGGCCAGGGATAGGTGACATGAAACCTCGATTTAGGCCATGACCGTGTGTTTTTGCAAGAGCGTGATTTGCAAGTGTTCATGTACCGCTCCGGTGGTTGGGCGAGCATGTGTTTACCATTAGAGCATCTTCGTAGTCTGGATGGAGTTGAGTTTCGTGGTTTAGCACCGAAGGATTATGAGGATTGGTTGGCCAGTACAGAGAGGAAACTGGGCCAGATAGGTTGTTCGGATGCCCGTAAACTAGGATGTGTTGTTTCTCTATTGTAGGGAGATGCTTATACATGTTGGACTACCATAATATTCGGGATGGTAACCAATGATGTAACTTGGGAGTTCTTTTTGGTACTTTTCGGAAGAAGTACTTGGTAGTCCGGTATCCGACGAAAAAAAGAGTTGATGGCTCTTGTGCGGGCGATTCGCTTTTACGAGTATGAGGTGCAGTTTGTGAGGCTGACCAGGTATGCACCTGAGTTAGTCTTTGACGAGCGTCAGCGACGTGATCGTTTCTGCTACGGGCTTGTGCATGAAGTTAAGACATACATGCTTGCTGCTGAATATACCAATTTTGATGTACTGGTTATACGAGCCAAGGACATTGAACAGAACCTTGGTTTGCCTTCTAGGTCTTGAGGCTTTAGCTCTGGTAAGAGAGTAGCAGATTCTAGTTTTGGCGGTGGTCAGGCCAATAGACACCGTGATAGGAGGTATTACCTTGATCAGAGACGAGGTAGAGGTGTTGTTAGGCGTGGACCATAGGGGCATGGTACCCATGTTAGGGCTTTGCATAATACCTACTGGCTTGTGAATTGCGTGATCATTTGAGGTGAGATGCCCATGTTTGGCCAGAGAGGGTCAGGCACCTACGGTTGTTGTGGCCAATGCTTGTTGGAGTTGCGGGTCTGACCACCATCTGAGACGTAATTGTCCTTTGTTAGCCAAAGGTGGGTAGGGTGCTGCGCCTATTGTTACTCCGCAGAGAGGCTGTGGTCATAGCCGTGGGCCGTTTCAGCATAGAGATGGTAGGCAGATGACTGTGGCTCATACCATTTCTAACCAGCTTAAGGGAGGTAGACCAGCTAGGGTGTATCCACACCTTGAGGGTCACAATGACACCGATGTGATCACAGGCACTTTCACTTTATAGTATTTATCGTTGTATTCATTGGTTGATTATGGTTCTACCCATTCATACATCTTGAGTGAGCATGCACAGTTACTTGATATACTTGTTGAAATTCTTAATATGGGTGTTAGAGTGACCAGTTCTCTTGGAGAGACAGTTGTGGTTAGGAAGTTGTATCGTAGATGTCCACTGATGGTTCAGGGATATGTGTTTGTCGTAGATTTGATGGAGTTGCCATTCCATGGTTTTGATATTTTTGGTCATAGATTGGTTGACCGAGTATAGGGCTGTGGTAGATTTTGAGTCCAAACGGATATCCTTGAGGTTATCGGATGATTTTGAGGTAGTGGTTGTAGGTGAGAATGCTAAGTTCTTATCTAATACTGTTTCGGCTTTGGAAGCGAGACGTCTGTTGGATTCCAGATGTCAGGCTTTCTTGGCCTATGTTATGAATTCGGGTTCGAAAAAGTTGAAGGTGCAGGATATTCGCACGGTATGTGAGTTTTTGGGTATTTTTCTGGAAGAGTTGTCGGGGTTGCCACTGGATCGAGAGGTAAAGTTTGACATTGAGGTTTATACGGATACGGTATGCTCTGTATTGCATGGCCCCGAATGAGTTAAAAACGCAACTGCAGTATTTCACCGTGGGGTGCACCGGTGTTGTTTGTAAAAAAGAAGAAGGGACGTTGCGGATGTGTATAGATTATCGGCAACTGAAAAAGTTGACGATAAAGAATAAGTATTCTTTGCAGCGGATTGATGATCTGTTTGATCAGTTTTGGGGTGATTCTGTGTTCTCTAAGATAGATTTGAGGTCTGGGTACTATTAGTTGAAGGTGAAAGATGTGGATGTCCCTAAGACAGCTTTTCGTATGAGGTACGAACATTATGAGTTTGTGGTGATGTCATTTAGGTTGACCAATGCACTGGCTGCTTTTATGGACATGATGAATCAGGTGTTCCATAAGTTTTTAGATCAGTTTATGGTCGTGTTTATCGATGATATCCTAGTGTACTCTCGTACCAAGGAGGATCATGATAGACATTTACGGATTGTGCTTCAAACATTGTTGGCTAATCAGATTTATGCCAAGTTAAGCAAGTGTGAGTTCTGGCTTAAGGAGGTTGTTTTCCTTGGGCATGTGGTATCGGCCGAGAGGATTCATGTTGATCCGCACAAGATTAAGGACGTAATGAGTTGAAGGTGCCTAAATCTGTGATAGAAGTTCAGAGTTTCTTGGTTTGGCTGGTTATTATCGTAGGTTTGCTGAAGGGTTTTCTAGTGTAGCTGCTCCATTGACCAAGTTGTTGCAAAAAAATGTTTGTTTTGAGTGGTCGGAGGATAGGCAGGGGGCTTTTGAAAGGTTGAAGGAAGCTTTGACGCGAGCTCCGTCTTGGTTCAACCAGTACCAGGGAAAGAGTTTGTTGTCTATAGTGACACGTCCTATGTTGGGCTTGGTTGTGTGCTTATGCATCCAGACAGTTGAAGGTGCATGAGCGTAATTACCCTACTCATGACTTTGAGCTTGCAACAATTATTTTTGTTTTGAAAATCTGGAGGTATTACTTTTATGGTGAAAATGTGTGGTTTATACGGATCATAAGAGTTTGAAGTATCAGTTTTCGCAGAAAGAGTTGAATCTTAGGCAACGAAGATGGTTGGAGTTGCTTAAAGATTATAATCTGTCTATTGAGTATCAACTGGGTAAAGCTAACGTTGTAGCTGATGATTTGAGTAGGAAAGCTGATGTGGAGTTGAGAGTTATGTTTGCTCAGTTGAATGTGACTTGTGACGGTGGGTTGTTAGCTGAGTTGCAAGTGAAACCGTCCTTGTCGTAGCTGATCAAGGAGAAGCAACCACATGATGATAGTTTGGTACCGTATGTGAAGGATACCATGGATGAGAATCCTACATATTTTTATTTTAATGATGATGAAGTGTTGTGTTTTAAAGGTCAGGTTGTGGTGCCTGTAGATAAGGAGTTGAGGCGTATCATTTTGACCAAAGCGCATGCTAGTCATTTTGCTATGCGTCCTGGTAGTACTAAGATGTATCGAGGTTTGAAGGAAGAGTTCTATTGGGTTGGCTTGAAGAAAGATGTGGCTGATTTTGTTGCTCGATGCGTGGTATGTTAGCGTGTGAAAGCTGAGCACCAGTTCCTTCCTTCCGGTTGTTGCATCCGTTGAGGATACGTAATGGAAATGGGAAAGAATCACCATGGATTTTGTGTTTGGGTTGCCTTTGACACGACTCAAAAAGAATTATATTTGGGTGATTGTTGATCGATTTACTGAAGTGTGCGCATTTTGTACTAGTGCATACGACGTATACTTTGGATATGTTGGCGATCTGTACATTTCGAGATTGTGCGTTTGCATCGGGGTGCCTAAGTCCATAGTTTCAGATAGAGATCCGTGTTTTACAGCAAGGTTTTGGGTGTGCTTGCATCGTGCTCTTGGAACACGGCTGAACTTCAAGATTTATTATCATCCTTAGACGGATAGACAGAATGAGTGTGTGATCTGGTCTTGGAGGATATGTTGAGGTGTTGTATCATTGAGTTCCAGGAACATGGGAAAACAATTGCCTTTAGTGGAGTTTGCTTATAATAATAGCTATCGCTAGTATACTGAGATGGCACCGTATGAGGCTTTGTATGGTAGGAAGTGTCGTTACACGTTGTGTTGGGCTGAAGTTGGGGAAAAACATGTTTCCATGCTGATGTGTTGAAAGACACCAATGAAAAGGTGAAGTTGGTATGTGAGCACTTGAGAGCGGCGGATCGTCGAAATCCTATGAAATTTGAAGTGTAGAGATATAGAGTATGTTGTTGGTGAGCGAGTGTTTTTGAAGGTGTCGCCTTGGAAGAAGGTGATGCGTTTTGGGCGGAAAGAAAAGTTTAGCCCGAGGTTTATTGGACCATACAAGGTGGTTGAGCATGTGGGTCCTATTGCTTACCGTTTGAGGTTACCTCCTAAGTTGGAGAGGATTCATGATGTGTTTCATGTTTCGATGTTGCGGAGGTATCAGTCGGATCCATCGCATGTTATGCTAGTGGATGATATTGAGTTAAGGCCAGATCTATCTTATGATGAGGAACCAATATAGATTCTTGACACCAGCAGTAATGTTCTACGTGGTAAGACGTTTGATCTTGTTAAGGTGTTGTGGAGGCACCGCGGAGTTGAGGAGGCCACGTGGGAACGCAAGACGGACATGTTGGAACAATTTTTGCATTTGTTTTCTCCAGGTAAAATTTTGAGAACGAAATTTCTTAAATGGGGGAGAGTTGTAACGTCCCGATTTTGGGCCTAGCGATTTAAGGGCTAGTTAGGCGGTGCAGTGGACCGGTGAGGATTCGAGTCGAGTTCGGGAATAAATATTTTTGAGTAAGATAAAAATATAAATATTGGTGAAATAAATTTTGGAAAATGGGTTTTGGAAGGGTGACATTTTGGTTAGTGATTAAAATGTAATTTTTTGAAAATTGTTTTTTGGTACCCTAATGATCGAGGGGTTATATGTTACCCTAACGGCTAGGCCAAGATGTTGGTTTACCGAAAACTCCATCCAAGTATCCTAAAGGTCGAGGGGTTATATGGTACCGTAAACTCCCGTTAGAGGATTAAGTGTCTAACCGATTATTGGGTTGGTGTTCCTATGTGTTGTAAATTGTACTCGATTAGTAATGTACCGCAATTGTGATTGTATCGCTATTCTGTTGAGATGGCTTGAAGTGTTGTGAGGACACTTGTTGAATCTGTGTATCCGATGAACTATTTTTATAAAGGAACTTGGTTATGATCACTTGTAAGCCAATATAATTGTTGATGAATCATGTGATGGTTATGATGTATAATGTGATTTATACATGTTTACACTTTAAGCTTTGCATTGGTTTGTTATGCATGGGAATGCTTAAATTGACGTTGAGCAATTGGATTTGCTTGTTGTTAATGATACATGTTGCATATGGTTTAATATGCTGCTTTTAAAAGTGTTAAGTGCATGGTTTGCAAGTCATGATAATGTTTTAAAAATGTTTAAAAGATGATTGAGATGAGATTTCAATGTGTTGTTGAGAAATGGTTTTAATGCATTGATGGTGTATTGTTTTTGAGCACTCCTCACTAAGCCTATTGTGCTTACGCTCTCTTTGTCTATCAATAAAGAGAATTAAAGGTTTGAAAGGCAATAGGAAGCAAGGGATCACAAAAGACTTGGTATCAAAAGTATGTTTTTGAGTTAGACTATAAATAATAACTGCAATGGGGGTTACGTTGTTTTGGGAGGTGTTGTGCTAAACTTCCTATTTGAGCAAGTTTGAGTTGCTGCTCTGGGTTTGTAAAAGGCCATTTTGGATTGTTTGTGGTGATGGTTTGAGATTTCATGTTTTGCTTGCTTTGGTTTTTAGGAAGCATGCCTCTAGATTTACATTTGAAGCATGTTGCCATGAATTGATGTTGTAACTAGGCTTTTTTTATATGGCTTGACCCTGTAATATGTTGGATGTATATTAGAAGCATGTTAGGGTGTTTTGTTATGTTTGAAAGCATGTTTAACTAGCAAATGTGGACATTTCAGTCCAAGTGTACCGATGCGGTGTCCTTTATTTCGATATGAGTAAGCCATTTTAGGCTTAACGCGTGCAGTACAATCAAAGTTTTTAGTATGGGCTTAGGCAAATTTGGCCAGTGTTTCGGTATGCGAGGAGATGTTTCAATACGACATAGTGTTTTTATGAAGGGCATTTCGATACGCGTGGGCGTACCGGAACGAGTTTATGCTATTGGAAATTTTGAAGTATGAATTAGTGAATGCATATTGATACACCCCCTTGCTTGTACCGATATGGTGGCAGTTAAATTAGTTATTTGGAATATTTTGAAGTTCTATTTCTTACGTTTTAGTCCCTGAATGTTGTGGATGCAATCGAATGAGTATGGATGACCTTTTTGGGCTTCTTTTTCTATAGGTGTACATGAAACCCGATTAATTTAAGGATGGTAACATAAAAATGGGTTAATCCTTGTAGTTTTCTAAAATTACAATTTGGTCTCTAAATTGCAATTGTGTTCAATTGGACGTTAATTTGATGTCCGATTGAGTTGATTTTTCACTTTTGATCAGTAGGTTAATAATTATGCATCTAGACAAGATAAAAGAAAAAAAGTGGATGTGTTCTGGGTTTCATATTCGCAGTTTACTTCGGTAAACCTAATGTAGCTCGCTCGATTCGGTCTTGCGACTAGGCCAGGTCGAGGGGTTATATTTGGTGGTATCAGAGACATGTTTGCGATAATTGGGAGTTAGTACGGTTGTTGTAATGTTGTCGTGATTTGTAATTCGTTATTTGTGATGCACGGTGATTGTAATATGCATAGTGGTTGCTTTATGCTATGTTGGGGGGAATTTGGGAAACCCATTGCCTTATTATTATAGTCTGAAATGTTATGATTTTGAAATGGAAGTCTTGGATCCCTTCTTGAAGTTGGCCTAACTATTTTGTTTTGAAATGATTGTCATTCCTTAGTTATATTTTTAGCACGATGGGACCGAGGAGAGAGTTACGATCTGGTACGATTACTGCTGCCATTGGTTAAGGAAACGAGGAGGATGTTGTACCTCCTGATGGGTTGCCGCTGCCCCCACCTAATCCATATGTGAATGTGGAGCAAGTACCACCTATGCCAGCTGGGCCAGGGATAGGTGACATGAAACCTCTGATTTAGGCCATGACTGGTGTGTTTCAGGCAGCAGTTGCAAGTGTTCATGTACCGGCTCCAGTGGTTGGGCAGACAGGTTTACCATTAGAGCATCTTCGTAGTCTGGATGGAGTTGAGTTTCGTGGTTTAGCACCGAAGGATTATGAGGATTGGTTGGCCAGTACAGAGAGGAAACTGGGCCAGATAGGTTGTTCGGATGCCCGTAAACTAGGATGTGTTGTTTCTCTATTGTAGGGAGATGCTTATACATGTTGGACTACCATAATATTCGGGATGGTAACCAATGATGTAACTTGGGAGTTCTTTTTTGGTACTTTTCAGAAGAAGTACTTGGTAGTCTGTATCTGGACGAAAAAAAGAGAGTTGATGGCTCTTGTGCGGGGCAGTATTCTGTTTCTGAGTATGAGGTGCAGTTTGTGAGGCTGAGCAGGTATGCACCTGAGTTAGTCTTTGACGAGCGTCAGCGACGTGATCGTTTCTGCTACGGGCTTGTGCATGAAGTTAAGACATACATGCTTGCTGCTGAATATACCAATTTTGATGTACTGGTTATACGAGCCAAGGACATTGAACAGAACCTTGGTTTGCCTTCTAGGTCTTGAGGCTTTAGCTCTGGTAAGAGAGTAGCAGATTCTAGTTTTGGCGGTGGTCAGGCCAATAGACACCGTGATAGGAGGTATTACCTTGATCAGAGACGAGGTAGAGGTGTTGTTAGGCGTGGACCATAGGGGCATGGTACCCATGTTAGGGCTTTGCATAATACCTGCGGCTTGTGAATTGCGTGATCATTTGAGGTGAGATGCCCATGTTTGGCCAGAGAGGGTCAGGCACCTACGGTTGTTGTGGCCAATGCTTGTTGGAGTTGCGGGTCTGACCACCATCTGAGACGTAATTGTCCTTTGTTAGCCAAAGGTGGGTAGGGTGCTGCGCCTATTGTTACTCCGCAGAGAGGCTGTGGTCATAGCCGTGGGCCGTTTCAGCATAGAGATGGTAGGCAGATGACTGTGGCTCATACCATTTCTAACCAGCTTAAGGGAGGTAGACCAGCTAGGGTGTATCCACACCTTGAGGGTCACAATGACACCGATGTGATCACAGGCACTTTCACTTTATAGTATTTATCGTTGTATTCGTTGGTTGATTCTGGTTCTACCCATTCATACATCTTGAGTGAGCATGCACAGTTACTTGATATACTTGTTGAAATTCTTAATATGGGTGTTAGAGTGACCAGTTCTCTTGGAGAGACAGTTGTGGTTAGGAAGTTGTATCGTAGATGTCCACTGATGGTTCAGGGATATGTGTTTGTCGTAGATTTGATGGAGTTGCCATTCCATGGTTTTGATATTTTTGGTCATAGATTGGTTGACCGAGTATAGGGCTGCGGTAGATTTTGAGTCCAAACGGATATCCTTGAGGTTATCGGATGATTTTGAGGTAGTGGTTGTATGTGAGAATGCTAAGTTCTTGTCTAATACTGTTTCGGCTTTGGAAGCGAGACGTCTGTTGGATTCCAGATGTCAGGCTTTCTTGGCCTATGTTATGAATTCGGGTTCGAAAAAGTTGAAGGTGCAGGATATTCGCACGGTATGTGAGTTTTTGGGTATTTTTCTGGAAGAGTTGTCGGGGTTGCCACTGGATCGAGAGGTAAAGTTTGACATTGAGGTTTATACGGATACGGTATGCTCTGTATTGCATGGCCCCGAATGAGTTAAAAACGCAACTGCAGTATTTCACCGTGGGGTGCACCGGTGTTGTTTGTAAAAAAGAAGAAGGGACGTTGCGGATGTGTATAGATTATCGGCAACTAAAAGAGTTGACGATAAAGAATAAGTATTCTTTGCAGCGGATTGATGATCTGTTTGATCAGTTTTGGGGTGATTCTGTGTTCTCTAAGATAGATTTGAGGTCTGGGTACTATTAGTTGAAGGTGAAAGATGTGGATGTCCCTAAGACAGCTTTTCGTATGAGGTACGAACATTATGAGTTTGTGGTGATGTCATTTGGGTTGACCAATGCACTGGCTGCTTTTATGGACATGATGAATCAGGTGTTCCATAAGTTTTTAGATCAGTTTATGGTCGTGTTTATCGATGATATCCTAGTGTACTCTCGCACCAAGGAGGATCATGATAGACATTTACTGGATTGTGCTTCAAACATTGTTGGCTAATCAGATTTATGCCAAGTTAAGCAAGTGTGAGTTACGCTTAGGAGGTTGTTTTCCTTGGGCATGTGGTATCGGCCGAGAGGATTCATGTTGATCCGCACAAGATTAAGGACGTAATGAGTTGGAAGGTGCCTAAATCATGATAGAAGTTCGAGTTTCTTGGTTTGGCTGGTTATTATCGTAGGTTTGCTTGAAGGGTTTTCTAGTGTAGCTGCTCCATTGACCAAGTTGTTGCAAAAAAATGTTTGTTTTGAGTGGTCGGAGGATAGGCGGGGGCTTTTGAAAGGTTGAAGGAAGCTTTGACGCGAGCTCGTCTTGGTTCAACCAGAACCGGGGAAAGAGTTTGTTGTCTATAGTGACACGTCCTATGTTGGGCTTGGTTGTGTGCTTATGCATCCGCACAGTTGAAGGTGCATGAGCGTAATTACCTACTCATGACTTTGAGCTTGCAACAATTATTTTTGTTTTGAAAATCTGGAGGTATTACTTTTATGGTGAAAATGTGTGGTTTATACGGATCATAAGAGTTTGAAGTATCAGTTTTCGCAGAAAGAGTTGAATCTTAGGCAACGAAGATGGTTGGAGTTGCTTAAAGATTATAATCTGTCTATTGAGTATCAACTGGGTAAAGCTAACGTTGTAGCTGATGATTTGAGTAGGAAAGCTGATGTGGAGTTGAGAGTTATGTTTGCTCAGTTGAATGTGACTTGTGACGGTGGGTTGTTAGCTGAGTTGCAAGTGAAACCGTCCTTGTCGTAGCTGATCAAAGAGAAGCAACCACATGATGATAGTTTGGTACCGTATGTGAAGGATACCATGGATGAGAATCCTACATATTTTTATTTTAATGATGATGAAGTGTTGTGTTTTAAAGGTCAGGTTGTGGTGCCTGTAGATGAGGAGTTGAGGCGTATCATTTTGACCAAAGCGCATGCTAGTCATTTTGCTATGCGTCCTGGTAGTACTAAGATGTATCGAGGTTTGAAGGAAGAGTTCTATTGGGTTGGCTTGAAGAAAGATGTGGCTGATTTTGTTGCTCGATGCATGGTATGTTAGCGTGTGAAAGCTGAGCACCAGTTCCCTTCCGGGTTGTTGCATCCGTTGAGGATACCAGAATGGAAATGGGAAAGAATCACCATGGATTTTGTGTTTGGGTTGCCTTTGACACAGACCAAAAAGAATTATATTTGGGTGATTGTTGATCGATTTACGAAGTGTGCGCATTTTGTACTAGTGCATACGACGTATACTTTGGATATGTTGGCCGATCTGTACATTTCTGAGATTGTGCGTTTGCACGGGGTGCCTAAGTCCATAGTTTCAGATAGAGATCCGTGTTTTACAGCAAGGTTTTGGGTGTGCTTGCATCGTGCTCTTGGAACACGGCTGAACTTCAGTACTTATTATCATCCTTAGACGGATAGACAGTCGGAGTGTGTGATACAGGTCTTGGAGGATATGTTGAGGTGCTGTATCATTGAGTTCCAGGGAACATGGGAAAAACAATTGCCTTTAGTGGAGTTTGCTTATAATAATAGCTATCAGGCTAGTATACAGATGGCACCGTATGAGGCTTTGTATGGTAGGAAGTGTCGTACACCGTTGTGTTGGGCTGAAGTTGGGGAAAAACATGTTTCCATGCTGATGTGTTGAAAGACACCAATGAAAAGGTGAAGTTGGTATGTGAGCACTTGAGAGCGGCTTCGGATCGTCAGAAATCCTATGCGAATTTGAAGTGTAGAGATATAGAGTATGTTGTTGGTGAGCGAGTGTTTTTGAAGGTGTCGCCTTGGAAGAAGGTGATGCGTTTTGGGCGGAAAGAAAAGTTTAGCCCGAGGTTTATTGGACCATACAAGGTGGTTGAGCATGTGGGTCCTATTGCTTACCGTTTGAGGTTACCTCCTAAGTTGGAGAGGATTCATGATGTGTTTCATGTTTCGATGTTGCGGAGGTATCAGTCGGATCCATCGCATGTTATGCTAGTGGATGATATTGAGTTAAGGCCAGATCTATCTTATGATGAGGAACCAATATAGATTCTTGACACCAGCAGTAATGTTCTACGTGGTAAGACGTTTGATCTTGTTAAGGTGTTGTGGAGGCACCGCGGAGTTGAGGAGGCCACGTGGGAACGCAAGACGGACATGTTGGAACAATTTTTGCATTTGTTTTCTCCAGGTAAAATTTTGAGAACGAAATTTCTTAAATGGGGGAGAGTTGTAACGTCCCGATTTTGGGCCTAGCGATTTAAGGGCTAGTTAGACGGTCTGGTGGACCGGGTGAGGGATTCGAGTCGAGTTCGGGAATAAATATTTTTGAGTAAGATAAAAATATGGAAAATGGTTAAAAATCATATTTAAATATATGGAAAATATTGGTGAAATAAATTTTGGAAAATGGGTTTTGGAACTGTGACATTTTGGTTAGTGACTAAAATGTAATTTTTGAAAACTATTTTTTAAAGTGACATATTGTAAATGATCAAATTCTTAGAATCCTTAAGGAGCTATTTTACCAAGTTTTTGCTGGTGGTTTCTCCCTTTAATTAAGACTTTTAACATGTGTTTTATAAAGTAATTAAAAGGGGTTTTGATAATAAAAGTTAGTTATTGGTTTTAAAGAAATTTGACGTAAACTTTTCTCTCCACTTCTTTTCTGCCAAACACTCTTGTTTTCATCAAAATCCAGAGGTAAGAGATCTTTTTACTTGGATTCTTGATTTGCAATTGCTTCTTTACCTTTGATTTACAAAACCTCTTTGAAATCTTGTGTTTTTCTAGCTTTAATCAACCAATTGAGGGAGAAATCACACAATAGATAGGAGGTTGATCCGAAAGTGATCGGTGAAGCTTCGGACGATTTGAACGCTTGATTTTGCATCTTCAAATTGAGGTTTCGCGTATCGGTGAGTGAGAACATGGATTTTAGCTTTAGCTTTGAAATGATTTAAAGGTGGTTTATGGGAGTTTAAATTGAGCTTGAAAGGCTGATTTAAACTCAGAAGTAAGTATTATGTGGTTTTATCTCTCGGTCGTGATTTTATGAAATGATTTTATGCACTTGTTTTGATTTATGTTGTACCTACTATTTAAGCATGTTTTAAAGTATGTGAGATACTATTTTTGATCATGATATGATGGTGGATGCACGTGGTAAGTGATCTATGGAAGTATATGGTTTATACTTGAGTTTTAAGCATGTATTGTTGCTTGGAAAATGGTTTGGTTTAATGCTTGTGAAAACAATGAGGTAAATGGTAAATGGTGAATTATATTGGCAAGTGATGTGGTTTTGAAAATTGTTATTGGATATAGTTGGCCGGCCATAGATAGTGCACTATAATAAGTCTCCTTGGATGTTGAGGGGTTTTGATTTGGTGTACTGAAAACTCCATCTAAGTACCCTAAAGATCGAGGGGTTATATGGTACCGTAAACTCTCATTAGAGGATTAAGCGTCTAACCGATGATTGGGGTTGGTATCCCCATAAGTTGTAAATTGTACTCAGTTGGTAATGTATTGCGATTGTGATTGTATCGCTATTCTAGTTGAGATGGCTTGAAGTGTTGTGAGGACACTTGTTGAATCCGTGTATCCGATGAACTATTTTGATAAAGGAACTTGGTTATGATCACTTGTAAGCCATTATAATTGTTAGTGAATCATGTGATGGTTATGATGTATAATGTGATTTATACATGTTTACTCTTTAAGCTTTGCATATGGTTTGTTATGCATGGGAAGGCTTAAATTGAGGCTTAGCAATAGGATTTGCTGTTGGTTAATGATACATGTTGCATCTGGTTTAATATGCTGGTTTTTAAAGATGTTAAGTGCATGGTTTTCAATACATGATAATGTTTTGAAAGATGTTTAAAAGATGATTGAAATGAGATTTCAATGTGTTGCTGAGAAATGGTTCTAATGCATTGGTGGTGTGTTGTTTTTGAGCACTCCTCACTAAGCCTAGTGTGCTTACGCTCTCTTTGTCCATCAATGCAGATAATTAAAGGTTCGGTAGGCAGCGAAAAGCAAGGATCACAAAAAACTTGGTATCAAAAGTATGTTTTGAGTTAGACTATAAGTAATAAGGGCAATGGGGTTCCGTTGTTGTTTTGGTAGGTGTTTTGCTAAACTCCCCGTTTGAGCAAGTTTGTTTTGCTGCTCTTGGGTTGTAAAAGGCTATTTTGGATTGTTTGTGGTGATGGTTTGAGATTTCATGTTTTGCTTGATTTGGTTTTTAGGGAACATGCCTCTAGATTTACATTTGAATCATGATGCCATGAAATGATGTTGTAACTAGGTTGTTTTGTTGTGGTTGGACCCTTGAATATGTTGGATGTATGTTAGAAGCATGTTAGGGTGTTTTGGTATGTTTGAAAACATGTTTAACCAGCAAATGTAGACATTTCAGGCCTAGGCATACCGGTATGGGTGTCCCTGTTTCGGTACGAGTAAGCCATTTTAGGCTTAGCGTACCGGTACGCGGGCAAGCGTTTTGATACGGGCTTAGGCAAATTTGGTCATCGTTTTGGTACGCGATGAGATGTTTCGATACGGTATAGTGTTTTTATGAAGGGCGTTTCAATACGCGTAGGTGTACCGGGACAAGTTTATGCTACTGGAATTTGGAGTATGAATTAGTGAAGGCGTATCGGTACACCCCCTTGCCTGTACCGATACGGTGGCAGCTAAATTAGTTATTTGGAATATTCTGAAGTTCTGGGTTCTTACGTTTTAGTCCCTGAATGTTGTGAATGCAATTGAATGAGTATGGATGACCTTTTTGAGTTGATTTTTGATAGGTGTACATGAAACCTGCTTAATTTAAGGATGTTAACATAAAAATGGGTTAATCCTTATAGTTTTCTAAAATTACAATTTGGTCCCTAAATTGCAATTGTGTTTAATTGGACGTCAATTCGATGCACAATTGAGTTGAGTTTTCACATGTGATCAGTATGTACATGTAAGTTAATAATTGTGCATCTAGACAAGATAAAAGAAAAAAAATGAACGTGTTTCGGGTTTCATCTTCACAGTTTACTTTGGTTAACCTAATGTAGCTTGCTCGGTTCAGTCTTGCGAGTAGGCCGGGTCGAGGGGTTTACACTGAAGTTGCTACTATATTTGCTACAACATGTAATGGGACTGAGATCAACTCTAAATGGATATGAAATGTTGTTAGAGAGAAGAAAGAAAAGGTGTGCTGGGAGAAACTCATTTGGTTTTCTCGACACATCATTAAACATTCCATCATCTCATGGATGGCAATTATAAGTCGACTGACTACAAAAGACATGCTTGGAAGTATGGGGATCTCCACTAATGGTGTATGTAGCCTATGTAGAGATGCCTTAGAGACATGAGAGCATTTATTCTTTGAATGCAAGTTTTCAAGTGATGTTTGGAGGAAACTGCTAAAACTATGTAGATTAGAGAGAGATATCTTGTGTTGGGATGATGAATTAATGTGGGATGTTACTAATCTAAAGGAGAAATCCTTTATCGTACATGTGCTCAGGTTAGCTTGGACTACTTTCATCTACAATATTTGGCATGAACGAAACAATAGACATTTAGGGGAATAATAGATCCAGCAGTATATAGTGGATCATATACAGAATACCATTTGTTTTTAGATTTTTGGTTGTTGTATAGACAAAAATGATAGAGTGATCTCTCAATTATGTTTAGGCTCAGGAATCCTATAGTTTTGAATTCTTTGTCAATGTTGTATACGTTTTTCATGTAGCTCACTGCTCTTTGGATAAATAAAAACAATAAATTTATCCAAAAATATTTAACTTAATGTATAATTCTAACATGTAACCATGGATTGATTGTTTGTCCTTGGTTTGTGTGATTAATTGCTGGGATAAGAATAACGAAAAAGTAACACTTACTCTTTAAATTTGACAATTTTTTAAATTAGTTTTCAGTATTATTTTTTTTCAATTTAATTATTGATGTTAAATTTTTAATTCTTTTAATGATGCGACGTTCTAATAATAAATCACATCATCGTCTTAAAATTTTAAAAAGTATATATTTCTTGGTTTACAGCGATGACGTGACATAATTTAAGTCTCATATTGTTAAAAATAAAATTTTAGTTTAGAAATCAAATATTTAAAAAAAAGTCAAATTTGAAATTAAATACCCAAAAGTTAGAGATCAAGCTAAAAAATGTTAAATTTAAGAACTAAATGTAACTTTATCCTAAAAAATTATATCTATTTTAAATAGGGAAGGGTCATATCAAACTTTATAGATGTAATATCGTCTTTGGAATGGATATAAGCATCTAAGAAGGGGAATGTCTGCTTATTATAACATATAATAATCTACATGGAATATTAAAAAAACGTGATTGTTAAAGAGACACGTTTATGGTTACAAACGTATGTTATAAAATATCATCATTAATTATCAAATGAACTTTCATTATTTACACAAAGAAATGAAGGAAAAGGTTATACATTGAATTGATTTTGAACTATTGAATAAGTATAATTTGATAATTAAAATTAAAAATTAAAAAATAAATAATTTTAATTATTAATTTATATTTATCTAATAATTCATATTCGGCATAAATTTTTAAAATTTTATATTGTTTAAATAAATCATAATATCATATATATACAGTATGAACCGAACATGATGTCTTTGTCCAAATTCCAATGAATGATCCTTAATTAAGGCACGGTCCGAATAAGAACATTATCCAAACACCAAATGGCATCTCATCGTGACCAACATGTAGTTTTCATTTTCATTTTTCCATTAAATATATAGTAGATTTTTCATATTTATATTGGATGACACATAAAATACTTTATGTTAAAATACATTTATTAATTTTTATTCAAATAATAATAATATATAGAGTAGTAAATGAGTTGCATATAAATTTATTGATTTTGTGTTGGAATTTTAAATATTGAGTTGTTATTTATTTTATTTAAAAGTTATAATATTATTTAAAAATATATAATTTATTATTTTTTAATTAAGTTGATGTTAAATTGACTCAACACTAATTCAATTATGAATTTAAGTAAGACTAATTATTCTATATACTAACGATAGAAACAAAAAGGTTTTATAAGTGTTTTAGGTTATATAGATCTAATTTAGGTATAGGGATTTAAAATTTAGGGGTTGTTATAATTTAAAGTTTATAGGTTAAAACCTAAATCTCTAACCATATCACTCTAAAATAAAAAACCCTAACCTCTAAACCCTAAAATTTACCCTGTAAACTAACTTCTAACCATAACCCTTAAATTCTAAACCACTTAACCATATACCTCAAATTAAATCCCTAAATCTTAAAACTAAGACATTTATGAAATTTTTTTGATTCCACCCCAATATAAATCCTTCCGGTAAAGAATAATTATTCCATAAATATAAATGAGTGAAGGACAAGATATGGCAAGGATTTTGGGGTAGGATGGAAGATGAGGGAGGAGATGGATAGCAAGCAGCCGAGCATGGAGGCGATGTGGCTGGATCTTGTCCACCCTCCGATAGTACACCTAAGATTCCTTACAAGCCTTTCTATTGTGTTGGGCTTGTGGCTTGCAGTTTAAAGTTTGTGTTTGATAGAATTTGTCCTCATGCCCCCCTTTGTAGATTCCCTTACTATTATTTGTTTTATTCCTTTTTCTTATAAAAATGAGTGATAGCTAGTATGAGTGAGCATTCGATCGAGTCGAGTTAAAAAGTTTTAAGTTAGTCCAGTTGAAGAGTCTTATTTTATAATTCAAACTTTATTTTAAAATTTTTTGAGTCAAGTTTATAAAGTTTGAGACGAGTTCGATTTTTCTGTTTAAATTTAATTATTAACATTTATAATATTATGATACTAATTAGTTCAAATTAAATGATTTTCTATAACTATATACAATACACATATATTTTTTCATATGTGATATATATATATGTCAGACAAAATTGAGAGAATCGACTCAAACTTAAAAATTGATCCACTAATTATAAAAAGTTCGAGTTATTTAAATTTCTATTTTATAACTCGAATTTTATTTAAAAAATTTAGAACCAAATTGAGTTTATAAAATTATAAATCGATCAAGACATGTCAAATATTTTCGAGTCGAGTCGAGTCGAGTCGAGTTTTACCTCTCCTTAATAGCTTGAGAATAAAAAAACGGGTAACATAGTATTAGTGGAGCTCATACTTATTGGATATTATCCAAATAGCTTGATTGAAAAAAAAGAAGAGCGATCCAACTAGGTAGCATGTTAGATGGACCGAGGTCAGCAGAGTTCTGGCCTACTTAGTAGCCCAACCCAATAGGGGGCTGGGGGTCAACTTTCACTGACTTTTACAAATTATGAGGTTAAAAGACTTTAATATACGACCAACTATCGATCGATTTAATGGGATGAAACATTACATCTCTTAAATAATATTAAATGTTATAATATTATAAATAGATTAAATTAAATTGGAAGAGTCTCTCATAATGAATCTTTGTAATACTCGATTCATATTAATCGACTAGTGAATCACATACAAATTATTAAATTAAGAAAACTTTAATATAAAGACGACAAAATCTGAATAATCTATTAGATTCTGAACCAATTCAATTTGTTCCGGAAAGTGGGTATATAGCAGTTATGGTAGTTATTTGCATTGTATACAGAAAAAACATAAAATCTTTTATGTTAAAATATAATTATATCCCTTGTATTCTCCACATTTAAAAACTAAAAATTTAGTCCCTCCACTTGTTTATTTTGAGGAATTTAGTCCCTTTACTTTCAAATTAAAAAATATAAATTTTTAACATTGTTAAAATCTTATGCTTTTGATAAAAAAAAAATCTTGTGCTAAATTCAAATCCATTACAACACTATTTTTTTATTAGATGGGAATGCGTTGGTGAATCCGTCATCACAGGTCTTTGCTGGTGGAATTGCAGACTAGAATCATGCTTTGGTAGTACAATTTGTTGGGTTCGCTCCCAATTTCAGTGCTATGAAGAGATTGACTGAAATGTTGTGGGGGTAATGTAACACCCTAAAATTGAATGTCAATAAAAAATTTCAATTCGGTTTAGCCTAAACAAAGTATTTAAAAAAAAAAAAATTAAATCCAAAAGTTGAAAACATAGATAAACAATTTAAATCGTTACAAAGAAGCTCTAGTTCAATTTAAAACATTTAAACATTCGACTTGTTAATACAATTTCAAAAGTAAGAATTACATACTCGACCACGTAAGGTCCTGTGAATACACACACCACTAAACAAAAGTATTATACTCTGAAAACCTCCACATGCAGGAATCCCTCACTGATAGTGCTCCACGATCCCATGGTCCGACGATCAACCTATGCATAGAAACAATGATTTCGAGGGCTGAGCTTACAAAGCTCAGTGATACAATCTACTCTACTATACTTTATGCTAATCATACACATAAACATGCAAGTTAGTACGAGCAATAAGGAGAGATAAAAAAATACATGACGCTACCACAAGTCGCCTAAACACATACTCTCAGCTTAGCAATCATCATACATGACACACAAGGCCCAACCATACTCATAACGTGGCAATATAACATCATATAAATGTGGCGCTACCTATAGCCGCCTAACCATATAGCATATAAGCATTATACCTATAGACTCTCTAGGTGAATGCTGGCAAAAGTGGCAGAAAATATGTATTAGAAAATATAAGAATGTGCCAAAAGGAGTCTTTTGCGTGCAAGTATACACGTCTGCAAGTAATACAGCTGGTAAGCTGAGTATCGATCCCACAGAGATTGTCTTGGGATTCAATTGCATTGTTGGTTACTTGCCTTAAGAAAATGCTGATTTGATTTGAAATTGGGTTTGGAAAATAATTAAAAAGTAAAGAAATGAAAGTAAAGTAAAGACATTGGCAAGGAAGATGTTTTAATGAATGATGAGTGTTGGCAGGGAATGTCTGGTTTTCACGTTATTCATGCCGTGCCAGCCTTTAACAACAATCTGTCTTGACATTGTTTGCCGAGCAGATTCAAAAGTAGCAAAGCCTCTCTCGATGGCCATTGCCCTAAATTGATCATGTAAAAACCCCTATATCTGTATAGTGTTTGTTTTTAAATAAACCAATTTGATTAAGATCTAATCTATACTCCTAAGGGGTAGATTTCACCCCTGAAGTAAGTTCATCTACTTGAACGACTTCTCTCGAAGCTTCTCTCCTTAGTATTCAACAACTTATTCGTTGCCACCCTTAGTCTGTTAAGATATTAAAGAGCAATAGGCCAACAGTGCCAGCTCTCGCTTGGCAGAGTATTTAGAAAACATTAAAGTATGCCGAATAGATAAAACATTGCCAATGCAGATTTATTATTAAAAACTAAAGCATGAAAATAACATAAAACCCAAACATCCCCCACCAACTATTAAATTAGTTCATGGTGAGGGATTTAACCAACAATCTACAAACATTTTCGCAATACATCATCATTAAAAACAAAATAAAATAACTTGAAAGAGAGAATGGGCTAGAAGGGGTCTCTCGATGCAGCCCTTCAAGATCCAGGCTTCTCGGCCAAGTTGTTCGGACCACCTTTCCACGCTGCAGCTGGTCGTCAATCGTCACGCACACCAACTCCTCACGATCCAATCTTCTACGCTCTCCAAAGTCTAGCTTGGTTGGTTTTTAAATAGGCGTGCAAGGAAGGGATAGGATGAGCTCCTCAAATTTTGAATTTCAACTGCCCAAGGGATAAGGGATTATCTTCTTATCCAAATTTGAATGAGAGCTGATCAGGATAAGGCTGACGTCATCCTGCCGACGCTGCCCTGACATCCAAGCTTGGCATGAATCTGCCAACAAGTCTTGGCACCATCTTATCCGCTATTTTTTTAGAGATTGTTCCAATTGCTATTTTCAGGGTCCAACAGCCTCTTGGCGTGGCATCAAGTTCACTTCTCTGCCATCCGGTGCTTGGCATTGTCTGGTCAATCTACGCCAACAATACTCAGCATTCTCTCTGCATTCCTTCCTGAGGTGCTTTCCTAGGCCAAATCCTATGCCAAACCTACAAAATTGCCAACAAAACAACCCTTCACACTGGTATAGACAAAACTCTAAACTCCTTATGTAAATGCATGATTCTAACATCCTAATACAACTAAATGTACCTAAAAACAAGCAAAAGCATTGTAAGATTGACATTAAAAACAATACTTTTGGAGAGGTAACACACCCCCAAACCCAACTCATTGCTTGTCCTCAAGTAATGCAATCAAAATAAAAACAAAAACTGTGAAAAAGTTACCTCAACAAAATTTTGGTTGAATGCCAACACGTGCCGGCAAGCAAAATTTGGCTCTATTTCTGTCCTGAGTATCTTAGTGCAATAATGCCAAGTAGGTAGTAATTCAAGTGTAGCAATATAACTCTAGTTAAAGTTCATGAAGAGTGCATGATGTGTAGGCAATATGCATCAAGTATCCTTTCACTCCTTTAGACAATTTTACTACCTAAACTCAGATTTGTTTTATTATATATTTTTTTCTTGCCAAGGGTTTCTGCTGGCATTCTTTTAAGCTTGCTTCGTGACACTATTTAGCGTGAGAGATAAGAGGGAGCATACCACGAATCCCCACCTTAATCTAGACATCACTAGGCTTTCTCTTTAACTCATACCCCCAGGTTTTGGACTTAAGAACTAAGATGGAGCAAACCACTAAGCCCCAAGTAGCTTATTATCCTAAGGTAGAGGAGAGTTCTATTGTTTTTTTTGCCTTGGCAGAACATTGCTGCCTTATTTATTTATTTTACCCTGGCATAATTTTTTTTTAAAATCTGAGCATAGTTTCAAACGGTCTAAGTTTGCTAAGGAACTAGATACATACTACGTGTTAAGTGTACGTTCAATTCCCTAAACTAGAGATAAATTGCCAAGCTAACCTGGCATACTATTATGCTGGCATGGCATGACAACTAATGATTAAAGTTTCCTCATTGGAAAAACACTTAGATCAAATTAAGATTGCCTAACAATTGTTATCATTTTTTTAAATTATACCGAGGCAAATTTTTTTTTTAGTGGTTCGGTATGCATCCATTCTAAATGACCTAGATGGCATGGCAGCAAAAACTAAACATGAAATGCATGACATAAATGTGAAGAAATGCACACCCCCAAACCCAAGATGTGTATTATCCCCAATGCATGAAACAACACATAAGCAAAAGAACAGAATAAAATAAAATGCATGGTCATATGAATGCAATGTAATGAAATATAAAGGAGTTTAGGAAGAAGAGGACTCCTCTTCGGAGACTATTTGTCGTGCGGCACGGGTTTTTCTTCTCATCAATGGCCTTCGATCTGGGGCCATGTGCTTCTTCCTTTTCAGGCTCGATTTTGAAGCGGCAGTGAAGGCTCCAACTTCCTCCTTTTCCTTGGCAGGCTCCGATGCGGCAGGTGCATCGGTGGCATCAAATGGCGTATGGACAACAGGTGTTACTAGCGACTTGTCTTTGGCAGACTTGGCTTTGGTTTCCTTCGATTCAGATGAAGAATCAGAACTGGCAGACTCGACTTCAACTGGGGACAACGGGACTGTGGCATCAGACAAGGTATGAACTAGACTAGCTGGCATGGCATTATCACTAGTAGAGAGCTCGGCAGGGAAGTCTGGAAACTCCGGCACAAAATCAATTGATAATTTTGTAAGAGCCTCCTTGATCACCGTATCCCTGGCCTGGATGTAGTGTCTCAACTTGACATTGAGCTCCTTAGCCTTTTCTAGCTTTTAGAGAATAATCTCTTGGCATTGGTGAATTTGAGACAGCATTGCCAATGAACTGTCTGGCACAGTTTCTGGCATGGTTGCTGGCGCGACCCTTGACTCCTTGGGCTTTGGCGTTGGTACCCTTGCCTTTCCCTTGCCCTTGTCTTTGGGCTCGACAACAACTAGATTTCTCCATATAGCAGCAGTAATCGTTGTTCCTTTGATTGCTTACCCTTTATCCGTATCAAGCCTTGGCACATCATAGAGTATACAAACATTAGAAATCAACAAAGGGAAAAACAAGCTGCCAGTACCTTTCGCTGCGCACTTGTAGGTTTCCTCAATAATAAGCTTGCCAACATTGATCTTGCGCCCCATAACAATAGAGTGTAACAAAATCATATTCTCTTCCTACACGGTCTCGTTATGGGATGTGGGCATCAGATTAGCCTTGAGGAAGTGATTCTATCCCCTCTATTGGGGTTTCAATGCCAGCCTCTTCATCGTACGGTGCCCCTTGAAGACACTGTCCATGCCGTGCCAGGCCCACATAGATCTGCTAGCAGCCTCTTTCTCTTAGCAGCGTTTATTGAATCAACGTACTCGAGAAACTCATCCTCTGCACCATCTAACTCAAACATATTATTAATATAACCTTCATCGAAACGAACACATTTACCTCTAATCATAAAAAATGACGAATCCTTGGTCACAAGGTGCGCATAGAATTTTTGGACGATTGTGGCATAGACCTCTCCTTTTTGCTGGCAGAACTGAGTCCATTTGTGCAGATTAATCATAGACATAACTTCTGGAGGAAAGCTATTGTTCGTCTATGTGTTGAGGTCAAAGTGCTTCTCATAGCAAAAACTCCTCGAGGAAAAGTTGGATTTAAACTTTTTTCTCAATTTCCTCATTGAAGAATCGCTTGAAGGAAGTAGAGGAAGAAGCCATTGAAAACTCGTTGAAGAAACTTGAAACAGTGATAAAGAAAAAGGATGATTTGGAATTTGTTTTTTTTACTTGCTTATCGGAAGGAAAGTAAAAAGTGTGAGAGAGTGATGTTTGGTTTCTTTAACCGGCAAAGGTGAGAAAGTGAAAAGTTTTGGGTTGGTTGAGTTTTAATAGGAGTAGTAATTAGGGATAATGATGGGAAATAAAAAGAATTAATTAAAATAGGTGGATTGATAAGGTTGAAGTGATAAGGTGATAAGTGATAAGATAGGGTAAGGATTGGAGTGATAAGGTAATTGATTTAAAATTTAAATTTCAACCAAAATTTGGACGGCTAGGGTTTAACAACTCTCTAATTTTTCTTTATTGGGCCGATAAAACTAGGGTTTCCCCCTTTTCCTTCAATCTTTTGCACCGCTGCATGCCAAGCTACTCTAGCACTGCGTCTGGCAGATTTTTCTGTTAAAGCGTTGGCTCCTGCCAGCGACCCTGGCAGTGTTCCTGGCACAATGAATTTGCGCAACTCAAAGGACACCTTTCAACACATTAAAGGAATAAAAACATGGAACTTAGAAAGAAAAACAATTAAAAACCTAAAAACAAAAAGAAACATTAACCTAATATTTACAAAAGTTCAAACCTGACGGTGTTTTCATGTTACCTCTGCCAAGAGGATCACCTCTTTGGCATTGTTCTGATCACCTTCCATGTAGTGATTTTAAACATTGGCCATTCATCTAAAAAATTTCTCCCGTCTTCAAGTTCTTAATGTCCACAGCTCCATGAGCATAGGGCTTCACAACTTCATAAGGACCCGTCCACCTTGATCTGAGCTTCCCTGGAAACAACTTAAGCCATGAGTTGAATAGAAAAACACGTTGGCCTACCTCAAACTGTCTTGGCATTATCTTGTTGTCATGCCAACGTTTTGCTTTTTCCTTGTAGATCTTGGCGTTCTCATGGGCTTGCATTCTGAATTCCTCCAACTCATTTAGGGCCAGTAAACTTTTTTCTCCAGCAGCTCTCCATGCCATGCCAAGTGTTCTGATGGCCCAGTAAGCTTTATGCTCAAGCTCCACTCGCAGATGGCATGGTTTTTCAAAAACAAGTCTAAACGGGGAAGTACCCAAAGGAGTTTTAAAAGCAGTCCTGTAAGCCCACAAGGACTCATCTAGTCTCAAGGACCAGTCCTTCCTTGATGGATTAACAGTCTTCTCTAAGATGTTTTTGATCTCCTTGTTTAAAATCTCAGCTTGCTCGTTTGTTTGTGGATGATATGCTGTGGCAATTCTCTGATGTATACCATACATGTACAAGGCTTTAGAAATTAGACTACATTCAAAATGAGTGCCCTCATCATGAATAATCACTCTCAGGGCACCAAATCTGGTAAAGATGTACTTATGTAAAAACTTGGCAACGGCCTTGGCATTGTTCGTTAGCAGAGCAACGACTTCTACCCACTTAGATACGTAGTCAATATCCACAAGAATGTATACATTACCAGATGAGGGTGGAAAAGGACCCATAAAGTCTATCCCCATACATCAAATAAATCCACATGCATAATGTTTTGAAGCGGTAGTTGGTGTCTGCTAGAGATGTTTCTTGTCCGTTGGCATCGATCACATGCCTTGGCATACTCGTGGGCATCCTTATATAGTGTGGGCCAAAAGAGTCCTGACTGCAGTACCTTGGCAGTAGTTTTTACTCCAGCAAAGTGACCTCCATATGGTGCGGCATGGCATAAATGCAATATATTATGTTGTTCATCCTCAGGCACACACCGGCGGATCACTTGGTCAGTACACTGCTTGAACAATATTGGCTCGTCCCAATAGTATTGTCTGACTTCCCGGAAGAACCTTTTCTTGGCATTGTATGCCAAATCTGGTGGCAGAATGTTACTCACCAAGTAGTTGACAATATCGGTATACCATGGCATGGCATTAATTGCAAGCAAATACTCGTCAGGAAGTTCATCTCTTATCAAATTGGTCTTACCATATTCAAGATGATGCTCTAATCGTGAGAGATGGTCAGCTACTAGGTTTTCACTGCCCTTTTAGTCTCAGATTTCAAGGTCAAATTCTTAGAGTAAGAACGTCTATCGGATTAGCCTAGGCTTGGCATCCTTCTTTTCTAAGAGATACTTCAATGTCGAATGATCTGTAAAAACCACAACTTTGTTACCAATTAAATAAGATCTAAATTTGTCAAAAGCAAATGCAACTACAAGAAATTCTTTCTCGGTCGTAGAGTAATTCAGTTGCACTTCGTTTAAGGTTCGACTGGCATAGTAGATGGCATGGAAAACCTTGCCATGCCTTTGTCCCAAAACTGCTCCGACGACATAGTCGCTGGCATCACACATGAGCTCGAAAGGCTCATTCCAGTTCGGTGCCACAACTATATGGGCATTGATCAACTTTTCTTTAAGCTCCTGAAATGCTCTCAAACAAGAATCATTAAATGCAAAAGTGGCATTATGTTCTAACAACAAGCATAAAGGTTTAGCAAATTTTGAAAAGTCTTTAATGAAACGCTGATAAAAGTCGGCATGTCCTAAGAAACTTCTTATACCTTTGACACTTGTTGGGGTGGTAATTTCTTGATTACCTCAACTTTTGCTTGATCCACTTCTAACCCTCTCTCAGTTACCTGGTGCCCGAGAACGATGCCCTTCTTCATCATGAAGTAACATTTTTCCTAGTTTAACACTAGGTTTGTCTATATGCATCTCTTCAAGACTTGCTCCAAACTCTGAAGACATTCCTCAAATGTTTTGCCAAACACTGAGAAATCATCCATGAACACTTCCATGTTGTGCTTGATCGTATCAGAAAAAATGGACATTATGCAACGTTGAAACGTTGCCGGTGCATTACATAGGCCGAATAACATCATTCTAAATGCAAATGTCCTATATGGGCACGTAAATGTAGTCTTCTCTTGATCATCATGGGCGATGGCAATCTGATTGTAACCTGAATAACAATCCAAAAAACAATAGAAAGCTTTACCTACTAACCTGTCTAGCATCTGGTCAATGAATGGCAGTGGGAAGTGGTCATTCCTTGTGGCATTGTTCAGCCTCCTATTGTCCATGCACACTCTCCATCTAGTGATAGTTCTGGAGGGTATTAACTCAGCTTCACTATTTTGTACCACGGTCATGCCACCCTTCTTTAGCACGCATTGCACCGGGCTAACCCAAGAGCTATCAGAAATGGGATATATAATCCCGGCATCAAGCCATTTTATGATCTCTTTTTTCACTACCTCTTTCATGCTTGGGTTTAACCTTCTTTGGCGTTCAATGGTTTTGCCATGGTACTCCTCCAAGATAATCTTATGCATGCAAATGGTTGGGCTAATACCTCTGATGTATACCAAAGTCTACCCTAATGCTTGCTTATAGTCACGTAATATTGCCAACAATATTTTCTCCTGATCATTAGCGAGACCAGTGGCAACGATCACTGGCAGAGTTAAGCGTTCACCTAAATAAACATACTTCAAGTGATCTGGCAGTGGTTTAAGTTCCAACGCTGGTGGCTCCTCAATTGATGGTTTAGGTGCTTTGATTTCTCTGCCGGCCAACTATAGTGGCTTAAAATAACTCGCCTCTTCAGCCTCCAAGACTGGTTCTTCTGGCTCCTCAAACAGATCAGCTATGGCATATAAATTGATGGCATCAAATTCTGTATCCTGGCATAATTGTGTCGTGTCCAAAGTGTAAATGGACTCCATCATCTCCTCTACTTGGCACTCATCAGGTTCATTTGCACATTTCAAAGCTTGAAACACATTAAATGTAACTTGCTGGTCATTCATGCGCATTGTTAGTTCCCCTTTATGAACATCGATCAAAGCCCTACCCGTGGCAAGAAAAGGTCTCCCAAAATAATTGGGACATTAATATCAGCCTCATAATCCAAAATGATAAAATCAACTGGAAAAATAAATTTGTCTACCTTTACCAACACGTCCCTAATCTTACCTTGGGATGTGCCTAGGAAAGGTCTGCCAGCTGAAGTGTCATTGTGGTAGGTCTTGCTTCTACGCCAAGCTTTCAAAAAACTGACATTGGCATCAAGTTGATGCTGGCTCCTAGGTAACACAGTGCCTTGCCCATAAATTTGTTGCCAATGGTGCAGGGAATATTGAAACTTCCCAGATCTTTCAACTTCGGTGGTAAACGGTTTAGGATCATGGTACTACATCCTTCGGTCAGAGCAATAGTTTCAAAGTCTCCCAACTTCCTCTTTTTGGATAGCATGTCCTTCATAAATTTGACATAGTTGGGCATTTGTTCAAGGGCTTCTACCAATGGAATGTTGATTTGCAATTGCTTAAGAACCTCCAAGAAATGCTTGAGCTGCTGATCTTGCTTATGCTTTTGAAGTCTTGCTGGAAAGGTGGTGGCGGATAGATACGTGCCTGCTCTACTGGCTTTGCCAACGTAGTGTTGGCATCGGTGTTGGCATCAGTATGCTATCTAGCATCGGTTCTGGCATCATCTGCTTTTGTTTCCTCTTTCTCTACTTCCTTAGGATCATCTGCTGGCACAGGCTTCTCATCTTTGCAATTAATTGGCTGCTTAGCAACCTTCTCCATCTCGCACTACTTACCACTCCGAAGAGTTATAGCTTTGCACTACTCATTGTCTTTGTGCCGAGCATCTTCTGTGTCACTTGGCAATGCTCCCTAGGGTCGATTACTTAGTGCACTGGCAATCTGCCCAAGCTAGACTTCTAAATTTCTCATTGACGCAGCCAAACTCTGGACTGTGGCATCATTCCTCTCCATGTACTCTGTGAGAGTGTCTCCTTGGTTGAGTCTCTGCCCTTGCTGAAAATTGTTTTGGGCTTTCTGTGGCATGGCATTATGATAGAATGTTGGCATGGCATTGTTATTATGCCTCTGAGTATTCTGACGCTGGGCATTGTATTAGTTACCCCATTGATGTCCCCAAGCTAGATTATGGTGTTGTCTCCAACCTGCATTATAAGTATTAGAGTTAGGGTTATAGTAACGATTAACATTACTAACAAAATTTATCGATTCAGGGTTGGCAGGGCATTCATCCACATGATGATTTTCTCCACAGATCGTACAGAATGGGTCTAATGCTTTGACTTCTTGGGGCTCATTGTTCTTTTGTAATGTTCTTACCATGCTAGTAAGGTTGGAAATCTCGGCATGAATGGATGTTAGTTCATCGACCTGAAACTTCCCATTAGTTTTAGTACCGGCCTCAAGTCTTGCAACAGGATATTCACAATCATTGATTGCAATCCTCTCTAAAATGTCAACAGCCTCAGTAGATGTCTTGTCAAGCAATGAGCCAACTGTTGAAGCATCAATGACAGTCCTCGTTTGTGCATTCAATCCATTGTAAAAGGTTTGAATTTGAGTCCAATTCGGGAATCCATGCATAGGACACCTCCTCAACAAGTCTTTGAATCTTTCCAGGTATCATATAAGGTCTCATCCTCAGCCTGCCTGAATGTAATGATCTCACCCCGCAGCCTGGCAGTGAGTGTTGGCGGCTGGAATCTTGTCAAGAACTTCTGACATAAGTCTGCCCATGAAGTAACTGAGCCAGGTGGCAAGGAATTAAACTAAGCCTTTGCTCTGTCTCTCAAAGAAAAAGTAAATAACTTCAGCTTCACGGTATCTTCAGGTACTCCATTTTGTTGGAATAGCTGGAAAATCTCCATGAACTGTTTAAGATGTTGCCCAGGATCTCCAATGAGTGCTCCATCAAATTGACCTACATTCAAAAGAGTTTGAATCATTACCGGCTTAAGTTCAAAATTGACAGCATTTACCTCTGTGCCAACAAGTCCTGGACCAAATTGTCAATGGTTGGTGCCAAATGTTCTCTAATAGGTCTCTCAGTAACAACTGGGACAACAGGTGGTGGTGGTATCTCATTATTAAGTGGATTTCCTCCATTGTTCACCACACCATTCCCTTCATTACCTTGGTTCATCTCTCGAAATCTTTTTTTAACCTCTGCAAGGTTTTCTCAATTTTCGGATCGTATGGCCACTCGTCCACCACAGGACAGCTTCTGTTCATACACCGACAAAAATATAAGGTGAGAATAAGAACCAAATTAAAAACAAAAGGAAGACAAGTAAAATTTTAAAAGCAATCAATTCAGTTGCAATCCCCGGCAACCGCGCCAAAAACTTGTAGACTCTCTAGGTGAATGCTGGCAAAAGTGGCAGAAAATATGTATTAGAAAATATAAGAATGTGCCAAAAGGAGTCTTTTGCGTGAAAGTATACACGGTCTGCAAGTAATACAACTGGTAAGCTGAGTATCGATCCCACAAAGATTGTCTTGGAATTCAATTGCCTTATTGGTTACTTGCCTTAAGAAAATGTTGATTTGATTTGAAATTGGGTTTGGAAAATAATTAAAAAGTAAAGAAATGAAAGTAAAGTAAATACGTTGGCAAGGAAGGTGTTTTAATGAATGATGAGTGTTGGCAGGGAATGTCTGGTTTTCACGTTATTCATGTCGTGCCAGCCTTTAACAACAACATGTCTTGACATTGTTTGCCGAGCATATTCAAAAATAGCAAAGCCTCTCTCGATGGTCATTGCCCTAAATTGATCATGTAAAACCCCCTATATCTCTATAGTGTTTGTTTTTAAATAAACCAATTTGATTAATATCCAATCTATACTTCTAAGGGGTAGATTTCACTCCCGAAGTAAGTTCATCTACTTGAACGACTTCTCTCGAAGCTTGTCTCCTCAGTATTCAACAACTTATTCGTTGCCACCCCAAGTCTGTTAAGATATTAAGGAGCAATAGGCCAACAGTGCCAGCTCTCAATTGGCAGAGTATTTAGAAAACATTAAAGTATGCCGAATAGATAAAACATTACCAAGGCAGATTTATTATTAAAAACTAAAGCATGAAAATAACATAAAACCCAAACATCCCCCAACCAACTAGTAAATTAGTTCATGGTGAGGGACATCATCATTAAAAACAAAATAAAATAACTTGAAAGAGAGAATGGGCTAGAGGGGGTCTCTCGATGCAGCCCTTCAAGATCCAGGCTTCTCGGCCAAGTTGGTCGGACCACCTTTCCACGGTGCAGCTAGTCGTCACACATACCAACTCTTCACGATCCAATCTTCTCCGCTCTCCAAAGTCTAGCTTCGTTGGTGTTTAAATAGGTGTGCAAGGAAGGGATAGAACAAGCTCTTCAAATTTTGAATTCCAACTTCCCAAGGGACAATGGATTATCTTCTTATCCAAATTTGAATGAGAGCTGATCAGGCTAAGGCAGACGTCATCCTACCGAAACTGCCTTCGCATCCAAGCTTGGCATGAATCTGCCAACAAGTCTTGGTACCATCTTATCCGCTATTTTTTCAGAGATTGTTCCAATTGCTATTTTTTCAGAGCCTGATCATGTCCTATTTTTTCGAGGTCCAACAGCCTCTTGGCGCGACATCAAGTTCACTTCTCTGTCATCCGATGCTTGGCATTGCCTGGTCCATCTGCGCCAACAACACTCTGCAGTCTCTCTGACATTCCTTCTTGAAGTGCTTTCCTGGGCCAAATCCTATGCCAAACCTGCAAAATTGCCAATAAAACAACCCTTCACACTGGCATAGACAAAACTCTAAAATCCTTATGCAAATGCATGATTCTAACATCCTAATGAAACAAAATATACCTAAAAACAAGCAAAAGCATTGTAAGTTTGACATTAAAAATAATACTTTTAGAGAGGTAACAATACCACAATATAGGAGTGTGGCTCACGTCCACTAAGCATCAGGATGCATACACTCTGAGTGAGGCCTACGACTACTAAACATCAGGATCATACACTTTATGGGGTAAAGCTCGCCACCATTAAGCATCGGGATCATACACTCATGCTCAGAATCTCTCATCAAGCGTCTTCGAATAAGGCTCACGACCACTAAGCATCAGGATCATCTATTCAGGAATCTTTAACCATGGTGTTGAAACACACTCTTTCTCATATTGGGTATTCAGATCCCACCAAAAAATGGTAACTCAACCATCTAGGTGTCCATATTGGCACATAGCAAGGACAAGTCTACCACACAGCACACAACATCACATGATCCAACAAGGATCCTTACGGTTGCTATTACCGTCAAGTCACCTAATGTTTACAAATTATTAATTATTATGGAAGTGTACATTAATCATCCTCATTAATTATCTCTATTAACTCATTAACACTCCACGTTAATTTCCCTCTTTTTATTAGTATTATAGGTTATTTCGTTTAGTGGATACCATTACTCACACGTATATCGATACTGATATTGCTCATTGCAAATCCTAAATTTCCACATGTACTAGTACGGGTCAACCCATACCGATACGGTCCCAAATTGCATACCGGTACGGCCAAAGCACGTACTAATACCTTATTTACGGGTTCATAGAATTTTTCAAATTACAATATTACCACGTTTTATTTGATCCCTAAAGCTTATGAAAGTCATTAAGGTCTGTTTACTAACACATTCAATCAATTAATATTAATTATCAGCTACATGATCATTTATTCGAATATTACTGTAACACCCATAACATACATCCGTAATACGAATATACATTACAGATGCTACTAAAAACATATACTGAATTTTTTTAACTCTTCAGTAAACAACATTTTCTATAAATTTCAACTGAAAACAATTCTATACAATTGTAGCTAGTTTTAACCCTAAATTGGTTTATAAAACATAAAATTTAGTTATTTAAAAGAAATATTATTCAGGGTGAAAACGTCGCTTGTTGCCTAGACCCTTTCTTGATTATAAAAAAACCTGAGCGATAAGATTTAAATTCTGGTGAAATCATTATACTTTTACCTTACTGGTAACATTATTTCATTTTTATACTCCATGTACCCTTGTATTATCATACTTCGAAAATATATACTTTAAAGCTTGCAAAACAGTTTTCTTGAATATATAATTACATGCCCACTAGTTCTTGAGTATTTTAAAGATGTACATACTTTCACTTACCAATAACTTGACGTTCAAATGAGTGGCTCCTCCTTGTTAATTCTGATCTAAAGAACCTACGTGTGAAATAAAACACACGCTAAGTACGAACTTAGTGAGGCAATTAAACTTATTTATTTGCACATGAAATAATGTTATATAATACTTCATATAAGAATGCATTTCATATTTCTCTACAACAAGGCAAGTATATCACAATGTACATGTGACATGTGTTATAACTATCATATAATTCATGTTAATATTGTATAACATATTCTCTGTCATGGACATGCTTTCATCCTAAAACATTTCCATAATAACATAACATAATGATCATGATTATCATGTATCTCATATTCCATAAATTTCATACATCATTTTCATAATTTTCATCATATATCATACTTTCTTAATATCATGTATCATCTCATGGTCATGCTTATATCATGTAATCATTTGTATAGCATGTAATCCAAGTATCATCAGCATGTATACCATGTAATATCATTTCATATAATTCATGTAACATCTATCATATACTTCATGTATCATGTATCATCAATATCATGTATCATCACTATCATGTGATTCGTGTATCATCACTATCACGTGATTCATGTATCATATATCATGTAACATCTGTATCATGTAACATCTCTATCATCAATCATGTCACAATATCAATGCTTCATGTATCATCATGCAGTCATTTGCATTCTCATGATCTATCATATAATCATCTTGTATTATTATTAACGTGTTTGTCTAGAGGCCCATGGAAACCCTGTAGCCTATCTGCACCGTAGTGCCATGTAGAGTACGTACTCGAGAGGACGCTCTTTGTTCCTCATATAAGGACGCTCTTTGCTCCTTATATAAACACATCGTTAGTGCATTTTGCACTATGGGCTTGGATCCCCAGGGTGTATCTTGTTTTATTTTAATCTTGTTTCATTTAATCTTGTCATTATCCATATTTCATGTATACATAATGCATCATCATTTATGCAAATAATCATTCGTACCTGATATTCCATCAATCTTGCCATGTCGATCAATGTATCATATCACGTATTATAGAGAAATGCAATGTCAATTTCAACATAATGCAAACATATAGAAATGCACTCACCTGGGTCATTTATTAACTTGCCTCACAAAGCTCTATTCGATTTTTTCCTTTATAGAACTTCGAACCTTCTTTTGATTTGAATCCAACTTCATTTATCACATGAATATAAATAATCATTTGTTAGATTCCCTTCTAACAATATTTCAATTAAGCTATTTAATCATTCAACATAAAAAATTTCCATAAATTTCTTTCCTTCCTTATGCTGTTCACAAATTCATTTTTGGTCCCTAATGACCATTTTGATCTTCGTATAATTCCTCCAAGCTAGCTAACCAACATTAGACACAAATTGTCTCAATTTCTATTTTCTGTCAACTTGCCTTACCATCAAAGATTTACTTCTACAGGGCAGACTACATACTGAATCTTAATATCCTTTATCCTGTAAGAACTAGATTCGATAACGGTTCTAAAGGTATAAGCCACATAATTTAATAAAATCTACAAAAATTATGACAATTCATCGAACTCCCGTTTACCGGGCTGTCCTGACAGAAAGTGTTATGTAATTTTTCTGACCTTCATTCGATTAAAAGTTAATATCTTTTAACTCGAACTCAAAATCAGTTTCCATTTGTTGGAAACAAAACTAGATTCGTTAAGCTTTTAATAACCCAGATTCAATTTGTACGATTTATGGTAAATTTTCAAAGTCGAATTCCAATATTGAATTTCAAAACAGACTGTTATTCAGTTTTCTGACCTTTCATCACTTAAAAATTCACATCTTTTGATATATGAATCGAAATAAATTACCATTTATTTTAAATGAAACTAGACGGATAAATTTTTACATCGATATAAAATTCACCATCTAACTATTTTCGTAGAATTAATGGTGAATTTTCAAACTTACTGCCAAATCCAGTTTTACTACGCAACTTCCATAAATAACTTCCAACTTTATACTAATTTCTCCTTACTTTGTTATATATCAATTTGGTACCCTTACTTGAATCAAACCACTAATGTATCACTTTCTTCATCAAATAATTATTCAAAACTAATTCCCTCTAATTTTTCGTTCTTTCCGAAATAGTCACTAAAAATGTAAAGATAAGGATTCGAGCTTCTTAACTTTGCAAATTAGTCCTCAAAACAACATTACTACTTGAATTCAATTATTTCAGCTAAAATCAGATTTAGTCCTTCTCTAAAACCTCATCTCCGAACTGGTCACTTAACTTTGACAATTTTTCAAAATGGTCACTAATTCGATTCAACATCAGTTTAACATTCTAACTTCAATATCACATCTCCAACTTCAATAATAACATAAATACACTTCAAAATCATAAAAAATCAGATTATTCCTCTAACTTTTAGAATTTCTGAAATGATCCATATACCTTTAACTTAAGGTTTTGCTTCCAAATAACAATTCAAGCTTACTAGATCTTTAATTCAACATCACAAACCCTAAATTAAACTTGAATCCATAAACCCTGATCATCTTCATACAAAATAAAATAGGTAGAGTTTAAATCTCAACTCAATAACATGATTTTAACATCACAAAAGCTTGACTTCAACTTGAATTTCAACATGGAATCATAAAATCTCAAAACCCCTAATTGAGTCCATAAATCCTAATTTCTTCGCATAAAAAATTCTCATCAATCAAGCAAGTTTTCCACGAATTATTTACACTAAAAGAGAGAACTTGATGAGTAGAACAACTTTGTAGTTTGAAAGATTACTTGAAAATCGAGTTTCGGAGCTTGAATCGAACTTGGAAAAATTCTCTCCATTTTTCTTTCTTTCTTTCTTCTCCTCATAATTCGAAATTTGAGGATGAATAATAGTCTTCATCTTTTGTTTTTCATCCAATTTGGCCACTTGTCTTGTATAAATAAATTTTAAATTCATTTAGATAATGAAATTAATAAAATACCTTTTAATCCAATGGTTGAGATTGATCTTATCATCAATCAAGGGCCAAGATTAAATCTCCCATTTCCTCTTTCCAAAATTTCCCTTATAACTTTTTAAATATTTCAAAATTGCCATTGGGGCCAAATGACCAATTTGCCCTCCAACTAGTTTTTATGTACTAGTTTGCCATTCTTGTAAAAATTCAACTAAGTCTAGCTGGAATCCAACCAAATATAATAAAATATTCATAAAATAGTATTTTATGACTTTTCCATGGCTTTTGGATCAACCTTTGAAATTTCAATTCGATCCGATTTCTCGATATTCATAAAATACTTTTACTGCGATTTCACCTTTATCGAGATATCAGATTTATTCCAAAAATTCCATATTTCTATATTTGGAAAATGAACACTATCATCTTATAAAAAAATTTCCTTTCTTAACGTCTTAGACTGAATTTTCTTAACTCAGTCTATTATCCCAATAATTATCGAAAATCTTCAAAGACTAGAATTTTTCTTAGAAATCCTTTATCTTAAATCCATACGAATATTCTTTACTCTTACTGAGTCCAAATTGTCGATCAGAAACACTTTTATGGGACATTCCCGAAGGTCACCCATCCTTGTATTTCTCTAGCCTGAGCACGCTTAACAATTTTATTCGATCCAAATTCAGTACCTTTCTCTACATCTTAATTCTTAAAACCGATATCAAGGTACCTATTTCAATCCAATTCACTCTTAATACTGAATAAAATTACTTTTTGGGGAAATGTACACTTTAGTCCCCAAACTTTTCCAAACTTTATACTTTAACCCCCTAAGCTTTCAAAATTTACAATTTAGTCACTAGCCAAAATTTGGGATATTACAATTCCCCCTTAAGAAAATTCGTCCTAGAATTTTCAACGCATACCTGTTCCAAATATTTACAGATATTACTTCCTTATTTTCTTCTCAGCCTCCCAATTGGCTTCTTTGACCTTGTGATTTTTCCTCAAAACTTCAGTCAATGAAATTTCTTATTCCTTAATTCTTTAATTTCATAAACCAATATTTCTACTAACTTCTCTTCATGTATCAAATCTAATTACATCTCAATTTATTCAGGAGTGTTGACATGTAAATAATTAAGTCAATGCCCCTAAAACATAAGTACATATACTATAGACTTTTATTCACTTTTGGAGATAAGAACCATTAATATACTCTTGGTCCAACTCTTTCACGATTCTTTGAGGTATAACAGTTCTGAAACTAAGTTTTCCCTTTTTGATTAAAACATATCACCTTCTTCCAAGGTGAAACCTTTAAAAACACTTTGTCCTCAACTTCGTACTTCACATCATTCTCTTCTTGTCTGCATAAGCCTTTTTGTCGATCCATGGTAGCCTTGAGATTATATTAAATAGTTATTACTTTATCCTCTATTTCTTTTGTCAAATCAACCCTTCCAACTTTTGGGTTATACCAAACATTTCGATCCTGTAGCTCAAACCAATAATGAAGAGCTTGGCATATTCTTCCATTGGGGAATAGAAATAGGCTGAATCAATCCAGAAGGTACTTGATGTTTGGCTTTTACTTCTTAGCATGTCAAGCACTTTGTCATAAATTTTGAAATTTTCCTTTTTCATTCCTGGCCACCAATACCGAGTCTTGAGATCTTAATACATTTTTCTACTTCCAAAGTACATAGTCAATGGACTATGACAAACTTCAGTCAAAACTTCTTTCTTCAAATCACCATCATCAGGAAAGTAAACTTTTTCTTGATAATATAAGCAACCATTTGACTTAATTTTCATAGTCTTGTGTTTCTCTTGTTTCAACTTCTTTTATTTTCTCTTCTTTTTATGAGTTTTGAACTGACTTGATGCATAGGCTACTACATTAATCTTCTCGAAATGATAATCTAGAACTACATTGTAGTCTCTTAGAAACTCAACCTATCTTTGTTACCGTAGGTTCAATTCTTTTTGCATCATTAGTTGCTTTAAACCTTTGTGATCAGTGTAACTAGGACACTTCTTACTATTCCAATGGAGTATCTTTTTACGATAGTTGAGTAAGTAGCAGAGTAATAACAGATAAATTCTGCACAAAACATTTATAATATCCAGCTAATTTTCCAAGAAACTCTGAACTTTTAGAGACATTTTTTTGGTGCCTCCTATTCAAGAATAAATTGTACTTTCTTGGAATTCAACTCTTATTCCTTCAGCCGATACTACATGTCTAAGGAAAATTACTTCTGGTAACCAAAATTCATATTCAAAAAATCTTACATAAAGCTGCTTATCTCTTAATGTTTGTAATACCACTTAAAATGGTAATCATGTTCAGCTTCTATCTTTAAGTATACCAGAATATTGTCCATGAAGACTACTACTACAAACTGGTCTAAGTAGTATTGGAATACCCTATTTATCAAATCCATGAATACAACAGGGGCATTTGTAAGTCCAAATGGCATTACTAGGAATTTGTAATGTCCATAAAGAGCCCTGAATGTTGTTTTTGACACATCTTCTTCTTTAACCTTTAGTTGATAATAACCCGATCGAAGATCTATCTTTCAGAACATTGTTGCACCTCTAAGCTGATCAAATAGATCTTCAATCCTTGGTAGTGGATACTTGTTCTTAATAGTTACTTTATTCAACTATCGGTAATCTATACATAATTGTAGAGAATCATCTTTCTTCTGTACAAATAATATCGAGTGCCCCATGGTGATACACTTGATCAAGTGTAATCCCAGTCTAGCAGTTCTTGCAATTGAGCTTTCAGCTTTCTTAGCTCAATTGACACCATCCTATATGGTGCTATCGATACCGGTTCAATTCTAAAATAGACATCAATCCCAAATCTGTACCTCTATATCCGGAGGTAATCCTAATAACTCATCCGAATACACATTTGAAATTTTCCCACAATCAGGATATCTTTAATCTTCTTGGGTGACATTTGTATAATCACCACATAAATTAAACACGCCTTACATCCATTTACTTAACAACCTCTGAGCTGTTATCGTAGAAATCACTGACTCTAAACAGTCAGTTCTTTCTTTTACATCAGGTTCTTGAAGCACTAACCCCCTTTTTTTTACACATCACTTCTGCATCATATGCAAATAGCCGATACATTCAAAGGATAACTTCAAATTCATGAAATGGAAGTTCCATTAAATTCGTTGGAACTTAATCCTTTGAATTTCTAATGGACATTTCTTATATATTCTAGTCACCCATACACTATGTCCAAATGGATTACTAAAAATCACATCACTAGAAATAGTTTCCTTAAAAATCTTTCTTTGTGCCATTATTTTAGTACTAATGTATGAGTGTGTCAAATCCGGATCAATTAAAGTAAATACAGGATTTCTCCACAGCCTTTGCTTTATTTAAAGAATTCTGATACACCAATAAACTCATACCTAACAACATCTCTTTATTAAACTGATCACCCATATATTTGGTTTAGAACACTTTTTAAAAGAATTTCCAAATCACTTCCTTATCAGGTACTAACTCTGTGGCATTAAACCACTCACACCATAATATTCAAGAACTTCTAACTTTTAAGCTCTTTGATCATTAATGCCCTTATCAGAGCTGGAAGTAAAACATAATACACCTCAATACTTATCTCTAAACCTCATCCTGATCATCACACTTAACTGTGTATCGTGATCCAATAGTATCTAATATTATCTATCAATATCAGTAACTTATTCAAACATATTCATACTAGTGAGGAGCCATGTCAAGCTATACAAGTAGTACATCTTTATCATAATATCCGAGGGGCATGTACTTATTAACAAATCATTTCTAACTTAATTTAGCCTCCAAAATCGGCTAAACCTTTGCTCTGATACCAAAAAATGTAGAACCTATAGCGTACATCCGTAATACGAATATACATTACAAATGCTACTAAAAACATATACTAAATTTTTTTAACTCTTCGGCAAACATCATTTTCTATAAATTTCAACTGAAAACAATTCTAGACAATTGTAGCTAGTTTTAACCCTGAATTAGTTTATAAAACATAAAATTTAGTTATTTAAAAGAAATATTATTCAGGGTGAAAACGTCGCTTGTTGCCTAGACCCTTCTTGATTATAAAAATTCTGAGCGATAAGATTTAAATTCTAGTGAAACCATTATACTTTTATCTTACTGGTAACATTATTTAATTTTTACACTCCATGTACCTTTTTTACTATCATACTTTGAAAATATATACTTTAAAGCTTGCAAAATAGTTTTCTTGAATATATAATTACATGCCCACTAGTTCCTGACTATTTTAAAGATGTACGTACTTTCACTTACCAATAACTTGACTTTCAAATGAGTGGCTCCTCCTTGTTAATTCTGATATGAAGAACCTACGTGTGAAATAAAACACATGCAAAGTACGATCTTAGTGAGGCAATTAAACTTATTTATTTATACATGAAATGGTGTTATATAATACTTCATATAAGAATGCATTTCATATTTCTCTACAACAAGGCAAGTATATCACAATGTACATGCGTCATGTGTTATAACTATCATATAATTCATGTTAATATTGTATACCATATTCTCAGTCATGGACATGCTTTCATCCTAAAACATTTCCATAATAACATAACATAATGATCATGTATCTCATATTCCATAAATTTCATATATCATTTTCACAATTTTCATCATATATCATACTTTCTTAATATCATGTATCATCTCATGGTCATGCTTATATCATGTAATCATTTGTATAGCATGTAAACCAAGTATCATCATCATGTATACCATGTAATATCATTTCATATAATCCATGTAGCATCTATCATTTACTTCATGTATCATGTATCATATAAATCATGTATCATCAATATCATGTATCATCACTATCATGTGATTCGTGTATCATCACTATCACGTGATTCATGTATCATATATCATGTAACATCTGTATCATGTATTATGTAACATCTCTATCATGTATCATGTAACATCTCAGTCATCAATCATGTCACAATATCAATGCTTCATGTATCATCACTTAAAAATTCACATCTTTTGATATATGAATCGAAATCTATCACCGTTTGTTTTAAATGAAACTAGACGAATAAATCTTTGCATCGATATAAAATTAACCATCTAAATATTTTTTTAGAATTTATGGTGAATTTTCAAACTTACTGCCAAATCCAGTTTTCCTACACAACTTCCATAAATAACTTCCAACTTTATACTAATTTCTCCTTACTTTGCTATTTATCAATTTGCTCCCCTTACTTGAATCAAACCACTAATGTATCACTTTCTTCATCAAATAATTATTCAAAAATAATTTCCTCTAATTTTTCGTTCTTTCCGAAATAGTCACTAAAAATGTAAAGATAAGGATTCGAGCTTCTTAACTTTGCAAATTAGTCCTCAAGCCAAAATTACTACTTGAATTCTATTATTTCAACTAAAATTAGATTTAGTCCTTCTCTAAAACCTCTTTTCCGAACTGGTCACTTAACTTTGACAATTTGTCAAAATGGTCACTAATTCGATTCAACATCGGTTTAACATTCTAACTTCAATATCACATCTCCAACTTCAATAATAACATAAATACACTTCAAAATCATAAAAAATCAGTTTAGTCCTCTAACTTTCAGAATTTCTGAAATGGTCCCTATACCTTTAACTTTAGGTTTTGCTTCCAAATAACAATTCAAGCTTACTAGATCATTAATTCAACATCACAAACCCTAAATTAAACTTGAATCCATAAACCCTAATCATCTTCATACAAACTAAAATAGGTAGAGTTTAAATCTCAACTCAATAACATGATTTTAACATCACAAAAGCTTGATTTCAACTTGAATTTCAACATGGAATTATAAAATCTCAAAACCCCCAATTGAGTCCATAAATCCTAATTTCTTCTCATACAAAATTCCCATCAATCAAGCATGTTTTCCACGAATTATTTACACCAAAAGATAGAGCTTGATGAGTAGAACAACTTTGTAGTTCGAAAGATTACCTGAAAATTGAGATTCGGGGCTTGAATCGAACTTGGAAAATTGTTCTCCATTTTTCTTTCTTTCTCCTCCTCATAATTCGAAATTTGAGGATGAATAATGGTCTTCGTCTTTTGTTTTTTCATCCAATTTGGCCATTTGTCTTGTATAAATGAATTTTAAATTCATTTAGATAGTGAAATTACTAAAATGCCTTTTAATCCATGGTTGAGATTGATCTTATCATCAATAAAGGGCCAAGATTAAATCTCCCATTTCCTCTTTCCAAAATTGCCCTTATAACTTTTTAAATATTTCAAAATTGCCATTGGGGCCAAATGACCAATTTGCCCTCCAACTAGTTTTTATGTACTAGTTTGCCATTCTTGTAGAAATTCAACTAAGTCTAGCTGGAATCCAACCAAATATAATAAAATATTCATAAATTATTATTTTATGACTTTTCCATGGCTTTTGGATCAGCTTCTGAAATTTTTGTTCGATCCGATTTCCCGATATTCATAAAATACTTTTACTGTGATTTCACCTTTATCGAGATATCAGATTTATTCCAAAAATTCCATATTTCAATATTCGGAAAATGAACACTATCATCTTATAAAAAAATTTCCTTTCCTAAAGTCTTAGACTGAATTTTCTTAACTCAGTCTATTATACCAATAATTATCGAAAATCTTCAAAGAGTAGAATTTCTCTTAGAAATCCTTTATCTTAAATCCATACGAATATTCTTTACTCTTACTGAGTCCAAATTATCGATCAGAAACACTTTTATGGGACCTCCCCGAAGGTTATCCATCCTTGTATTTCTCTAGCCTGAGCACGCTTAACAATTTTATTCGATCCAAATTCAGTACCTTTCTCTGCATCTTGATTCTTAAAATCGATATCAAGGTACCTATTTTAATCCAATTCACTCTATACTGAATAAAATTACTTGTTGGGGAAATTTACACTTTAGTCCCTAAACTTTTCCAGAGTTTATACTTTAACTCCCTAAACTTTCAAAAATTATAATTTAGTCACTAGCCAAAATTTGGGATATTACAATTACCATTATTTATCCCTTATGCACAACTTCCATTGAATCACGTTAATCTATTTTGAACAAACATATAAGGCATCACACTTATCAATCAATCAACCAATCATCAAGCAATTATACAAGCATCTTAAACAATCCTACATAGTTTCTAAAGTGTTGGGCTCGAATTCCTTCAACCGAGTTGCTTGCCAAGTGGTGGAGAAGTCGATTTCGGTGTTAATGGTGGGAAGTAAAAAGATAGACAATGGACATAAGGATTTATAGTGGTTCAAGCTTCTAACATGCTCTAAATCCACTACCTTAGCTCCCCACTAAGGATTTCCCAAATCCATTAAGATTGCTTCCCCTGTTAACAAGGCTTAGGAGGTAACCATTACAACCTAGACTCAATTACCAAGTCTAGCATCCAAACTTACAACCCAAGCTTTGGGAATCCTCTCAAACAAAGAAATAAAGCAAACAAAGAATCTTCTCTACAAGGTAGATGTTTGCACTCTTTTAAGCACTCACCTAAACCTAAAACACTTGAGCAAATCTAACAATTAAAGCTCACAAGTATTGTCTATACAAAGAATGAGAATTAAAAGCCCTAAGACAATTTTGGCATCATAATGTTGTTGGCAATAAGATCATTAGTTGTTGCTGAAGCTTGAAGGGTCTTTTTATAGTGCCAATTGAGTTCCTAGCTGTTGGAGACCGTTGAGATTGAATTGGAGCCGTTGGAGGCTTTATTTCCCGTAATAAATACAGTTCTGATGTTGTCCCTACCAGTACTCGTGTACCTGTATCGGTACAGCTACTAGCCGTTACGCTCAGTCTTGCTAACCATATCGAAACACCTTGGTCTATTTGGTAAACCATATCGATACGCCTTGGTCTGTTTGACAAACCGTATCGGTACGCATTAGTCTGTTTCGGTACGCCCTGCAATTTAAATAGCCGTTGGGGAGGTTAAAAGATGAATCAGTACGCGGGTAGGCATATCGAAATGATCCACTCTCTATATCGGTATGCCTAGGGGCGTATCGGTACGGGTTTTGGTTACTGGAAAAATACTGTAGCTGAAACCCTTGGACTGTATCGATACGGGGTATACCGTATCGGTACGCCTGTGTTGAAAACGTTAGTTTAGCTACTTTAAAGCATTTAAAGCATTTCCAAAACCTCTCAAAAACTTCTCAAACTTATTTTCAAGTTGTTTGGAATTAAAACCATTTTTGAAATCTTTTCAATTTAGTCCAAAACTATTCTTCAATTATTATATCAAAACATAGATCCTAACAATCTCCTCCTTTTTGGTATAATAAAACCAACTTGAAAAATTGTTTTTGAGATTCTCCCCCTTAGTAAAAATAAAATTTGAATAAGAGACTAATTGTTAAAAACTTATAAGCTCCCCTTTATTCATTTGAAAAATCAATTTTTCAAAGCTATCTCTCCCCTTTTTTGTTATATCAAAAATGGTTTAAACTTTAAAGACCAATAACAATGGAGTGTTAAAAATTTTGACAAAAACGAATTTTGTTTTAAAATAGGCTCCCCCTTACTCAAGCATCATTCAAATGTTAGTCCAACATGTATGATTAACTAGTTGAATTAAAATAAAATAAATCAAATTAAAAAGAAAAAAAATCATCTAATTTTACCACACTTGAAATAAAGAGAGGATGTGAAGCCTTCCTCCTTCAAGTGTTCATTCTTGTGTGTATAGAGCTCCCCCTCAATCTTATCACTTGTTATCAAAGCTCCATACACCTACAAAAGACAATAATTTGATTTTTGGTATCCAAATTGCTTTGGATCCATAGGCATTAGTAGCACTTAGTTTAGTCCCCTTAGGAATCCATTTTTCAATTTCATCATTATTAGTTGAAGTAATTAGTCCTTTTGGGACCTAAATACTTCTAAAAATTTTTCCATTAAAAAATCTAGGGGCACTTGATTGTCTAACATAAAAGTTTGATTTTCCAAAATTGTTTTTCTTTTGAAGTTCATTGGAAATCAAAACTTTTTCTTTCTTAAGATCATCTACTTCAATTTGATGATCTTTTTCTTTCTTTTGAAGCAAATTTTTTAAGTTTAAAACTTTAAGCTCAAAATCTTTTATTTTTGCTTCAAACTCCAAATTGGTTTTCATAAGCAAATCATTTTCGATTTTCAATTTTGAAATCATCTTTTTATTTTTTGAAAATGAAGCCTTGAACTCAAAAACCAACTTGTCATAGGCTTCTTGTAACTCATCAAATGTGTATGAATTTGAGTTTAAATAGGATGAGTTAGAAGTTACCTCTCCCTCTTGGAGGGCCATCATGCATAGGTGGGCTAATTCATCCTCATTGGTAGAGTCTTCATCACTCCATGTAGCCACATATGCTTTACTTGATGATGACCATTTCATGTTGAAGTGAGGGCAATCGAATTTGGTATGCCTCGTCTTTTTGCATTTCGAGCACTTGGGGGAATCCACCATCTTCTTCTTCGATTCATGCTTAGATTCTTTTTTGTTGCTCTTCATGAATCGGGCCAATTCCTTGAAGAGATAGGTCATCTCTTCATCTTCACTTTCCTCCTCACTTGGTTCTTCTTGTTGATTTGTAGAGGGTTGTAGAGCAATGATGTTTACATTGATTCCTTGCTCTTGGATTGTCTTCTCCTTATCCCTTCTCAAGGGTAGAGACATCATCTCATGGGTGAAAAGTGATCCTACGAGCTCTTCAAGCTTGAGCTTCTTCAAGTCTTTGACTTCAATGATAGCCGTCTTCTTGCTCTCTCATGATTTAGGAAGTGAATAAATCAACTTCCGAACGAGATTTTCTTCCGAAATCTCTTCTCCAAGACGTTTGAGTTGATTGACGATTGTAGAGAACCGGTCGAACATGCTCTTGATGTCTTCATATGGTTCCATCTTGAAGTTTTCGTATTGGAGGTTGAGTAGACCAATCTTTGCCTCCTTCACCTCATTTGTCCCTTCATGGATTGCTTCAAGTTTGTCCCATAAATCTTTTGCACTCTCATAAGAAGATACTTTTGCATACTCTTCCGGGCCTAATGCACAAAATAGAATGTACAAAGCCTTGCAATTGAGCTCCATCTTCTTGCGATTTTTCGCGTTCCACTCTGTCTTGCTTTGATTTGGCATTAATGGTCCATCTTCAACTATGTCCCAAAGACGGTAGTCTTTTCTCTTCATGAAGAACATCATTCTATGCTTCCAAGAAGCATACTTGTCACCGTTGAAAAATGGCAGTTTATCGATGGATAACGCTAAGGAAGTCGGTTGACTTGTTTGTTGGTCGAGCTTGCCGGATCGCCTCAATAGGTGGTTAAACCTTTTCGATTGAGCCTCGCTCTGATACCAATTGTTGGGCTCGAATTCCTTTAACCGAGTTGATTGCCAAGTGGTGGAGAAGTCGATTTTGGGTGTTAATGGTGGGAAATAAAAAGATAGACAATGGACACAAGGATTTATAGTGGTTCAAGCTTCTAACAAGCTCTACATCCACTACCTTAGCTCCCCACTAAGGATTTCCTAAATCCACTAAGATGTCTTCCCCTTTTAACAAGGCTTAGGAGGCAACCTTTACAACCTAGACTTAATTACCAAGTCTAGCATCCAAAGCTTACAACCCAAGCTTTGGGAATCCTCTCAAACAAAGAAATAAAGCACACAAAGAATCCTCTCTACAAGGTAGATGTTTGCACTCTTTTAAGCACTCACCCAAACCTAAAACACTTGAGCAATTCTAACAATTAAAGCTCACAAGTGTTGTCTATACAAAGAATGAGAATTTAAAGCCCTAAGACAATTTTGGCATCATAATGTTGTTGACAATAAGATCATTAGTTGTTGCTGAAACTTGAAGGGTCCTTTTATAGTCCCAATTGAGTTCCTAGCCATTGGAGACCGTTGGGATTGAATTGCAGTCGTTGGAGGCTTTATTTCCCGTAATAAATGCATTTTTGGTGTTGTCTGTATTGGTACGCATGCACCTGTATCGGTACAGCTACTAGCCGTTACGCTCAGTCTTGTTAACCGTATCGAAACACCTTGGTCTGTTTGGCAAATCGTATCAGTACGCATTGGACTGTTTTGGTACACCCTGTAATTTAAATAGCCGTTGGGAAATAGCCGTTGGGGAGGTTGAAAGCTAGATCGGTACGCAGGTAGGCGTATCGAAACAATCCACTCTCCGTATAGGTACGCCTAAGGGTGTATCGGTACGAGTTTTGGTTACTGGAAAAATACTATAGCTAAAACCCTTAGACTGTATTGATACGAGGTATACCGTATCGGTACGCCTGTGTTGAAACGTTATTTTAGCTACTTTAAAGCATTTCCAAAACCTCTAAAAAAACTTCTCAAACTTATTTTCAAGTTGTTTGGACTTAAAACCATTTTTTAAATCTTTTCAATTTAGTCCAAAACTATTTTTCAATTATTATATCAAAACATAGATCATAGCATAAAGACTCTATAAGTCTCATCATAAATACAACATCATCATGCCTCACATAGATATCAAGTCTCATACTATCAATCTCCAAGCATGCATATTCTTAGTCTACCTAATTTGCAGATACTAACACGTAAAGCAATCACATCTATGATACTCATGAAGCAATATGAGTTTGAGGTGTACTAATCTTAAGCCAAAGCAATATATCCCATATCCAAGCTCATCTAATCATCTCTTTAATTACAATATTCGAGTCTACCGATTCTTCAGATAAAACAAATACGACTACATAAGCCATTTAACACAATCAGACTAATTTAGCAGATAAAAAGCATAAAATAGCTTATAGATTTTTAATTTGGCAAAAGAACTGTGCCATCAGACTCAGAACATCGAGAAACCCCAGAGTAGAGTCTTCTAGAAAAAGTCAACCTGAGTAAAAAAGTCAACGATCAACGGTCAACCGCTCTGTAAGTGGCTCAGCTTGGAGTCAACACGGCTCAAATCCAACCCGGCTCATCTTAGATGGCTCCAACTGCCCTAGACGATGCCCACGCATGGCTGACAGTGTGTGCAGTGGCTTTCGGCGGCGAGAATCAGTCGATATGCTCCAGACTGGCACTTTCGGACATACTGACTCCAACGGTGGTCTCGGATCTTGGTAGAGGACAACAGAGGATGGTGTTTTAGAACAAAAAACTCGATCGAATCTTCTATCCTCTTACGTTGGCAAACAAATCGTCTCGAAGAAAGAGATCTAACGGCGTTAGCAGTGTCAATGTCAGACCGTCGAACGACAACCAACCATAGCTTCCTCTCTCTAACTTTATATTTTCTTTCCTTACTCACTCTCTCTCCTTAATAATTCAAAACCCCCACATTTTTCTGCCAACACGCTAACTTGGGGCATATTTAATGCCCTTCAATTAAAAATGGTCAAACCACACACTTAGGCACTTAACTTTTCAAAGCTTTACACTTTAAGCACCAAACTTTTACTCGCCTACAAAATGGTAACTAAAACCCCTTAGATTAACCTTCCAACTTTAATTTCTTCCCACTAAAATACCCACAATCTGGATTTGAGACCTGATTTGCCAACTCGAAAATTGGGTTGTTACAACTCTTATCTCCTTAAAAAAATTTCTTCCTCAAAAATTGTACCCATTAATCAAAGGAAAAACTAAAACTTTAATAACTCTTCGAAGATCTCAATATTTTCCGCTGCGCTACTATAATCTCTCACATCACTTATCATAACTCTTGTCTTTTAATGGTACAACATAATCTCAACTGATCATTTTTTAAAGAAATCCATCATTATTAGGCGCATAACCTAAGCCATGGAACAAGCCCAACGATACCTTGACAAAACGTCACACAGACATCATCAAAGAAATTTAACTTATGTTGTAGAACCCAAAGGTTGTTTCACAACAAGTCTTTCCACAACTCCTTATTATATAAAAGAACATGAAGTTAAACAGTCGCATCCAAAATGAGACGATTCCCCTCGTGGTAACTCCTTGAAGGAAAACTCTAACTCTGATGGCTTCCCTTAATAATATCATTGCTTGCTCGGTGCAAGACACCTGAAAATGAACGACATCTTAACTCACCTCAAGCACTTACCATAAACTTTACATGATAAATCATATCGACAACCAAAGCATCTCCCACTAACTCGGTTCACACAAGAGACTTACACTCAAAACTATCACGTGTCTGGAAAACACATCATTGCACCCTCAGTAGAATCTGTCATGGCATGAAATCCCACCAAGTGATAAGGTTCTATTACAAACCTCGAATTTCGTGTCAAAAGGTAGCATGTACACACTGTAGTGTCGTACAACCCAACATGAAAACAATCCAAGTAGACTTTCTATTTGGATCTTACCTTTGCCAAAAATATCAAACGATACCTACCAAGAAATATATCATTACACAAAAAAATTCCAGCAAAACTGTGCATTCACAAATCCTTTACAAGACTCATGGTCACTTATTTAATTTCTACTAAAGAACATCGAAGCATTACAACAACTATGAATAACTTAATGTTAGACTCCTAACTGATGGAAAGTCAACCACTTATCACTATCTCAAACACACGACTCTACACTGTCTCCCAAAACACGTGGCGAAAGTTTGGTACAAACTGTCACTCTCAAAATTCACCATATATTGACCACTGAACTATATAGAAAGAATCTCTTGCCTTGACATATCTTTCTCTAAAACACCTACAACAAGATCTGAAAGTCCATCAGAAGCCATCAGACCTAAATCTAATCATAATATTGTATCCTTTTAATTACAACTAGATGCTACTTCTTAAGGCTTCCAAAGTTACCCAATCCTTAACTCAAAGCTTAAACAACAAAACACATGGGTATCGGTAATGACCGATTAGTACCGATATCAGATGAAATGAGTACCGGTACCATATAAAGCTAGTATCAGTACTCCTTCACATGACCATCACTTAACAAGTTCACTTCACTTAGGTGGTGTTTAATCACACGATCAATAGTTCTTAATTACTTCGACTCATGTCGTTGTCTAAATCTCAAATTTCTTAAAGGTCAAGTACCCAAAATTTCACATTGTTGGGGTGAACACAACCTTCCCTCTTCTAGCACAAAAATATAGCCCTAACAAAATAACAAAACATCCTCGAAGATCTCAAAATCTTACACGAGTTTAGTCGAGTCAACACCACTATTACAACAAAATGGTAGCACACAGCTCAAATCTCCACCAATGTTCCTCAGTTCATTTCAAGGGAACTATGATACAAATCAAAAGCATTTACGAAGTCTTAAACCATTTATTCCTTAACTGATTACACGGTAACTAACCTTTCCAACACATAACATCGTTAAGGTGATTATCTTGTTGACACTCATACTTCTATATTCCTATTACATTCACAAGTGTCACGTGAAGCATCAACTTATACTCAAGGGACAACATGATACCCCCTATCTTATCATTGCTGAAACACCTCAAACATTACTACAAACATTAAGCGTTACCTCGACAAGCTCTAAAAAGAGAAATCATCATCCCAAAATTCATTTTGAATCTACTAGCCTCAAACACTTTAACTGTAAACATCTTATTCTCGTATTAATCTCACAAGAAAACACGTGTACTTCATAATCGGTTAAATGAGTTGTCCACCTTAGGAGATAAGTAACGGTCTTTCACTGCCACTTAACAAACTAGCAACAGTTCAAGCTTTACCCTAATGAACCAACTTCTTACTAGCGAACAAATATGGTTCTTCATTGGGTGAAACACTTAGATAAAAGAAATCTTGTTCGAGTTGCGCCTTATGTAACACCCTTTACCCGGTCTGGTAGGAATCCGGGTCAGAAAATGTTACTGATGAACAATACCGTGATCGTATATTAATTTTGATGATTTACATGATAAACAGTAAATCAATGATGCTATTATAATACAATGAATGATGATGAACCATATAAACTTAATCAAATTATCATTAAAGGACCATTTGGTAACTTATACAAAGTTAGGGACTAAATTATAAAATGGGTAAAATACATGGTCTTGTCTGAAATTAAGGTTACCCATATGAAATTCAATGCTTGAATATCTTACATACAGATTTCTATCATAATTAGAGTTCATTTATGACCTCAATTAAATCTTATAAGATTTAGTGACCAATTTACAATATTCTGAAACTCTTTTAACCATTTTTAACCAACTTACCTACCTCGGTATCGATACTCAAAGAGGACGTATCGATACGCCTATGCCGTAGCCATTAAATCAGTTATAAAGAACAAGTGTGGTACCAGTACTGGTACACCCGTATCGGTACGCTATACTGGTCTTATGTAAACTTGGTTTCCAAGGTTGATGGACCGTACTGATATGCTTTAAGCCGTATCGGTACACCTAACCTGACCGTTAAAATGGTTAATTGATTAAGCTCGTACCGATACTGGGTATCGGCACGCATGGTCAAGGCCCAAAAGGTTAACTTTTAGGATCGATACGGTGTCGGTACGGTACCATAATATTTTTCCAGTGGCTAAGACTCGTATCGATACGTCTAGGTACACATCGATACTCAGCTACGAAGGAAATTCTAGTGACTAAACCTTGTACCCATACGCCCTAAAGTGTATCGATACCCCAACATTAATCTTGACCAAATATGCAAGGCCGTACCGATACGCCATCACCCGTATCAGTATGATAAGGTCTGTAATGATAGATTTTATCTATTATTACTCAAATTAAGGTCCTTAACCTTATCTATTTGTTACCAAATTTTGCAGGCAGGTCTATAACATCAAATCTATGCACGTGTCAAGTTTCATGCCATTTCAAATCCATTTACTATGATTTCACATATTAGTGTATCATAGGCCATTTTTAGTACTTTTATCATCATTCAACATGCCTTATTTCATACTTTAACTCTTTCAACATGGTGGGCATCATATACACACAAAATGGGGTTGAACTAACATGTCTAGACCTATGCCACCTTTGTAGGAGTATAAGGACAACGTTTACATTACATGAACTTGTTGACTTGCTTCAAAAATGTCCTTGCTCTAATCCTTGATCCAACAACTTTCAACCTAAAAATGCATGGAAATGAGATGCATTAAGCTTATATAGCCTAGTGAGGTAGTCAACAATGATAACATGAATGTCAATAATATCATTAACATGTATATCAATGTAAGTGCATCTCAAATCATGTTTTAACAATAATTTTAATAATTTAATTCCTTGGACCGACATGTAAATATGGATACGTGAATTCCCAACCAACATCTCCAACAATACATGGTCAATATCCTCCAACATCGCCAATAAGACCAACACTAACACATCCCACCAACATCGCCAAGTAGAGCCTTAGCTTAAGGACCGTAGTCCACTCCGTACCAAATAGCTCATGAATTCTATGGTATGCCAATTCTATCTCGTATCCAACGATTCAATACTTAGGCCAATATGGCCTTTCACAATATTCTAAAGTTATCAATGGCAATACCATGAATCAATAATCAATATGACAATGCAATAAGCTTACCAAAGCTTACCAATGATACCTTCAACAAGGTTTTCATGTATTCATACCTAGATTTTAATGATAGAAATGCAATAAACCAATATAATGAAATTGGGGATAGCACCTAGCCAATCCCGAGACTCCGACTACACTCACCGATACTCTCGAGGCTTTTAGGGCTCCCGAATGACAATTCCCTTGTTCTTTAGCTTGGTGGAATCTGAAAGATTTGGTGATTCTTCACCTTGGTTCTCTTGAGCTACAAAAAATAGGAGTTACAAGGATTTCAATATCGATAATAGATTCATAGCAATCTATTAGCTATGAAAAACAATAAAGATTAAGCCATGATATTCATAGGAATTTTATAGGGTTCTTGATTATTGAACTTAGACTTAAACATGGTTTTAGCCATAGAATCGATAAATTAATTGAGGAAAATTGCTTACCCGATCAATAGCTATAATTTAGGATTAAGAAACTTGAGAAAATCAAAGCTTAAGTTATCCTCCAATTGAGGTGCTTGCTTGCTTAAAGCTAAAAGAAGAAGATGATGAAGATGCTTGCTTGAGAAATCTACCGGTAAGGATTTCCTTTCTTTTTCTTTTATTTTTAATTGCTTAGCTTTCCTTTAGGCGAAGTAACTTCACTCCAAACAACCATGTAAGTGGTGATTAATCTTGAGGAGGGGCTAATCGCAAGGTTAGTCCCTCAACTCCTTACTTTCTATACTTTTGCCCCCAAACTTTTAATTTTCTCATTTTAGCCACTAAGACAAGTTACAATGTTTATAGTGAGATCCTTAAACAATATAATACTTAATTAGAGTTCAATAATTAACCACTTGTCAAAGGTCAATACTATAATTTAACTTTTCGGTGTAAAATTTTCGGTTGCCAAAATTGAATTTCGACTAGGCCCAGTTTTGGAGTGTTACAACTCTCCCCTTTAAGAAAATTCATCTTCGAATTTTAACCTAGACTGAAGAGATGTGGGTATTGGTTCCTCATGGCCTCTTCCGGTTCTCATGTATCTTCTTCGATCTTGTGACTTCTCCAAAGTAATTTGACTAGGGAAATGTTCTTGTTTCGAAGTCTCTTAACTTCCCTTGCCAATACTTGTACTGGTTCCTCCTCATACGTCAGATTGGGTTGAAATTCTATTGATTCGAGTTCAACAATATGAGATGGATCAGATCTATACTTGCGAAGCATCGATACATAGAATACATCATGAATCTTGCTCCACTCTTGAGGCAAAGCTAGTCGATAAGCCACAAGATCAACTTTTTCAGTCACCTCAAAAGGTCCAATGAATCGGGGACTTAGCTTCCTCTTTTTGCCAAAATAAAAAATCTTCTTCTATGGGGAGACTTTTAAGAAAACCTTTTCACCAACTTCATACTATATATCTTTCCTCCTGAGATCAGCATAGGCTTTTTGTCGGTCAAAGTCAGCCTTTAAACGATCATGAATAATGGTGACCCGTTCTTCAATTTCTTGAAGTAAGTCAGGCCCAACATCTTGCCTTCACCGAGTTCAGACCAGCATAACGATGTTCTACATCTCCTGCCATACAATGCTTCATACGGTGTCATCTTGATAGGTGATTGATGACTATTATTGTAAGCAAACTTGATGAGAGTAGGGACCTCTCCCAATTCCCTTCAAAATTAATGACACATGCACGAAGTATGTCTTCTAATATTTGAATTACCTTGTCTGATTGGCCATCAGACTAAGGGTGAAAGGCTATACTGAGATTGACTCGGGTGCCAAGAGTTCCTTGCAATGCTTTCTAGAATCGCGAAGCAAAATGGGGATCTCGATCGGAGATGATTGACTTAGGTACTCCGTAGAGTCTGATCGCTTCTTTGATGTACAAGTCAGCTAACTCGGGAAGATCGTAGTCTATTTTGATAGGTAAGAAATGAGCTGACTTGGTAAAACAGTCAACAATGAACCAAATAGCATCATGTTTAGCTGGAGTCAATGGTAGACCACTAACAAAGTCCATGGTTATTCTTTACTACTTCCATTGAGGAAGTTCAATGGGTTGCAACAATCCTATAGGGACATGGTGTTCAGCTTTGACTCGTTGATACGTTAAGCATTTAAATACAAATTTTGTAATGGCTTTCTTCATACCATACAACCAATATAATTCCCAAAGATCCTTATACATCTTCACCGACCCCGGGTGAACCGAAAAAGGGCTACAATGAGCATCCTTGAGAATGTCATTGCGAAGGGATTCATCATTTGGTATACAAATTCTATCACGGAAAAACAAGAGTCCTTTAGAGTTAACTTTGAAATTAGGATCAGGATTACTTTAAAGTTTGGAAATAATAGCTTGTAATTTTAGGTCGTGATCTTATAATGATTTGATTCTCAACACAATGGTAGACTGAGCTTGAAGTTCAGCTACTAAAGGTCGGTGTTTCTGTAACTTGAAATGAGAGTTGATAGCTCGAGGAGCTACAATGCAATAACAATATTGAAATTTTCAATACAATTGTCAATACTTGAGATTCAATATCCAATATTGATACTTACTAGGCGAAGGTTTGCGGTTGAGTGCCTCAGCTACAACGTTGGCTTTGCCCGGTGATAATCAATAACAAGGTCATAGTCCTTGAGAAGTTCCATCCATGTTCTTTGATGAAGATTAAGCTCTTTCTGTGTCAATAGGTATTTGAAGCTCTTGTGATCGGTGTATAGGTAGCATTTTTCCCGTAGAGATAATACCTTCAGATCTTTAAGGCAAAGACAACTGCATCCAACTCAAGATCATAGTTAGGGTAATTCATTTCATGTAGCTTAAGTTGTCTCGATGCATAAGCAACAACTTTTACCTCTTGTATCAATACATATCCTAACCCCTAATGCGATGCATCACTATATACGATGTAGTCTTTACCAGACATAAGTTGGGTTAAGACCGATGCATATGTTAACACTTGCTTAAACTGATCAAAATTACGTTGTTGTTACTCAATCCACTTAAAAGGGATATCATTCCACATAAGTTTGGTTAACGGTGTTGCTATTATAGAAAATCATTTAACGAATCTTCTGTAATAACCAACAAGACCGAGAAAACTGCGAACTTCACCAACATTCTTCAGTTTCCTCCACTCTACTATAGCTTGAATCTTCTTTGGATTTACTTGAATACCTTCAGCAGAGATTACATGTCCTAGAAAGAAAACTTCGGTAAGCCAGAACTCGCACTTACTAAACTTGGCATACAACTGCTTCTCTCGAAGGGTTTGGAGTACAACGCGAAGATGGTCGCGATGTTCAGCTTGATTCTTGGAATAGACCAATATGTCATCTATGAACACTACTAAAAACTTATCAAGGTAGGGTCTAAAAACCCAGTTCATGAGATCCATAAAGGCAGCTGGTGCATTTGTTAACCCAAAGGGTATAACCAAGAATTCGTAGTGGCTATACCTTTTTATAGAAAGTTGTCTAGAGCACGTCACATTCTTTAACACTCATTTAATAGTACCTAGATCTTAGGTCAATCTTAGAAAAGACGGTTGCATCCTTAAGATGGTCAAACAGGTCATCAATTCTTGGTAAGGGATACTTATTCTTGCTGGTGAGTTTGTTTAGCCATTGGTAATCAATGAAAAGGTGCATAGATCCATCTTTTTCTTGACAAAAGGCTGGAGCTCTCTAAGGTGAGAAACTTGGTCGAATGAAACCTTTGTCTAAAAGGTCTTGAATCTGTACCTTAAGCTCGGCGAGTTTAACAGGTGCCATTTGATAAGGTGCAATGGAAACCAGAGTGGTTCCAGGTTGTACTTCAATCCCAAATTTAAATTTATGGGTGGGTGGTAAACCCATAAGTTCCTCGAGAAACACATCAAAGAATTCTTGCACTATATCTATATCTTGCAACTGAGGTTCTTCCTTACTTACAACGACATATAGCAATGATTTCTTACTCCTAGAGTTCATAAGAGTTACACTCTCCTTGCCAAGACCTCGAAGGTACAACTTCTTTTTCGAGCAATTCGCCCAAGCTTGATGCTCTCTGAGCCAATCAAGCCTCAAAATAACATCAAACTCATGAATAGGGAGGGGTATAGATCGACCGAAAAAGGTATCACTTGTATCATGAGGGGACAATTTTTACATACTAGACCAATTACAATGTTATCACCTAAAGGGTTGGTTACGGAGATTCTAGAGGCTATAGGCTCAGATGATAACTTAAATCTTTTAATCAACATAGTACTTATAAAAGAATGAGTGGATCTAGGATCAATCAATGTATAAACTGGGTGAGTATATAGTTTAATAGTACCTGCTATAATGTCTAGATCCTCATCCTCTTCCCTACTCCTTACATGATAAACTTGAGCTGAAGCCTTGGACTCTTGACTGCTTACAATTCTTGTAGAGCCACCAGGTCTCCTGAAAGCTCTAGCTGCAACTTGTTTCTATCCCTTGCCCTTGAAGGACTGAGTAGGAGAAGCTGGGTTTACCAATGCAGAAGACTCGGATGAGTTCATCGGACAATCTTTGATGTAATGGTCTGTTTCACTATAAAAGAATCAAGCTTCGGATAATCTACGACACTGCCCTATAGGATACCTCATCTGACAGAAATTACATATAGGATATTGAGATTCTTGGCCTGAACCTCCGATACTCTCGATGGAGGTTGTTCTTACAATAGATTGAGACATGGTTTGTGGCTTGGCAAAATTCCCTGATCGGGAGGGCTGCTGGTAATATGATTGTTTAAACCCTTGTTGTTTGCCTTTTTTATACGGCAAAGAAGGACGAGAATCATCTCAGGGCCTCTTCTCCGATCGAGTTAGCCCACTAGTCCTCTGCGACCTCTGAGCAGCTTTAGTAGAGATAGCTCAATTCACGAGCTCTTAGAATATGTGATTCCCAAGGTGGTGAACAAGGGTCGAAGTTCATCACTTAATCCTACTACAAACATTCTACATTTCTCTTCTTCTTTCTTAATGTACTTTGCTCCGTACTTGCAATGCTTGCAAAAGTCGTGGATATACTGTTCCACAGGTCTCTCGCCTTGCTTAAAATGTAGGAAGATATCCCGTCTTTCAGCCAAATGATACTCGCTAATATATTTCTTCCTGAACTCAAGCAGAAAGAATTCCCAAGTTACAGCTTCCTCGAGAGCAGTAAGTATAGTGGTCTTTCACCAATGCAGAGCCTCGTCTGCTAGAAAGGCCAGGGCACACTCCGATTTATGTTCATCCGAACACTATAAATGCTTGGTCAAGATTCTTATCGTGCTGTCTAGCCAGTATTTTACCGTTTTAAGATCCTCATCAGCTTTACCTATAAATGTAGTAGCTCGGTGTTGTGCTAGCTTATCAATAGGGACTCGGCTTGTAGAAGTAGCAGCTCTGGAAGATTGTGCAAACTGCTCAGACTTAAGGGTAGCCATGAACTGTTTGAACATCTCAGTCATGTTCTTATAACATTCCAATTGAGTAGTCTGCAGTATAGGTTCAAGGTTCAGTAGTTCTTATTGAAGAATTTGTGGATTTAGAGGGTATTTCCCATTTTCTCCTCGCCATGTGTCGAGGAGCCGGTAGTATGCTCAACTTTTTCGTGAGCTTTTTGGAGTTAGGCATCATATACTATAAAAGGAAAAAGGATCGGATTAATCGCAAGTCACAATAAACACATCAATAAACTCTTATGTGGCATATGCAATGCAATAACAATACAATGGACTTAGGTTTTGTCCTAGAATTGACTAAACTCTGGATCTGATACCATAAATGTAACACCCATTTCCCGGTCTGGTAGGAATTCGAGTCAGAAAGTGTTACCGGTGAATAATACAGTGATCGTATATTAATTTTGATGATTCACATGATAAACAGTAAATCAAGGATGCTATTACAATACAACGAATGAAAATGAACCATATAAACTTAATCAAATTATCATTAAAGTACTATTTGGTAACTTATTCAAATTTAGGGACTAAATTATAAAACCGGTAAAATACATGGTCTTGTCTAAAATTAAGGTTACCCATATGAATTTCAATGCTTGAATATCTTATATACAAATTTCTATCATAATTAGAGTTCATTTATGACCTTAATTAAGTCTTATAAGATTTGATGACCAATTTACAACATTCTGAAACTCTTTTTAACCATCTTTTAACCAACTTACCTACCTCGATATCATACTCAAAGAGGATGTATCAATACACCTATTCCATAGCCGTTAAATCAGTTACAAAGAATAAGGGTCGTACCGGTATGGGTACACTCATATCGGTACGCTATACTGGTCTTATTTAAACTTGGTTTCTAGTATTGACGGACCGTACCGATGCGCTTTAAGCCGTATCGATACACCTACCATGACCGTTAAAACGGTTAATTGATTAAGTTTGTACCGATACTGGGTATCGGTACGCATGATCAAGGCCTAGAAGGTCAATTTTCAGGATCGATACAGTGTCGATACGGTATTATAATATTTTTCCAGTGGTTAAGACCCGTACCGATACGCCTAGGTACGTATCGATACTCAGCTACAGAGGAAATTCTAGTGATTAAACCATATATTGATACACCCTAAAGTGTATCAATACCCCAACATTAATCTTGACCAAATATGCAAGGTCGTACCGATATGCCATCACCCGTATCCGTACTACAGGGCCTATAATGACAGATTTTATCTATTTTTTAATCAAATTAAGGTCCTTAACCTTTTCCATTTGTTACCAAATTTTGCAGGCATGTCTATAAACATCAAATCTATGCACGTGTCAAGTTTCATGCCATTTCAAATCCATTTACTATGATTTTACATATTAGTGTATCATAGGCCATTTTTAGTACTTTTATCATCATTCAACATGCCTTATTTCATACTTTACCTCTTTCAACATGGTGGGCATCATATATACACAAAAAGGGGTTGAACTAACATGTCTAGACCATATGCCACCTTTCTAGGACTTTAAGGACAAAGTTTACATTATATGAACTTGGTAACTTACTTCAAAAACGTCCTTGCTCCGATCCTTGATCCAACTAACTTTCAACTTGAAAATGCATGGAAATGGGATGCATTAAGCATATATAGCCTAGTGGGGTAGTCAACAATAATAACATGAATATCAATAAAATAATTAACATGTATACCAATGTAAGTGCATCTCAAATCATGTTTTAACAATAATTTTAATAATTTAATTCCTTGGATCGACATATAAATGTGGATACGCGAATTCCCAACCAACATCGCCAACAATAAATGGTCAATATCCTCCAACATCGCCAATAAGACCAACACTAACACATCCCACAAACATCGCCAAATAGAGCCTTAGCTCAAATACCGTAGTCCACTCTGTACCAAAGAGCTCATGAATTCTATGGCATGCCAATTGTATCTCATATCCATTTGTATCCAACGATTCAATACTTAGGCCAATAACAATAACAATAGCAATATCAATAACAATAATAATAGCAATATTAACTTGTCAATATCGATATATCATGATCAATATAGCCTTTCACAATATTCCAAAGTTATCAATGGCAATACCATGAATCAATAATCAATATGACAATGCAATAAGCTTACCAAAGCTTACCAATGATACCTTCAACAAGGTTTTCATGTATTCATACCTTGATTTTAATGATGTAAATGTAATAAACCAATATAATTAAATCGATAATGGCACCTAGCCAATCCTGAGACTCCAACTACACTAACTGATTCTTCCAAGGCTTTTAGAGCTCCCGGATGACAATTCCCTTGTTCTTTAGCTTGGTGGAATTTGAAAGATTTGGTGATTCTTCACCTTGGTTCTCTTGAACTACAAAGAAATAGGAGTTACAAGGATTTTAATATCGATAATAGTTTTATAGCAATCTATTAGCTATGGAAAACAATAAGGATTAAAAATGACATTCATAGGAATTTTCTAGGGTTCTTAATTCTTGAAATTGGATTATACGTGGTTTTAGCAATTGAATCGATAAATCAATTAAGGAGAATTGCTTACCCGATCAATAGCTATAATCTAGGATTAAGAAACTTGAGAGAATCAAAGCTTAAGTTATCATCCAATGAAAGTGCTTGCTTGTTTAATGCTAAAGGAAGAAGATGGTGAAGATGCTTGCTTGAAAAATCTATCGGGTAAGCTTTTCCTTTCTTTTCCTTTCCTTTTTGAATTGCTTAGCTTTCCTTTAGGTGAAGTAACTTCACCCCAAACAACCACGTAAGTGGTGATTAATCTTGAGGAGAGGCTAATCGCAAGGTTAGTCCCTTGACTATTTACTTTCTATACTTTTGCCCTCAAACTTTCAATTTTCTCAATTTAGCCATTAAGACAAGTTTCAATGTTTACAGTAAGATCCTTAAACAATATCAACACTTAATTAGAGTTCAATAATTCAATATTGGCCACTTGTCAAAGGTCAATACTATAATTTAACTTTCTGGTGCAAAATTTCTTGTTGCCAAAATTGAATTCCTACTAGGCCCGGTTTTAGGGTGTTACACCTTCACAACTAGATCTCTGACTCTCTCATCTGGGTTGGTGTCCTCTAATAAGGGCGATGGGCACCGACGTGTAACTTAGCCTTACCTCAATATCTACTCATACTCTTGATAGGGAGAAAGTTCTGACGATTCCTCTAGGAAGCATAAACGAATATTTTGTCAGTCCAAAAGCTCTTGAGCGTTGAACTACACACGTTGGCATCTACCAAATGGTCAAACATGTTCCATAACCCGTTGTGCCATTCTCTAAACAACCACTACAAAATTCTCGGTAGAAGGGCAACGGTTCAATATTCTCATTACCAAACGTTGGGTTCTCTCGAGGTCTCAAAGCCTCAAGCACAACTCTTGATATTACAGGTTAGCATCGCGCTTAATTAACCCAATTAATTTCCAAGGTGAAACAACTTCCAAGAAGGTAGCTCTATCAAACCTTGAGAAATACGCTTGAGAAGGGTGATGATACTTCCCAAGTATCATCAAATCTCCTTTTAAGCGAACAAAGGGTCATCTAACCAACGTACATCCATTGGTTAATTTCGAAAGCGGTTTATCCAAACCCATATCACAAATGTTATTCATACATAACGATGAAGATTCTTTGCCACAAACTCTCATAATGTATCCAAAGGCTTCATAACGATAACAAAACAAGACGAAGTCGCTATTCAAATGGCGAGAGGATGACACATCCTCGACCCCATCATCATTCAGCTATCTCATATCTCAATAATATGGGGTGACCTCGCTCTAAAAATTGCTTCCACGAGCGGCTCAACACTTAACTCGGCCCTCTCGACCACGATTGTAACCATCTTAATGTCGCAACATTGTACGCACTATCAAAATTCTAGTCTTAAGGAGTACGAACTTAATTTAAGGGCTTGTATTCATAAGACACCTTACTAAAACACCTATACCACCCCAGGGTTTCCTAGAACCTGCTAAACCTAAGCTCTGATATCACTAAGTGTAAACCCACTAAACATTGGGATACATATACTTTGAGTGAGGCTCACGACCACTAAGCATCAGGATCATACACTCTAAAGGAGAAGGCTCGCGACCACTAAGCATCGAGATCATACATTCAGGAATCTTTAACCATGGTGTTGCAATACACTCTTTCTTACACTAGGTATCCGAATATCACCAAACAATGGCAACTCAACCATCTAGGTGTCCATATTGGCACATAGCAAGGACACGTCTACCACACATCACAAAACATCACACGATCCACCAAAGATCCCTATGGTTGCTATTACAATCAAGTCACCCAATGTTTACTAAATTATTAATTATTACGGAAGTGAACATTAATTATCCTCATTAGTTATTTCTATTAATCTATATTACCTCATTAACATTCCACGTTAATTTCTCTCTTTTTATTAGCATTATAGGTTATTCCATTCATTGGATACCGGTAATCACACGCATACTGATATTTATAGTGCTCACTGGAAATCCTAGATTTCTACAAGTACTAGTACAAGTTGACACATATCGATATGGTCCCAAATTACGTACCAGTACGGCTAAACAATTCTTCGAATTACAATATTACCATATTTTATTCGATCCCTAAAGTTTATGAAAGTTATTAAGGTTTGTTTACTAATGCATTCAATCAATTAATATTAGTTATCGGCTTCATGATCATTTATTTGAATATTACCATTATTTATCCCTTACACACAACTTTCATCAAAATCATGTTAATCTATTTCAAACAAACATATAAGGTATCACATTTATCAATCAATCAACCAGTCATCAAGCAATTTACAATCATCTCAAACAACCCTACATGGTCTCTAAAGTCCCTATGAGTCTCATCATAAACATAGCATCATCATGCCTTACACAAATATCAAGTCTTATACTATCGGTCTCCAAGCATGCATATTCATCATCTACCTAATTTGCTAATACTAACATGCAAATCAATCACATTTATGATGCTCATGAAGTAATATGAGTTCGTGGTGTACTAACCTTAAGCCAAATCGATAAATCCCCCATCCAAGCTCCTTCAATCATCTCTTTAATTTCAATATTTGAGTCCACCAATTCCTCAGATAAAACAAATACGACTATATAAGCCATTTCATACAATTAAACTACTTTAGGGGATAAAATATGTAAAAATAGCTTATCAAGTTCAAACTTGTCAAAACAGACTGTGCCATCAGACTTAAAATGTCGAGAAACCCCCATATAGGGTCCCCAAGAAAAAAGTCAACGGACAATGCCCAGTCAACGGTCAACAGCTCGGTCAATGGCTCAATCAACTACTCAGTCAGTGGCTTATTCAGCAGTTCAGTCAATGTAGCTTGGCTCGATTAGTAGCTAAGTTAACGTGGCTCGGCTCTAACCCAGCTCGTCTTAGATGGCTCCAACCATCCCGGATGATTCCCATGCGCGGTGCGTACAGTGACTTTTGATTGTGGGAATCGGCTGGCAAGATCTAGACTGGCATTTCCAAACATGTTGACTTCAACGGTGGTCTCAGATCTTGGTAGAGGACGGCGGAGTGTGGTGTTTTAGAACATAAAACTTGGCCAGATCTTCCCTCCTCTCACACTGGCGAATGACAACTCCAACAGCAATAAGACCACCTCCAAACGACTCATCTCAGAGGAAGGGATCCAACAGCTCTAGCGGTATCAACGTCGTACCATCGAACAGCAACCAACCATAGATTCCTCTCTCTAACTCTATATTTTCTTTCCTTACTCTCTCTTTCCTCAATAATTCAAAACCCCCACCTTTTTTTGCCAACACGCTAACTTGGGGCAGATTAAAAATGGTCAAACCACCTTTTTTTGCCAACACCCTTCAATTAAAAATGGTCAAACCACACATTTAGCCACTTAACTTTTCAAAGCTTCACACATTAAGAACCAAACTTTTACTCTCCTACAAAATGGTCACTAAAAACCCTTAGATTAACCTTCCAACTTAATTTCTTCTAATTTAATCCCTAGACTAAAGAACCCACAATCTGGATTTGAGACCCGATTTGCAAACTCAGAAATTGGGTCATTACAGGTAAATCCTCTCTAATGAATATTAGCTTGGATGGTCTAACCTGTATATTTTTAAGTCTTCCAACGCTACAGCTCATTATTTCATACTAGAGAACGGTCATTGGCATATCTAGAATAAATTAATTCTGCGAAAGTAGGAATCGAATCTTTACAAGCTTGATTTTGATCTCTCATGAATGCCTGTTTGGGTCCAGCTTTACAATGTTCCGCTCTAGCTTTACTCTAAGGGAGGTTTGAGCTATATTTCAAGTGCAATTGGAAACCCTCTGTATATGGATTATGTTACTACTAAGCAAAAGAGGCTAGAATTTGCCAAGGTATATGTTGAAATTGCGGTTGACACAATGATTCCTAAGGTCATTAATGTGCTTATGCAAAATGGTTCTATAGTGAATATTGCAGTCATAGTGCGTTGGTCTCCCCCAAGTTGCTCTAATGTGAGAATATAATGAATGGATGGATAAGTTGATGAGTTTGTATAAGTGGTTGAAGTAATGACTTGAATCGGCTAAGGACCAAGAGGAACCAATATTTTGTAAAACAATATTGACCCAAATCTTATAAGCCACTTAGCAAAGACAAGGTTGATGAAATATGATCGAGACCCGCTATCTATAAATGAGATAGGAACCAACGATATCAAAAAGGGTTGAACACCACACTTGGAAAGTGATAAGTTCGATAGGAATACGCCACAAGCAAGCTTGATAAGTCTAAGGATTAAACAAGAGTAAACACTCAATTTTTATTCTTCAAAGAGAAAGATATACCAGCTATCCTCGAATGAGAAAATGTAGCCACTATTTATAGGCTTACAGAGTAGGTGAATGGATGATATAGAAAATAAAGGAAATATTTAATCTAAATACATGAATAAATTAGATTCATTTGGTTGCATTCTTTGGGTTGGTCTGCCATGTATTTACAAGGGAGAGAAATGATTCTTGTTAGGTTCATGACTCCAATATATATATTTGTTTGATGAATGAATTCTCCATGTCTTCAGGTATCTTCCATGATGCTTCCTTGCCTCCCAATGCATGAATTAGATGAATGATTAATTAATAAGATGAATGGTCTCTTGAATCTCTTCATTCCTGCCCATACATGAACTTGATTATGAATGATTGTTCATAGCTTTCAAACATTCCCCTTAGCCGTCCATTTATGTGTGTTTAGGAAAATAATGGATAATCGAAATTAGTGGGCTGCCCATGTATTTCACGCCAAACCATGCAGTTTTGTAGTTTCATTTCCATGCACACGTCCTAGTGTGAAAGCAAGCAAGCTTGTTAACAAGTATGAACACACGCACCTCAACAACCATGAACAAAAGCTAGCGCATCAAGAATTTGCAATGTGAACACAAGCAAGCATGTCAAGCAAGAATGTCAATTTACAACCTGATTATTTCCAATTGAAGTATGCACTCCCAAGCTGGAGTGGTAATTATTCTCGTATTGAATTTCCAGTCTGCATTGTCTTCAATAAACTCGTCATATCTTGAGCTCCCAATATCGTATTGATGTGTTTCAAAGTGCATTGCCAAGCTAAGAGATAGATGATTAAGTTGAAAGGAGACTTCGTAACCCATATATGCCTGGATCCTATTCAAAAAAGTCAAAAACAAGTTGAATGGTGTTTTCATCTTGCAATGAGATAGCTTCACATCACGCCTAGGCCATGTAAGGATGAATGAGCACCAGATAGCTTTCATAATTGCATCACCCAACAATGCATCCGCTCAACCATTCACCAAATGAGGCAACCTTCCATGCATATGTCCAATGCTCCCAACATGTTTCATATGTGACAAATTAATGTGGTTGACATATTAAATTTAATAAAGATGCGGCTATATAATAAAACATCCCTCTGATCTAATATGTCAACTTGATGGTGGAGGCTTTTCCTTTGGATCGACAAAGATCTTCACAAACTCATTGCCTCAAGTATCAACACTTGGGTTCTTCAAATATCTGAGATTGTTATGAACATCTTGTATTAAGCTTGAGTGAGCTCCTTGAGGGTTCATGAAGGCTATCAATTTTTCTCGGTTAAATGGATTTTGGAAAATCGCCGAGAACCTCGCAAGGTTCATAGCCGTGCTCGTATCACCAAATAATAAGTATATATGAATATTTAAAAAATTTCTAGATATTCAAAATCAAACCAGACTCAAATGAGTGTATCACGTTTTCTATATTTCAAATTTTTTTCATCTAGTGCACGAGTATCAACAATTTTGTTTAAACTCTTTTTGGTAAAATATTATTTTTTTATTAAGTAGTTGTATCCAACATATGAACATTTAACATGTATTTAATTAAAAGATGAAGACATGCATTTTTTATTTAATCACTGCTTTTCGGCCCATGGTTGACTAATTTAGATATAGTTTTACAGAGGCTCATTATGAGGGCGATTCTTCCAACCCAATTTTCTTCAATCATAACGGCATGATTCGAACCTCTGACTTTACTTAAGGGACTTAGTGTCTCATTCCACTAGGTGTAATACCTAAATTTTACCCGGGTATTCACATATATATACATATATACTATATTTCATTATAAATAAAACCAAGAATAAATAAATAAAACTATAAATAAATAAATAAATAAATAATACATAAACTAAGTCCAAGTGTTCATTTCTTACAATATCCAAAACTCGAAGGCCCAATTTTGATGTTCTCAAGCCCAAGTTACCATTGTTAACAGCTCATGTCAACCCAAAATCCCATTATATCTGCCTTTCCCCCCCCCCCCAATTTCAATCTAAAAGGACACATGGCAGCCTCTGATTGGCCCGAACCAGTGCACACATATTTTTGTTTCTCTCCTCTTAGCTGTCACCAGGATGATGACATCACCGATGTAACATCATCCATTGCATCATTTTTAAGCACTTATAAATAGAGTGAGAATTTTTTGTCAGACTCAATTATGAAATTAGTCACAAATCATTAATGGTAACTAATAATAATAATAATAATCATAGTTAAATATAATAAATAGGAGAGAGATTTTTTACTTCGGGGAGACGAGTCGCCCCTGTGAAGTTGAAATGTTGTCGGGTGATCATCAGAGCCCGAACAGTAGCTGAAAAGTGGTTGGACCGTCATTTCCATCACCGAAAGGTATAATCCTTTCATGATTTTCATTTCCTACAAGAGAACCACTAAAGCATTAAATTTAAGGTCAAACCGGACTTTGGTCGGTGTATTTATCTTAAACGGTGAAGTCGAAGAGGGCTGAAAGGGTAGATAGACTTTAGGTGGTCGAAGAAGGTTGATGTTGTTGGATCGGGGTTAGGGTTTTAGGCTCAAAAATATATTTTTTGGGAAAAATTAGGGTTACAATGTGACGACGACTAGCGGTCGACGTGGTGGAAGGGAATTGCCCGTGGCGGCTGAGAATCGCTTCTCGATGACCAGCGGAGGAGCAAGATGGTCAACGAACACCAGAGCTCGGCCGTAATGGATCCCAGCAGTGGAGAACACAACGGTGCTTGCCGGAGATTATCGTGTTCTTTGTGTTTAAGAATAACAAAGATGAACATTCATCCAAAAAAGATGAATTTGATCCGTTTCCAAAAATTTATGGATTGTTCTTCGTGTTTTAGTTCAGAGAGACTGAAGAGAGAGAGGGTAATGAGAGGAAGTTTCATAAGAAATGAGGGGGACTGAAAAAAAAGGCTTTATAAAGCCCATTTGAAACGACACCATTTTGGTACTAGGTTAAGAGGGTCCGCGTACGGGATTCGGTTCGGGTTTAGACCCGCGCCCTTTTCTTTTTGGATCTTTTGAGTTTTTCCTTTTAATTTTGTAATATCTTCAATTCATTCCCTATTTTAATAAAATCAAGTTCCAGTTTTCAATTCCTTTTAATTTAATCCAGTTTTTAAATATTTATTTAATTTAATTACCTTAATTTATTTTGATGATGCATGATTTAAATATAGCATGTAGTATTAACTGCTAGATAATTTAATCATCTAGTTTAATTTGATTAGTGTAATAAAGCCTTAGTTCTAGGTACTTTATTAGGTTTTAATAATTCAATTTGGAAGATAATTATAGAAAGTTAATGGACATTAAGGGGGAAACTTTGAAGTTTAAATTCGAATAGTGTCCCAATGTAATGTGGTGTTGTTCAACATGTGCTTTTAAGTAGAATACTTAATATTCATTAAAACCCTAGAAGTTTGATAAATAATCTAGATTAATAATTAGAGTTTTAAATAGGATTAGAACTTTAATAATTAGTTTAATTAATTAAACTAGGGATTATAGTATATAATTTTGGGGTTTAAATATGGATGATGCACAAGTAATTGGGTCTTGTCTTATATAAACCTTTAAATTAAATAATATTCATAGATTTAATAAATACACAAATTTAATTAGAGTCATTTTAGATTAGTACTTAAAATAAATAAGACCATAATTAATCATGCATTTTAAAGCCTTTTATATGCAAAATATATTTTTGGAATATAAACAGCGGTACCCTGAACGTATACGGGTGCTTTAAATTTTATATTCAAAGCAAAAATATATTTTCTTATAAAAAGAATATTTCCATTTGAAACATAAACCCAATTAATAAGTAATGGTTAAATTAATTTCGAATTGGTATTCCAAAATGCCACACAAAATTAAAGGTAGAGATATTGGGCGCTTGTGGGGTGTTAATCCTTCCCTACATGTAATCGACTTCTGAACCCCAATTAAAATAAAGAAACTCTAGTTATTTTTATGGTGTCTGATCTACCAAAGTGATCGGTGGCGACTCCAAATATTTTAAAAATGAACGAATTTAAAGAAAACCCTAATTTCAAAATTAATCGTCCAAGCTATTTTTATCAGTTAAAAAATGGTTTCAACAGCTTGACGAATCTGTTGAGGATCACTTTGTGAGTCAGGCCAAATAGATTTTGTGTGGTATTTTGGTATTCTAATAATGATAATTTGAATTTAATTTCTTCAATAATTATTGGATGGGTTTGTAAGAAAAATGGAAATATGCTTTTTATTTGTGTGATATAATTGTCATTCATGCATAAGCCTTCTTCTCGAGCTTTCTCCTTTAAGTGGGAGCAAGACATGATCCTACGTGGGGTTTGCCACCTCCGTGCGGGAATTATGTCTTTCTTCCTAGATACTAACTTTATACACTGCGGGGTTACGCCTCATTTGTAAGGGAATGTATGCTCCCGAATTGATGTCTTGCTGTCGTAGTAGACAATAACGACATTTTGTTAGACTCTGGAACAAAACCACATTTTGTAAATCTAAGAGCCAACCTCGCTAGAGTCAGACAGAAACCTTAGAATTAGATAGAGTGTTGTTAGAGTGCTGCTTTTTTAAATACGTTTCTCTGGTGTTTTTGCCTGATATGATTTGTTTTAATTTCTAGCAATTTTATTTCTATTTATACAATTATTTCACTGTATTGACACATTTCCTTTATTTTTGTTTTTGTTTTTGTTTTCTGCATTCATTAATTGCATTGCTTAAACATTGCATTTTAAAAAAACATTGCATTTTTTAAATAACATGGCATTTATTTCAAATAACATTGCATTTTTTAAAAATAAACATTGCTTTAGCTGAAAAGCAAAAGTATTAGCTAAAAAGCAATATCCTGAGAAACATAGGAAGTAGTTTGGTTAGGGTTGAGCAATCTCAGAAGGTTAATAAGGACCGCTTGGGTAGTGTTGAGCAAAGGATTGACCAGTCATAGAATGAGATGGTAATACGAGCTACCACTTTGCTTGGAATTAGGGAAGTTGGAAAAAGAATGTTACAGATAGAAGTACCGATATTAATGAGCAAAAAGGTATCACATCTCACTTGAGGGTTTAACCTTAAATGATTCTTCCTGTAAAAAAAGACAAAAGACAAAAAAAACAAAAAAAAACAAAAGAACAAGTTCATATCAATATAACCGGGGCATCTACAAAAAATCCAACAGATATGAAGGAAATAATGAAGTGTTTAACCTTAATGCACTGGGGAATTTTGAAAATGCTGAGATGAAGGTAGTTAGATGTAGAAGAACCAAAAATAGTCAAATTCTTGGCGTTCCTGTCAAAGTCAAGTGATTGTTAGAAATCATGATAATTTTAGCAAAGTTGAGGGACTGTAGAATCTTTCTCTGAAGTTATAAAAGTCATGGATCCGGTTGAAGATTAAAATTTTCGCACAAAAAAATTGACTACAAGAGGAGAACAAGCACAAAAACACGAGATGGAGAGGCCGAAGAGTTTAGTAAGAAAAGAAAGAATATTAGTCCTATCTTGATGCTATATTCGGATTTGTTGCCTTACCTTGTGTAGAATCACCTTTTGATGACAGTGCCCCGAAGTTTTATAAGTCTTTTTATGACATAGTTTTGAAACACATAGTCAGTAATCTCATCATGAATAGGCATTTATCTTTGGAGAACAAAAAGCCATGATTGTATAAAAGACCATCATTTGCTGGAATAATTGAGATAAAAGAGAAAGGGCAGAATCTACGGCAAGTTGTTACACTTTCAAGTGGCATTTATGTGAAACCCTAAATGCCACATCATCCAAGTTGTTACAACATTAGGAATCATCCAAGTTGTTACTCTTAGATCATTCTTTGTCAGTAATCTCATCATGAATAGGCATTTATGTGAAACCTTCAATGCCACGTCATCCAAGTTGTTACAACATTAGGAATCATTATGAGTATCATAATAGAGTTCATGATCATGATATTGAAGATTGTTACACTTTCAAGTGGCAAGTTCAAAACTTTCTAAACCAGGAGATTTTGGAAGTCGACATTGAAGTTCAGTCCATTAAGATCTATAATTCAAGAGATAATTCCCTAATTGGAATTAATCCAATTGGATTGCCCAAAAATCGAATAATGAAAGATGTCAAGAAAAGGAAAGAATAAAGAGAAAGATGAAAATAATGGAGAATTAATAGCCATCAAGGAAGAAACCTCTAATAAACATGCCCATTAAAACCTTCAACGTATCCAGCCAACATCATGTAAAACAGAGCTCATCTAGACGCCAGCTAGAAGATGATGTTAACTTCCACATGCAAATGATTGAACATTCTATGGAAAAGAGCAAACAATTATTGAAGAAATAAGGAAACTCATAGGCAAGATAGTCTTAATTCAAGATTCGATGAGAACATCAGAACACAAGCAAGAATGGGCATGTCATTCTGCTGGAAAAGAAAAATAAAGAATTATTGATAAAATTGGAGTGGCTGAAATTCACTCAGGTTTTCCTTAACTAAAGTTCAACAAATGGATCAATGAGATATGTCTGTAGTTTTATGACCATTATAGAGTATTACTCTGAACCATCCCAATCGCTTTTGCCCGCGACTATTGGGGTCCTTTATAAGAGAGGTTATTTCAGTTTATTTGTTTTCAATGCTTGTTTCTTACATATTTTTTATCAAATGGAAAACATGCACTCTTTAAATATTCATTCTCTTCAAATATATGTACATATTCTCAATTTCTTTGCATGGACTCTATTATTAACTATATGAATGAATCAGGCTCTAATCTCAAAATAGAGTAGTCCATATGTTTGACGGAGGCAAATGATGCGAAGATAAAGAGGAAATTGATGTCTCTGAGGAATTATCAAGGCTGATAAAAAATGAGGAAAAATATATTATATCTCACAAGCAAAACTTGAGATTCTGAATTTGGGGACTAGAGATGAAAAGTGAGAAGTAAAGTTTCATTCAACTTCCTCAGCTAAAACCAAGCATGATTTGATTGAATTGCTGTAAAAAATCAAATACATCTTCGTATGGTCATACCAGGATATACTAGAGGTTAGATATAGACATTGTTATGCATAAGTTATTCATGAGGCCTGAATGCAAGCCCGTTCAGCAAAAGCTTAGAAGAATGGGACCAGAAAGATTGTAAAAGCAATTTAATGTTGAATCCCTCAATATGGTTGAGGCCTTAATAAAGTGGGCCCTAAAGACAATTTTTTTATCCGAATGAAGCAGAGAAAACAAAATTTACAATCATATGGGACTCATTTCACTACAAGATAATGCCATTGGGCAACATATTAGAGGGCCATGGTAACCAAAATAAAGATGGATGCAAAATTCAAGAAAGATTCCCCAAGGATTGAGAAAGTATTAGTGGAAGCCCAATCTATCAAAATACACTTTTGGAGCAACATTTGGGAAACTCATGGGTTTTGTGATAGCAAAGATGGAATTACAATTAACCCTGACAAAGTGAAATCTATTCAAAATCTTCTTTCTTTGGGCAAAAAATAAGAAAAACAAAAAAATAAAAGAAGCAAAAGGAAACGAAAAAAATGAAAAAAAGAAAGGAAAAAACCCAGGGAGATTAAATTATACATAATGGTTGACTAACAAAGTATGATTCAGTGTTCAAGTTACTGACAAAGAATGATCTAAGAGTATAGGATGAAGAATGCCAGAAAATCCTAGAAAAAATCAAGAAATATTAAATGTTCAATTCTGGTAGCACTATTTCCAGATAGGGTGTTGATCCTTTAACGATATATAAAAACTCATTGGGGAGTGTACTAGGCCAACATGATGAAACATGAGAGAGGGAAGCCATTCATTATCTGAGAAAATATTCACCAATTACAAATGTGGTACCTTGCCAATTCAAAAGCTTTGGTGTGTTTTAGTTTGGATAACTTAAAGATTCAGATAGTATATGTTGATCTCAAGATTGGATCTTTTAAGATTCTTAATGAAAGAATTAGTGTCAATTGGAGAATGGCTCATTGGCAAATGTTTTATCAGAGTTTGATATTGCAATAAAGTAGGTGCAATAGTGGGTTTCTTGGCGAGTTGTACTTCAGATGATTATGAGCCCATGAACTTTAACTTCCCGGATGAAGATTTGATGTGCATAATAGAAGATAAAAATGAGACAAGCTCCTGGAAGATTATGTTTAATGGAGCATACAATGTTTTTTTTGTTATATGAGGTGAATTTATCCCAAAATTTCCAAAAGATACCACTTTATCCTGGTTGTGATTGATTATTATACCAACTGAGTAGAAGTCGCTTCCTATGTCGGTATTACAAGAGCGGCAGTTTGCAATATGCTGAAGAGATATTATTTATCAACATAGTTTGCCAGAGAGAAGATCCTTGATAGTGTCTCTAGTTTGAACAATAAACTGATAACAGAAGTTTTGTGAGCAGTTCAAGATAAAGCACCATAACTCTGTGACTTAATGCTCAAAGACGAATGGGTAGTAGAGGCGGCAAATAAAAACATCAAAAGGGTTATCTCAAAGACTGGTATGAGAAACTACCGTTGGCCTTGTATGCATATTGGACCATAATGTGCAATTCAGCGGGGGCAACATTGTATTCTTTAACCTATGGGATAGAAGCAGTGCTACTGATTAAGGTTGAGATTCCGTCACTAGATTTTGGTAGATGAGAAATTGGATGACAAAGAATAGGTACAAGCTCAGTATGATCAACTGAATCTTATTGAAAAAAAGAGACTGAAAGTATTTTTTTCATGGCTAGATGTACCAAAAGAGAACGATGTGAAATTAGGGCAAAAGGTTTATCCAAGAGAATTCCAAGAAGGAGATCTAGTGCTTAAAAAGATCTTGCCAATTCATAAAGATTTTCATGGAAAATATATGCCTAAATGGGAAGGACTATACATTATCAAAGAGGCCTTTTCCCGGAGGAGCGTTGATTTTAACAATGATAATCATAGATGAGTTAAGAAATCTAATAGACACAAACTCGGACAAGAAGTTTTATGCTCGAAGAATTAAAAATAAATTGAAAAAAAGAAAAGAAAATAAGCAGAGTGATAACCCAAAAAGGGCGCTTCGCAAAATAAAAATATCTATGGTGAAAACCCAAAAGGGCATCTTAGATATAAAAACAATAAAAAAAGGAAAAAAATAAGAAGAAGAAGAAAAAGCAAAAAGAAAAATCAAATAAAAAGGGGTTCAAGATGAAAATCTATAAAGGGCGACTTGAAACCAAATGAAGATTTGAGCTGAAAATCTGAAAAGGTGATTCAAAAGCATTTTTGAAATTAGACATCCGACAAGAAACCTTCTCAGAATTTATGGTTTTGAAGAATTTCAGGGTTGGAAGCTCTATTTTGGTTGATAGGCTCTCGCATCCTTCATGCAGTGGATATCTGGGGCATTGCATTGATTTTATCATGTTTTCTATGACTTATCAAATTGTTTTATTTTCTCAAATTTATTAAAGTGGTATTTTGAGCCTTTTCACTTATTGTTTCAACAAGCATCTTGTAGATAAATTGATTAGATACGAGAAAAGTAAAGGATTTCATTGGTATTATTATGATGTACTAATCCTTTAAGTGCAGGTACAACCGGAGGTGGACTCAGTACTTGTTTAATGATAAAAAGTATGTTGAGGAAAGGACACAATTATGAGTGTCAAAAATATTTAAGCAAGAGCTTTAGGAAAGAGACACAAATAATCTTGGGGCAAAGAGAGAACATGAACCATCTTTCGGGGCAAAGGTTACAACAGGATCAACCCGTTAAATGTTTAGTCTATTTAAAAACAGAGATCATTACTTCAGAGGCATTGCAAGACAAGAAAGCTTTGTCAATGTTAGAGTGAGCAAAGATGATAGTTGAATTTAAGAGTGGGGCAATGCTACAAAGAACAATATAGAAGAATATGTTTTATTTCGATGAATAGAGTCCGCAAACTGGAACAACAGAAGTGGTGATTTCTTTTGGAACCATAAGAAGGAATGTTGTCAAAGAAGCTGAATGAAGAAATAGCAAGAGTGGCTTTCTAAGAAAGAAGTTATCACCAGTACTCGAGTTTTGAGAAATGCATGGTGATATACGGCAAGAGAAGGGATTATGTGTTGAATCCATAAAAAGGCAAGTACGAGTTCCATCAGAATTGAAATTAGCCTTATTTGGAGCAAAGGAAAAATATCATTGAAAATAAAGAAGAAGAAAAAATAAGGTGAAAACCTACAAGGGAACTTCAAAAAATAGAAAAAAGAAAATAAAAAACTGAGGTGAAAACCCGAAAGAGCACTTTGAGAGAAAAAAAAAAGAAAAATCAAAGTGAAAACCTGAAAAGACGCTTTGAGAAAAGAAATATAAAGTGAAAACCTGAAAAGGCGCTTTAGAGAAAAAGATGCAGAGATCCTGAAGATTGAACCTGAGTGTGAGATAGGTTACTTTGGCAGCAAAAGAAGTTTTAATGAATAAATGAGGCAAGGAAATTTTGAGCTTCCCTGAAGATGAAAGCTCACCCAAGTGGTCCTCAATTGAAATCATTCATGCATTATATATAGTTAGGCATCCTTTAGCAGGGACATGCTAACTCGTACATTCAAAGCATTTTTGTATGTTTCGGCAGGAATTTACAAATCAGCAAGGAATAAGAAAATATTTTAATCTACAACTTCAATATTGGAGGAGTAAACCCAATCATATTCGTTCCAAGCATAGAATGAGATCAAAAAATAGAGAAATACAAACAAAAGATCTTATGTGAGCTTCAGACTGAAAGATCGAGACACTTTAGGCAGAAAGGACAGTGAAACTAAAGATTTCAGTGCTTCAAGCGAGAAATTAGAGATATTTTATATTATTTTAGGTAGAAATTTTATTAATTGATGATATTTCTTTTTGCATGTTCAGTTGTTTCCCAAGGGTGGTGAACAACATTTCTAGCAAAGAATGAAGAGCTCATAATGAGAATAGTTCGCCTAGCAAAGAATACAAAGCTCCTAATGAGAAGAGTTTGCCCAACAAAGAATACAGAGCTGTTAATGAGAAGAGTTTGCCTAACAAAGAATATAGAGTTCCTAATGAGAAGAGTAAGCCTAGCAAAGAATACAGAGTTCATAATGAGAAAAACTTGCTCAGCAAAGAACTCAGATTCATAATGAGAAGAACTCGCCCAACAAAGAATGAAGAATTCATAATGAGAAGAGTTCGCTCGTTAAAGAATGAAAAGTTCCTAATGAAGAGAACTTGCTTATTCGACGCCTTTACAGAGAGGTTGATCAATGTTTCCAATAAGAATAAGGAGTTCCTAATGAGAAGAACTCGCTTGTTCAACACCTTTAGAAAGAGGTGGATTAATGTTTCACATAAGAATGAGGAGTTTCTAATGAGAAGAACTCGCTTGTTCAACACCTTTATAGAGAGGTGGATTTAACATTTTCAACAGTGGATGAGGCTCAACTTTTTTGCAAAGAAAGCGGATCAGCATTGCCAAAAGAAATGAGTTCATAATGAGAAAAATTGGTTTAAACTTCACGGTTAGCCTTTGTAGAAAGATTGATAAGTTCATAATGAGAAAAACTTGTTCAAGATTTCTAGGAAGGAAGATACAGAATGTTCACGAGAAAGATGAATGAGTTCATAATGAGAAGACTTGTTTGTGTTTTTCAGAAGAAGAAGAAATCCTTGACAGAATGATTGGAAAGTTCATAATGAGAAGAACTTGTTCAAGTTTTCTAAAGGGGGAGAAGAGTGGAAGTTCATAATGAAAAGAACTTGCAGCTCAGAGCGACAATAGGCAAGTTTCAGATAAAATTAGTGTATTTTCAGTCTTTGCGCAATTCTCGTTCCATAGCAATGAGCAAAGATGGACAGCTGTAATACCTGAATTTTACCCGGGTATATATATATATATATGCATATATACTATATTTCACTATAAATAAAACCAAGAATAAATAAATAAATAATACATAAATTGAGTCCAAGTGTCCATTTTTTAGAATATCCAAAACTCGAAGGCTCAATTTTGATGTTCCGTAGCCCAGGTTACAATTGTTAACAGCTCACATCAACCCAAAATCCATTATATCTACATTTCCCACCCAAATTTCAATCTAAAAGGACACGTGGCAGCCTTTGATTGGCCAAAACCGGTACACACAGATTTGTATTTTTCTCTTCTTAGCTGTCACCAGCTGGATGATGACGTCACCTATGTGACATCATCTATTGTATAATTTTCACCCAACCTATAAATAGAGAGGGAGAATTTTTTGTGAGACTCAATTATGGTATTAATCACAAATCATTAATGGTAACTAATAATAATAATTAAATATAATAAAAAAGAGAGATAGTGCTTACCTAGGGGAGACGAGCCGCCACTGTGAAGCCGGAAAGTCATAAAAAATTATCAGAGCTGCAAACAATCACTAAAAAAAGGTCTGACCGTCATTTCCATCACCAAAAGGTATAATCCTTTCATGTTTTTCATTTCCTGCAAGAGAACCACTAAAGCATTAAATTTAAGCAAAGTAAAGAAAAAACATACATGAAAACATAAGATCAAATCAAAGTTTGGCCGATGTACTTATCTTGAAAGGTGGAGTTGAAGATGGCGAAGAGGGTAGATAGACTTTAGGTGGTCGGAGAAGGGTGATCCTATCGAATCAGGGTTAGATTTAAGATTTTAAGCTCGAAAATGAATATTTTTAGGAAAAAATTAGGGTTTCGGTGTGGCAATAAATGACGAACGACGCGGTGGTCGAGAATAGCTTTTCGGCAGCTGGCGAGGAGCAAGGTTTCCGACAAACATCAGAGCTCGGTCAAAACTCAGTTGGAGTAGATTGTGGCTGAGGAGCACACGACGGTGCTTTCTAGAGTTCATCGTGTTCTTCGTGTTTATAGATGAACAGTCATCAAAAAATGATGAATTTAATCCATATTTAGAAATTTTTAGGTTATTTTTTGTGTTTTAGTTCAGAGAGAATAAAGAGAGCGGGGGTAGTAAGAGAAAGTTTCATCAAAATGAGGGGAATTGAAAAAACGCTTTATAAAGCTCGTTCGAAACGGTACCATTTTGGTGTCGGGTCAAGAGGGTCCGCGCGCGGGATTCGGGTCGGGATTGGACCCACGTCCTTTTCTTTTCAGACCTTTTGAGTTTTGGCTTGTAATTTTGTAATCTCTTCAATTTAATCCCTATTTTAATATAATCAAGTTCCACTTTTCAATTTAACCTAGTTTTTAATTATTCATTTAATTTAATTACCTTAATTTATTTTGATGATGCATGATTTAAATATAACATGTAGTATTAATTGCTAGATAATTTAATCATCTAGTTTAATTTGATTAGTGTAATAAAGCCTTAGTTCTAGGTACTTTATTAGGTTTTAATAATTCAATTAGGAAGATAATTATAGAAAGCTAATGGATATTAAGTGGAAACTTTGAAGTTTAAATTTGAATGGTGTCTCAATTTAATGGGGTGTTGTTCAACATAGTCTTTTAAGTAGAATACTTAATATTCATTAAAACCCTAAAAGTTTGATAAATAATCTAGATTAATAATTAGAGTTTTAAATATGATTAGAACTTTAATAATTAGTTTAATTAATTAAACTAGGGAATATAGTATATAATTTTGAGTTTAAATATGGATGGTGTTCAAGTAATTGAGTGTTGTCTCATATAAACCTTTAAATTAAAAAAATATTCATAGATTTAATAAATACACAAATTTAATTAGAGTCATTTTAGATTAGTACTTAAAATAAATAAGACCATAATTAATCATGCATTTTAAAACCTTTTATATGCAAAATGTATTTTTGGAATATAAATAGATGTGCCATGAACGTATAGGGGTGCTTCAAATTTTATATTCGAAGAAAAAAAAATATTTTCTTATAAAAGGAATATTTCCATTCGGAACATAAACCCAATTAATAATTAATGATTAAATTAAATTTGAATTGTTATTCTAAAATGCCACACAAAATTAAAGGTACCGATATCGGGCGTTTGTGGGGTGTTAACCGTCCCCACACGTAATCGAATTCCGAACCTCAATTTAAAAAAAAATCTCTGATTGTTTTTATGGTATCCGGTTTACCAAAGTGACCGGTGGCGACTCCAAATCTTTTAAAAATGAACGAATTTAAAGAAAACCCTAATTTTAAAATTAATCGTCCAAACTATTTTTATCGGTTAAAAAATGGTTTCGACACTAAGCCAACTGGTTGTTAGTAGCTTTCTTTTTTAATATATTTGTCTGATTACATGGCAGTATTTGTTCATACTTTTTCTTAACCTTTTGATAAGCATACACCTTTCACACATGTACTCGAACTCGAACTTTCTAAGCTAAGCATTATCCTCTTTTTCACTAGAACCGCTTGTTGGATCTAAGATGTGAACTTTCAAATAAATACAAGTTTCAAAAACTAACATATAAATTGGAAGATGAATTGTCTAAAAAACAGTTTGCAGTTTGAACGGTTAAACAATACATATAAATTGCAAACCTAATTTTGTATAATTTACGTTGAAAGTTTTAAGAAGGAAAACGTAGCATGATTAATGAGGATTCCTTTCCTCCTCCCTTGTGTTTATAATAAGGGTAAAATATCTAAATTATTACTCAATTTTATTTTTTGACCTATTTTAGTTACATAACTTTAAAAACGATTAATTTACTTATTAAACTTTATACATTGACCTATTTTGATCGTTCATTGATGACATGAATTATTTTATTATTATTTTTATCCTGACGTGTCATTTTTATTAATATTAAATGCTAAATGATATAAAATTAAAAATATTAAAACCCCCTCAACGATCCGCCTTCTTTACTATCTCGCCATCTTCTCAACTACAACAACCCCTCTTCATCACCATCTCACAATCTCTTCAACCACAACAGCCTATCTTCTTTCCTATTTCTCCGCCAAATGATTTAAAAGGGAGCTTGTCTGCTAGAGGGGGATAATTTCAGTGCACAAAATATTTTTTTTTCTGAACCACACCTTTGATATCATCACAGCCCTTAACAAGCCTGGCCTTCTTTTCCAGCTCTTCTACCAAACTTTCCACAGTTTTATTGATACCTTTTTTACTGAGAATGGATTTACACCAGATGTAACACTCAAAAGTCCAAGTTTGATTATTTCCCTTGAGAGTACAGATGTCGTAGTTGTGCCATCACCTGCAGAGTCATTTGTTTTACTCGTAACCTTCATCCCACAGCCAAAGAAGAGGCAAATAATGACGGTGTGAATGACCATGTCATGGTGAGATTAAAGGCTTATATGAGGAGAAGAATAATAAATACAAGTGCTAACTAACCTCTCTGATAAGAGCTGCACCAGCATTTTCCATGGCATTAGGAAGCTCAATAGCTCTAGCAATTGTCACCCCATCGTTAACTACCTTCGGATTTCCATATTCATCCAACACGACATTCCTCCCTTTACAATAGCAAACATATTGTAGTTAGAATAATTGACATAATCCATCAAAACAAGTAATGCAGAACTATAAAGCTACCTACAAGTGGAGGCGATAAACAAATTACCTAGTCAATGAATTGATTTTATACATTTTGTGACGTGTAACAGTATTCACTAATTTTATTCGGGTGTTAACCTTTTTTTTATTTTTGTGAATATTTAAAATAGTGGACTTTAGTTGTTACTTTTTATATTATAATTATTAGTACCCAAAAAACACTATTATAATTAATATGCTATGTCTATTAAGTACTACTATTGTTAATATATTATATGTTAAATTTTTAAATTAGTATAATTTCTTAGGTTATTATATTTATTTATTATGTTTGGTTATTATAATAGTTGTCATGATTTGAAAAAGAAAAATCATAAAAATATTACTATAATTACTTGTTTTAATTAGTATTATTATATATTAATATTTTCACTATTCGGTTTGCATTAATATTTTCTTATACTACTATTAGTATTATATATATTTTTAATTATTGTATTATAATTATTATCATTACTAAACAAATACAAAAAATTGTAAATTAAATAAATAATAAAGCCCCATTAAAGAATTAAATAAATAATCAACCCAAGTCATTAAATCTAACAGTCCATTTACATACAAAAAAACCCTAAGTATTAAATAAATATGCAGCCCGTTTTGAGCCCAACACTAAAAACCCTAAATCTGATAACCTAATCCTAGCTCCTTGTGTCTTGCGCAGCCGCACGGGGACCGTAAGATCTAATCTTTGAAAGCAGAACACTCCAGATATCAACGCGTCCACGCTCTGACTTTTTAGACCTTCACATTCACGCGTCTCTGGTCCCCTCGTCTGCCGTCTCTGTCAGCCACACCAGAGCTTGTTGTCACCAGTGGTCCCTCCCAAGCAGCCACGGCGTCCATGCCACCAAAAAAGACCAGCATTAGTAGAAAGCACAAAGCCAAATCGAACCAAAACAAGCAAATAAGGCAGAGAATTTCGGCGGATTCCAGAGGAAATTGCAACAAATTTTATTGTATTCTTACGCATGTAAAAAACCATCTCGGTTATTTAAAACCGAAGATAACGATTGTAAACCATTCGGGATTTCATCAGTGAAATACAAAAAGAAAGAACCAGAACCTTTAGAGGTATCTTCCTTCTTTTTTCGCTTTGCATGTACAAAAACAAATATACCAGATCTAGGTTTTTTTTTAAAAAAAGAAAAGAAAAGAGAGCTTACCCTTCTTTCTCCGGCACCCGCAGCTTCCCTCGGCTATAATCCTAAAGCCTTGTGCCGTTAACGGCGAGCCGAGCGGACGAGGAAGAGGTTTCTTAGCTTCGATCAAAAGGGGGGAACAATTTGCGTTTTATAAAAAAAACCGAAAGCGGGGTTTCGTTGTTTTTCAGGTCTCGTTTTAGATCTGGGTATTAGAGGAGGAAAAGGGTGATTTTGGTTTGCTCAGGGGTTCGCCGGCCACCGTCGGACGGCGGCCGACGCGGTGGATCGGTTTCTGGGATTTTGAAATGGGGCTAGGGTTAAAGTTTTAGAGGATTTATGCCTCTTTCTCTTTAAACTGAGTCAAATGGGGCAGCTTTTTGCCTTTGATTTCTGAATTTATAGTGTTAGCAAAACGGCGACGTTTAAGCTCCTTAGACCCGCGCATTGACCCGTACCCGGGGAGGATCCGCCCATCTGGTCAAGGGGATAATTACAGTTTAGGTCCTCCCAGGTTTTTCCCGTATTCGTTTTCGTTTATGGGTAAATTCCCCATTTAATCCTTCCTTTCCTGATTTTATTTTAATTTCATCCTCTATCAACATTGTTCTGTTTTAATTTTGGCTCCCTTATTTTGTTTTTTAGCGTTTCAACCCCTCATTTGTTTTTTTAAAGTCTTAATTTCACCCCGTATTTTCTCTCTTTTTTTCATTTCGGTACCCTATTATGTACATGTTATATTATTTTGTATATTAAATAATGAACGTACTATGTATATATATATATTATTTCTTATATTTATGTACCCTATTAGACATGTGTATATACGTTGTATGTGTGTTTTTATGTGCTACTATCTTTTATTTAGGTAAATATGTCTCTACCTTCATATTTCTCATGTATAATATAGTCTCTATGTATTTATTTTCATATATTGCACTGTTACGATATATATGTTGAATATATAAGTAGGTAGCATGTTTTATAGACTAGCATATGTATCCTCTATATAGCATGTATGTGTGAATGTCACATGTTTTACATCTATTAATACATATTGTTTAAATAAATATATAAAATGATTACTTCCAAACCTAACTGTCACATGTGATTATATGTGTAAGGCATGTGTAAATAGTACTGCTTTATATGCACATAATGTAATGTTTGTGGTATTGTTGATATATGACGTTCAAGTTTTTGTTTGTAATTTCATACTTTATTGTATTTGTCACATTGTTATGTTGCATATCGGTACTAAATTATGTTAATGCTAGGTCTTTATATTCGACGGTAAATGCGGCCAGTATCAAACGTAGTGATGGTGATCTTGTCGTTTACTTTCCAATAACGGGCCCTTAAAATAGACTCGCATGTATAACTGAATTTTAAGTTAATCGTCACTTTAATTCACAAAGTTCGATATTAACAAAGCAGTAATTATTATTTTCTTTTTACGGTACTAATTTTTGGGTGATATGGAGGTGCCAAAACCTTCCCCATCTATAACTGACTTTCGAACCCCGTTTTTGATCGAATCTCTAGTTTTATGGTGTCTGGCCTACCTCAGTGGCCGGTGGCGACTCCAAATTTTTATTGTTTTCAAAACACAAACTTGTAAAGAATTTTTCATTTTCCAAATATTTTTCCCAAAAAAAAAAAAGAACCCTACTACTCCTTTTTTAGCGATTCCATACATGCGAAACTTTTAAAATTTTGAATTTCAAAAAGGTCGCTACAGCTAGCGACTCCGTTGGGGACTGGTTTTGATTTTTTAAAACTAAAGTGAGTCAGTCTATTTTTCAAAGAGAACAAAATAATAAGCTTTATTAATATTAGAAGTTGTAAATTAAAGTGACGATTAAATTGATGTTCGTTTATAAGTGCAAGTTTATTTTAACACATTTAAAATCTGACATTCAAGCATGTTCTTTTAAGTGGGGGGAAACGCTAGTGCTTTCGTGTGGATATTGTTCCTCCGTATGGGCCTAGTAAGTACCTTCGGGGCTCGACTACCCTATGTTTTCGTGGGAATATTGTTTCCCCGTATGGACATAGCAAAAGGGTCCCCTTGAATTAAACTCGGTTGAGAGGAGCCTATAATGGGTGATGATCGGGGGCCTTGCTACTCTTTAGAAGAGGACAGCGAGGATAGTTCGAGTGCTGTTTAGAACCAAAACTGCATGTAGAAAGCCTACCCCTTTAAAGCCATGTGGTTAAACCTAGGGTTGCTTTGTTAGATGCTTGATTTAAATTTCTGCTTCATCTTTTTATATGTTTAAATATTTTGTCCAGTACTGACTTGTTTCTTTTTGTGTCTTATCTTATTTTGCACATATATTTTCTTCGCATGTGCATTGCATGAAGGCACTGATTCGAGTGGTTTTCCTCAGTTGAGATCTTTCATTATGGGTAAAAGGTGTCTCAAGAGGAGGATACAAGCTCAGTAGTGCGATAGTGCTCCAATGGCAACCGAAAGGTTTAAGGCAACAGTTCGCCAAATGAGGGTATAATTACGGAGTATACCCAGATGGGCTTTCAGCAAAATAACCTTTAAGGATCCGAAAGAAGCACAAGAGAGTCAGATGGTCTTTCCAAGAATACCGCAATTAGAATGGATTTTTCGAGCTTCAGGCCATTCGGCATTATAAGGAGATAGTTCAAATTTCGATCAGGACTTGAAGTTGCAGTTCAAGGTTATTTACGCGTCTTTATTATGCTAGCAAACTTGTTCAAAATTGAAGCTGGTACAACGCATGTTTGATAGTCGAGTGTAAGAGGTAGCCCAGCATGTGGAAACATCAGCCACGGTAATCGAAGCACTTCATTTCCCTTCATTGTCCTAGAGTGGAGAAGACATCAAGATTCATTCGACTACTCAAAGCCAGTGAAGATTTAGTAGTTAGGGTCAAAACTTATTGGTGCCTCTTTCGCATCGAGAACCTTTTTGAAGCCAATGGGAGTTGCTCTAGGGTGAACGCTAATGGAATCAATGTTTTCATTTGCATACATCCGTGCATCTTATTTGCTCCATGCATTACATAAAGCATATATTATGCATTAAGTGATTAAACAACAAAAAATAATTGTGGAGGGTTTCGTGACAGTAATTAAAGATTTTGCGTTCACACTTCACCCGACGTCAAAAAAGGCAAATGGAAGAAAGTTTTGCCAAGATAGAAGCTGATCTCAAGGGGCAATTAGAGTGGGCTCAGTCAGAATTGAGGGACACCATCATCAAGTCCCAACAGGATACGATGAAAGAAACATCTCAGATGTTACATCTTAGTCGTGGAGAAGACCCAAGAGGAAAAGACGTCGTTGAAAATCACATTCAGAACATGGGAAACCCTTCGTGCTTCTCAATCTTTATCAACCCTACATCGAAACCTCTGCAAGGGGTATCTTCTTCTCATCAGGCTGGTACCTCTGCCCAGGTTCAACCGGGCGTAACCTTTGGAATTACCGAAAATGTCGAAGATAATATCCCAAACTTCGATGAATTGGGAAAATTAAACCAGGTCGATGCGGAGCTTTCCAAGCAATTAGTGAAAACCAAGAAGGATCTTGAAGAAAAATTCCGGGGAAAAAAGGATGATGACGGTTCCTATAGACTGTATGTTAGGGATCTGAGTTTGGTTCCTGATGTGGAAATCTCGTACAAGTTCAAGACCACAGAATTTGAGAAGTTTGATGGGACGATCTGCCCCACTACACACATAATCATGTTTTGTTGGAAGATGGCGGGATTCATCGATAATGAGAAGTTGTAAATTTATTGCTTTCAAGACAGCTTAGTGGGATCAGCCTCAAAGTGGTACAATCAGTTAACCCGGGCTCAGATTAAGTCATTTAGAGATTTGGTCAAGGCTTTCACAGAACTGTATAAGCACATAACTAATATGGTCCTAAACTGGCTCATGCTACAAGGTTTGGAGCAAAGGAACAATGAGAGCCTTCGTGAATACGCCCAGCGTTGGCGAGATGTGGCGGCACAAGTACAATCTCCACTTCGTGAAAGTGATATTTCTCCCATATTCATAGATACTTTGAAGGGAACCCTCTATGACCGTATGATAAGCAATCCCAACAAAAACTTTGCGGATATGGTCGCAACGGGAGAGCGCATTGAGGACGCCATCAAAAAGGGAAAGATAAGAGACCCTTACAGCACAACCGCACACAAGGGTCATGATTCTCAAGTTTACATGGTAGGTTCTCACTCGACCAATCAGCCTTAGGGCCACTTCCGCAATCGATCATCATGGTCTGCAAAGCCTCTAAAGGTTCTTTATCAAGTTCTAATCTCGTACACTGATTTGCTTCTAATGCTTGTTGAAAAGAAGCTTCTGACCCCAGTTCAGTCCAAACCAAAGGATCCTCCGTATCTTGATGGTTATGATGCTAATGTCGTGTGTGTCTACCATGTGCGAAGCACGGGCCACACCACGGAGAACTGTGGGGCTCTAAAGAATAAAGTTTAAAATCTGATTAAGAACGGTCTTTTGAATTTCTGAACATGACTCTTCAGAGGTGCTGATTTTCGAGTTTTTTAGGAGCTCATGTGTTTAAGTTTCCTTGCATGTTGCATTTTCTCTTGAAATAATATATAGAACCAACCTTGCTACCACTCGCCCGAAGATAGCAACGATCTTTGTGTAAGGGGAATATGTTATGTTTGCGGGTTTTCTTTCTAATGAAAAATGCATTTTGCTTAACATGCAATGACCTTGAAATCATATATATGTATATCCCTTTCTTACCCCCGTAGGTCCTCGGATATCACATGCATGATGTGGCATTGATTCTAATTGAATGTTGCGATAACGATAAAGTGTAATTTTTTGCTCAGTCCACTTTGGTTTGTAAAGCGCAAGAAGCAAGATTACTACTCCTTCAATGATGTTCGATGATAAGAAAATATCCTAGGAAAGATCGATGAAATTGCTTAACTTAAGAATTCTTTAAAAAGAAAAGAAAAAAAAGAAATTCTGTTAAGAAATGAACAATTAATGAAGTTGGGGAGAAGAACAAATCTAATAAGGAACTAGATTCCACCTGTTCAATGCCCCAACATCAGAGATAAATATCTAAGAAATAAGTGAACGACCAAATAAGTCTAGGAGCGTCATGATGGAGCTGTGGGGGGGGAACAAATCTAATAAAGAGCTATGCTTCACCTGTTTAATACCCTAGCGTCAGAGATGGCTTTTTGAAGGCACTGACATGATATTAATTGTAATTGAAAGTATATACATGTACTAAATTTAAATTGATTTTCTTTACACTCAATGTGTTAAACAAATTCAAAAAGCTTAAACATATTTTGGAGAAAAGTAATAAGAACTAGAATGAGTAGTTTTCAAACAGATCAAGCAAATACCATAATCATGAGGATGAACCGAGCAATCTGGCAGAAATTTCACAACTCTAAATATCGCCACAACATTCAAAGGCAAGTTGTTGGTCACCTGAGGGTCGAATCTAAGACGCACTTGCATTTGGTATCCGGGGCATCCTATTCTTTTTTTCTTTCCTTTTTAAGATCTTGGTCTCAAGGTTCTGTATGTTAATCTAAAAAGGCATCTTTCGTTAAAATGACGACCAGCAAACTGATATATTTTACGCAAACTATGTATTACTTCGGAGATGAGTGCATCATGCCCAAAGTTGAGGGGCACCCCTTGGATAATGAAGAGCATTTGGGGGTAGTTTACATCGTTATGGCATCAGTGTCTGTGGGATAACAAAAGTTTTGGCATGAGAGTTTAAATCGAAATAGATGAAAGATTGTGCAAAGCTTGAAAGAGCTTGATTAATGATTCTGATTACGACCGAGGCCACTTAACTCGAAAGTTTGAATAGAGAATGAGTAACACAAGTTTGTTGGCAGATTTGATGAGTGGTTGTAGTCCCAAGATGACGACTATCGACTCTAAAGAATGAAGATGAGATAAATTCATGCACCTTTGCATCACGAAATACGCTCATGCATCATTGGCAATTAGACATCACTATGTTAGGAGCATGCTAACTCATATCATCATAGCATTTTGTTTCTTTTAAACAACCATTTGAATATTGATAAAAGGATGGATCTACAGCTTTACGAGATGAGAAATAGATCTCATAGAACCAAGAGTCCTTTGACTTACACAATTAGGATTTCTAAAGGTCTTTCAATCCTCAGTTTTTATCCTTTCCAAAAGGACATATTTCTCAATTTTATCCAAATTTCTCAATTATATCCCTTCCAAAAGGACATTTTTCTCAAAATTCAAATTTCTCAATTTTATCCCTCCTAAAGGATTGTTTTTCTTAAAACAATAATTTCTTAATTCGATCATTTCTTAAAGGATTGTTTTTCTTAAAACACGAGTTTCTTAATTCGATCCTTTTTTAAATGATTGTTTTTATTAAAACATGAATTTTTTAATTCGATCCTTTCTTAAAGGATTATTTTCTTAAAACACGAATTTCTTAATTCGATCCTTTCTTAAAGGATCGCTTTTCTTAAAACATGAATTTCTTAATTCGATCCTTTCTTAACGATGTTTTTCTAAAACACTAATTTCTTAAATTAATCCTTTTCTTAAGGATATTTTACTAAAATTCAGACTCCCTGACTTTATTCTTTCTCAAGGATGCTTCTCATAGCTCAGTGATTTCAGGCAAAGAATTTCAAACTCGCAACACTAGAATTTCAAGAAGAGGAAGGGCGAACAATTCTATTTAGGAGGGACTTGCAGCTCGAAATCTTCAGACAGGGAAGTCGGATAAAATTAGTACTTATGGTCTTTGCTTTATTCTTGTTCCACAAGGATAAGCAAAGAGGGGCAGCTGTAATCACTAATTTTATTCGGGGTGTCAACCCATTTTTTATTTTTGTGAATATTTAAAATAGTGGGCTTTAGTTGTTACTTTTTATATTATAATTATTAGTACCAAAAAAACCAAAAAAACACTATTATAATTAATATGCTATGTCTTTTAAGTACTACTATTGTTAATATATTATATGTTAAATTTTTAAATTAGTATAATTTATTAGGTTATTATATTTATTTATTATGTTTAGTTATTATAATAGTTGTTATGATTTGAAAAAGAAAAAACATAAAAATACTACTATAATTACTTGTTTTAATTAGTATTATTATATATTAATATTTTCACTATTCGGTTTGCATTAATATTTCCTTATACTACTATTAGTATTATATATTTTTAATTATTGTATTATAATTATTATCATTACTAAACAAATACAAAAAATAGTTAATTAAATAAATAATAAAGCCCCATTAAAGAATTAAATAAATAATCACCCCAAGTCCATTAAATCTAAGAGACCATTTACATACAAAAAAAAACCCTAAGTATTAAATAAATATGAGGTCCATTTTGAGCCCAACACTGAAACCCTAAATCTAATAACCTAATCCTAGCTCCTTGTGTCTTGCGTAGCCGCACGGGGACCGTTAGATCTAATCTTGATCTAACGGCCCAGATTGAAAGCAGGACATTCCAGATATCCACGCGCCCACGCTCTGACTTTTTAGACCCTTCACGAGCGCGTGAGATCCACGCGCGATGCTTCATCTCCTCTCTCTTGTCCCCTCGTCTGCCGTCTCTGTCAGCCACACCATAGCTTGTTGTCACCAGTGGTCCCTCCCAAGCAGCCACGGCGTCCATGCAACCAAAAACGACCAGTTTAGTAGAAAGCACAAAAGCCAAATCGAACCTAAACAAGCAAATACCGCAGATAATTTTGGCGGATTCCAGAGGAAATTGCAATAAATTTTATTGTATTCTTACGCATGTAAAAAAACCATCTCAGTTATTTAAAACCGAATATAACGATTGCAAACCATTCGGGATTTCATCAGTGAAATACAAAAAGAAAGAACCAGAACCTTTAGAGGTATCTTCCTTCTTTTTTCGCTTTGCATGTACAAAAACAAATATACCAGATCTAGGTTTTTTTAAAAAAAGAAAAGAGAGCTTACCCTTCTTTCTCCGGCGGCCGCAGCTTCCCTCGGCGATAATCCTAAGGCCTTGTGCCGTTAACGGTGAGACGAGCGGACGAGGAAGAGGTTTCTTAGCTTCGATCAAAAGGGGGAACGATTTGCGTTTTCTAAAAAAAACGAAAGCGGGGTTTCGTCGTTTTTCAGATCTAATTTTAGATCTGGGTATTAGAGGAGGAAAAGGGTGATTTTGGTTTGCTCAGGGGTTCGCCGGCCATCGTCGGGCGGTTTTTTTGTTTATGGCCAAATTACGCTTAAGGTCCCCCTTTACTTTCCCACTTTCACTCATGTCCAGGGGATAATTCCCCTTTCGGTCCCTATTCTTCTTTTCCGCCTCTGTTTCCGTCCCGTTTTCATTTTATTTCGCATCTTTATTTCTCTTATATTTCAATTTGGTCATCGTGTTTTAGTGTTTAATTTTCAGCATATTATTTCTGTTAATTTACATTTATTTCCTTACATTTCGCATTTGCTTCATGTTAGTCCTTTTTATATTATTCTAGCCATGCATTTTATATTTGTGCATTTTAGCCCTTAACATCTAGTTTCATGATATATTTTATATTGTTCCATGCATTTTAATATGATCCATGCATTCATTAGCATTATTATTATTATTATTATTATTATTATTATTATTATTATATTTTAAGTTAGATTAATATTCATGCATTTTTAGAGTAGTGTTTTTTTGTTATGTTAGAATGCATTTTTATGTGTTAGATTAATGTTTATGTATGTTGGATTAGTAGGTTATTATGTTAGTATTTATTTATATTTTTATCGTATTGTATTTATTTATGGTTGCCATATTTTAAGTTGCATTCTGGATACATATTTTGTCAATGTGGTGCCCTTTTATCCGAGCGTAAACGGGGTCAGTATCAAGCGTAGTGATAGTGGTTGGGCGTTTACTCTCGAATAACGAGACCTTTAAAATCTACTCGCACTTATAACCAAATTTTAATTTGATCGTCACTTTAATCTTGAAAGTTTAATATTAATAAAACGGTAATTATTAAAGTACCAATTTTGGGCGGTGTGGGGGTGCTAATCATTCCCCATCCGTAACTGACTCCCGAACCTGACATTTTGAAATCTCTGATTTTTTACGGTGTCCGGTGGCGACTCCATTTTTAAATAAAATACGGTTTTTCTAAAATCCCACGGAAAACAAAACAAAACAAAATACCTTTTTTTAGCGAGAGAGACATCGCTACAAATGCCAAGTTCGTTTACCTGATATAATAATATAAGAACAAATTATTTATACCACGGGTACTAAAATACTTATTATAGAGATAAGTAATTATCTCAGTGATCATGAATGTTTAGGGTCGGAATCATGATTGAACTACAAGAAGACAAACTAATTAACTTTAAAATAAATAGGTTCTTAAAAAGTAATTAAACCATGAAAGTTAATGTTTAATTTTATAAATTTTAAATTTGAAAGGTCTTAAAAATAATTAAACGGAAAAAATAAGGGACAAAATTTAATTTTATTAATTCTAAATCCTAGGGTCCTAAAAAAATAATAAAACAAAATATTTCAGGAGAGATAAGAGTTTAATTGCAATGGTTTCAAAACTATTTGGACCTAAAATATAATTGACCCATTAAGTTTTTGAGCTCAATTGCCCCTCCCATCTTACACGTAACACCATCCCTGTGAATACTTTATCTTTTGTGTGGATTCAAACCTCAACATTTACCTTAAAAATATTATCGGAAGATTGTTTAACCAAAATAATACTTATTATAACATGGAGAATAATAGCTCAACATGTTTGATAGACGAATTTAAATTTATGTAATACACATTTTTTTTATTTGGTAAAAATGTTGAACAAATATTGAGTACTAAGAGAAACAAAACCCTAGCCGCATCCTCTTTTTCTCCTCTTCAACTTTTTATTCTTTCTAAATTTTATATGGTTGGCGGAAATATCAGTTTTTGTGCTGGTTGTTGACCGCCAATAATCTTATTTTTTATTTTTTAATATTTAGATTTAATAACTCTATCCTTGTGATACGATTTTTTACCTTTTGGTATGTATTTTTGCCTTTTGGCACGTTTTTCTTCTCTTAATCGGTTGTTCGACCGCTTCTTTTTTCATTTAATTTTCTATCAATATTGGATTTGACGTCGCCACGACTGATCAAGATGACGCTCTTTTGATTATCATGTTTATCTCCATATTTTGGACCCTCGAACTGGATTTGGATACGAGCTCACAGTCACCGCTCTTGTTCGCGATTGAGTTGTGGTAATGATCGTGTTGTCAACGTGCCTTATTATTGTAATATGCATTTTTAATGTTGTTTGTTCTTGGTTTTTTTTTTTTTACCTTTCATTGTCAAACTTCGATGATGCTTGTATCTATTTTGTTTCGAGCATTTGAGTTAATGTTTTTATCTTTTTTTTGTATGGTCCTATTTATGATCTATTGGATCAAGTTTATTTACCTGAGTTGTAAACTCTCATTGTATTTTTAATTTTTTCCCCTTCTAATAAAATTGGCGTACTCATATTCAAAAAATTGAACAAATAAGGTTGAAGTATTATTTTACGAAAAAAATTTCCCTTTAAAATGAATAAGATAAACCTTGAAAAGCCAATACCACTTTATTTTTTAGTCTCATTTATGAAAACATGAACATAAATATAAATTAGTAAATACGTACAAATTCGATACATTGAAACAAAACGAAATTGAAAACAATAATATAGGAGAAAACCTAAGAGAAATCTTGAAATTGGAATGTATTTTTTTAATAGTCTAAAGGTAATTACAAGGTAGTATTTGTTTATACATATTCTTAAATCTTTAACAAGGCGCATACACCTTATAGACAAAGTGAATTGAACTGTGTCTCCTATGATGAATATCAGTTGTTTTTCTACTGGACACTTGTTGGGTTTGAAATTGGAATGGAAACTTAAACTTGTAAACAATTGTGAAAAAGGATAATGATAAATTGTGTAATTCTTTTATTTTAAATGCAATTTATATAACATTTTATTAGTTATATGACATTTTATTATTTATATAATTGTTTTAAATATAATTTAATTAATTATAAAATTTAAATGATATTTGAAGTATTTGTATTAATATCATATTTTTGAAGGAAATATGATTATTTAAATTATATATGAAAGTATGTTTTATTTTAAAAGTATATGTGAGTTATTTAAATACAATTATAAATGTGTGAGAATAAAAACAAAAAAAATTAACTTACAAATGTCAACATTTAAATTTAAATAGAAAATGTTAAATTTAAATAGAAAATGTTAAATTAAAATTATTTGGAGATTTTTTTATAATTGTTATAAGTAAAATAATCTTTACAACGCTTTATGCAAAACCTTTTTTTTTTTGAATAAAAATCAAGTCTCGTTAAAACTCCTACATAATCGAAATCGAAATAAACCTCAATCGCGGACATTAAAAGGAAAAAAAGGATACCATAAATTTTATTCAGCGAGGCTCAAAACCAAATAAAACTTCTAGGCAAATGCTAAGCCTACACAAAACGATGCATGTGAATCCAACCAAATAAACACAAACAAGCAGCCGTGCTAGATCCCTAATTGCCACATGCAAAGTTTTAACACTAGCCCAACATATTAGCACTAGGCATCAACTCATTGTGTCCATCGACCACAGCAAAGGGGAGACTCGACCTATACCCTCCTTAGAAAGAAGATGAGCTTTCGTGTTGGCTTCTCTAGGAGCAAATTGAACTGTTTATAGGCGAAGAACCACCATCCTCCCAAAGGCCGAACCACTCCACATCAAAGGACAAAAGCATCATGAAACACTCCAGACCAGGTAAAGCTTTATAAGGGGCTAGCCAAATCATCGGTTGCTCACGATTGAATTCTCTTGAAATAAAATTCAGCTTCCACTCAGATAAGTTACACAGGACTATACCACATAAGAATTACAGTACATTTTTGAAAGTGGCGGGAGCAACTTGTGGATTATTAAACCAATCGATAACCAAAAAGAAATCAACCCACTTGGAAACTCGGAATAAGGTGAGGGCTTCTTTGACAGCCACAATTTCCAAACTCTTTGAATCCATAATGCCAACAGATTTAGAGAAACGTACCAAGACTTTTCCGGTCATCTCTCAAGATACCACAAATCCCGACAGTGCCAAAACTTCCCATCACCGAACCATCAACATTAAACTTTAGGAAATCGGAAGGAAGAGGCAGCCACGAGGACACCTGCTTAAGTGGCAAAGGAGATACAACAGCTAGCGAGGGATTAGACAAAATCTCATTAACTGATTTGAATTGCTCGAGCCATTTGCACTTCCACCACCAACTAATCCTCAAGGCAGATATATCAAAAAATTGTGATTCATCCATTGAAAATAATTTCATTTCTGAATAGCCAAAGAGACCACACCACACCACACCGAAAAAGACCATAAACCATATTGGCTTTGAGGTATCTTTAATTGGGCAACACATCCATATAGACAGAAGATTTACTAGAATATTTTTTAGGTATGACTAAACGGATACCCCAAAGGCTACTCCAACGTTGCCAAATCCCCCATGAAATGGGACAGTGACAAAACAAATGGGATACAGATTCCTCTTTCAAAAGCAAAATGAACATGAGGTCGAGTTTAAAGAGATCACACTGTTTTAGTTGCAACCCTCCCGTGCAATATTCTCCAAGTAAAAAATTGAACTTTAGGAGGTACAAGATTAGACCAAGTGAATTTCCAATACTCCTCAGTAGATGAACCAATTGAAGCTACCATCTCGCAGTAAGACTTAGGTAAATGCCTGCCATTAGAGTTTCCAATCCACCGAATACTGTCTTGCTCTATTCAGAACGTCTAAAAAACCTTCCCAAATCTGAATTTCCCAATCAAAAATTCTTCTTCGAAGAAGGACACTCCACTGCCACCGACCATTAACAAGAGAGACGTATTCGCAAATCTGACCATCTTTTTTCAATGCTAAAGGAAAAGCTACTTTCAAGGAAAAGTCACCAGCCCAAAAATCACCCAAAACTTGCCTTAAATTTTTGGAGAAAACATCATTCTCATCAGCAAGAGGCCTAACAATATTCTTCCACAACCACGACAAATTTCGCCCGTGATGATTTGAAGGAACAAGACTTGCAGAATCATTCTCATTCTTGGAAGCGATGACTCTTCTCCAAAGGCTCTCTTGTGCACTATTATAACGCCACAACCATTTGTTCAAAACAAAAACCTCCTATTAATAGCATTTTTAAAATTAGAAATTTTATTCACCAAACATCTAAATTAACCAATTTAATTGGTCAAACTTTTATTTTTGACTCAATATGTTGTTTATCAAACAGAGTCCATATATTTTAAGTTCTTTATATGTGATTTAAGCCTTAATATAACACAAATTGCATCCTTTAAAAGCCCTAAATTTCGCAGTAAATTGACTTTCTATACATTACTATTACGGTTAGAAATCTAAAAAAATAATTAAAATAGTATATCGGATGTGATAGAAAATAAAATGTAATGCAAATAAAAGATTAACATATAAGATTTTATAAAAGTATATAATGTATTAACACTTAAAAATATAATATAATCCAGAAAATTAAATTTCTTTTACTACCGAAAAAAATATAATATAACATGTCAACAATTTTTAGAGTTAATGGTTAAAGCTCTTCGTTAACACCCTCCTCATTCTCTTAAGTTGTGGGTTCAAAACCCATTAGGAGTAAATTTTTACTTTCCCCTTTCCTAGGTAGAAATTGTTCAATATATAATATATATATATATATAATATAATATAATATAACGATCAAATTTACTTCTAATAGCCAAGCTCGGGGTCTTTAAGGCAACTTATTGTTAGTATCAAGTGTGAATAAAATTTGATTCAACTCAAAAAATTAAAAATTTTGATTTGATTCGAAAAAATTATTTTTATGCTTGAATCAAATTTTATAAACTCAACTCAAAATTTTTTAAATAAAGTTTGAGTTGTAAAATAGGACTCGAATAACTCGGAAAATTGAATGAACATCATTTTTTACAATTTGTTCTTTCAATTTAGTACTTTATTCAATTTAGTCATCCGACTGGCATTCTTTGCAAATATTTTTTCCATCAATTTCTTGACACCTTTATACTGCTAAAAATAGTATTATAACATATTATATAATTTTAGATGATATTTGATTTATTAAATATCATTACAAATCTTACTCACATGTGTGAAAAAAAATATGAAGAAATATATATGCATATCATATATGATTATAGAAAGCCGTTTAAATTGGAGCGAATCAGTACCAGAATATTATAAATATTTATAATTAAATTTGAACAAAAACTCAAATAATTCAACTCGATTCGAAAAAATTCAAATGAATTTTGAGTAATAAAATAGAAACCGTTAATTCGACTAACTCAAAATTTGTTTGCTCAACTTGATCGAACACTCAACTCTTGTTAGGACGACAATAGGGTACGCCTTGGGCTTGGGTTTGTTTCATCATCAAATCCCAACATCCACTTTCAAACATTCGGGTTTTCTAAACTTTTAGGGCCCAGTAAAAAATGAGATGCTTAGTTAGTTAATGGTTTATATATTTTATTACGAGACTTTGATTTAATGATAATAAAAATATCTTTAAAATTTTAAATTTTACTATGAGATTCTTTTTATATTTATTTTGAGTATCGAATTATATATATATATTCAATTGTTAGTTTAACAGCGTTTTTAATAATTGTTTATTATTCATAATATATATATATATATTCAATTGTTAGTTTAACAGCGTTTTTAATAATTGTTTATTATTCATATTATAATAATTGTAATTGTAACTTCTTGAAAAGTAATTTTTGATTTATTTCATGATTTTCGTATTAATATAAAAAAATTGTATATTGTAATATTAAAATCATACAAGAATACGAAATACAAAGCTAGGTCGCCCATGCTTCTACTGTAATCAAGAAAAAGAAAATGGGTTAAAGAATTCATATAGGGTTCATATATTTTATATATGGTTAAATGGAAAACATTACACGCTTGAATTCATAATCTCTAAACTATTACAACAGAACTTGACAAGTGTCCCAGTGAAAAAACAGATTATGTTTATCTTAGGAGACACGGTTCAAATCGCTTTGTCTACATGTTGTATGCGTATTGTCAAAAGGTTAAAAATATCTATGAACATATATTACCTTTTAATTACCTTTACACTATTAAAATAACCTATTACAACAACAATGATATGATAAGAATAAAATTAAATCGATATAATTATATAAGATTTTAAAATATTTCTACATTCCCATTGTTTTATTCTATTGGTATTGTCTTTTGCATCTGTATTTTACAATCCAATCGGATGAACAACTATCAAATTGGTTCAACAAGCTTATCTATCGCATCAAATCTTTTATTATCTGCCTGAATATTCAACCAAAATAATTTTATAATATATACAATAGATTTGATTGACCGTCAAATTAAGAACAGCCATCCCACACAAAAACAAGTTTGAATTGATTGTTTATGAGAAAATGATATATTTAATTGTTTCAGATGATTTTTCATTGTCACAAGTACTTCATTGATGATACTAGTGAAACACAAGATTTGTAATCAAATAATTCAACAAAAAAGTCAACATTCTTTAGAGCATGTGGTTAAAATTCTCAGTTGACACCCTCTCATTTTCTTAGATTGTGGGTCTAAGACTCAGTAGGAGTAAAATTCCCCTTCTCCTCTCTTAGACAAAAATTGTTTAAAAAAAGTAATTCAACAAAAAGAAAACCACAAAAGAGAAGATTTGAATGTAATTTAATAAAAAAATATGCTTCAAACTAATTATATTATACTCTCATATAGAATTTTAAAAATCAAAATTAATTTTAATTACTTATTCGTGTAATGATAAAAGATTTGTGTTATTATCACCTTATCATTCTTTTTTTTCCTTGCCTTGTGATACTTTTTTGTCGATCTTATCACTTGTGATTTGATTTTCGTTTACTATTGTGATAGTTCGACATGTATGTAACAACCATCACGACGCATGTCCCTGATTAAGAAAAAGTAACCTAAGTTGTAAGATGTAAAAATGTGTCGGTAGGGAAGCGCTCTGCCTTAAGGAGAAGCACCCGTGTGAGCGGTAGACGAATCGAAAGCGAGAATGTCGGCTTGAGTAATACAAGCATTGATGAGAATCCAATACTTGGAAAGTCCAAGGGTTCCTCCACAAGGTTCTTCCACATAGGGTGAGTCAGACGATCTTGTATGGTTAAATCCCTTATTGTGACAATTTGTCGATGTTTTCAAAAATATTAACAGAGCAGCTTGCAAGATTAATTTTGTTAATCACATCTGTTACTCCACTACTTAAACTTCTAGTTGAATAAAGTCAGGGAGATTTGATTGTTGAATTTCTATAAATGATGAAGGACATAGTCAAAAGAAAGTTTTGTTTTTTTTTTCTTTTTACCTCCTTTGAATTTTCGTGTTTTATTTTATTTTTTTGTACGAGATTCCTTGGTAGACATACCAGTCATGTTTCTCTTCATGTTCTGTAATTTGTTTTATTGTACCTTTTTTATTTTTAATATAATCTAGTTCCTTATTCAAAAAATAATCCATATTAAAAACTAAATTTATTTTGGGCATAAGTTTTAAAAACAAGAATACTTAATGCAATCGATCAATATTATAAATGCATTTAGGGTGTGTTTGGACGCCACGATGTAATTAATCGTATGAAATGTAATTATTATCTTGTAATTCTAATTCATTAGATATACTTGATTAATAGAGCGTAATTATAATGTAACTATCCATGTCATGTTTAATAATACAAATAGTAATTATACAATTAGATAAGTTTAATTTTTTTAATAAAGAGTGTAATTAGGAGCGTAATTACACAAATTCTCAAAGAATTAAAGAGTGTAATTGTAGCCTCTAATCACCCCCAAATTAACATAACTATAATTACGTTGGTTGTCCAAACACGTTACAACTGTATAATTATCAAAATTATCTTGTAATTTTTATACTTTTGTCACCAAGGTTACCTTTGGTACCTGGTTAACAGATAAACAGCAATACAAGGAGAATCACTCCACAAATTAGAGTGCAATCTAAGTATCCCTCTGGCTTTCTGTTTCAGATATGTTGGACAATCTGCTTGAATTACCATGCACAGTTTTGTTACAGCCCCAACCCTCAACATCTCTAAAAGTATTTCTGTGGTTGCTGCATTTTTCGAGATTAATGAAAGTATGCAAACCGCTTGATCATCGGTTGCCTGCGAAACTCTTAGGATCCTTTTAGCCACCATGGCTATGCTTCCGGCATGGCGAAGAAACTCGGCTCTACCTTCAGCGCATGAACATAGATGTGCCAGAAGGTTGAAGATCAGTTCCGATATGTTCTTCTCAGGCTTCTCGAGTTCCAATTCGATGAGCTCGAAAATAGTGTTCGCCTCGACGATTTTCGATTTGTTTCTTCCCCAAAGACATACTTGAATCAAAATTTGCAAGGCGGATTTGGTCGCTTGTTTAGAGATTTTCAGTCTCAGTACCCTTAACATTTCTTTCACGAATTCGGGTTTCAATTTCTCTAACAACCTCGGATTCACGGCCTCGATCACCTGTTTCAGTGTTTGCATTGTTAGAGTCTTGATAACGACAAGATTTTCGATGTCGCATTCTAGAATCCATGTTAGACAGTCGATGAACCGGTGATTTTCATTCAACAGATCCTTGATTTCACTAGATGGTGTCCAAATCAGACAGAGAATCCTCAGAGCTTGTTCAACACCAGTAGTTTTACTGTCATTGTAACATCTTATCAACAACAAAATCACAGCTTTGGCAACTCCAGCTTCCTCCATGGACTTCTTGTTCCTTTCAGTATCCTTTGCCAACACTTCTATTTTGTTCAAAGCATTTACATACAAGCCAGGAACCTCGAATTCACGAATGAGTTTAAGAAGACGAATCTTACAGAGAGGAGATTTCGGAGTCGGAACCTTATCGATACCGTCGCTGGCATTCGCCGTACGCCAAGCCTGAATCAACCTCCGGAGCGTGTGGTTTGGCGTCAAATCGGAACCGGACGGCAGAACCTGCTTTGTTACGGGGCAAGTGATGTCCTTGGCCGTCTTCAGCCATTTCTCTATGCTCTCTCGGTCGTAAGTAATGCCTGTAACAGCCGTAACAGGGTCTTTCATGATTTGCAGCGATATGAGACATATGAAATATTGAGGAATTTCATTGTCATCCATTCAAATTCTAAGATTAAAATTGCATAGAATTGGAAAAACTGAAGTTTTCAAGGTTAAAATGGTAAGAGAAAGTGGCTTATATTATATCTATCTATCTATCTATATATTGATCAAAGGCTTATATTTATATATAACAATGGGCAGTTCCAAAGTATATTTTAAAGCGTTAATAATTTAATGACTGTGTCCATGTCGTGCTTCATTCATGCTTTTTTTCTTCTTCTTATTCTTCTGCTTGGTATACTTTTACCGGTCATCGTTTGTATGTAAGGTTTTTTCAATGGTCAACAAATGAGAAACCATACAAATCACATTTGGTCTGAAATTTCTTCCAACTGCTAACGAACCGCCACTTGGAAATTATTTAGTGGTTCAGAGCCAGGAAAGGACAATGGTGGCCGAGGATCCATCATTCTAGTGGAACTACGTGTGATTGAATTTTAATTAACATGATTAAAGTTATTTTTAAAGTATTTTTCTTCCTTTTCCTCCTTTTTGTGAATTTGGGGTTAAAGAATTTTTAGTAATTGCAGAATTCTTAGATGTTAATATTTTATTAATGTCATAGAGAGAAAGACAGAAATAAATTATTAGTTGGTTTAGTGAAAATGAGATTCTACATTTTTTATGTAATGTTAGAAATTTAAATTGTTGAATTATGAATGGAACAAATAGAGTTGAGAGCAAATCCTATAATAAAATTTTAAAATATCTTATTCAAATTAGTCAGCCAGTAAATTATGTATCGATGATTATAAAAAAAATCATTTGATATATATATGTAAACTTTACAAATCTGTCTATTTTAGGGTTTAGAAGATTAGTTTAGGAAAAAAAATTTGATACTCATGCTTTGTAAAAACTTTACACAAGCATGCATATTTACTCTTTAAATTTAAAATTGTGTTGTCTATTGAATAATTTCTCTTAATTTAGGTCATTAAACTTTAGAGTTTATACTCAAAAAATAAGGTTTAGAGTCTACGAGTTAGAGTATTAGGGTTAAAGAATTGAATTTTAAACTTTAGATCTTCAAATAAAAATAGTTGTGTAATTTCTACTATATAATTTATATATAAAAATTAACTTTTATAAAAAAAAATCGAAGAAATAAAAATGGGGCACGACTTGGCAACTTGGAATGGACTGGGAAAACGAATGTATAACAACCAAACCCATAATAATGATAGGCATGCGTGGGATTCAAACTTATTTTTGCATTTTTTTCAAAGCTCTTTTCACCCTTTAATGTTATTGTATACCCAAATATGTAAATCGCCCACTACAAGTTAGCTTTGGTAAACCCCCTTTCTTACCCAAAGCAGATTTAATTTATTTTTTAAAAACAATAACATTTGAATTTTATTAATTACCATAAAAGATAATACAATACAATGCATCAAAAAAAAAAAAAGAACAAGTCCACTAAAAGTCTCTTACAATAGTGCAAAGAAAAGCAGACACTTCCACCGAGATTAACATATCAAAATTCAAAAATCTTCTTGAATCTCCTTGTCTCTATCCAAACGAGATGCTTTACGGGTGAAAAAAGAGTGGTGAGCGAATCAAGCTATCAGGTAGAATGCTCTGCCCAGGTCTGATTACATCGGCAACCAACCATCAACCGAGTGAGGATCTATTTTTCTAAGATCACCGACGAAACCATAATAAGAGATTAGCGTCGTGAAGATCTCTGCACGAGCACTAACTGACCGCTAAGGTATGCTGAAATCATGCCACAAGGACAGATGAAACGAACCATAAAAAATAAAATAACATATTACAAGGACAGAGAAAACACGTGCCATAAAAGTAGAATTTCTTATTAAAATATGAATAAATAAAAAATATAATAGACTCGATGTCGACAACTAATATTAAAAGTGATTGTCGACTACCAACTAAAGAAAGAAAGCAAAGTTGCATGCCGCTGAATTTTGAGAGAGAACTGTTTGATTAAAAATTGAGAGAGAGGCCAACTCTAAAAACTATCCAACAAGCAGATTTAATTTATTTCTTTATATAATTCAATGTACAAAATCGATCATTCACATGCGGATTAATTTATTGAATATGAAAGTGATTTGAGCATTATGATTTATCATAACTCATAAGCCAAACTTTGTATTATCTTCTATTTAGATGCCTTTAATGTATATTTCTTTAACAAATTAGAATACACAAGAATTAATAATTGAAACTCAACAAGTGGTTCAGTGGAAAAGCGGATGATATTTATTTTAGGAGACTCGAGTTCAATCACTTTGTCTATAAAGTGTGTGTGCATTGTCAAAAAGTTAAAAATATGTATAAACAAATACTACCTTATAAACTATTAAAAAATTTAATCATCGACATCAATCTAGACTAAACTCATACTTACAAAAACTTGAAGCAGAAACTCCAAAAATAAGATATATGATTTTTTTTTCTTTCAAATTTTACTTGAAAATATTTTAATTTTAAGATTTTTGAAGTTTTAAATTTACTAATTTTATTTTTGAGAGTTATACACAGTGATCTAAAAAATCGACCCAACTGAAATCGATCTGAGTCTGAACTAGTGGTGACCCGAGGTGATGATGACCCGAATTCAACTGAGCTCGACATGATGTTAACCCGAGCCCGAGTTAGGCCTGATGATTTTAGATTCGAACCCGACATGTACCTGACCTAAGAACTGCCCGAACCCGATAATGTGATAACCGAATCCGACCTAATATGAACTCAAACCTAAAATTAACCTAGAAAATATGTAATATAACCAAACTTGAAACGACTCGAGATTTGATTTGACCCGACCTCTTACAGACCTAACCTAACATTATCTCGGTTCTCCGAATCAAAAGCGACCTGCAGAGTTAAACAAAATAACTATAACATATAAAACTAAAAGTAAATATTGAAGTAAATATATAAAAAGAGCACATACAAGATTATTAGCAATTAAACTGGAAGTAATTCTTCTTCTAAATTATAAACTGAAGAATCTTTAACTACATGAAGGTACTCCTCATCCTTTCCTTTGGTTCAAAATCATACAGCCAATTACGACGATGTTAAGTACATTAAGCGAAACTTCTTATGTGGAAGGTCTGATTTGTAAGAAAATGAGAAAATAAATTTAAATACCAGTTCTTTCACCGTGTGAAAGGGTGGCTGTAGAAAAAAATTGAGGAAGGGAAATGGTGTCGTGTTTGGTATGATTTTAAAAGATTATTCATATAAATTTTTAACTTTTTTAATATATTTTTATATATACTCATTAAATTAAGATTTTAAATTTTAAAATTCTTAAAGATTATTCACATATTTTTTTAAAGATTTGTAATGTTATTTAATAATTTTTAAAGATGATTCATTTGATCTTTAATTTTTTTAATTTTAATAGAATCATATATATATATATATATATATTTTTGAATAGTCTATATATATATACTCATTGTATTAAGATTTAAAATTTTAAAGATGATATGATTTGTAATGTTATTTAATAATTTTTAAAGATTATTCATATAATTTTTAATTTTTTAATATAATTATATATATACTCATTGAATTTTATCCGAAACCGACATGAATTAACCTAACTCGAAGTCCATCCAAAACTGAATTAACCCTACCTGAATTTCATTCGAAATTGACATGAACTTGATCAGATATCTGGAATAACTTGGAATTAACCTGATAAGTAACTGCTTGGACTCGAACCGTTTTGAACTGAACTTGGTATTGACCCGACCTGAAATTGACCCAACCTGAACACAAACCAAACATGCGTTGGGATCAACCCGACATTAACCTGAACCTGAGTCAACCTGGACACAATCCGTCTTGAATCAAACCATTGACTTGACCCAACATAACATGAATCCGATTTGACTCGACCTAATTTGACCCGACTTAAAACCTGACCGAGTACCAGATTTTACATCCCTGGTTATACCTCATAAAATTTGAGTTTAGTTTGGCTTTGACATGAAACATTGAACATCCATAATAATGATAAAGTGATAGTCTTAGCTCCAATAACTAATGTTTAAAAAAGCCTCAAATGTTAAAAATAAAAGAAAAAGTGAACTAACTCGTTCCTTTTTATAAATTAGTGATCGTAATAATAATAATAATAATAATAATAATAATAATAGGGAAAACTACAGCGGTGTTCACCAAACTATTACCATTTTCTTATTTTAGTCACCCAATTAATTTTTTCGTCAAAATCGTCCCTCCCGTTAGATGTCTTTCTTGTTTTAGTCCATCTCCGTTAAAATCTAACGGTATTATTGACTTGGCATTTTTTATTTTTTTATTTTCCACATCAGTACCTCTCTCCTTGCCAGCAGGTTAAATAATGTTTTATATTCGACCAACCAAGAGGTGACCCGTGTCACCTCATAATTTTGAACAAATCAAAGTAAAAAAAGCTTTGGGTGGTGCTCTCGGGGAGAATCAAACCTGGGACCCCTTGCCTAACCATTAAGCTAGGTTTAGAATTTGATTAGATTTTATCCAATTGAACAACACAACCAGGACTCTCCAACTCTCAAGCCGAAATGACTTAGCAATACTCATGCAGATTATGATAAATGAAAAGCATCCTCACCATTATTACATACACATGAAGACAACCAACCTGGCATAGCCTAAAATTTATGAACACCCCCAATACGATAATACAAATTCAGAAGATGCCCTCTACATAGCAGCTAAAATTCATCTAGAAAGACCCAAACACTAACACGACAGCACGCATTCACAACCACTCAAAAAATAAATAGAAAGAAAAAGCATGAAGGCCAAATCCGAAACAACCATACCATTCTCCATTCACGATAAAATCTCTCAAGGCTAAAGAAGCTATGGAAAATTACATCTCACGACGCTTTTGACCCCCCTCTCTAGTTTCAATGATTTTTGCTATGTCCTTGACTATTGCTTCTTCATTGTCGATTGGCACTGCCCCTATCAATTTTCCAAGATCAACCGTTTCACGGGCCTCCTTCAAAATAGCTCTCTTTCGACTGATGAAATTTGAACCAGAAAATGAACAATTTGCTATATCGTAATTAGAAGGAGGGTTTTTACATGGCCTACCTCCATTTTTTGTAAGCGAGCTTCAGCAACACGCATCTCTTCAAGCGGTAAGAAACTAAACACAACATCCAACATACTACGAACTTTACGGTCAACCCCGTTGTGTTTTATAATCTGTGCCTTGGAAACTTCCTTTACTCTCATATCCGGGCTTGCTTCCGCAACACACTTCATAACGTCAAACACCTCTCGCTCCTCATCTTCTCGCGACACTATTTTGATGCTCCCATCCGACCCTCATTCCTTTGACTCAGCAGAGTTGTCCTCTACACACAAATCCAATCAGCGGGTAACCTCCAAGAGCTGATTTTCTTTACTTGGCATCTTCTCATCAATCGAATTCGGCACTACAGTCCCCCTTGAAATCTCAGCTCCGTTACTAAAACAGTGATGCACACTACTTAAGACACCATTTGATATCCCATCTCTTCCAATTTAAAGCCCCTATCCAATTCCACATTTTGTGGATTCTATTTTTCTGCATTCTGACTGTCGATAGCAGTATTATTGTTTAACACCACATCAACCATGCCAACACTATCAATCGGTGTCTTCTTGATCACTATCTCAGCGCCTTGATCATGAACATCATCTTGAGTTTTCATCTTGCCTTCATTGTCCTCACTCCAATCATCAAACTCCACTTCTTCATCCTCCACATACCGGAACAAGCTCTCAATTTCTTGAACACGAACCGGATACACCATTCCATCCACCACCAATTCCACCATATCATCAATTCTATTCCACACCGTTGTTTCGATCAGGATGCGACCTTGTTCAAACGATGTTGGTGCATTCATATCTTTAGCAATGCTCACAAAGGAACCCCATACCGCAGCAAAATTTTTGAATGTGCGTTTCGACCAAGCCTGTATTGGAACTCCACCTAAAGCCAACCATACATGCCTCCTATCCATCTTTATATCTGGGGACCAACCTTGTATCGTCTCAAAACATTGCAACAAGATTCTCGACTCCAAAGTTTTCCTTCGAGATTAAACACCATTGAACATGAATTGGTTTAAAATTCATATTATTTCTTTTACTTGGTTTTTTACTCGTCTTTTTAATTTCAAGTTTATATTTGGGCAAATTTATCCCCAACATGCCATATTTGGTTTAGGAGTTTAGGGTTTAGGGTTTAGGGTTTAGGGTTTAGGGTTTAGGGTTTTTAGGGT